>OX578134.1:156949468-157601968 GCA_951213105.1 Amaurobius ferox
CAAATCATTTTTGCCTTTTACACTGTAATTAGACTGTCAAGGAATCACATGTTACGCATACGCTGGCTGAATTCAATGGTTTTAATCGAGTTTCTTGCTACGGCAGGCGTATAATTAAAGGCTGTACTGAATAAAAGTTAAGGTAATAGAGAGATTTTATGCCTTGCTTCAACACGAACATTAAATCTTAATTAAAACCACAAAAGAAAATTAATTGGATGAAATTTGTCCCACCCAGTGCATGAATAAATAAGTTCTCTATTTCGAGGTTTTTAACGCGGAATCATTCAATGTTGGAGTTTTATCTGCTGAATTTAATGAGTATTATTGCAGGCATTTGCTTATGAGGTAATTTAGATATAATTGCTTCGGAATTTTATTTTAAGATAATCATTTGACAATAAAAAGAACTTTTACACTTTGAAATTATTTACCTTTCGGTCGTATCTGATTTTCGATTTTAAAATTGAAAAGGAGGGAGACTGAATATAAAAGATTAGATGTGGCCTTGCTGTCAACAGATAAATGCCTTTATGGCTTTATGGGGAAAGGTATTTCGAAACAAAAATGCGCTGTGTGTTTATATTACATGAAAAAAAATTACAAAGTTTAGCCTGCACAGTCAGTGTTGTAAAAAAATCATTACAATTTCTTTAGGATTCTAATATTCTCATCGATACTTAAAATTGAAAATATAAAAAAGATCCTACCTCAGATTCCCGGGGGGGGGGAAGCAGCAGGTTGATAACAATTGGTTGATAACACTTGAGCATTTTTCTTCGTATTTATCGTATCATTAAATTCTGAAAATACTTAAGTGTTTAATTAAAATAAAGATATCCCAAATAATTAGCAGAGTCGGTTTTCATTTTTTAGATTATATAATTTCACCATACAAAATTATGTACATATTTACAAATCAAAATAATCGTCTTTACAGTGATCTTAGGTCCAGTGATTTTAGACCATAGTGTTCATTGATCGGCAATTCTTTTCCATCTCTGCTTCAGTTCTCAAAGTCTCAGCAACATCTGTTAGGAGTGGCGTAATCGAAATGTTTTTTGCACAGTATATCTGCTGTAAGTAGCAATTCTGTCAGCTTACCCAAGTCAAAACATCATTAGTGCCATCGGCAGGGCAAAATATAAAAGTTTGATGTAACAATTTTTCGACAGTCAGTGTATACTAATTTAGTAGTAGTGTTGTTATCATTCGTGTTATTGCCATTCTAAATTACTCTAACATGCTTGATGCCGAAGATCAAGTATATCCTCCAGGGATTACACTACAAGAAATGAAAATGTCCATTTAATGCATTTATTGAATTAATAACAACTAAAAAGCAATTTTAGTAATGAAAGTTGACATTTCTGTCTGGAATCCAATTTAATATTGTCCTCGTTAGAGACAAGACAAGTTAATGATATCACTACAATAGACAGACTTCAACTGAAGATCAGCATTAAGATTTCCGAAAGGTCGGGAATATAATTTGCTCAGATGCTATACTTGTACAGAATTGCTCACTTACTAGATCAGTGATCTCCTAATGTGTCCAAATACTCTAAATTAAATTTCCTCTTACCATGAGGCACGGATAAGTTATTTGTTATTGTCGACGTCATTGAAATTGTTTTTAATGAAATGTGTCTTTAAGTATTAACAAATTGTCTATAATGTTGATAGCAGGAATTCGAGACCATGAGTCAGCTGGTCTTAACGAATATGTAAATATAATGTTTATTCCATGCAATAGAAATTATTTAATACTTGTGAATAATTTATCAAAGTGCCAGTCTCAAAAGTTTGTAAATATTTGTTATTTTTCTAGTTTTTGTCAGTATTACTGTAGGGCGTTTTTCAGCCACCCTGATATCCGTTGTTTTACTTATATGTGCAGTTAGAGTTTGGCTTACGGTGGGCGGGGAGAAATAACCTAGAATCACTAGTTGGAAATAAGTATGTTTAAACTTTCAGAAATTTTTTAAAAATTCATTATATATTATTTTTCTGTAGTGTGGGGAGTCCTCATTTTTCTGCTCAAATGATGTCATAGGTTCAAATATTGGTACATATCGGAGGTTAAAGTCATTCTGACTAGGAACTCCTCATCTGGAACACATTGCGATTGGACTGGAGCGGCAAAAAACGCACAACCTTCAAGGTTAGTGAATGGATAGTAAGGTGAGCAGTTTAATTATATTTTATGATGCTACTTTTATTATTGGATCAGTGACCTGTTGGCTAGAATTTAGTTCAAATCCATTATTGCCAGTTTTTGACCTCGTGTAAAAGGTGGTGGAGGCCCTACGTTTACATGGTTATTCATATTGACTCAACATCCATTTTTTAACACTAGTTAGAAGTTAAATTAGCTATGATGTGCGTGAAACAGCCATAGAATGCTCGAATAACATCAAATCCTTTTGAAGCATTGCTACGTTGCCTTTTAACACTTTCCAACATAGTTGAAAAGTGTTTATGACTTTGTTCATTCTGTCTATCTGCCCTTTCGCACGACTACTGCCGTTGAAATGACTTTATCAAAATGAAATTTTAGTATGTTGTTGAAATGGTCTGTGGGACATATGGGAATGTATATGAATAATATCACCCAAATTAGTTTTGGATTGAATCCGGGTTGAAAAATAGAAATATATTGAACCCTATGGAACCTAATTTTTTAAACATTTTTTAAGCAAAGTTAAAATCCGCAAATTACTTCGAAAATTTTAGGAAATATTCAAGTTATTCCATAAAATATATAAAAATATTTTCAGGAAAACATGTTCAGTAGCTTTTTTAATAAAAATTAAAATAATAATTTCATCCATATTATATGAAGGTATCACGTGATACACTTCAAATTAAATATGGCATCCATTTTTTCCCAGTGTAAAAATCGTGATTTTTAATGTTCTTTTAAATTCATATTTAGTGTTGCATCCGTCCTAAAACTGCTTCATTTTTGCCTATTTTCTGTGCATCTATATTTGGGGGTCAACGCAATTGCAATATTTTTGAGTTTAAATGATCATCAAATTTTGATTATTTCTACAACAAAGCCTAATTTTAATGAATGCAGAATGTAAACAAGTGATTGTAAGATAGTTGTATAAGAAATGCTTAATTAATTTTTACGCATAAGGATTTAGCTCTGGAGTCTAGAATAAATGTGATATGAATGAAATATTCATTGTTTTTACATAGAGAGCCAGGCGAATAGTTAGTACCATAGTGTTCAACGTATTTCATTTTTACAACCCGGGTTCAATCCGAAACTAATTGGATGATATTATGCCTTTACATTCCCATATGTTCCACAGACCGTCTCAACGACATATTAGAATTTTAGTTTGATAAAGTCATTTTTACTGCAGTTATTGTGAGAACGGACGGACAGACAGAATGAACAAAGTCATAAACACTTTTCGACTATGTTGTAAAGTGTTAAAAATGATCACTGAATTTATGCAATTCTGCTTGGGTGTGACAAAAATATGACAAAACAGTTTCAAATACTTTCATAGTCTCCGAGAAAGAGGAACCTAAATACATAAGAACATAAACGCAGAACTTAAATACTAAGAGAAGTCATGTATTAGGTAAATAACTCAAGAACTATTAGAGTTTTTTTTTTCTGCAGGTGTATAGGAAACTCTAATGACATTACACATTAAGATAACTTTCGGGGGGGGGGGAGGCTGACAACTTTTTTAGGGGGATATGGGGAGGGTTACCCTCTTTCTGTTAGAGGTAGAGCAAAAAGTCAAAAATTAGTACTAAGCATTAAGCATGTTTATCCCTCCCCCGCAGATGCAAAAATAACTCTTAAAGCAATTATTTTAAAAGATACAACTTTATTAATCTGTATGAACAGTTTAAACTCAGTGACATTGGGAAAGACGTGTAAGCATGAATAGCCGCTAAAAGCGAACACTTTGCATTTTGTGTATAATAAAGTCAATTTTATTCTCCTGCATGTTTTGATATGGAATAACCGTTAACTGCAATGATAGCAAAAAAAAAAGAAAAAACTCGAGCAAGTTTTCTTGCTACCATTGCAGTTAACAATTATTACAGAATGATGAGTGTATAATAAGTGCGAAACTGGTCCATCGATGCTGTTGTCTGCATGTGCCTTCTTTACTTTTCGAGTTATTTGTCTGTTCCACGACTTTGCTTGACATCTTGTATAAATGAACCATCATTATAAGTGCATTGAAGTTCGGGTGTTTTTAAATTTGTATCCAAGTATTAAGTGAATCTAAGTATTAAGTGAGTCTTACGTACCTAAGTATTAAGTGAGTCTAAGTATCTAAGTACTCGTATTAAGTGAATCTATTTCCTTTACAGATATAAGCTTACCAAAAGATCTCTTAAAACGGATGTTAAAACATTTCGTATGGAAATTATGTTTTATTTTTCACGTTTGAAAATATAATTTTTCTTCCAAAACAGTATTAATTATGTAGAGCTGAACAAATTTGCAGTGAAGAAAATTAAATGCACGCTTCGTTAAACAAAAACCCGTTTCTTTCCATATTTTTAATGAAGATTATTGCAGAAGTCAGGCTGCTTAAAAGTACGTTTTTAAAATTTAAATTCATTAAAGAGATTAAGAACACAAGGAGTAATTAATGAGCTTATATTTACTATTCTTTTCATCTTAGCTTATGAAAAGTTATTTATTTTATTTATGCACTACCTGAAAGTAGATTTAGGTTTCATAATTGAATTTATTTTTAAATGTTTGTATTTAGTACATTTCGTGTTTCTTCAGCATCACTCCGGGTAGAGTATACAATCATAGAATTTTGTAGAAATAGAATTGAAAGCTTATTATGTATATATTTTTATTTTCCTTCCATAGATATGCAAAGTGGTCAAATAATCTAACTCTCAAATTTCGACGGATCTAAGAATCCCAGAATACGACGCAACTATTTTTCAATCATGTATATCTGATTTTACTTGGGCAGGATATCTTACATAATAAAATGTGTTTGCGTGTGTGTGTGCGCGTGCGCGTGTCTGTGTTGCTGTAGCGGAAAATCAAAGCTTCCGATAGAGGTGAAATCCGGTGAAGAGGTACTTCCCGGTTTTGGATAATACAGCTCGGCAAGATTTGTAAAAATTCGAATTAGTTTAAAAGTAATGATCATTTAAAGTCGGGAATCCATTGAAATTTTGGCTTCAGATTGATTTTGCGCAGACGATTTTAGAATGCGAGGTACGGAAGCAGGTGCTTTGATAACATGGCAGACATTTTGTCTAAGACAATAGCTGTTTAAAACGAAATGGATTTAATTTATCGGTTCTCTGGCGAATTTAATAAAATTTTGCCGGACTTTTACTTAATTTTGTATTATATATTATCATTATGAGTATTGTGCTAAAATTTGTCATAAATATGATCAAAACTCACTGAGATCGCGTTTAATATTTGTATTTCGTGTAATTTCAAAATTCGCATGGAAAGCAGGCGTTTTGATTGATAAAATAGCAGACATTTTATCAAGACTGAAAACACTTTCTGTCGTTTGCGTGATGCATGCGAATTGACGAATTACTGTGCGCGCTTGCGCATGCGTTTAAACTAAACAATTGTAAAGGTGTTATTGTGTTTACGAGAATTAGCTGCATGTTCCAGTGCAGTTTTAAGCAAATCAAATGTCAGCATGTTAAATTCTGGGCCACGTCGGATAATTTTACTAGTCTCAAATGAAGGAAGAGAACCAAATTGAGTGCGGTTATTTTAATTGAATAATACTCAGAATCCTATTGATTTTCGGTAGATCGGTCCAATGGAAGAGCTTCCACTTTCACTTTCTCATGCATAGTGTTGAGAAAGTATTGTTCAAGAAAACTTTCAATTTCGCTATTTTGATGTAAATATATATTTTAAGACCTTCTGAACACGTTTTGACAATTTTTGGAGTGATGTCTGTCTGAGGTCGAGTTGTTGTGTATACGATTGCGACCAAAATATTAATGGATTTTCACGAAATTTTATATCGGCTTCATTATCAGGAAGTCTAGAACTATTGACGAAAAATATATTTTTTTTTAAAAGTGAGCGAAAATTTCGAAATTTGAAATTATATATTTTTTTAACATGACGGCATAGGACAAAAATTGACATAATCATGCATACAAGGGTTTATATATGGTTCAATGATTACAAGTGTTTCAATCACCGTTGTGAAAAATAACCGTGATACATTTTTTTTGTTCGTGACGTCATTAACAACTCCCTCTGGGCCAAGTTATATGCTCCCCGGAGGTATATTTTCAAGCGCAGTATCAATCGAAATATATTTTGAATATCTTTATAGTGAAGGATAACACGGTATAATTGCAATCATTTGGACCCGTAGTACCGATTTTTCAAGAATTTTCCTATAAAATTAAGAAAAAAAGGTACTAAAAATGGATTCGGGTGTGAGAAAGTCGAGTTGAATTTAACTGGAGTGTATCCAGTTAAATTTGACCATGTTGTTTCAAAAATCGAAAAGAATATTTGAAAATAAGATGGTAAAAATTGTTGCAGCTAGCTATTTTATGAGCAATATTTATTGAAAGCTAAAAACAGTTTTTTCGGTTTCGAAACGTGTTGATCAGCCGAAGACTTGAGTTTCGATTTTCGACACTATTCCAAAACTTTTCCAGTATATTACCATGCGTTGTAGAGAAAGTATAAAAATACAGCGAAGATTTTATCCGAACTAGGCCATTTTCTTACATCTTCGCCTAAAGAATGGAAAGTGTTTCATACTTTTTCCTGTTTGTTGTATCTAACCGAGTGTTCGATTGATGGATCTTTTCTTCCTGCAAAGGTTTATTACATTGCCGCAAGGATGCAATCTAGGCTGCTTTGTAAATTAGGCTTAATCCGTTTGTTTATGGGTTGCCATTAGTTTTTTTGCGTCTTGTGCACGAGCCAGGATTTATCGAATTACCCAAAATGGAAAAGAAACATTTTATCTCGAGAGAACATTCCGGATTCCCCAAAAGAGTAACAAAATTAGAAGTATTTTATTTTAAATGTATGTATTGATGTTTTGGAACAATATATTGAGTGAGAATATTCAATGTTGTGTATTTAACAAAATTTGAAGTTTTCGGTAAAAAATTGACATTTTGTTAGGAGAAAAATCAGTGTATTTGTAGAATATTTATTATTTTGAGAAATACAATAAGTTAGGTATGTTCTTAAGTAAATCTACCAAAGATGTTAGTAATTATAAATGGCGTGTGTAATAATAAATAATAGTATGCATACATTTTACTTTCCCTAAAATACATGGTAATGTAAAGGAAACTCTCTCTCTCTCTCTTTCTTTCTCTTTCTCTCTCCCTCTCTCTCTCTCTCTCTCTCTTTCCTTCTCTTTCTTTCTCTCTCCCTCTCTCTCACACACACACACTCACACCACGCAAAAGAAGCACCCCTTTTTGTGGTCACGATAGTAATGTACGAGCTATTCGATTCACGATCACTTCAATTAAGAATAATAACTCAATCCAAAGATTTATTTATTATATTTAAAAGTAAACCAAACTCCAATGTTCAAGTTTCTTTCACCACATTTTGAGGTCAGCTTTTTCTTTTTTAACACACTCTCAAATTTCAACATAACCACTACACTGTTTGCAAACACGACTGTCTTAACTCTTAGAAAATCATTCTTGTTGAATATCTCAACTCTTCTGCACCAACATTGCTCATGAAATGCACTCTTGGACATTCACTGCCTGAATATTAACGTTGCTGGACAGCCTTCTTGTTGACAGCTCTCTCTCGCTCCTTGAATTCCAGTTATCGAATATTCATTCCATTATCTCCTTGTTGCCGCATCATTTTGCCTGAGATCCAGTTAAGCCCTCCGTATCTCCCATTGGTTGCTCCTGAGTGCTATGTAGCAACATTGCATCATTCGCTATTTTAGCTTCCAATGATGTTTGGTTTAAGTCTTGGCCCCAAAGAGGTCTTTTCCCCAACTACGCCTGCAATTTGTGTGAAGTGAATTTATTGGGATCATGACCTTCCGGGCCAAGACTGTTTTAAAACCGTGTCAATAAGGCTGCGCCTTGTTTCTTTATAAATATTCGTAAATATTAAAACTGCATAATATTGCCACCTGGTCTCATATATACATATAATTTTGGAAAGGTTTTAATATTCTTTTAACATTGTATTATTGATTTCTGAACCAGTTAATGTGTTTTGTTTCACAGTATAAAGTATATCGGAATGTGGTAATATAGGTATATGGGATACATAAGAGGTGGGGGAATGTATGTTTATTTTATTTTATGTGCTGTTACTTGCTGTTGTTAGAAATGTGTTAAGAATCGATTGATTGAGCTCAACCATAAGTTTATAAAGAAACATTGTAATTTCTTATTTTAATCACGAGTTTAATATATACATGGAATATATTGCTTAGATGAGAATTGTTAGTTTTACAACATTTATCTATTTTTAAGTTAGATTTGGGCTGCGAAATATAGGCTAATTTAAAAATTTTTAAATAATTTTTCCACAACATCGCCAACAAAAGCATTAAATTTCTATTTACAATTCAACGCTAAAAATCCGTGGATTTTTGCGTATAATTATTTGACATGCACATTTTGCATTACTGTCAAATTCTTATATGACATATAATTATTTGATATGCATATTTTGCATTTTCGTCAAAATCAGAGCATTAAGATAATTTATTTTTGAACTATAAAGTGAATAGAGATGACATGATAGTTATACGACGAGAAATGTAATTTAGCCACATTGAGCAGCAAAGGTGATATTTTGCTTTCGATAAGTTTCTTTAACATTAATTTTATTCTGTCCTTTGCATATAAAACGCTATATATTGAATGATAGAGCTTATATTATCTGCGAATTATATTTAGAACAATAGGTGATCGATCGATAAGCTTTTCAATTTTTTTAAGGACTAAAGTTTATCATTAAGAATATAGTTGAGATTATTATAATCTAAAAATAATTTTTTTTTCATTATTTTGTAAATCTTATTATGGATTTTATCTAGAGACGTGATGTAGTAGTCTTAAAATATATTATCTATCGTAGTATATTGGATCCAATAAAAATTCAGAAGACAATATTGTCTTATTATTTTTTATATCAACTTTAATCTTATTGTTTGTTTATACTAAAATTAATATTTTGGTGTAATTTTCTAAAACAGAAAAATTTCGTGCCCTTTACCATCGTAACAAGAAATATATCAACTGGTCACTCCTTGACCAGTCGTGCACTCTGTTTTCGCGATTATTGGCACTCGTGGTTATTGCTTGAAGAAAATGTTAAATTAACTAGCAAGCATAAAATAACTTAAATTAAGGATTTTAGAAATTTTTCTGGTAGAAGTATTTGTTTGAAGTAAATAATGTAGGTTATTCAGCTGGTGACTTTTCGTTTACATTGAATCTTAGACTGTTAGTGATGAACTAACTCATTTTGAAGTGAACTTTTAGCAAACTTACTTTGATGGTATCTTTTGACGTGCTGATAATCTTAAACTTTCTTAGAGCCCAGTGAGTCTCACGCTGCACCATCCATTACCTTACAGGGACCACTGCTTCCTATTTGCTCATATTGCACTTCGTATGTACGTCATTTTATCACACTATTTGATTCGCTGATTCATCTGTCCTTTTTGATGTTCCCTCTTGGCTCTTCATTCTTTCGTATTTTCGGAGTTGTAATATTGGGCAGCAATTTTATGATACTCCTCTAATAAATTTTAATCCAATCTAGCGATAGATACTACTTCTACCCAGGCTAATTGTCCGGTTTTTCGAGTTTTTATATCTTAGCAGTCTGTACTGTCATTGAACAAGAGTTTTAGATCATATTTATTACTCAAGTCAACATTTGCAGATTAACTACATAAACTTGTATTTATTATTTTACGTCATCATATAACCCTACCTTAAGAGGATTTGGATAACTTGGTGTATTTAAAAGACATTGGGCAAACAGTTTTTATTAACTATCCCAAACTGTCCTAGTATAAAAATTCGATCGGCAGATAATTCCAAATACCATTCTATCGAGAGATATGTTTATGAATAATTTTCTTAAAACTTTTCAATTATAGATAAACTTAATTAATTCTCAAAACACGAAACAAAAGATTTGGAAATATTTATTTTTAATTACTTTGGAAGTAAAATATTCTGCGACGCTGCAAAATTATAAATAAAGAAATATGAAGGAAATGTGCCTTTTTATCTGCAAAAATGCTGTGGTGGAGAAAAAAAAATTATCGTAATATGTGTCGCTATAAATAATGAAAATGCGTTTTTTGAATCTAAAATTTGGCAGAAACTTTAATTAAACTGTCATAACCAAGCATGTGTTTATAGCAAAGAAAAGAGTGTAAATTTTTGAAAAGTAATTTGACGAGGTCCCATATTAAACTCGCATGATTTGTAATAAAATATCGAACTATTTATCTTAAAATGTCACGAATGATAAAAATTTTTGTTCTACACATTCCATAAATTGAGTGGGCTAAAAAAATGCATTTTTCGTCAGTCACTGGATATTGCGAATGCATATTAAACACGATTTTATAAAAATTAATTTATTTTTATCTAAATAAAATTCATATACTTAAAGTTGTTAAAAACGAGTGAACTTAATTAAACTGCAATTTAAGCATTTTAAACCAGGTTTGATCGGCTTAGCTTGTACCCATTTCGATATTCTGGTCCGGGTTTGTTGTCCTGAAGAAAAGGATACCTAATGATTTTTGCTTACGCATGCTTATTTATATTTGTTTTCGTCATGTGACGGAAAAATGGTGCACTATTCTGCTGCTGAAAATAGGCAAATGATTGGATAAATAAGTTCCATTAGAAACACATATTTATTTGCGCTGCATTTTACGTTGTAATTAAATGTATATTAAATGGTTAATATGAAAACTTATAAAGTTAGACAGATAAGATTAAGCTAAGTAGTTATCTTTAAGTTAAAAAATATGACTATGATAAGTGTTAGTGTTAAATATTTTCATTGGAAATTAGTGAGAGTTTTGTAGGATATAAATTTAAATTTTATGAATGAAATGACTGGGATGCCTTAATGAATGAAATGACTGGGATGTCTTAATGAATGAAATGACTAGGATGTCTAAATGAATGTGGATTATATAATCAATAATGAAAGACATGTAATCTTCATTTTTAAATTTTGACTTATAGTGGTGAAGATATAAATTAACCATTGATAGTTTTGTAGAACCATTTTGATGTATCCCTTTTATCTGAAGATTAATTGATTACTTGAGAACATACGGTTCTGCATTTTAAAACATAATTTCCTCCTTGTAAACTTTTTTGTTGATTCTTACTAAATATACATTGCTGAATCAAAATATGGAATTTATTTTTCGATATCACCCACCAATTTTAAGGGAGCGAGGAAATTATGGAAAGTTAAAACATTTGTTATAAAGTAATATTTATATATTTTTAACCTTAAAAAATCTTTTACGACATAGAATGTTTCTAAATGATTATGCTATATTATTTACATTTTCATAAACAAAGTACTTCAATACTTTTATTCAATATTACACAAGCAATACCTCTATTAAATATTCCCAAGCAATACTTCTATTCAATATTACACAAGCAATACTTCTATTTTGATTTCGCTTTCTTTGTGTAGTCACCATATGGGGTTTTCCGTACAAGAATTCGACAGTAGTCGGCCAACTTATTTGGATTCCAAATTATTTGTTTTGAAAAATCCAAATCTGAAGGAAGGAAATATGACTTAAGTGCATTTTGTACCCTAAGGCTCCGTAAAATGCAAGCAATTCTCACATATGGTCCTCTAGTTTTCAGATTTCTTACTTTCCAAAATGTTATGGCAAACATTTGGAATGCATCCCATGCCCTTATTTCTATTTCAGTTAAGTTATCTCTGAAGGAAAACCCCCTCTAAAATATTGTTTAATTTGTGGCCCAATGAAAATTCCTTCTTTCATCTTAGTTTCATTTATGTGAGGAAATTTCTCTTTTAAATAAGATAATTCATATCCCACTTTATCCATAGCTTAAATAACATGTTTATTGAGACCAATATTTATATGAAGGGTAGGTAAATATATCTTTCTCTTGTCCACTACGGTTTAACGTACTGCGTTTTTTTCACCAAGTACAACATTTTCATGCAGAGTCTATTCTTTTATAATGTTTGGTTTATTCCTTGCTCAACTAAACCATTCGCATAAAATACAACAATATGTGGTATATCCTTCTTGCAGTCTTGTCAGTATTGCTACAACCTTTAAATCAGGACCGAGATTCCACTGATGATCTTCATACTTTATACATTGAAGTAATGCTCGAATATTTTCATATATTTCTTTAATGCTAACACCATAAGCTACAGCAATATTTGAGAATTCGTTTCCATTAGAAAGTACAACTGTTTTTAATAAAAAGTCTCCAGTTTTCGGGTTTATGTGACAGCTTAAGTTCAGCCATTAATCCTTGAACATCATTACGATACACTAAATTACCATCCATTAAAAAGGAAATTGTCTCTTCCTGTAGGCAGAAGCTCTTTTTTCAGAAGATTGCATTGCTTAAGTGACAATCTGAGAAGTTGTGCTTTCTTCTTTAGGGAGAACTAAGTCTCTAACAAGATCATTCAGTTCAGGTTGAGTGGGCAAGTGAGATTCTATAGATGTTATTTATGTAAAATATTTATCATCACTGATAAGGATATTACTTGGCCCAGCTTCGGAAAAATATTTCGATTCTGAATCGAGGGTATACATTTATGGCGGTTTAGGAATTTGTATTGAATCATCATGAGGAATTTCATTGTTGATGGTATGTTAGGATACTTGATTTTGTGTTTAGATTTTCCGAAAGACGTCTGTGATGGTTATTATACAAAAATAACAGTTATTTACATGATTAGAAAGTTCACGCTAATCTATTGGAACTCCAAATGACATTGATTTGACCATCTTTTCAATAGGAACATTCTCTTTAACAGGGACTGCAGCAAATCTTAGAAACCTAAGATTTACTTTAGTCACCAATCTTGCAGCCGAAGTACAGCTTATTTTTTTTTCTCCAAGTAGTGAGAAGGGTTTTCTTTGCACTTTAAATGTAACTTCTCCACAAATGTAACAAAAGTCTTCAGAGTCCACTTCGGTGATAAGAGCTTGCAATTTCGTCCCCGTAGCTCAACGGTAGAGCATCGGCTGGCCAGTTTGGAGATCTAGGGTTCGATTCCCGGTTGGGGCAGTAAGGCTCTTTACAAGTTGTCAGATTTATTTTTGCAAACTCGAGACATGATTAATTCAAGATCAATCAAAATTGTAGGGTATTAAAATAGAGAAAAATAAAAATCTCAAAAACACATTTTGACTGAAAATCCTCACTGCAAAATGGCAAAAAAATAACCTTTCGAAGTCTTTGTGTAGTGGAAAGACAATCGAAGCTGGATAGTGCTGCCATCAATTAATTCAGTTCTAAAATAACAATGATTTACTGTTAAAAATGTCATTTTTAATAAAAAAACGTAATTTTTCACAAAATTGGTGTATGATACAGCATTTTTAACTGATATTTTTAAGGTAAACAAGCTTGAATTCATATATAATAACTACTGGTTTTATTGGGAGGAATTTGCTGCAGAGCAGTATTATTTATATGAAATTTGAAAAGATTATTTATATGAATATGATTCGTAGCTTATTTTTGTTTGTCACAGTTAGTTTTAATAACCAACTGCATAACTTTATAGAGATCATGCATGTCAATACTGTTGATTAGGCTTTTCTTGTGTTTAAAGTTTGAAGACGATTATAGCTACAATAAGTAAAAATGCACTATGCAAAATAGCAAGGAATTAGAATAATACTATTCATATAGTTTTACAGATTTAGATTTAACACATTTGGTATTTTACATTTCATTTATGAAAGGCTGCTAAAAGAAAATTCATTGAATATAAAAAAAGGAAAGCACGAAAGTTCTATTTACGGATTTAGTAGAATTTCCATATATCAAAGCAAGGCAGAAAATTTCTCTCATGTCTTAATTTTTATTCGCTACAACCTCTAATTATGCGTTTTTCGATCAAAAATTTCAATTATTTCATTGAATTTGGATTGCAGAGTATAAATGATTTCAACGGTTCCTTAACGATCTAATCATAATTTAAAATGCGAAATGCCGACTTTTACACTCTTTTGAGTAATATATGAGTGAGAGTATTTTTGCAATCCCTACAATACTTTGTGTATGTGATTAGAACACAAATTTGTGCTAAAATAGTCATTAGACATGCATTTTACAGCCAACACTGATTAGTAATTATTGTATTTTGTTCTTAAGATATTAGAATTTTTACTTTTCCACAGGAGTATGATATTTTTCGAATTCTTCAAGCGGTTTCCATAAAATAAAAATCTTAATATCTTGACGCTGGAAGTAGTTTATAGTGGGTGTAGTGCAGGGGTGCACAACGTTTTAGCACCTACGGGTCAATTTCACATAGACTAAGCAACGGCGGGCCGCAAGGGGGAGGGGGGGGTACCACCCAGCAATATATTTTTAGTAAATACCGAAACAAAAAAATTAAAAGTGAAGATTAAAAACAAATACAGAAATGAACAAAACAACTCACTTGCTTCAAAAACGTACAGCCATCGCCAAAATCCTTTTATTTTTTGTAGAGCTAGTGGGAAATTTGGCATTGTTTGGTTTTCATTATTATTTCAATGTCTGGTTCAATGTTGGATACAGCGATCTGCAGGTTTCCCTCCAAGTGTTCATCAGTTAGACGAGAACGACCTTTTGATTTCACTTGTTTCATTAATGAAAATGTTTGTTCACACAAGTATAGGTGCTCCAGCATAATGTTATCGTTTCTTGAGCGTGAATTTTCAATTTTTCCATTTCACAAGGCAAGTAATTTCTGTAAAATTCTAGAAAATTTAGCTTTCAATTTGGATTTACTCTGAATTTCAAAGAGCTTCATCCGAAAATTGACAGGCGCTGTTTCAATATTAGGTCGCGAATGGTATTGCAAACACTTTCAAAGATTTCTCAAGTTTTCTGATATCTTGAAATCGACTACTGAACTCATTTGGCATATTTTCTACTAGTGAAGCGTATTTAATAAAGTTGATGGGATAGTCTTCACAACTTGCAATAATATTACTCATTGTTGAAAAATTCAACAATTGACCAGACTTGAGTTGTGAATTCCATAATGCTAACTTAAACTCAAATGACTTGATTGAGTGAAATAGGTTGTGTATCAGGTTATTTTCCCGCTGAAGCTTCGCATTTAGCTCATTCAGATCATTCCCCTTCTCATTGTAAAAAATAGACAATTTTTAATTTAAACCTGTTTGATTTGCTCTTTTTATTTGTTTTGTAGTCGAAATCTTAAGGAAAATTTGATATAAGAAATAATTTTTTATAAAATTTTATGATGCAGTTTTTCTTTTATTTATGTATGTTTTTTTGCGAAAGTCTTGGAATTTTTTTTTTATGTGTTCGCCAAGCTGAGGGTGGCCGCGGGTTGTGCACGACTGGTCTAGTTGGTAAATGGCGAGTGACAGGTAAGTAGAAAGTAGGCAAATGTGGTGATGGTGGACAGTTGTGGGTCTGTTGTATAAGTTCTAAAGGTTTTATTCTTGGATGTCCTTAGTTGAAATAGGTATGTTTGCATTCTGACTAAAGTACCTGTTTCTTATATGAACTATAAGCATCGATACTACCTACCCTATCTACTTCATGACTCTTATAAAACCGTAAAAGTTACATACAAACATATACACTTTCAATAATATGTAAATCTCTAACAGTTTACTATTCTACGCTAAAACAAACCCAAAAGCTCACTATAAAATTTTTTAACAATTAATTTAAAATACTAATGTATGAAATTACTTCACTGGTGCCTATTTAATACTTTAAAATCAATATATTCATGACTAATTAAATCCAAGTCTGAGTGGTTATTTTAAAAAATGGATACAAGACCTATATTAGCTACATTATCGCCATATAAATACTGATGTATGAAATTTCTTCACTCGTGGTTATTTAATCCTTTAAAAACTATATATTCAAAACTAATGTTTGAAACCCAAGTCAGAGAGGTTGTTTATTAAATTGGTTATTATATATATATATATATATATATATATATATATATATATATATATACAAATTTGGATTTGTATTAAAATGATTTACTTTAAACATTTTTAAATCTGCATAGAGATTATTTCCTTTTTAAGAAATATGTGTTTAATATGCAACATTTTGGCATACAATGATAAGATTTAATTAAAAATCAAGGAACTTCATCTTTGCATATCTAAAAACTCTTTGATTTATCAACAGTATTCAATAATATTTTTTACCGTAAAGAAAATAATGGCTGTAATAATCATTTCTACTTAATAAATATCTCTCTATGTTCTCAAGTATTCTTCTCGGTACTTAAACCTTTTTAACTCAAGCCAGTTTGTAAATGGTGAAACTTTACAATTCGAAAATGTTTCTAGAAACTGAAAGAAACACTGCAAGATCAAAAGGCAATCGCAGATGACGATAAATGACACTTTTGTGTCGTGAAAAGGGCGCTTTTAGTTATCGGCGAATCATCCGAGGATGACTGACAGCAATGATTGCGACCATACATCAAAAGATTTTGAGACAAGAACTCTAAACTACAATAAAGAAAAAAAAATGTTCAAATACACAATAAAAGACCCCTTTGTGAAGCAGCAAGCAGAAAAGTTAAAATAAAAGATCAATTTCCTCTGACAACGCTTTCAACCGTGATCTGAGATTAATTAGAAGAATTTTTCGAGAACAAATGTTTTGTTATCCGGTGGTAATGAAAGTATATATCAACCATGTGCGTATTCATGGAAAAACTATTGCTATGCTTAAATCTGGTTCCGAATTTTTTCCATTCGCTGCTTGAGTTACAGTTGCATAGACGATCTTTTATAATTAACTCTTATTTAAGGTTTATGTTTGATGGATTTTTCAAAGGGAAATGGAGAACTCGTATTTTCATCTTCTTAAAAAGATTTTGGATGTTCAAGATTTAAGAATAATAAGTGTTTTGTAAAAAAAAAATGTAGATTTATGAAGGATAGCAGAAGGACCCGACGTTCCTCGCGATTTAATATATGCGAAAATTCTAAATGCATTCATATTGCTTTAAAAATTACCTTAAAACATTGAATTTAACTAGCAAAAATTCGGGCTTTGAATGAACTCGAGCGTATGATGTGTGCGACCTGTGAAAGATTTCAAATTAAAATTTAATTTAATAAATAATTATGAAATATTTAGAAATCCTGAAACAAAAGAGCATATAAATTTTTAGAATTTGAATATGAAATTAAATTCATTAGAATACAGGAAAACAATGATATAAAAGTAACACATTTAAATCGCAAAAACGTATTTTTTTGCGATTTAAATGCACATGCACATGCTCCTGTATATTACAGGAGCATGTGCCTGTATCATAATGCATGTGCCTGCATTATGATACAGGCACATGCTCCTGTAATATACAGGAGCATGTGCCTGTATCATAATGCATGCAAGTGCACGCGTTTTGATTAGCTCTTTAAAAGCTGTTGTTTAGTTGGGTGTACTACAGAGTTAGGTATATAACAGCTACGTAACCGTATGCCAAAAAAAAAAGTTATGATTTTTTAATGCACATTTTATACCAATTGAAATCGGCAAATTATTAAAATGTTCGTGTATTAAAATTTGCATATTAATTTTCACTGAGTAAATAAATGCTACTGATCATGCGTATTTTACTTCTTTATAAATATGAAAAACATATCTGGAATTCGGAATTGAATTTGTTGAATATAAACTACCCTATAGACATCAAAATTGTGTAAATAGCTGATTATTTAATAGAAATTCCAATAATCTAGCTAAATGATTTGTCAACGATTCCATATTTATCTGAGATATAACATGACCACGTCTAATTTTTTGTATCTTTGATTTTATATTCTCTACCTTTTATTTTTATTTGTTGCATGTAAATTCTTCTTTATCCCCCAGTTTAAGCATAAGCTTACAAATGCGTCATTAATAATTCCCATGCATAAAGCTTACAAATGCGAATAAAATTTGAATCAAAATTTTCAAACCTATTACCAAACAATACATATACTATTCATGTAGAAAAATTAAAAGATACGAGTATAAGCAGAATAATAATTTGAGATCGTTTGCAAAAGCTGCCAGAAAAACTTTTAACTCAAAGAAAGACAATGCCAGATTACGATGAATGACTCTTTCGTCGTGAAAGGGTGCTGCTACGTAACAGTGAATCACCGTGAATCGCCAATAGCCATGATTGCGATCATACATCAAAAGATGTTGAGACAAGAAATCTAAGCAAACAATGAAAAACGTTGTTACACTCTAAAGTCGCCTTCTTGAAGCTGAAAGCAATACAGATCGAAAAACACCCAATTTCCTAAGGCAACGTTTTCAGCAGAACCGAAGATTGATTGGGGCGATTTTTCTAGAGCAAGTGTTTTGTTCTTTGCTGCTATTGAAAGCGCGCCTTAAACATTAATATATTTATTTTAAGATATGTGATCCTCGAACCTACTGTAACGAATTCGAGCATTTCTTTTCGAAGTAAGTACTATTTTATTTTGCAATGCAGAACAAAATATAAACCTGTGTGGTCAACTTATACTTTATATAGTAATGTCTTTTTATTATGTATTATTTAGATACTTTTAATGCAAAATTAAATATCTTTTGATTAAATGTAATATTGGCTATAATTAAAGTATATCTTTTCAAAGATTTCTCTAGGGGCATTTTTGAGCTCAAATTCAACGTAATTGTGTAAGAAGCCAAAACATACGGAAACAATTTATTGAAAGTAATGGTTTGAAATATCGCCACAATAGGAAATAGGATGCTGAAGGTGGTAAAATGCATAAACAATGTGTCAGTTTGAAATGGTTAAGGTAAATGAATTATAAACTTAACCCTTTCTGGGCCGTCGACGCGGCCATGCGTCGATTGATAACGTGCATTCAAGACTGCCGTCCGGAAAGGGTTAAGCCTGAAGTATATGGTGTAGTTATGATCGTACAGGGAAAGATATTCTCAGTAGCGTGACCTACTATGGTGGTGGCTTCCGACTGACTTCCTTGAATACTGAAAGAGAAATTTGGAAGATAGGTAAGGACTCATGGAATACACTTGGTTACCAGTAAATGACTCATGAATTAATTATTATTCTCTTGATTATTTTATAGTCATTTAGAAGAACAAATTAATCAACTAGAAAATTCCTGGTCTTATTTCAACAGAGCAATATTTTAGCAATCCATTTAAAAAAAATCCTTATTCGCTAAGAGCACAAAATCGAGCAAGTCGGTAATTTACCTCCTGTTTAAATTCGTTGTTCATTTGGGATCAGATAATGCTTTTATTTACCACTCTGCTATTATGACGGCCTTCATATAGATTGGGAAACTCCACACCAAGCTGCTTTTAATTGCCATTTTTGCAATTTTGAGCACCAATCTGGTAAAGTACGTTCGACTTATGTGGAAACTTGTTCTCGATTATCTACCAATCTGTCTCTGTATAACTTCCCTGTTGGGGAGTTCCTGGGTTAAATTTCTGGAAGCCATGCGCTTCTATTTCACCATTCGCTGCTGATCAGCTCCGTGAGCATATTTTTAATGTCCAGAGGCCAGACCAATGCCCAATTGACCGGTGTAAACATTTCCCCCAATAGCTCCGCTGCGACTGGGTCTTTTATGGGGCATTTGCCACTCCATCCTCGCATTAATTCCCATCACCCTAGACTGGTCTTGTGACCTTTTCACTTTCGTCACATATGTTCATAAGTGTTGCTTCAGCATCATGAGGTGTAGTCAACAGATTTTACTATTTTTCATAATTAATTTCTACAGCACGGAACATCATTGATTTTCATTACCAAGTAAAACGCTATAAGTTATTTGTAAGTAATTATTATTTTCCTATAAAAAAATCTTCTTATATAAAGGCCATTTTTCATAATTAAAGGTTACTAGTATGACTATAAATTCAAAATTCTTCATTAAATATTGTGTCAAATGCAAATTTCTCCGATTTTTACCACTAGCTTCACTTAATTGACCCATCGCTTCAAATGTTCAAAATTTTTTTTTTCAGGAGGTATATGGTTTTAGTGTATTAAAATGTCTGATAACATATGTTATATGTTGTTGTTGTTGAAACCCAGACCGTTCGACCTACCAGAAAGGTGTAAGGTAACTGTTTGGACGGTCGGGAAGTGCCACCCAATTTAGACCGGAATCCAGTGGGGGAGGCATCCACAGGGACCGTACCCTCCTTCCCCTACCACCAACCTCTCGGAAGGACTTTCGGACCCACATGTTTAACGTGATCGTACTCCGCATGAACACGGCGGCAGTTTTGGCAGTGGCTGGAATCGAACCCGGGCCTACCGAGTGCAACTCCAGCGCGCTAACCAATGGGCTACCGCGCCCACATGTCGTACCTGTGTGTATGCTTCAGGAATGCATGCTTCAGCATCTAACGCATAGCGAACAAAACTTAACTTCTAAGAACTGAACTAGTTTTTGTTAAATCATTTAAAAAATACTGCTGGAACTTTCTCAATTTTTAGCTATAATCAGTGATCTTAAAATCTCCCATCTGTATAGTTTTCTAAAGATAATAGTTTGTTTACATCTAGGTTGTACGTAAATAACGTTTTTTCACGGAATTTCTAAAATGCACTTCTCTTTAATTTACCATTTTCAATTACTAAAACCATATTCTTTTATGAAAATAAGTTTCTCATGCAATAATAAATCCAAAAGAATCCAAAGTTTTATGCTCTTACTTAATTTAAACATTTTTCGTAGATACTGCCGACGGAGATATCACTTTTTGGAGGGAACAGAATTTGTGAAGAGTTTGATACTTTATGTTCTTCGTGCCCCATTTTATGCGTTGAATGAACTTTAACAGAAGTGTAAAAGTTTTCACTTTTAAATTAAAATCAAAATTTTTATGACTTAGTACCCTAAAATAAAAAATTAAATAAAAATATATACGTGAAATATTTCTGTACTACGCCTTCTTTTATATTGAGCCAAATTATTTATTGATCTGAGAATAGCTTTAAGTAGGCGTGGCTGAATGTTACATCCAGTCTTCTCCCCTAAAAATTACCTCCGATTTTTAATTTTCATAAAACCATTTATGGCTGTTTGTTAGCATGAATATATATTATAATTTGCTATACAGGGTGTCCCAAAAGGAGTGAAACGCGCTTTAAGTCTTTACCTGTTGGAGATAAGTGGGCAATGTAAATTGCAAAAATGTTGAAAGTAACGTAGGAAATAAGACTATAATGAAATAGTACTCCCATTAATTTTCAAAAAGTTACACTTTTTAAATTTTTATACGACCCCCCTTAAATAAATTTGGTCAATCAGAAATTTTTTATTTTTAATGCAACATGATCATTTACAAAAAACCACCGCATATCTATAACTTTAAAATCAACTGAATTATGATGAAGGAAAAAATCTGGCTTATGTCACTTTTCCGTACCATGTGAAAGACTGTTTCATCAGTGAAAATAGGGATCATAAGCAAATTGACGATGGGAATTGTTTAGATCAAAAATACGTTAATATGTGTCAAATTTTTTTATCACAAATGCATCTCAATAAACCATTACACAGACAGAGATCATATAAGGCAGTGGTACTTACTTCGCGGTTGGGTATCCTATGCAGTATCATCCAGTTTTATCTTTTTTGTGATATGTCACAAATTTACATTTCTAATTTGATATATAGTCCCCATTCACAATGTTCAATTTTCAATTAAATATAACTCGTTCAATTTTAAAGATACAGATATGTGGGTTTTTTTAATGATCTTGTTGCATTAAAAATAAAAAATTTCTGATTGACCCAATTTGTCTAAGAGGGTCGTATAAAAATTTAAAAGTGTAATTTTTTGAATATTAATGGGAGGACTATTTCATTAACGTAGTATTATTTCCTACCTTAATTTCAACATTTCAGCAATTTACATTGCCCACTTATCTCCGACAGGTAAAGAATTAAAGCGCGTTTCATTCTTTTTGGGACACCCTGTATATATCAATAATATACAGGGTGAATAAAAAAATGGACCAAACTTTGCGAGGTGGTAGTACCTACCAAACCAAGCATTTTTCGTCCTGGTTTACTTACTCGGAAATGAAGCGTAAAGGCGCCAGTGGGTGCTTAATGGTGAAACAGATGAGGTGAGGCGAAAACACAAGAATGACTTAGAAGTTATAAAATGATATTTAATAAGCAATAATTACAGCAATGGACCAAAAGAGTGACCGCCAACCTGAATGTACGTCTCACAGCGGCGGTGGGGGGATTGGCGAAATCTCGATTAGACCAGGCATGTCGCAAACTTCGGTAGCAGCGACCAAAATTTCCCCGACGAATTATTCTTCAAATTCAAGAGGAGCCTCATAAACGAGACTCTTGAGGTATCCCCACAAAAAGAAGTCAAGACACGTCAGATCGGGTGATCGTGGAGGCCAAGTTATGGGAACACCTCACCCAATCCATCGATCCGGAAAAGGGATATCCAGATAGTTCCTTTCCACTCGCCCAAAATGGGCTGGTGCTCCATCGTGATGGAATCACACACGCCGCCTGATGTCTGTTCGAACGTCCTCTAGCAACTCCGGCAATATCGGCTTTTTCTCTATTTGTAAATTCCTCCATCGGCTTAAAAGTTGGAGCTGCGAATAACTGCTGTAAACTGATAAGGTCGTACATTCGGTGTTGCAAAAATTTGCATAAGGGTTCTTCTTCTTCTTCCTCAGATGAAATTTTCACACTCATTCTTCTTCAATCAGAAAATAACGACCAGAATAACGCTTTTAAGTTTGCGAAGCGGCCGCTTCTCATGTAGTAAGCGCCCTGTAACGCCTGTACGTTTCTTTTCCGACCCGGTAAACTATGACGAAAAATGCTTGGTTTGGTGTGTATTACCACCTCATAAAGTTTAGCCCATCTTTTTTTAATCACCCGGTATATTAGTTTTCTAATTAGTACAGCTGAAATTACTTCGTTAAGGGCAGCATACAACACAAAATTAATAGTATCGATCGGTTTCGAAGTTAAAAAGAATCTCCTTCGTCAGAACCCATAAAAAGTGCAACCTTCACTCGTGAGAAAAAGACAGGCGACTGATGCAGGCACAGCAGACGTGACTGATGCAAACGGAGAGAGGAGTTAAAAAAGGTAAAACCCAGGAGGAAGGAACAGGAGGTGGGATACACCGTAAAATATCAGATGAAAAATACCAAAGAGGAGAGTGAACGTCCAACAGAATATTTAAATTACTTGTTCAGTTGCTTCTAAAAGTCCCATTCAAATAAAATGGCCAATCTAGCGGAATAAAAGATTCTAAACAAAATATCAAATATAAGTGGAGAAAAAATGGTTTTGGGAAACTAATAGAGCTCTAACATCAACAGCAAAATCAACAAAAATAAAACTCAGTAAAATGATAAAAGTGATTAGTATCGTATTGTATTGTATCTAAAATAATTAATACATATAATATAATTATTATCTATATCATGTAGCCGGGTGAATGCGCGATGAATTTATAGCCAAAACTGATAGAAACTTGAAAGTGCCTTAATTATATTGTCTGCTGATAAGACCAAACAACTTGTACTTATTGATAATGTGAATTATATAGAGGCAATACAGAGGTGTATTGCTAAGATGGATTGTACCAATGTTAAAACATTTCCATTATAAATTCTAATTATCATTATAAATTCTAAGATTGCCCAACTTAAAAAATCCTTTGACCTTCCTCCCACTATTAAATCGGCTATTTTTCGTACTTCCCATCAATTACCACAACTTTTCGGTTAAATTAAATTACATAAAGTTAATCATCCCATGCGCCCATTTGTTTCTAGATGTAATGGTCCCACTTATTTTTTGGAGAAAGCTCTGGCAAAATTTTTAAAGCCTTTTTTTGATGATCATCCCTTTTCTGTTAATTCTACCGAACATTTTATCAATACCCTTTTTAATGTAAATTTTGTTCCTAATTGTACTTTTTATAGTTTCGACGTGGTGTCTCTTTTCCCTAATGTTCCCGTTAATAAAACCATTGACATTATAGCCAAAAAACTTTCCTTGCGTAATTATAAACCCCCTTCCATTACCACAATAACCTCTGCATTGAATATCGCCGCGGGGACCAACTATTTTGGTTTCCTTGGCGATATTTACTTACAAAATTCGGGTGCCCTTATGGGTAGCCCACTTTCTGGTATCTTTGCAGAAGCAGTTTTGTAGGAAATCGGGAACGAGATTTTGTCTTTTTTATCACCTAAACCCATTTTTTGGCAACGTTATGTTCACGATGTGTTTATAATTTGGAACCATAGTTTAAATGATTTACTCAATTTACTTGATTTAGTCAATGATTTTTATCCCTCTATTAATTTTACCGTTGAGCATGAATCCAACTGTTCTTTACCTTTTTTAGACGTTATCGTGTCCCATAACTTTTCTAATATTCAGTCTTCTGCGTTTCGTAAATCTACATTTGCCAACACGTGCATTCCGGCTAATTCTTTTCACACTATATCTTCTAAAAAGGCTTCTTTATCCCATATTTCAATCGCGCTTTTAATGTTAGTTCGACTATTATTTCTTTAAATAAAGAAATTGACTTAATTTTTAAACTCGGTCAAGAAACAGGCTATTCTTATGAGTTTATCTATAATATTTACGTTAAGATCCGCCAAAAGTTTTTACAACCCTTTTCTAGTCTTATTCCTATTAATGATCGTTTACAGTTTAAAGCTAGTTGCCCTTACCATCCTAAAATTTTTCGCCCCCCTATTAATTTTTGTACCGAATTTAAATTTAAACCCACTCATTCAGCTGTTACCACTTTGTTCAATCGCATTCGAACCGATAAATTTAAGAATAATATTAACTTTAAAAATCTTGCTGGGGTGTATAACTAACGTTTATTCACAAGCACAGAATAAACAGGAACAGTATACAACCAAATAGCACTTAAATGCTTCACTAATTTCATAGAACAAGTGATATTATTCTCAAAACGTTGATGAAAGTAATTTCTTAAAACAGCAGCTACTATTCTCAAAACATTGACAAAAATCACAGTTCAATGTAGCTCGTGTCACGTCTATTCGTCAACTCCACTGCAACGGAGGGGTGAGTCCTTTTTGCAGTCTCTCCATAGAAACTTCTGGAAAACTCTATATCTCAAAGAATAATCGCTCTATCGAGAAAATCTGGAACATTCCCGAAGTCGCCAAATTGGCGAAACATTGTCAAATCTGGCAAACCTCGCCCACGTTATGCTGATGTCATGCACTGTATTTTCTTCGCCTATCCTTCGAGACAGGCAAAAGAGGAGGCGCCAAACAGAACATAACGGTTTCGCAACAATATATACAGACGGTAGTTCGCACTTTATGCAAACGATTTTATATTTATGTTTTTTGTTAGCATTTTGAGATAAAGATTTGGCATTTTCAATGTAATCGTCTGTTACTGTTTTGTTTTGATTGGAATGTAGAATATAAGATTTATTTTGAAAATGGCTCCTGAAATTGATAGATGGCTTGAAGGTTACTTAAATGCGCTTTCCGAGGAAAAATATTCGTATCAACAAATTGTAAAACTGTAAAAATCGAGGTTATTGCATGTCAAAGAAAGGTATTTTTAATATATTAAATTTGAAAGGGGAAAAGTGTCTAGCTGAAAGTAAAAGTGAAAAAATGGCCGCAAAAGCGCATCCTAAGTCTGTTCGAACGCGGGTAAATATCAAGAAAGTGAAGTATCCGATCCTAAAAGAAAATTCACCCACTCAATGATCCATTGCATCGAAACTGGGAATGTCTTCTGACACTGTAAGTAAAATCATTCATAAAGATTTGAAGTTAAAAAAGGTGTTTAAATCTAAAGTTCATCTGCTTCTGCCAAAGCTTATTGCGGAAAGAAAAACAAATGATAGAAAATTATATGAAAACCACCTAGATGCTGATAAATGGAAATTTGTGGTAACCGTCGATGAGGCATGGGTGTATTTAAGTGACTATAATAAAAAAAGAGCAATTATATATTGCTTAACGGACAAAAATGACCGTAAAAAATGGCTTCGTTAATGTACAGAAAAGTTCCCAAACGGATTCATGATAGTTGCAGGATTTTGTTACAACGGTAAATTAAAACTAAAAAAAATCTCAAGTAAAGCTGACATTTATTCACTATACTATCAGTAGAATATTTTAGAATCAAATTTTGAAGAAGAAATTCCTGCCTTATATGGAAAGGACATCAATAAAATTGAGCTTCATATGGACAAAGCCTCTAGTCACAAAGTCAACTGCCGCATATTTAGCAACGAAAAACTCAGAAACAGAAACAAAATGCATCCCATTTAATGAAATACCTGTAAGATCACTTGACGTGTCTTCTATGGACTTTGGCGCTTTCGGTTTGTTAAAATGAGCCTTAGGAAAACGGCATCCAAGAACACTGAACAGACTTTGGAAAACGACTCAAGAGGAGTGGGATAAAATTTACATGACGATGCTAAGAAAAAGTTTACTTTCATGGAAATTTCGAGCTAGAGCTATGGTCAAGAATCAAGGATATCAAATAAAAGCAAATCGCCGCAAGAAATACGCCCTTTATTCATAAAAATCATTTATCAAAATCGTTTCTATAAAGTGAAAACGACCTTCTGTATTCAGTATTGTCAGACCAGGAATAGATGAGACAGTTTTATGTCCGTTATTTATTATGTCTGTAATGTTAGACAATAGCATCAGACTTAAGGACGCCAGTTTTGACCCGAGTGGTCAAGTAGGCCATAAACCTAGGAGGCTAAAGTGAAGGACGAGATTGGTTAAAAATGTTGACCAATATGGAAGATGTCTGTTCGCATTGCCCTGAGGTCGATCAATGAATGGTAGCCGAGGGGGCGTGCCGGATCTCAGGGGGAAAGAGGTGGCAACCAAAAGATTCTACAGAGATTCCATATATACACGTCGACGACATAGAGACGAAAACGATATGCCCTGATATACACTCGAACGCAAGATTGCAGAGAGAAGGTAACGAAGTATCCTAATATACACTTGAACGTCAAATTTCGGTGAGACTTCAACTAAATGTCCTGAGATAAACATTTCAACTCCAGATGAGATGAGTACCAGATGTAATACTATAGATATCGAGATGAAGCAGAACTAACGTACGAGCTGTGTGTGAAATTTGCAAGAGAAATTGAAGGTATGTGCGTATTCATTATTGTAGCAGGTCATAGACCATTTTGATAATTACAATTTATCTGGTCTCATATGTCCAATTAGGTTTCGTGTTTAAAAGGGCACTGTCAGAGAGAGCACTTTGTCAATCCCATAGAAGTGTTTAAAAGTACTTAAAGATTTCTGATATTTAAAAAAAGTTAATGTTTATATACTGTGATGTTAAAGGCTAACAAATATAATGTATTTTATGAAAATATCAATGATGAAAGTTTATTAAATCAATGAATAATGTATTGTGTAAAAAATAACATGAAAATAATAATGTTGTGTAATTTTTAAAAAATGTTTTTAATTCAGGTATCAATAACTGCATATAAGTATGTAATATTAGGCGAGTGAAAGTGCATATACATGAAATGTTAAAATGTATTCAAAATTTAAATTTTGCTTGAATTGAAAGCTCGACTTGATATAATGTTGATAAGTACATAACTTATACATACAGTGTATAATATGTGTATAAACTTCTGTGTACCCAAGACTGTGAGTTACAGCAGAACTATGATAAACTTTCAATAAGGCAAAATGCCAATTATAAAGTTGGCAGTGACACGAACTTTATTGGTGTTTTTATTTTTTTTGTTTATTTGTGTCGTCCGGAAATATGTGGGACCAACAATAGGTGAGACAATTTTATGTTCATTATTTATTAGGTCTGTAATGTTTGACAATGTCATCAGACTTAAGGACGCCAGTTTTACAGCACCCTGACCCGAGAGGTAAAGTAGGCCATAAACCTAGGAGGCTAAAGTGAAGCCACGAGATTGGTTAAAAAGGTTTACCAATCTGGAAGCTGTCTGGTCGCGTTGCTCTGAGGTCGATCAATAGTAGCCGAAGGGGCGTGTCGGACCTCAGGCGGAAAGAGGCGGCAACCGAAAGGTTCTACAGAGTTTCTATATATACACGTTGAGGACATAGAGACGAAAACGATATGTCCTAATATACACTCGAACGTAAGATTCCAGTGTGACTGCAACGAAATGTTCTGATATACGCTTGAACGTCAGATTGCAAAGAGACGGTAATGAAATATCCTAATATGCACTTGAACGTCAGATTACGAAGAGACTTTAGCGAAATGTCCTGAGATAAACACTGCAACTCTAGATGAGATGAGTACCAGATGTAGTACTATAGAGATCGAGATGAAACAGAACCAACGTACGAGCTGTGTGTGAAATTTGTAAGAGACATTGAAGGTACGTGCGTATCCATTATTGTAGAAGGTCATAGACCATTTTGAAAATTACAATTTACCTGGTCTCACATGCCCAATCTTCTCCGCAAAGTAATATGTGACATATTGTTGTAATCAATTTAATAATTAAGAGAATGTTCGTAATAAATAATGCTATTTTTAAAGTTAAAATGGTGAAGTTAATTGTGGTAGTATGTTAATAAATATTTTATTACAGGAACTCGCACTGAAGATAATATGGTGGGTTTAATTAGCGGCACAAAGCAATGTGGTTCACGACTTTACGATATTACGGCCTTGTAATTATGAATAATTTAATAAGTCCAGAATCTAACTTAAAGTTACGTTTTAAAATGTGCACCACAAGTATAAATTATAGTTTTTTAATGTAGACCATTTATGATAGAAATCTATGTTTGTACGTGCTGATAAATTTTTTATGTCGTTGCAAAAATCTCATCCTTGTTGTAATAGGTATATAAACACCGTTACATTTGCTTGAAAAATTTTTATTGCTAAGATAAATCTGCGAGATATCAGGCATTGCTACTTTTCCTGTATACGTAAAATAATGTATATGCGTTATACATTAGATAAGATGATAAACAGACTTTTCGTACTATTATTTCAGAATATACTTCTTTGGATCTATTTTTCAGTAAACGAGTTTTTATTTCGTAATTATAAATGTTTTCAAAAATGTATATTACTTTCCCTATATGAATAGTATAATGTGTAAGGAAAGTATTGTAACAGGGTCTAACTTCCGAATTCAGTGGAAGAGCAGGTATCAGCTCTGCTTGAACTCGAATTGAATGTTTTTGAGATTGTGTCTGTGTGTGTATATGTGTATGTATGTGTACGTATATATGTATGTCCGTGTGTCTGTAGAAGCTGTATCTCACGAACGAACAGAGCGATTCAGAAGAAATTGGGTACAAACATCAGTGTATACTTGAACCCTTGACTTTAAACGCAATAGAATGTTTGGAAGCCCCCAAAATTTTATACTGAAATTTTGAAAATATCATTAAAAATCAGAACCTTCAATAATGTTACATATATAATAATTTCCTAGGATATTTTTCACTAGAAAACGAATGACATAAACTTTAAAACGCTAGCATGAACCGCTCTCGAGATATTGTACATTTTAAAAATAAAATTATAAAAAAATCGCATAAAATTAAAAAAATATTAACTATTGTGAAATATGTTCACTTTTTATAAGTAATATTATGCAATAAATAGGTTAAAATCATTCCCGTACATTTAGTTCGTTCTATTCGCGAGAGAAGATACTTTGGTTAATAATTTCGTATTTTGACGCCAAATAATTCGTCAATAGTCATTTATATAGAAGGAACCATCTTCTTTCCGCCTATCTGTAACGCTTGGTGATAAATCTGGCAAACTTGGTGTCTAATTTAGCAAAATTTCGCCAAATTAACGATATGTTGCCCCAGATTGACGAAAAGATCGTCAAAATTGCAAAGAATGATGCCAAATGAAAAAAATGACACCAAAATGATGAATTAATTATTAAAATATTTTATTATATGGACTATATATTTTTTAAAGATGCTATCCATACTGATAATTATAAATTTAGTGTTGCGCGAAATATAAGTTAATTGGGTACTTCGGTATAGGTTTGCATATTAGCATCCGGAATAGCGCCGTAATTTACTATTCAATGTTAAAAACATTGTGTTGTGGATTTTCTACCCCCCTTTTTCCACTATAAAAGAAGCAAATTCATTGCACTGTATAGGGTAAGTCATGTGCTGCCCACATCAAATTCTTTTTTGTTTTAGGACCTACTATTGTTTACGAGCTATTGTTTACGAGCCAAACACTTTTAGCAAGAGATTTCGTAATGTTGTAAACATAGATAATTTATCCATGAAGGATTTTCTAAAAGTTATAAGGGTCACGCCTGCATTCAAATAGTTTTACATTCGGGTCTTCAATTCGGTAAAAAACTGGTTTAAATTTTAAGTACGGGGAAAATTTCTTGTGCATGCGTACATGCTAGTAATTATTCGTAATGTACTTTTAACTGTTGGTCCTAGTCAAAGTTGTTTCGGCATGCTTAAAAAACAGTAGAATGCCAAGATAATACAATGGAATTTGATCCAAGAACTGCAGTCATTGAATATAAACTTTCTCTTTTAAAATTCTTTATGTAGTAAAAAAAATTCCTGGTTCCTACCGGGTAGCTGGGTTTCTGCTAACCATAAGACAGCTGTGTGCATATTTTTTACAGCGTAATGTTGCAATATCAATAATTTAATTGGTACAAATAACAGCAATATTTCGAATCAGAAAGATTGTTTTGGAGATAAAATACATACAGACATTATAGAGATTTCCACAAGCACTGACGCCACAGCAGTCCTTTTGGTTGCTCAAGTCCTTGGATGAGTCGGACGGCTTGGGTCTTCAACACACTGACGCCAAGCTAAAAATATTTTATTCGTATATTAGAGCTTTGCGTACGTTTAAACCCACTAAAATCGCGAATTTGAATTTTAGACCCCAGATCTAAAACTCTCACCGTACATTGTACTATGTACGGTAGAAAAAATAAAAATAATTTACTCTATTTCTATACATAGAAATCCTGCAGTTTTCTTATTTTGGTTTAAAAGATCACTCATTAGTTACCAAGAATTTTCTTCTATCAAAATACCTAATACATCTTTCTTGAAATTACCGCAGTACGTGACTTCCATTTCGTCGTTCTTCTTTATAAGACACGTTTTCAAATCCAAAAAAGAAAACGATTAGTAGAGTTTTCTATCGCTTTCAAAATGTCAGAATCATTGCTGTTATGGGATCAAGTATCGGATTTTCGCTCAACTTTCAGTAGTTTAAAAGAAATGGTGTTGTAAGCACTCAAAAGTAGGGTACTAAATTTCGGTTTATCTGATTTTTAGAAAAAGAAAAATTTTGGACAGCTTTTTTCCTTAAGGACAATAAAAACAGATCTGAGTTTCGATTCTAAAATAATTTGTAAGGATGAAAACGTTCAAACGTTCTATTTCAGGAATTTTATTTCTTCAGGGTTGTGTCCGTGTGAAATGGAGAATTCGCAATGGAATAGCAGTACCACTTATTCCAATAGCACTACAGTTTCCGATGCCTATTAATTTCACTGGTTTACTGTCACAATCGCTTTATTGAATCAAAAGTATAAAACTCTTTTAAATTTGTATTTTTTCATGATAACGAGGTAAAAAAAATGCTGAATTTCAATTGGTTGACCCCATTGTGGGATCGTGTCATCTAATAAACCACAGGGTGGGGTGGATTTTGAGCTAAAATGACTTTGTCAAGATGATAAGTCGTAGTCACAATGCTCACAGTCACTAGCTGCTTCTAAACACAATGCAAGTGTGTTAAAATCTTCAACTCCTTTACAGTATAAGTAAAAATCTGATGTGGGCAACACATGACTTTCCTTATATAATGCAATGAATTTACTACTTTTACAGTTAAAACATGTTATTCTTATAGTAGATACTTATATTATTTCAAAGATATTGAATTTTCTTGAATTAGTCGTCATTTCCATTGATTTAGAATCGTTTTTATCCATTTGGCGAGATTTTCGTTAATTTGGCAACATTTAAAAATGTCGCCAAGTTGGCTACATTCCACTAAATTTGTCGCCAAAATCTCGTCAAGCGTTATGGACGGAGATATATGTTATTCTTACAGCGGATAAATGACTATTGGTGTTCGAATGCAAAAGTATGATTCAAAGTATCTTTTCTCGTGAATGGAACGAGTTAGATCCACGAGAATGATGTCACCAAATTTATCGCATGATATTACATATGAAAAGTGAACATGTTTCTAACAGTTAATATTTTTTTTTTGATTTATGGGACTTTTTGATAAATTTATTTGAAAGATATGCAATATCTCAAGAACTGTTCATGCTAGCGTTCTAAAATTTATGTCAATCGTTTTCTACGGAAAAATTACGTATGAAATGTCTATTTGTGTAACTTTATTAAAGGTTTTGATTTTTTGACGATTTTTTCAAAATTTCACTCGAAAATTTAGGAGAGTTCTGAACATTCGATTGTGTTTTAAAAAAATAGGCTTCCAGTACTCATGGATTGTGATTTTTGTACGAAATTTCATTCAAATCTCTCTATTCGTTCGTGAGATATCATCTCCACACACACACACACACACACACACACACACACACACATACACACACACACACACACACACACACACACACACACACACATACTTTCACATACACACACAGAGACATCACTTCAAAAATGTTCGATTCGTGATCAGGAATGCTTGAAACGTCTCCCGTCGAAAATTCGAATTCGAATTTTCGACCCCGTCATAATACTTTCCTTATACATTACGTATATAAGGAAAGTAAAAATATCAATTTTGGACTCAGTAGCATAATGGACAGCAATACAGTGCAATCCATATAATGCACAAATCACATATACCATGACCCTTAGATCTCGATATGAGATTTACTAATTTGCAATGAAGACAGAAATAATTGGTCTCCTGGTTCATGTGAAACATTGAGCATATCCAAAAGCAACTATTGAAGTTTTTCCATTCTGTAATAGGTGGCGCTGTGTGTCATGCAGCTTTGAATACAGAATGAATACTAACATGGAGACTTGGCAAAAGAAAGCAGCTTACATTTCATGATTCATACCACGATTCGATACTATTCCAGACAGGGTTGTTTCCAGCAAGATGGTGTTCTCTCACATTGGTCTTTAGATGTTCGAGTTGTTTAGATTAACATTTTACTGGACGTTGAAACGGGAGTCCGAATAAAAATGGACTATTAATTATATTACCTTGATTGTTCAGCAAGCTATGCTTCAAGTTTTTGAAAGCATCTCACCTATAAATAACACCAATTAAATCTTAAAACTAACAGATTTATTAAGATTACATACAATCCGTGGACTCATCCAAAGGTAAACTACAAAATCTGTTGCCACTTTCAGTAACGTAGAAACCACTTCATTACTATTACGGGTTTTCCAACATTGATATTATCAAGTGTGACTTCTTTCACCGGGGTTTTATAAAATATTATTTATAGCACAAAAGTGATGCATTTCAATAAGCATAAGGAGCGTATCACTGAAGCCTTCGTCCATCTAACACGCAGTATTTTGTACCTTGCAGAACTAGATTAGATATCCTCCAAGCAACCAAAAAAAAGCGTATACTGAACATGTTAAAACAAATTTTCACAGTTGCCATATATTTAAAAAAATTGTTGGAAGTTCTTATCTATCGTAGTTCCTGTGTGAATTTCACAAATAAAGTATATAACATCAATAGTTGTATACTTCCTTTATGAATTTCATTTGTGAAATACTTCGTGCCATTAAGCGCCAATTCCTGCCGTGGTATGGGGAGGTATAATTTAATATTGTTGATTCAAAATATAGGGAGTTTTACTATGTGTGGGACAGATATATTTTGTTAAGAGATCGAATAAAATATGCGTTTTTCAAGGGATTTAACGGGTTGTAAATTATAACCTATAGAGTTTCTATTAAGTGCTATAATGTTAGGAATTTCCTTGGGGTCTTATTAGGATACTTACAATGTTAGGGGTTGTATAATAATTAGCGTTTATCTGGAGTGCTTTGTAATCTGCGTGTGTTTGAAAATTTTAGGAAGGCAAGTTTTGTAGGCTGCCAGATAGGTGTAAATCTTCCACATAACTTTATGTACCCCGTTATAGTATGTGCTAAATAACTAGTACTTTCTATAAGATTCATGAAACAATTGAGAGTACAAATTTTGATTATTGACGAATTATTCTGAAAGCCGTATAAATATTTTGTTAGAAACTTTACACGATATTAATTCTGAATTATGCATATCAATCAACATATCCAAAAGCATTTAAAATAATGTGGTGAAATGTTTTTCCATATAAATTTTGTTTTTCACGATGAAGAACTTTCAGAATCAGAAAATAATTCGAGTTTTTAACATTCGAAAACTAAACATTTTTCCTGTAACCTTATCTTAAAGCGCAGAATAAATATAAGAAAAAAAATATCTGCTCCGGTGAACAAGAGGCCTTTTTTTTCTTAGATAACTTTATGCTAAGCTGTTTAATATTATTGTAATTTGGGCGTTGATGTGCTCTGAAAGAAGAATATTTAATTTCATTTTTTGGAAGGATTTAAGAATATGATTAAGTACTTAATGGAATTACTAATGATTGTGTAATCATAGCATTTCATTAATTATATGTTTGAAATAAAAGTTTTCTTAGCTTCTCCAATTTTATATTCTTTTCATGAATGCATTTTTAATTTAGTGTTTCATGCATTCTTTTTAGTGTATGATATGTTCTGCTTTTTATTTTTTTATTTTAATATATTATGAATATGCTGCAGATCATCAGTGAGCAAAAAATCCGTTGCGCGAATATTTATTGTGCGCTTTATCAGAAATGCAGCTCGTGGTGAATTTTTTTGGGGTTTATTTTGTTACACACGGAACAACGTGTTTGACTGGTAAATCACAAATTCTCTGGGTGCATCACTCTCAAGCAGCAATCAACAACGAATACAAGCTTCTCGAAAAATAAAATAATGAGGAGTAACCCTGTTACTTGTTATGGATTGATGTTAATCATCACTCCTATCGCATATTTCGAATGGGAAAAGGTTGATGTGAGTTGTATGTAATGATGGTATAATATACATAGGATAAGATATTGATATTTTTAATTTAAAATTTAAATATTTTACATTTATTTTGTATAATACAGCTTATATATATATATATATATATATATTATAGTATATACAAAAACAGATTTAAAAAGGGGGGGGGGGGGGGCAAAAAGGAAGGGTGAAAAAGAAGGGAGAGTGTTTACAGGAACGACTGTAAAAAGGCCGGGGGGGATTGTGATTCCCCGTTCCCGGTTAAAGCGCTTTTATTCCCAAGAAACACTCCCGGTGCCTCTGTCTTCTTGAAGCATCCCTCCGTCCGATGAAATCAATGAAACATCCCGAAGTAAAAAGACCATGAAGCACAAAATGGCTCAAGATATGAAAATAAACCAAACTCGAAAATGCAGCAAAATGCTCGGTAAAGTTACTGCACCGATATACAATCATCATGTAATACCGTTTTTGTCCTTCTTTAAGACCAAGCGTAGATAGTGTCTTAGATATCGAAGCGGATAATGGCATTTTGCTGCTTCTTGAAGTAATTTATTAATACAGTGTTGCAGTTCTTCTTTTTCTGTATTAAGACGTCTATATCGATTTAAATGATTAATTATTACATTTATGAATATACCACTCATTAAATTGGATTTCCTGTCTATTATAAAATGAATATCGAAATCAAAGTTGTCCCGTTTGTCATAAAGTTTAAAACATATTTTGTCATTTTCATTATGGTAAACACTAATATCCAGGAAATTAACAGTTCCTTTATTTATATATTGAGTTTTTATAATATTCTATTCCTAGTTTCTATTCCTAGGATATATTTATATATATATATATATATCCTACCAATTAGAACTTGGTTATATAAAGCCAGAAAAAGCAAATTAAATACTGTTTATGCTTACTTTTTAAAATTAAAATTAACTAATGAGCATTTTAAACATTTATTTTATGATTTGCCTCTTTTTCGTACAAATTTCTTAAATTTCCAACTATACCATTCATCTAATCCACCAAAATTGTTTACTGTGTAATTTCTTTTAAACACCCACTTCTTAATTCTCTTAACTTTAATAATTTATTTGCAAAACATTAGCACTTGTTACCTATAAATGATGTCAAAATACAAAAATCAGTCAAATATAATTTACCAATTTGTAGAACTATTTACAATTACAATGAAGTTTCCAGGTCATTAAACTCCGATAATCTTACTTCATGTGTATGCAGCGATAAGAATCTTACACTTTATGCCAACTCATCTCATGGACACATTATTACTGGGAATCTCAGTATAGTTCAGGTTAATATAATTAGGGATATTATGTATAAAGGGTCTAAATTTCGCATTCCATTCTGCTATCACCCCAAACTTCTTCTTCAGTCTTTATCTTGATAAATTCATATTCCAACAGGCTTGTTCGCATTCCATTCCTATTGAAGCATTCCATCTATGGAAGTATACTACCTTACATCTTCTTAATATTATTATAAATATTAAATTTAAGAGACCTAGTTATCCTTATAAGAAACTCCTTTTTGCTATTAAAGAACTACAACAGCATTTTGTCATAACTTAAGTAGATAAAGCCTCTAATAATTATGTCATTATTTGTAAAAAATATTATGTTTCTCTGTTACAGAATTACTTAAAAAATAATCATATTTTTAAACCCATTAATAATCAGTTTATCAAAATCAAAACTAAAATTCTAAAATTATATACACAGTTAAATATTAATTGTAAGTTTTATAAATTACCATATGTTACTTTGGTTCCTAAATTCCACAAATCACCTCTCAGTTTTAGAACGGTCACTTGTGGACATAATATCTTTACCACTACAGCTAGTAAGTACTTGCTAAACTGTTTAAATAGAATTAATGAATCTCTTAAATTTAAGAATTCAGGCTATTTCATATTGAACAATGGTTTTGATTTAGTTAATCACCTTAGCAAGCTTCCAGATATTCTTGGTTTCTATATCTTTAATTTTAAAGACCTATTTAATAATATTGATATTAAAGATTTATATAAAGTTATTATCTGTATTTATCATGATTATCTCTCTTCCAATAATGTTCCATTTAATGTAAAAAATTTTCTTATGCTATTGCACTTTGTGTTATACAACAATTATATTATCCAAGGTGATAACGTATATTTACAAACATCTAGTTTACCTCAAAGAGGCTGCAGTAGTAGTATTCTAGCTAACTTATATCTTTATTATTATGAACGTCATTTTAACTCTAATTCATATATTATATATCGATATGTTGACGACTTAATTTGTATTATCATTGATGATTCCTATCCCATTAATATTGATTTTTACCCCTCTAACCTAGAATTAATCCCTAATGAACCTAGTGTTAGTCAAACTGTAAATTTTTTAGACCTAAATTTAGATACCTTCAATAATCATGCAATCACCAATTTATATGATAAAAAAGATTCTTATAACTTCACTATTATTAAGCAGCTATCATATCCATCTTGTAATTCTATTCAATTGTTTAGAAACATCATTTTAAACCAGCTATTTCGAATACATCGACTTTCTGATCCCCAGTTTCACTCACTCCACATCAATAATCTTAAACGTATTTGTCAAAATTACCACTATCCGGAAATATTTGTAAATAATATTATTAATAATTTCAAATACACCACGTAATAATTTTGCAAATTCATTATTTATCCTTGATTGAATAACTCTTTTTTGTGAATTTCACCCGTTCTTATCAGCTACTTACCACTAGGCTTGAGTCTGATACTGCTTACTAGTTTTGAAAGACTACTTTCCACTTGTCCTGATTCCTGCTTACTATTTTTGAAAGTTTTCATACACATTATTTTTTGTTCAAGTGTATTCATTCTGGTGTCCACTCGCTTTGACGAAGCGATGTAAAATGCTCTGTCGAATGTTCGGCTGCGAACATGTAGACTCCCACGTGATGGCTGTGCCTGTGAGTTAATATTTCTGCTTTTTATATTTCTGGTTTATAATTCACTTGGGTTTTATTATTTGTCCTTCCACTAACCAGTAGACAGTTCCGATGGTGTCCACAGGTAAATACTATCGCCATTGTCAGAAACTGGCTATCTATCGATTTTAATTCGAATTGTATGGCTGTCCTGACGAGAATGCAATTTTGGACTTAACAGCCGTTTTTTGTGAAGTTTCAGTTGATTATTCTCCATGCCTTGATCTTCAATCTTGAGTTATTTATTATTGCTTTTTCTCATTTTCGCCGTGTTTGCTTTTTTATTTTATATATATTTATATATATATATATATATATATATATATATTTATATATATACCCTTTTAATTATGATTTTTGTATACTCTTCTTCTCCTCATCCCCTTTCCATTATAGTGATAAGTTACCTTCTATTTTTACCATTAATCTTGATCTATAGTTACTTATTTGTAACAGATATGCTAGAGATGAGTTTTTTGTACTTACCGTAGTTTACGCATAGTTTTCGATTACAAAATTCAATTTATATATATAGATATACTATTTTTAATATATTTTCCTTGTCCTGGCCTCTCCGTGCTCTGCTTTTTCGGCCCTTCCTCGTTGCTTTTTGCTTTTCACACACGCTTTTATTTTGCTCGCGGTTAGATACTGTGGTTACTGATTCACACTCTTGCATTTAGTTTTTGTTATTTTAATTAATATATATATATATATATACTTTTACTCGTATCACATCAACTGAACGATAACGTATTTGTATACTCTGTGAAAAGTTCAGGAAAAGCACGTAACTCATAAAGTTTTTAGCCAATCTACAAAACGCGAGAAGTTTCTACACCAAAAGTCGCTAAGTGGGCAATAGTTATAGATCGCCAAGGTTAAGCATCTAAGACCGTATGATTATAATAATGGTTTTCTCTTACGTATTCATAACAATATGATGGCACTTTCGTCACATACATAGGTTAATAAAAAGAAACGCACAATTAAGCCTTTCATAGAAATAACATTACGCAGACGATAATATTTCCACAAGTTTATTTGAAAAAATTAAATCATGTTGCTTAGCAACGCGATTAAATTAAATTTGTTTGTACTGCAGACGATTTTTATTAATTTTTTTTCGATAATGGATATAAATATAAGTTTATAAATGAACGGTAATGAATTTCTGATTGGGTTATATCAATCCTGCATTCGGATTTAAAGATTACGAAAATTATTGATATTTTAAATTTTTTTTCCTGATTCGTCATGGTTTTTTCACACATTATCACTCTTTTAAATTATACACGTGCGTTAATCCATACTAATTTATGTATCTTGGTACCATATGTCTGGCGCAGCATATCCTCTTTGGATCTTGTGCCATTAAATCATAATCAACCAACCAACCAACCGGATTCGTTTTTGCAAATATTTTTCTCATTGTGTTGGAAAAGATCTCATTGTGTTTAGCCAATTGCTGAAACAGAATAAAAATGGTGCTATATCTTCTAATACAATTTTAGCTATTGACATATATTGATACAATGTCATATTTTTTTGTAAATGTATTTACATATGGGACCAGGATGTTTTATTCGTCAGATCTGGTCTGGTGAAGATTATTTTGTATACCGAGAATAGGATTCTTGTACTTTTTTTAAGATAATTAAATTAAATATTTTAGTAGAGAATATTTTGAATGACAATGTGATTTATAATGCTATAAGAATGTACACATAATTGTGAAGATTAGATTACTTTATATTATAAATTCTATACGAAGAGCGTGCATATTGCTAATGTGTAAATATTAGAGATTAATTATTGAGCACAGTAAATACCAAATATTGCTTAAAAGTTGTATCTGTTTTTTATTACAAAACTTCATTAAAATTTTCTGTAACATAAGAATTATATTTGTATTTTGTAATTTATATATATTTGTGTTAATTTTTTTAAAATCAGAAAGCGAATAAAATGGAGAACTTTTTCATTATTGCTCAGTATTATTTCCAGCAATAAATGAAATATATATATTTAAAAATAATTTTTGAAAGTAGCCTTAATGTAAAGAATTAAATATATGCATATTGATATATGCATTTGGATAGCAAAATTAATGAGAGTTAATATTATTCACCGAAGTGTTTTGCAAAACTACCTTACTATAGTTTGTAAAGTAAATCACCTAAATAATTTGAGTTATTCACGAAATCACTTACCATATTAAGTATAGGATAGTATATTTTCGTTAAGTAATTTCAACGTTCATAAAACTTTGCACTTTAAGATTCTAATGCTATAAGAATCGTTATATAATTTCTACGGCCATAAAACTTTACACTTTAAGATTCTAATGCTATAAGAATTTTCGTTAAATAATTTCAAAGGCCATAAAACTTTGCACTTTAAGATTCTAATGCTATAAGAATATAAGATTCTAATGCTATAAGGATGCTATAAGATTCTAATGCTTAAGATTCTAATGCTATCCATCAATTACTATGAGCGGCTTGCCAATTATCAAAATGGGTAACCCAAAATATTTAGGTGTGACTCTAGATGCGGAACTTCGGTTTACCAAACATATAAAAAACTGTTCCCATAGAGCACTTAAGAAATTAAACATCCTGAAAAGCTTATATGGCACAAACTGGGGTGCAAACCCGAAAACTTTAAGAACAACCTACACTACATTTGTTAGACCCAATTTAGAATATGCAACACCAATATGGGCTCATGCATCCGAGTCCGCACTAGGAAAATTGGATAGAATTCAGGCAGGAGCAGTCAAAATAATTATCGGTGCTGTCTCATCCACCAACAACACAAAAGCAGTGCGGGAGTGTGACTTTCAGACACTGGATCAGAGAAGGAGATATCATACAATTAAGTTCACGAACAAGGCTAATAGTCGAGACACTGAACACATCTCCCGCATGACCTTTTTGAACTGGAATGGGAAGTCAAGACTCAAAAGGTCATCAACTATGAAATATGACAAGAAAATCAGAGAAAGTGTTGGCCTCGAACACAAAAAATATGATATAAATCAAGAGCCTATTTTACCATTCTGCATCCCCCAAAACAGCACTAAAAATTTGGATTTCGTGGAGCTTTGTTCAAAAAAGGAAAAGGAAACTATTGTCAAAGCTAAAGGAATAGAAACAATTAAAATCTATTTGGGGTGTGATTTAGTACAGATGTACATGGATGGATCCTCAGACGAGACTATCCTCAGGGTAGGAGCTGGCATTCACATTACTATGCCAAATGGCACAAAAAGACTCCAGAGCTTTGGAGCGGATAACATTGCTTCCAACTTTACATGCGAACTAAGAGCAATTCATGAAGCCTTAGGCATTTATATTTCTTTCGAAGATGTAGACAGAGCTAGCGGACTTGTAATTTTCTGCGAGCTGCCCTAGAGGCAATACAACATGGACACTCAGGGCTCTCTCAAAGCATTCACAAACACATGGCTACAATTAATAAAATGGGAAAGCGTTGCATTCTACAGTGGATGCCTGCACATGTAGGAATAGACGGCAATGAGGCGGCCGATGAATTGGCCAAGGAGGCAAGGAACTTAAACAAAGACACCTCAAGCATTATCACTCTTGACGATGCTAATGCTATCGTTAGATACAGACTTAGAGTGAAGCCTACAGGATTGGACCACCAGGTCTGTGTAATAAATGAGAATAGGGAGATCACCAAGATAATTGCCAGACTAAGAACTAGACACCTAGGTGGTATGAAAATTAATGCGGACGGCACCAGCACATACAAATACTGTAGAAACTGCCCAGGTGAAGAACTTACACTGGAACACATATTTGACTGTCCAGCAATGCTTGCGGCTTTGCAAAGCATTGGGGAATTCCCTTTCCAGGGAGAACTTTATAATGAGAAGATTGTGGATCTCGTCAGGGCAGTAATATCTGCACATGGTTCAATTTGACTTCATATGGACACGACACCAACCAACTTTAAGATTCAATAATTGACATATTTACTCTACATCTAAGTGATGTTATAATGTAAGTTAAATTCGATTTTCAATACTATAAAGCTAATATATATAATAACGTAAAAATGCAAATTCAATAAAATACAGAAAAAAATATAATTATTTATACATAAAATGAAATGTTACGATAGAGCTTACTAAAATTTATTGTTAATTATACTAATAATATATTACTAAATTTATTGTTTAATATATTAGTAGTCAATGCATGAGGTTTCGTATGTAATTTAAGCTCACAGTGCTGAAAGTCAGTCCTTACTTATAAATCTTATATAACATTAGAGATAGAGGCACAAATAATGATCGGGTCACATTATCTGATTTTGAAATGCATTTATTGTACAGAGGTTCGAAAACCGATTATGTCGCGTTAGTTTGGAGATTCAAATAACGAGTGGGTCCCGTTTATGTGGAAGCTCATAATGATTGGGTTCACCTCAATGTAAGGAAACATTCAGAAGGACATGAAGATAGGGCAGACCACTGTCCCACTCGATTACTCGACAAGCGCGTCGTGTAATCGCGTGGGGCCGTTGGCAGACTGGACGCTTAAATTTTAAACATGACCGTATTAGGGCTACCTATAAAAATTAAATTAAATTCGGTATATTCATTCTCTCGGGATGATCAGACAAACAGATATATTTTCAATTTTATTTCTATAGATTTATTTCATTTCCCATATCTGTGAAAGCAGTTTAGGTTTTAACAATCTGCTCAAAATGTTATATATTACACATAAAAAAAAATCTTCAGAAATGTTTCATTTGCTTTTAAATAAACTTTCTTTCTAAATATTTTCAGGAAGCTATTTGTCTTCTTTTGGTTTGTGCTACGCTTCCTTCTTCAGCTGTTTAATCGCAACATTAATCAATTATTAAGTGGGAGTTGTTTCCCCCTTTTGCGAATATTCATCAATCTGTTTCTAAAAAGGGCTTTTGAAACATTACGGTAGTTCAGAAGCAGGGACTTAGCGCCTGACTTTTAACGTTAGGAAACTGAATTTTTTTTTGTAACAGAAATTGTACTTTTAGTAAAACGCCAAATGATTTTATGAAGAAAATAAATAGATGCTCCGATGAGCCGCAATATATTTTTACCCCGTTGAATATTTAAACGGAGTTTTGAATTATTTTACTTTCAGTCGGTACAGGTTCTGGAAGTGGTTTTTAAGTTTCCTTTTCTTTATGAATTCGAGAGTTATGAAACGGAAATTTTATGATGTCAGAGTTGGAATATTTTATCTCAGGCTTGTATTAATGCTGTCTTCGTTTCAGTAGAAAACACATAATTGCAAGGTTCCGTAATATAGTACATATATTACAGCTAAAGCTTGAAAGCCGTTAATGTGCACATTACCTAGCTAATCTGCAGATTAACTGATTTTCACCGTTAACGTTCGGAATCAAGAGTATTCCGCATTTTTCCTAGGTAATGTGCACATTAACGGCTTCCGTATCGTTGAAGTTCGAAAGTTTGTTTCTCTCATTTCCTTTTCCTACTCCTTCCCCCCTCTCCCTCCACTTTTAGTTTGGTTTCGCCAGCATCTTGTCGTCGCCGGTTGTTTTTATTTCTCATAATTTGCGTCGGCTGTCAGTGCGTAGCATAGCTAATTCTATTTTCAAATTCGTTTCTGCCTGTTAGCGCGTGAATTTGTGTTGTGATTTTTTTTAAGCAGATAAATTTAGCTCCTAGTATGCAAGTATTCCGTGAATTGTATTAACTTGTTTCTTTAGAAACGTTGCTGTTGTTCCAGCAAAGATCTTATTTTCACTTTCACTTTAACGAGTGCCTAATAAGTAATGTGTAGATTATCTAGGTAATTTGAGAAATGAAACAATTTTCGGATCACCTTAGTTAATCTGCACATTACCCTATATAATCTGTAGAATAACTGATTTCTGCCCTTTAGCGGTAACATATATATATTAAATATACAGGTTTTGTAAGCAAGTTCTAAAGCAACCCAATAACTTTGTAGGCAAAGGTCCATGAGTGTACTCGTTAGGTCATAAAGGGACTATACCCGATCGAATGGAAGTGCTTACAGAGCTCCTATCGGAAAATTTAAAATGTTAAGATGAGAAACGCGTTAACAAAGCGAGATAAACGAAAACAGCCAATCGCAAAGTTGAAAAACATTGTCCAATTAGTAGGAATTGACACACGGAACACAGGAAGCGCGTATATGGCAAGCAATAAATGTCTGCCATATTTTACTGGTCGGACAAGTAAAATATCCCCTGGAGTCGTGACGAGCACTATGGTGGCATAATATATGGAAGTTTAATGTGACGCTTATAATTGTGACATTATGAAATCAGATATGCGCCCAGACGAAATACAATGCCGACGTCTGACTTTTGCTGGAAATAGACATTTTGTATAGTTGTCCATAAATATGGTTACGATAACAGTAAATTGTAATAAGAGGACAACTACGGGAGCAGCTAATAAAGTGGAAATCGCCACACGCTGATGTCAAGACTGAGAGGGAGAGTCTCTCTCTAGTTAATCAAAGCTTAGAAGGACGTACCAAAGCAGTATCCTGCAACATTGTAGGAGGAAACGGTTCACTTCTTAGTGAAAAGTCAACGGAATTGTTGAATATGAACAAGCCAACATCTAGTAAGGAGTGGGATAGACCGGTGGTTAGCGCGCGGGGATTGCACTCGGACGATCCGAATTCCCAAACTGGCCCATGTTACTCTGAGTACGAGTACATTAAACTTTTGCTTACGGGTGGGACAGCGTTCATCCGAAACGAAGAACCTCGTAAAAAGACAGGTATTTGATATACCCTATCCCAAACAGTTCGATCTCCCTTTGCAGACGTTGGCATCCATGGATGCCTATTAAACCTTATTATTAGTAGCCTATGAAACCAGTTAGATCTTTTTTATGTATTTTCTAATTGTTATGACTCCGTTTTCGACTAGTTTCTACTTATTTTCCTTGTTTGTGTTTTTTACAGTTGGTTTAAACGTCTCATGTTTTTTCATTACCACTTTAATAAACTTACTCACTATTCTGTTGTTTTTATTCGCTCTATTATCCGTTCTCTAAATGACTTTTTTTCTTTTCTTTAATTCTTTGAATTCTGCTATTATTTCTGTCCTCCGTAGTTTCAAGGACGCAGAAGCCAACATATAGCACACGCAAGGAACATGTAATAATATTGCAAATAAATCTACAGATCCACTAGGTGTAGAATCAGTGTTTCTTTCTGGTATACATGCAGGGGGAGGGGGTTTCGTCCCCCCGGAGACGATTATTCGCCATACCAGAGACATTTTATGTTAATTATATTGTGCTAAGATAGCATAATATTTGTCTTTTAATTAAAGGCTGGAATAAATGATTTAATTAATTTATTTTTTTAAATTTAAATTTAAAATTTATTTTAAATAAAAAAAATATTTACAAATTAAAAAGACAATAAGACCCTATTAAACTTTACTAAAGTTTAAGTGAGGAAGTTAATTAATTATTATTTTAATTTAAATTAATAAACATTTCCAATATTAATGAATAAAATAAGTTACTATAGGGATAACAGCGTAATAATTTTCTAACGATCTTATTAAAAAAATTTACGATCTCTATGTTGAATTATTTATTCTAAAATGCAAATATTTATAAAGTCTGTTCGATTTTTAAAAAATTACATGAGTTGAGTTCAGCCCGGTGTAAACCATCTTTTTATGCATTTCTATCTTTTTATGCATTTCCGTGACAGCATTTAGATATATTTATATAGGGCAAATAGAAAACTTGCCCCCTCCCCTCCCAAAAAAAAGTTTTAATCACCTCGCCCGGGTAAAAAGTCCTGAAACTCACTGTGTAGACCCAAAGCAGGGGCTATAGATCAATTTCGATAAACAGCAGTAAGCATTCACGATGTCTTTCTTCACTATAGCACACTTTGGGCGAGTTTGGCTCCCGCTTGCGGTGTGCGAACATTTAAAACCAAAAAACTTTGTCCAGTTTTCGTCATTTCGTCAAACCAAAATCTATTAATTCATTGCTGGTGCAAACGATATTCGAAAATAGGTGTTTTGATTAAATGGCTGACATATTGTCTCGATGAAAAAACAGCTGTTTCCAAACTCAGCGGATTTAATTTATCAGTTTCCGAACTTTGAAAATCTAAAATATGTCTATCCGATTTTTTATTTGAAATTATATGTAATTTTAAGTATTGAGCTAAAACGTGACTTAAATTGGAAGAAAGCTCGTTGAGATAGCAATTATATTTTGAATTTTATTTCTTGGGTAAAAATACTTGGTAACCGATTATACTGATAAAGAAACAATAATTTTTTGAATTTTACATCCAGGGTAAAAATATTGATTGTTTTTTGCGACTTTTTGCGAGTATTTTTATTTAAAGGATCTGCGATCGAGCACTTTTTAGGGCGTATTAAAGGAGCATATATAGGGCGTTTTAAATGAGCTTATTTAGGGCGTTTTAAAGGAACTTAGTTAGGGCGTACAAGAGGAGCTTATGTGGGGCGTATTACGCCCACGTCTACAAAATGAGAGAGGGAATGATTTTAATTCAAAACAAGTTTTTAAAAAAGAGCTTATTTTGGGCGTTTTAAAGGAGCTTATTTAAGGCGTTTTAAAGGAGCTTATTTAGAGCGTTTTAAAGGAGATTATTTAGTGTGTATCAGAGGAGTTTAATTGGGGCGTGTTACGCCGGCGTCTACAAACTGAGAGAGTGAATGATTTTAGTTCAAAACAAGTGATTTAGATATTGAGTAGCGATATCTGTATATGTATATTGAAGTAGGGGACGTTTATTTAGCACTCGACAAACGATAATTCGTTCTTGTAAAGTATAATTTTTTTTTCAATTTTTGTCATTAGATATTACTAAAAAATTATCTTCAAAATTAAGCCGAACTTAAATATAGATAAAAATCTTAACGTATTAAAGAATATAACAAAACTCAGCAAACATATGCAAAAAATATAACACTAAACATACAAAGAAACTTTTACAAATTTTGAACAAAACTTCTTTCATAAAAAAAGGAGATACTCGAATTTCATTGACTTAATTCTATCTTTAAACAGTTCTTAATAAAAAACTCATTAATTTTGTTCTAAAAAAACATTTGAATGAATTAAATTTAGCTGTGAACTTCCTTGCTATTGAATATTTAATAAAGATTTATTTTTGACTAACTCAAAACTGATTAATTTAAAATATTCTTAAATAGGTATGATTATGTGAATTAACCCTTTGTTGTCAATTTAGAATACTTATAAAAGCTATAATGCGTCAATATATTTCAGTACAAATGCTAAAAATTACTTTTATGTTAAACATTCTGAGAACGCAATTCTAAAAGAGGCTTTTTTGTTCTCATGGGATGAAACATTGTGACTATTTGTGCCATCGGATTGGAATTTCTTTCTTTCTTTATTCCTACCCGGACCGTCCGACCTATGTGAGGTATCTGCGTGGGCGGCCGGGAAAGTGCCACCCAATTTAGATCGAAACCCAGTGGGGGAGACATCCGCAGGGACCGTACACTCCTTTACCTGCCACAAATTGATCAGAAGGACTTTCGGATCCACTGATTTAACTTGCACGTATTCCGTAAACACGGGAATAGTTTGGACAGAGACGGAAATCGAACTCGCGTCCTCCGAGTGCAATCCCTGTGCCTTAACCACTGGGTTATGTAGCCTCATTTCAGGACGCATTTGAAATTCTTTGCACAATAATATTGCGCCCCGTAATCTTTAAAAACTAAACGTCTAGTTTTTGCCAATCGCGCAAGAATCATCCAGCTAATCGTCCAGCCAGAGCACAGAATCGTCCAGCTAATAGGAAAAATATGGGTATTTTCCAGGAGAACACTCGAGTGCTCTGGGCCTTCTTATTGGACAGTTGATTTTGTCTCAGTGCTCGTCGCGTTTGGTGAGAAACTGGTGTAAGAATACGAAAAGTGCTTGAATTTTCGATTCGAAACGCTCTGCCCTCCGGGCTAGATAGACATAGAAGGTGGCATCGCAGGCTACTTTGAAGTAATTTGGGCCAATGCTTTTGTACTGAGTTCAGTAATAGCTTTATGCTGTGCCTTTCACCTATGAATTATGTTTCTTATTTTATCTAGTAGGTGTAAATTGGAATTTAAGAACTTATAATCAAGATTCAAACGTAATATATAGGATGCTTGAGGATATTTTCAAATCATTTCTGTATAATACAAAGTTTCTCCCTCTGCGTGTTGATATTCTAGATGTATCGGTTAATGGTAAGTAGTTGCCATCAAAGTTAGTCCAAAACAGTCTCTAGATACGATCGAGTACTCAGGATTATTTTATGTGTTTGACAAGCCCCAAAAGATCCAGAAGACAATCTCCGCACCATGATATACCACCGCTATACTAAACTGTTCCTGGTCAAATGCGCAGTGTAGTTACAGCCATTTACCCATACAGGGTTCATTTCGGATGGAGAGGTCTTTCGATTGGAAGGAGCTGAAACATATGATTCTACATTCAACCAGAGGGCATTATTTCCCAATTTAGAAGGCAATGTGGATGATGGTCAGATAAAAAAGCCCATACTGTGGCCTTACATCTATTAGATTCATTAGAAAATATTATTTGCGTGCTTTAAAAAACTATGTTTAGCTTGGCCGTACTGAGATTTCCACAGATATATCGTTGTTGTTGAGACCCAGACCGTCCGACCTACCAGAAAGGTGTAAGGTAACTATTTGGACAACCGGGAAGTGCCACCCAATTTAGACCGGAACCCAGTGGGGGAGGCATCCACAGGGACCGTACCCTCCTTCCCCTACCACCAACCTCTCGGAAGGACTTACGGACCCACATGTTTAACGTGATAGTACTCCGCATGAACACGGCGGCAGTTGTGGCAGCGTGCAAATCCTGCGCGCAAACCACCGGGCTACCGCGCCCGAAAAGATATATCGTGAAGCTTCTTACAGCTGTTCTAGATTCTCATTTGCAAAGTCAATTTTAACTGTGAATCATTGACGATATCCCATTTACAGTAAGTTTTTTGGCCGTCTAACATAGTTTGGGCGACAATTCTTGCTACCCCTTCAACTGCATTTCAAAGCTAACAGTGTAGTTGGTTGTTGAGATGCTTGTACACAACTTGCCGTCTTCAAACTGAAATATATTCTATTACTTTTCTTTTGTATTGATTTCATGGTGGTAAATTGATATACGTAGTCCTGTTTGTCATATATTTATATTTAGTCTATACTATGGTGCACAAAAAAGAGACTTTTCAAGCCACTTTGAATTTTGGTTTTTTAAGATGGTTAATGCGTTGATTACAATTAATACCGCACCTTTGAGAATAAAACACGCAAGTTTATTTATTCCTAGTTGCGTTGATTATTTAATAATACCGCTTTAACCATCATACGAGAATTATGCAAAAGCATAATATTAAATTGATTTATTTAAACATGGCCGTAATTATCGTAAATCGTGGAATCCATTGTATTGTGCCGGTATTAACAACCTTCGTTTATCTTTAGTGCGAGTCCTGGAATAGAATATTAATTAACATACTACTAAATTAATTGAACCATTTTAACTTTAACAATAAATCTATTTATTAACAACATGGATCAACTAACAACTCAATTACAAGAATTATTCCCATTATTTGCGTAGTAGCGAGAAAGTGTGAGACCATTAAAATGTAGTTATTAAAAGGTTCAATGACTTGCTTATAATAGTAGTGGAGCACATATCTTCTGGTTGTCTTTAGACGTTAATACACAGCTTGCACAGTCGTGCGTGTTTCATCAGTGTACGCCGTACAAAACCACCTCGCAGTGTGGTATGTCGTCTCGTATGGTAGTCGCTCACTCCACATAATACATTTTCCGGACTCTGGGCTGCACTGCGACTCTTGTCTATTCCAACTCTCGACTTCCACTCTGGAACTCTCCAACTACGTCTGCTGATATTCTGTCTTACTTCATCTCTGCTATTCGATATATCGTGGAAGATGTGTAATATCATCTCTTGGTTGCCGCCTCTTTTTGCCTGAGGTCTGACAAGCCTGTTTGGCCCCGATTGGCTGACTTTTCACTCTGCGCCCAGACATCTTCCATAATTGGTTATTCTTTTTAACCACTCTTGTGGCCTCACCTTATTCTTAGATTTCTTCAGCCCACCTGTCTTGACGCCTTTAAATTCATAGTTTTAGCTGACCTCTCCGTCAGGGTGTTATAAACACTGGCGTCATTGAGACTGAAGATATTGTCTGACGTTTTAGACACAATAAATAACGTACATAAAACTGTCTCACAATAAAATGGTGTGAGATCTATTTCTGGTCTCACATATATTTCGTTTGGTAACTGATCTGTTGGAAGTACTAATAATGATGAGGCTGGAATGGCCAAGCCATTTTTTGACACATAAGTTCATTTTGATAAATTAATTAGAGAAATTTATATTCTAATATTCTCTACTTTTAATGCAGATAAAAAAATTAGTTTGGTTTTGGTAATTTCTGTGGGAAAATGTGCCATTTGAAAATGTTCATCTCAAGTTTTGAGTATGTACATCAGTTTTTTATTATTTCAACTTTTTCGATCAATTGACCTTTATGTAATGCTCTTAATTTTAGATCCAAAAGATCAAATTTCGGACCAAATTCGTGTTCAATATACCGAAAAACTGCATTTTAGCATCCGCCGTTTTTGCAAGACGCTTCAAATTTGAAAACACATTTGATTTCCGAATTTGTATGTATACATTCAGCGCTGTCGAGTTATATTTCATGAACCATAAGAGATATAGTTGGCATATCTCATGAAAATTTCTGTTGTGAATCAGAGCTTTGGAACTTATAAATGCTGTTATTTATTTAAAAAAAATATATAAAAAAATATGCGTGCATGAATAATGGCGATAGATTGATTTTTTTTTCTACTTCCATTCTTTGGAATTTTTAATAACATTTCAAGAACATTTCTAAAAGAATAACATGTGAATAAACCCTCATAAAATACATATTTTTTATTTTGATAATGATTATGATATATGTGGATCCAAACAATATATGAAATTTGAATGTACGAGAAAAACCGTGTATAGAGTCAGATATTTAATTTAAAATCTATGGAAACTCAGCAAAGATAAAAAGACCGAAACAGTAGTATATATAAAATTTTTTCTCTTTAAAGAACACAGCCATGTAGAAATGAAAGATATGATTTGAATCACTAACAGCTGTTGTGGCTGACATCGATCAAAAGAAGCAGAACTATAAATAAAAGTTAAAATAGGGTACAAAAGAATATTCTGACTGGTCAAATGGGGAAAAGAAAGAAAAAGGTTACGAAGATCAATTCTGGCAACAGCTTTTTTTCAGCTCTGCAAAAATCAATTAGAAAGATTTTCTGGTGCAGACATTTTCTCTCTGGCTGACATTGAATTGCTAAATTGATTTCCGGTATTGGTATTTTTTTACAAGTTTAAAACTTTTTAGAAACATTGCAATAAATATAATTTAGAATTTCTGTCCAATAAAATTAGAGAAAATAAGTTCTAAAGGACAAGTTTCCCAATTCTTAGAAGCATTATTTTTTGAGTATATGCTTTTTAACATTGCGCTCATACATTAAAGCGCATTGTTGTAGTGCAACCCTTTAAATATATAGGATAGACTTGTCTCAGTAGATCAGTAGATAGATCTACTGAGATGGATAGTCGACTATCCATGCGAAAATACATGAATCTTAAACGGTTGGTACATGTGATCTTTAACGGTTGGTACATGAATCTTTAATGGTTGGTACATGTGATCTTCACTATGGTGTCCGAGCAACTTAGTTTTGGAAGTTATATGCGGTGCATCACAGTTATCCAAAAAATACTTAACTTTTGACTTTCTCAGGCCCTTATCATTTATGGTAGCGATTTGCGATTCATAAGAGTTGTACTGACTCTAGAACAGGGTGCAATCTTGCCTGAAAGAGAAAAAAACATGCAAAAGTCTTACAGATCATTTGTTGCACATTAATTCGAAATTTTAAGAAAAGGAGCATAGGGTTATGTAATAATTGTTTAACGTGTTTCGTCTTTTCTGTTCTCACTGAAGCCCACAGGTGACTTAGGGTTGAAGCATTGCATAATTACAGTATCGGTTTCGGGATAGATTCTAATAAAGCCAGATTTTCGATTTCCCCGGTGGCAGAGAGACTGGGTGGTTTTGAAATGGCTTTCCAGGCCTTCCAGAAGCCTCCTCCGGTAACCTATAAGGCTTACTCTTTGTACACATATTATATTAACCACAGGACAGAAGTTAACGCAGCTGGATTTTCGGCTTTCCTCCTAGAGGTGGACAAAATGGGTGGAGAAGAGTCAAAAAATATTTCCAGACTTTCCAGTAAACCTTTGGTGAGCTAGAAGGCTAAAATTTTGCATACCTAAAGTATTGACCACGGGGCAGAACGTAAATGAGTCGAATTTACGATTAAGATCACTATTTTTGGCGATAAGTGCCAGAAAATAAAATGTATATGAAACTTTCAGTGAGTGGAAAAAGTCGATTTTAGGTGTACGGAAAAAGTCGCCAGTTGCGTTCCTTCCATGGTTTAACCTCGTCTTCCAATCCGTACACCTTCTAAGATCTTCTCAAACAGGCGAGCACGTTATAAACTAAGGGTTCAAGGGTTTTTTGTCACCTTACCAACTCTCATTGGCCCATTAGATGTTAAAACTCTCATTGGCCCATTAGATGTTAAAACTCTCATTGGCCCATTAGATGTTAAAACTCTCATTGGCCCATTAGATGTTAATCATTTGATAAAAGGAACTGCCCATCTCTTGAGAAACCGGGTGCTATTTCAAGGGAACGGGGATTTTATTTTAACTGAGGCATCCCTTAACTGGTTAAGCGATTTTTTTATGAGGGTACGATAGTTTGATTATATTTTGAGAGACTGTACATAATAAAATAAAATAAATTAAAATAATTTACAAACTAATTTTTAAGGGTGTTAGTGTTACTGCCTTCTACTGGCTTAAATATTAGTTTGTAGAGTCCATTTCGACGATAATAGTTTGCGATTCTGTCCCAATCGGCTGGGTAGTACGAAGACCTGTGGTTTGATTCTCTGTCGGAATAGCAAGGTTCATTACAATAGCGCCTGAACAAATCAATCCTCTAGGTTAGTGCAAATATGTCGGTGGTCTGAAAGTGATCTTAGTACGACTACCAGGAATTCAGTGGACTCTGGTATATTGACCTCCGATTTTAAATCGGGAATTCAACGACCACACCAGAAGATAACTTGGAGGAGAAAAATAGCAATAGAAGGCTAACTTAAAGGTAAAAACAGGAGGCTGTGATCTGTCAGATTGTAAGTTGCACGTTAATCTGACATTAGACGGTAGCTAATATAGAGTCCACTTCCACGATAAGTGCTTGCAATTGCGTCCCACTAGTTCAACGGTAGATTTTCGGCTGGCCATGTCCAGTAAGAAAATGGGTGGTTCGATTCTCGATTGAGGCAGCTAGGTTTTTACAAGTTTTAAATATAAGAGGAAATGTTTACATGTCTGTAGTTCAAGGAATAGATCATTAACTGGCCAAGAGAAGATCGGTCACTAAAAATAAATGCTGGCGCATGAGTTATTTCCAGTAATGCACATCATTTTTTCATAGTAAGAGTGTGGCAGTAAAATTGGGATTAGTTGCACGTTTTTCAGTTAATACACATTGGTTACACATTTCTTAGTGGATAATTCGATTGGCTGCACGTGTTGTAATTTTAATCTTTGATGCCTTGCACATATATGTTCCCGCAAGTGGAAATTATTTGCTTGGTTATTTGCAGCATTTTGTTAAAAATTATCTACAATTTAAAATTTATTGTAAAAAAAATCCAGTTTAAAAAGTCACACAATAGAATTTTTCATTATTCTGTACTTAACTAGCTGAAACATTTTTAAGTATCCGTTAATTTTTTGAATGCAAAGTAGGCTTTACTTTTGATTTTTTTCATTCATAAATGTACCAGTCTTTTGAAATTACTTAAAATAGCTTAATGTTTAAAATTAATGGTTTAATTAAAAATGATTTTCAATTGGTTTACATAAGAGAATAAATTATGAATTCAATTTTTTTAAAATTACTTTTCTGGTAGTTATTAATTTTTACATTGCTGAATGAATCAATGAAGATAAGTTATGAATGAATTCCTTTTTTTTTACATCCATTAATCTCAATATTTCATTAATTAATGTTACGTTGAGGTAATGAAGAGATTAATGATTTTAAAAATGTGGCTTTTATAACTTAAGTGTATTTCAATGTAGATTTTTTATTCATCAAAATTTACATTCTGAACGAGAATTGGGAAGCTGATCGTTGATTTTGTTATGATCTGCAAGAAATAATGAATGTTGAATAATAAAACGGTTTTGATTAAAAGTAAAAATTGCAAGAAAATTGGGCAATGCATTAAATACTCGCTTTTGTGGTTTACATCACAATTTGTCCAGATTCTTTATTTTATACCAACATAATTTTAATATCTATAAGAAAATTAGAATTCTTGAGTTATTTTGGACCAAATTGGAATACAAATCAGAAAAAATGTTATGTTTTAATATAGTGCAAAAGGTATTTATGTTAAGGTATCTATAAACGGTATTTAACACAATGATTCCATTGAACTTCTAGATATTCTAGTTCGCTATATATATGTTACCGGCAATGTATGAAATGCCGGCATTTTATAGAATATCTAGGCATTTTATAGAATTCAGGTCGTTTTTAGGCAAAGTATGAAATATGAGAATTATTATATACTTTCCCTAGGCATTGTATATAATACCTAGGCATTCTATAGAATGACAAATGCTATTTAGGCAAAATATGAAAAAATGAATGAATCGGAGATGTATTTCATACTTTGCCGGTTTGTTATTTGTCATTCTATAGAATGCCTAGGAAATATGTGAAATTTTAATCGTTTCAAAGATTGCCGACCAGTTTTCGGTATTTTATAAAATGCCTAGATATTCTATAGAATTACGGCTTTCATACATTGCTGGTTATGCTACCGGCAATGTATGAAATGCCGGCATTCTATAGAATACCTAGGCATTTTATAGAATACCGACCTTTTTTAGGCAAAGTATGAAATATGAGAATTATTATATACTTTCCCTAGGCATTGTATATAATACCTAGGCATTCTATAGAATGACAAATGCTATTTAGGCAAAATATGAAAAAATGAATGAATCGGAGATGTATTTCCTACTTTGCCGGTTTGTCATTTGGCATTCTATAGAATGCCTAGGAAATCTGTGAAATTTTAATCGTTTCATAGATTGCCGACCAGTTTTGGGTATTCTATATAATGCCTAGGTATTCTATAGAATGCCGGCTTTCATACATTGCCGGTAACATATACACAAATTAAGGATATGTTATTCATAGATAAATATCCTGTAATTATAAATCCGGTCACATGAGGGTGTACGTTTACTAATTCTGCTGCACGACGTAAATTTTGTATACGATTAACTTCTATTTGCAGTCAAATACTGTATGTAAATAAATCTTATCTGCAATTAATTACTATATATAATTAAATCTCGTATGTAATTAAATTTTTACTGCAATTGAATACTTCAATGCATTTAAATACTGTAATGTATTTAAATCCTGGAATTTTTTTAAATTATGAATACATTTGAATCCTGTAATGATATTATACCCTGTATGAAATTAGATCATGTAATACAATTTAGTCCTGTATAACATATAAATTCTGTATACACTTAAATCCTGTAATGAAATTATAAACTGTATGCAATTAAATTTTGCAATGAAATTAAATGCTGTCTGCAATTAAATTTTTTAACCTATTGAATTTTGTAATAAAATTCGATTCTGTATGCAATAAAATACTTTTATGCATTGAAATCCTGCATACATATAAATATTTCATACAATTAACTCCTGTGATACACTTAGAACTTGTAATTTGTTTAAGTTTATTTCTTTCTCTTTCTCTCTCACACATACAAGCATATACACACAACAGCTTAGCGGATAACTCCGAGCTCTTAGCAAAAGCCCGTAGCCATTTATATTCTATACCCTATTTTCTCTATTTCCATGATATTAATAATTTTCAGGTCCCTTTTGGGACTATTTCCACACAGCGGGGCCTCTGCATTCTAATCCCTGCGGTTCATGTGTTACACATTTTCACACAAACGTACACATTCAAAAGGTGTCTGTTAATTAATACTCGGGTATGCCTAAAATGTGCAAATCTACAAAATTCGAGCTTTGATTCTCATACTCCATCAAATTTAGAACGTAACACAACATTTCGTATTCCTTTAATAGACAATCCTATCATGGGGTACAACAGCCCAGTGGTGAGCAGGCGGGAACTGGCCCGGGTTCGATTCCCGCCACTTTCAAAACTGCCGCTGTGTTCACCCGAAGTACGATCACGCTAAACATGTGGATCCGTAAGCTCTTCCGAGAGGTTGGTGGTAGGGGAAGGTGGGTGCGGTCCCTGTGGATGCCTCCCCCACTGGGATGTGATTGGCCGGGAAGTGCCACCGATGTGAATTCGGTGGCACTTCCCGGCCATCGAAACAGATACTTTATACCTTTCTGGTAGGTCGGATGGTCTGGGTCGAAGAAGAAGACAATCATATCATTAGCTTATACTATACATTGTGAGGGAAGTATACATGAATTTTTGCAATTTTATATGTAATTTGGGTCATTAGAGGTATAAGAAGTGTTATAAACTCAGATTGATGTTAAATTTTCGAGACTGATTCACTCAATATATCAGATTGTGTGTGCAACGTGGAAACTACAAAATAACTGTCTTGTAATGAAACTAAATCCTGTATGCAATTAAATCTTGTAACGCAGTTGAATTTCATATTCTTTAATAGGCAATCATATCATTGGTATATACTATACATATAGTGTGAGAGGTGTATACATGAATTCTTGCAATTTTGTATGTAATTTGGGTCATTAGAGGTATATGGAATGTTAGAAACTCAGATCTATGTTAAACTCTCGTGACTGATGCACTCAATATATCAGATTGTATGTGTAACGTGGAAGCTATAAAATAACTGTAGAGAAGTTCTAAATTTGTTTTGTAAAACCTTTTATGTTTGAATCATTTTGATGCAATAGTCTTCTCTTGTTATATCAAATAGTTTGATTTCAGGATATTTTCCATTAAATTGTGACATCGCTTTCTGCATTTTTGTGAGTCTAGACAAGATGTACGAAAGAGCTATGTTCTGAGAATTTCATTTTTATTCCTAGAGAATCCTATTTTATTCCATACATTTTTATTCATGAAAGCCACAGAAGGCATGTACAGCTAGAGAGTATTTTCTAATAGAATACTTATTTTTTGAGGTTCATTTTCTGTTAATGAGAATTCCAGTTGATCAATAGTGGATTTGCAGCAAAATATTAATAGAAATGCTAAGAATACAGGGTTTCTAGAAAATCTTCAAACATCCTAAGAACTCTCTGAGTGTACCTACCAGGTATCTCTCTAATAAAAAGACAGTAAACGATCGAATAAAAGTGACTGCAGTGTCCTTAGCGGAGAATTGAAGACGTTAGAGTCACAAACTCTTCAACAAAGTAAGATAGGGGAAGAATGTCACTTAAAAAGTTGTATATTATTGTCTAATTAGTAGAAGGAAATATCTCTACATCTTTTACAGAATGCATTTATTATACATAATATGTTATGGGTGAATTGTTGTCATATTCAGGAATGATTCAATAAACAACATTTAAATCGAGTGCATAGCCTGTTCAAAATTTCATTCGTCAGCAATTTCAGAATATTTGAATTCGATAAAAAAATATTACACTGTAATTACTTAATTTTTGACTACACATATAGCAACTGATGAAGGCAGGTATTTGTTGTGTTATTCTATTGGCTCGTTTCAAATAATTGAATAGGAAAATTCGAAAAGAGCACGTCTCGAATCTTTAGCCAACGTAATCTAGATGCAATCGCTGATCATTCTGGGGGAAAAGAGAAAAATTCGGGGACGTGTTTAAAGCATAAAATGTTTGGTAAAAATTTGTTTGGTAAAATTTGTTTTGGTAAAAATTTGTTTAGTAAAAATTTTGAAAAAAGCACACCTCGAGAATTGTAATTTTTGCTTAAGTTTAGACCCTATGTTCAGATGTATAGTTCAGCAGGACATTATCAATTTCAAAAAGGTGGTCATCATTTGATTTCAAGAAAATACCACTTTGCAGTTATGGGAAACAAGTCACCAAAAACAGAAATTGTCGTTTCTAGTTTATTCGTTTTATGAATTTGATCTCCAACAACGTGGTGACTTGATAGTTCGTCATTATATCGACAATACAATGGCAGAGGAAGTGTTCTCTCTTTCGAAAGTAAGAGGAATATGTGCTAAATTACTAGACATCGCAAATTATCTTGCTTATCTCGGTAAATTACCAATAAACAATTTGAAGATTACAGATCCACAGAAAATGAAGCAGCACATGCAGAGTGATTTAGAAATTTGATCAATGAAATTCTTCAGTGGCCTACAACTACAAACTTGGAGCAGCCAGAAGAGGATTTTTGATGAGTTATTAATCTAAATTTCGATATATCTGAAGTACTTTATTATTGTTTTATATTATCGATAGTTGAATTGACTTTTATTAACGCCTTTTTCTTATTTGCGCTAGTAAAAACGATTTTACTGTTTTATTTTTTTAAATGAAAATGCCTTGAGTTTTTCTCTCAATTTTGAAAAAGGCACACCTCAGAAAAGTTCACGGAATATTTTGATGGTCTCACTATTTTTTTTTAAATAATGACTCCAATGTTAATTTAATACTATTAAGCCTTGAATAACCCATGTTACTTATATTTTTCCTACCATCAACACGACTGGAAGAAAATAGTTCTTTTTACTTCCTGAAAAATTTCAATTAAATTAATGTTTTAAAACAATAAATTAATGTTTTGCTTATTTGCTTTGTTACCTGGAAAATATAATTATTTTCCAAATTATGAAGCGTGAAATGCAAATTTTATAAGGCACATAATGCATGATCAGGTATTGCTATTTTTTCTTTATACTATTAAAATGCTGATTATATGAAATTTGTCCAGGCAAAGTTCTCAAGCTATACTTAAATACACGAAGTATATAGCAATTTTAAGTTATTTGGAATTAAAACTTAAATGTGTGGGTTATATAGCAATTTGTGTAATCGACAAGATCTCAATATTGTATAACTTTGATTAAATTATTATATGAATGTTATTGAAATAATCATAGATAACAGGAAAGTATTTTATTTTATTTATTTGTAATCAAATATAAAGCGGAATTTCTTGGAATAAATACAAAACAAGTACTTTTTTCTTTTCAATTCCAAAATGATTTAGCAGGGTTCTTAATTAAACCACTATGTTGCTGTTTATTTTAAAATAAACGTAATAATACAAAAGAAACGGTGAAAATTTCGATTAAACTTTAAATTAAACTTTAATAAAACATTAGCTTCTTTTCATCGCAGTATACGGAAAAGATAGTGAATGTTTCGCTTCGGTTGCAAATTAAAGTTTTATAAAACATTAGTTTCGTTTTAATAGAATAGATAGAAAACTAAAACAGATTATAGTTAATGAATAATTTCACGAGTTGCTTACTGACACGCTGGAGTATATCGGTAAATAATAAGTTTAATTTTTGTTTTATGAAGCGAAAATTGCATTTTGTAAAATAGAAAGTATTCACATCTTAATTTAGTTAGTATTTATAAAACAAAATTTTATTTTATTGTAAAATAACTGTGAATATCTCCCTGCAAGGCTAGGAGTGATTGAATACATTGTTTTTGTTAAACTATTATTAATAACCAAATGCATTAAAATAAATTACTTTTTTTAATACTTTATTTTCATTGAATATTTCTGGATGATAAGAAAACGCTGAATAACCTGATGTATATGCTCAGGACAGATGCTCAGTACATCTAACAGTAAAAATTAAAGTGCAGGACACTTTTATTTTTTAAATGTGATTAGTAGTTGGATTTTTATAGATATTTTCATGTTTTTTTAAAAATTTCTTTAAATGACAATAATGTTTTCGACTGGATCTAAAAATCGTATCATTCCTTAATTTTTAACAGATTTTGATAATTTTCACACTAATTATTTTTTAAATCGCCTAACGTTTATGGAGGGATTTCAAGAGATTTCGCATAAGATATTTAAAAATTAATAGCTGACTAACGAGTATTGCACATTGTCTAAGAAAAATCTAATAGAAAGTTATTGAAAACAATGCAAAAGAATCTGTGGTGGCTCCCGTCTGATGGAGCCCAAATGGTTTCGAGTGAATAACATTGTGAAAAAAACAAAACAAAAAAACCCTCTCCAGTTAAGTTCAATAAGTTAATTCGATTTTTTCAGACTCATTTGTTTCATTTACAGACTTTCAAACCGCGACAAGTTTCTCGCTAACTGTTTATAGCTAATTAGCCTTTTTACTTTTCGCTCCGATTTCTTCTGGATACTCCGACCATAGACATTCACTTCAAAATATCACATTATTTTACTAACTTGCTCGGCGGTATATAAATCAAATATACAATATATATGGCGAGATTTTAGACTCAAGTTAAGGGGATGGTGGACGTTGACATGAAAATTCGTATAAATATTCTTCTTAACATTGCTATATAAAATACCATTCAATTTTTTTCAATTTTGTTATAATTTTGTATTTTTTTAAATTTAATTTTTTTAACAAAAATTTAAAAATGCTCCTTACGTGACATTTGTTCACATTTTTGAGTAATTTTACATTATGATCACTCAAAAACACATTATGAACAAATTTGGATATTCATTTTTAAATCCCTTAGACAGTTAATTTTTAAAAAATATTTTTCTGCATTAAAACTTAATTTTCATCATTTAATTGGGTTATTATTCACTTTTAATTACCTTAATAAAGTTCAATTATAAAATGCCTACCCAGTTGTTGTGATAAGAGCTGTAAAGGGAAATTAAAAGAAGATATAAAAATTAATTTACAACCCCTATTCAACATCTAATTGGGTCGGCCACTCACATACAATTAAAAGAAGGGAATTAATTAATTAGAGTTAATAATTTAATGTAATGGGACTGTATTGCGAGGAATAGAATTTTAAATAGTTTCAATGCGTTGTGTATAAAAATTAAATTAAACCAAACTTGCATGTGAGCGCCTTAAATTATTCTACATTAATAATAGAATATGAATTAATTTTAACATTTTATATAAAAAAATACGTGTATTCAGGACCTGAAAATAAGAAATTTACTGATGATGTAAAATAAAAATGTCCTTGATCCTGAAAATCAATCTAAATTTTATCAGTGCTGCAAACAAAACTATTATGCGGCTTGTAGTAATTAGTCACAACAAAATAATTAGTTCTTGAAATTTAAAATCCAAATTGTTCTCAGATTGTGATTATAATAAAAAATATGTTAATAACACCATGAGTTTTTGAATGTTCTTTATTTATGTTGATCAAAATGTTTTTATATTTATCAAAATTATCAACCTAGAACAAAAAAAAATAATTTTTTTTTACTACTTGAGCAGATCACAGTACACATATAAATATTGGTAGAAAATTTGATTCCATATAATAACATTATCTATAAGTACGAAGATAAATTAATACAATAACCAACACTTTACTTCAGTAAAATAACTTTTGTATCAGACCACTCAATCAACAAATTTTGTTAGGGGCTAGGAATTCAAGTTACTTCTGCACTATATATATATATCTCAGAATAAATACATATTCTCAGCCAGCTCGGAGCTCATTAAAGCCTTAAAAGATTCACATATCCTTTTTAGATATCTATCCATATTTTATTAGCAGATACAGACAGTTGACTTCATTTTATGCATTTCTTTTAAAATGATTCAATCACAGAAAAATATATCATAAAATTTTCTTCTATAACAGAGCACAACACTTGTTTTTGATGAACTGAACTTAGATTTTGATCACGATCACAAAAGAATCTACATAGCTCCGTAAAAGTGAGAAAGATTCTCATTTTTTTCATTACTCTTAAGGTTTCAATTCATAACAGCAATAAAAAAACTATTAATATTTTTTACTTGAAGACGATCCAAATGGATGTAAAAGACACTTTCATAAAAAGAGATTGGTTTGGGTTCGCCATGCCTTAAAGACAAAGCGAACCCACCAACAGATTAACAGATCTCACCTTCACCCACGTAGAATATTCGAGAGATAAAAAAAATCAGCATAAAATCTCCCCGCGCAACTTAAGCCTTCACAAGTTCGCGAAACAGATAACAGAAGAGGTTAGACTCAACCCAGATGGTCCAAGATTCCAGTTTCCTCAATAAACAAAAAGCCCCTGCCAATGTCGAAAATGTGTGCTCCCAGCCCGCTTCAAGTAAAGAGGGCCGTTCACAGAACGAATGAAAAACATGGATGAATAGCAGCGTGTTACAATTTAATTTAGAAAATGAGACAATTGGCCTATTAATGAATATAAAAAAATAAAAGCAATTTTGAATAAGACAATTTTGAATAATAAAATAAAACTAAAATAGAATAATAAATTTAAAATAATAAAAAAATATTTAATGAATTATAAAAAAAATGTCAATTTTGAATAATAAAATATTAACGTGTTGTGACGTGTCACAGCACCAGTTTTATTAAAAAGTATGAAAAGTGTCTTCTTACCAAATTTCATGCATCTCAAACAAAAATTAAGACGCATGGAGCATTTTAAAAATATAAAACCTTTGAAAATTCCGTTTCGCAAAAAAAAAAAATGCATTTAACCTTTTGTTTACGGGGGGACAGCGTCCATCCCAAACGAAGAACCTCCCCCAAAAACAGGTATTTGACATTCCCTATCCTAAACAGTTCGATCCCCCTTTGCAGACATTGGCGTCCATGAAAATCGCCGGCAGAAAGATTGGACTTGTTGCAGCAGGTTGGGAGGTTCTTCGTTTGGGATGGACGGCGTCCCACCCGTAAGCAAATGGTTAAATGTGTAAAACAATGTTATATATTAAAAAAAAATTTTTTTAGTCGATTTTTGCTCATTTCAACGTCCACCGTCCCCTTAATCTATAAACTCACCTGGCGGAGCATAAATGTGTACTTGAATACGTATTTAAATACGTGCATTTCCATCTACTCTGTTTAAACCTCAAATTATTAAACATTTTTGAATCCCCAAGTTCATTTAACTTCCTAATTTTCTCTACAACGAAACAAAATATCTCGTGTTAGTTCACCAATATGTTACCAAAGAGTAAGTAAACACACTGCGCTGCATCACTCGTGCCATTTTAAATATTACAGCTTTCCCACACATCGGAAAGCTCAGGTCAAATACTAAAATATTGAAATTATAATCTCTGAACTTCGGAAACTAAGAGGTTGGTCCAAAATCCAATTATATGCACTTATGCGGCTTTCAAGGAGCTATAAATTCATGTTTATTGTTCATAGTTAGCACTTTTATTTTTTGAGTTTGTGGTGAAAGAAACTTAACATTAAGTTGGTTTACTTTTTAAATAATAACATTTTTTTGGATTGAATTGTGTTATTCTTAACTACTATTGATTGTGAATCGAATATTCGTACATTGTATCGTGGCCGCAACAACCCACCATTACCTCTTTGCACGAGTTCCTAAAATATAATCATTAATTAAAACACTACACATTAAATTCCACATTTTGAACTTTTAAAATAAATATTATTTGTTCACACATATCTATGATTAACATTACATAATTTTTAATAAACGCTTAAAAAGGAGAAAATGCACGTCTGAGACCAGGCTTTATAATATTATTCTAAAATCAATAATTGACCGTATATATATGCAGGCTGGTATACCTTTGCTTTTAGGTCTGTTGCTTAGCATGCTTGAAATATTTGCCACTTCTTTTCTTGACATTCTCAATACTCAAAATAACTACTACACTGCTTGAAAACACGAATCACAACTCTTTTGGATAGTCATAATTGCTATGAACAGCACCTTTTCTGCCCCATCATTTCTTGCAAATCTCATCGCTCTTGGACAGTCATTGCCTCAATATTTCAACGCTTCTGCTTGAATATTCGTTGAATTATCTCCTTGTTGCCATATCATTTTGCCTGAGCTCCAGATTCGCCCTTCTAGTTCTCATTGGTTGCTCCTCAGTGCGATGCATCAACATTATCTCATTGGTTACTTGATTTTCCAATGAAACTTGGTTTAAGTCTTGGCCCCTAGGAGATCTTTGCCCCAACTACACCTTCAATTTGTGTGAAGTAATTTTATTGGGGTCATGACTTTCCGGGCCAAGACTGTCATAAAATGGCGCCTACAAGTCTGTACTCTGTTTTACCGTAAATATCAAAACTGCATAATTGCCTTCTGGACTCACAGAGTCATTCAAACTAAGCATTTCAAACTTGGAAAGCGGGAAATTTGAAATATTCTTCAATTTTACAAGAAAATTACTTGATAACTAATAGCTTTTCCAAGATATTTCGACTGAAAGTAAGAAAATGGGGAAAAACACTTGGTTGGACAGATACTTTTTTTAAATTTTTCGGAAAAAAAAGTTCAAAATAGTTAAATATTAAAATTGAACGCTATTTCCAATGAAACAAGAAAAAATATTTACACTCCTGTCTTATAGATTCGGAGGAATAAACGAAGTGTTCAAAGTGCTTACATTTTACATAACACTCCGATTTCCGCCACACATACCTCAAGCATAGTTGCTATTCACATTATCCCACTTGTTATATAGCCAAGTGGGAATTGAGTCCACTTAGGCAATAAGAGCTTGCAATTTCGTCCCAGTAGCTCAACGGTAGAGCGTCGGCTGACCAGTTCGAAGATCTAGCGTTCGATTCCCGGTTGGGACACCAATGCCCTTTGCAATGACGTCCGAACAAATAAACTCTGTAGGTTAGTGCAAAGATGTCTGAATTATGAAAGTGACCCTAGTATGATTTGCCCGGATTCTGTGGGATATAAAGCGCCGATTTCAAATGAGGAGGTGATAGACGACGCAGGAAACTCACCCGGAAGACAAAAATCAGGAGATTAATTTGAGGTAAAGATATCAAAAAGTGGTCAGTCAGACTGTCATTTGCATGTCATTGCTGGCATTAGAGGGTGCAGAGTACAAGGTCCATTTTGATGATAAGAGCTTGTATCTTCGTCCTTACTGCATTACTTCTTTTATTTATAACTTTTCTATTAAGTATTGTTTTGCTACATAATTGTTACCTTCTACAAAGAGATAAATTGTAGTTGAAAGTTTTATTAGAAAATCTGACCTTAATCCCAATTCAAGGAGTTCAGCACTTCCGTTGTACTACGCAATTTTGATACTAATTGTTTTTGAAGCATCGGGAGGCTAAAACGAGATAAAAATATCAGGAAGTGGTCAGTCAAATTGTCAGTTGCACGCCACTCTGCATTAGAGAGTGTAGAAAGCAATTTCGTCCCTATACCTCAACTGTAGAACGTCGGCTGATCTTTCGAAGACCTAGGGTTCTATTTCCGGTTGGGGCAACAAGACTCTTTACAACATCAGCATATGAAAAAATTAGAAAGTGAGTATAAAACCGATTATGTATTCATAGTTTATAGATTTATTAAATATTATTTTTGAATGGTATTTTGCTGTGCATTCAAGATCCAAACTAATAAACTGTAAAGTTAAAAAATATATATATGGTGGAAATCTATTTAAACTTTTCGTTCGTTTTTTTTCTTCTAAAAACTACTTCAACAAAAGATATGAATGCAATCTAAAGATATGTCTGCAATGTCAACTACCACTAAAAAAAAACCAAGGCCAGAAATATGAAAGAATATGAAAAGTTAAAACACGATGAACGAAAAGAATGCTAAAAGAGAAATAAAGAAAGGAAACCAGGGATCAATTTTTAGATTTAAAAAAAAAAAAAAAATCAGGGATCAAATATTTTCACTTTGGGAATGAATCAATTACAAATATTTTGCGCTCACTTTTTATTCCTTTTGAAATGTGGATTTGATTTTAAGTGCGGGTATTTAAGAAAAATTAAAGTAATTAAGAAAGAGGAATTTTGAGCAGAAATTCAAACGGCATTCGAAAAATTTATTTAATAATCAAAATATTTTTAGTATATAAGAATTTTTAACATTTTACAACAAAGCTGAAAAGTGTTTATGACTTTGTTCATTCTGTCTGTCTGTCTATCTGTCCGTTAGCACGATAACTACCGTAAAAATTACTTAATCAAAATGAAATTTTAGTATGTTGTTCAGACGGTCTGTAGGACCTATGGAAATATAAATGGATAATATCACCCAATTAGTTTTGGATTGAACCCGGGTTGAAATAATGAAATACATTGAGCCCTATGGGACCTAATTTTTCAAACATTTTTTAAGTGGATTTAAAATTCACAAATTGCTTCGAAAATGTTAGGTAATATTCAAATTGTTCCATAAAATATATAGAAAAATTTCAGCGAAATATGTTCAGTAGTTTTTTAAATAAAAATTAAAATAATAATAACACCTCTTATATGAAGCGATCACGTGACCATGATATGAAAAGATCACGTGACCCACTTCCAAATGATATATGGCATCCATCTTGTCTCAAAATCGTGATTTTTAAAGTTCTTTTTAATTCATATTGAGTGTTGTATCCATCCTAAAACCACTATATTTTTGTTTAAATTCTGTGCATCTACATACTGAAACAACTCAATTACAATATATTTGAGTTTAAATGCTCATCCAAATTTGATTATTTCTACAACGAAGCCTATTTTTCACCTATATAAAATGTAAACAGCAAAATATGTAGAATGAGTTGTATTAGAATTGCTGTATTTCTTTAACACAAAATTATTTAGTTCATGGAGTCTGCATAGCTGATATGAATGCATTATTCATTGATTTTACAAAGATAAGGACGATTTTTTTCGATGAAGTTTTACGCATAGAGTTTAATTACTTGTAGCTCCATGGTCTTAATTTTTAAATAAAATAAATTATTGTAGTATTGTGATGAATGACATGAATGGGAAATTATTTATGAATGGAATGCTGCTTTTATAGAGAGAGCCAGGCGTGTTATTTTTTCTGTGACGTCATTTGAATGAATTTCAGTTGTTTTCGATGAAGTTTTCAAATATAATAAATTATCGTAGTATTTTGATAATTCTAAAATTATTGCCGGGGAATGTATCATATTTTAGAGATGTTCAAACCAGGCAATTTATATTTCAATGCCGTCATTTGAATGAAGTTCATTTTTTTCGATGAAGGTTTAAGTTTTAATATAATAAATTAATGTAGTTTTGTGATAAGTTTTAAAATATTACCGAGGAATGTATTGCATTGTATTGCTCACAGTCTACACGTGAGGCTGTGAGGGAGAGAGAGCGGTGTTTGGCTGTTGAGCGCATGCGCACATAGGAAGCTGCAAGCGAGGATGCGAGGGAGAGAGAGCATTGTCGTTCCCGCAGTGCCACAGTGCCTATACACGAGCCGCCACTGATTTGTAGTAAACAGTTTTGAAATGTGCTACGATCGAGCACACCACTATTGAGACAGACAAATTCAATCATCCCATCACGCAGCCTTTTTCAGTTTCACCAAGACTGATTTCAGTCTGCAGCGAGGACGCAACGCCATGCTTAAAAGCACATAATTCGAGTGAAACATATCTGTAGATGAAGTTTTATGCAAAAGGAATTCGGTCCATATTTTGGGAATAACCCTTTTATTAATGTTTTGCTAGAACATGATCGTCATATTTATATTATGTACTGGTAAAGAAGAAAAACACTACATTTTCGCAGAATTTTAACGATATTTTTTTTAATAATGCAAAACAGTTCAAAAATTTTCCTTTGTGTCTTAAATTATTTAAAACCACACTTTCGAGGGAAATATATCCTCATTGACCGCATTTCATAGAATAGATATTTAAACTTTTCAACTCAATGTTTTTTGAAATCGTAAAATACCAGAATAAAAGCTCATTTTTAAAAACTACACATTTTAATGCATTTTGTTATTATATACTCAAATCAATTTATAATTAATATAAATAATTTCTGCAAAAAAAAATCTCTTCTCAGATCGGCCAACGTTAAAATTGAAAATACATTTTTCCCTTTTTGTCAAATGAACTACTTCGTATAAAACTGTTACATGTTTTATTGAAGACTTTACACTCACCTTGAAGTTCGCTCTTCTGTGGACTGTATGGTGGAAAAGTCACTCAACAATGCTGTCATTTCATACGATATGAGAACGTTGTCCGCCTTGATGTCTAAATGGCAGATTTTCCGCTTGTGGAGGTAATTGAGTCCTTCCAATATATCGGCGAGCCATCGTCTGTATAACAGCAGAGTATCCGGAAGATCCAGGAACGAATTGGACTTTAAAGTGTGTGATAGCGTACATTTTTGCCTAGTCATCACGTATACTCGAGCTTGTGAGGGCTCTACAGTGATGTCCTCTATGACAGATTGGACATTTTTATGAGCGAATTGGGGCCACATCAAAACTTCCATGGGGCGTTGCTGTTCCACTAGAATTACTTTCATGACCACTGAAGTTCGATCGTCAGGTTTAATCAAGTCTACTACGTCGCCAAAAGCACCGTTACCAAGAAATTTGACAAATCTATAGTTCAGGTGTTTTTCGAACATTTCAATGATCCTTCGAACCTTTGCACCCTGATGTTCTTCAGGAAATAGTCTCAAATTTCCAAACTGGAGTGGTACATCCTCCATATCAGTACGTTCTTCCATCGCTAATAGGATGTTCAAAATGAGACCTCAAGAGGTAACTTGATTTTAACCAAATGGATGGAAAGAGTTTGTATGAAATACGTTGTTTTTACGAAGTAATGCTTAAAAAAGCGTATCACAGCGTGTTCTAAAACACGGAGAATAAAAGTTTGAAAGACTTTTTTTAACGTTTTTATACTTGAAATATTCGCACAAAATCGCATGAGTTGCTACTCACATAAAACCTCGATTTGAAGTGAAAATATATTGTTAATTTCAAAGTATTGTAACAAAGGGAATTGCATTGTTGAAAGAAAACGTCCATTTGTTAGAATACATTATTCCATTAAATTGCAGTTAAAAAATGAAATTTGATATTGTTTTGCGCACATTGTTAACTAATTTTATTACATACTGCAAAATGTACTAGGAAATGCCCGAAAGTCCTGTTGTAGAGCGGATACGCAGCAATTTAATTATCTGTTTTTGTTATAAGCGGGCGTATTGATAAAGCGTTCTTTGGTTTCCGATTTCTTTTGAACGAAATTGAAAAACGCTTTAATAATACGCCCGTTTATAACAACCACAAAAATATTTCGCCGAGGCGTATCGCCGGTCTAACCATCCATGAAATTTTTAACAAAATAGTCAGCTCCAAGTTATGCATGCCTTGTTTGTCAGCGACTTATTTCAACATTTTCTGCCGCTCTACGAAGCATCGTCATTTATCATACCTTCATAAACAGTTTCATTGGCACACCATGTCATTCTACGTGCATTATAGCAGATAACAGTACAACAACAAAAAATCTGATGTGGACAGCGCATGACTGTCCCTACAGGCTCAAAATTTATTTTTTTTTTTTAGTTCTTCAATAATTCATTAAATTTTGTTTAATGATACAAAATAACACGTATCATTATTTTACGTGACACTAGAATTGCCCTTTTAATTCAATTTTCGATTTCATTTGGTAACTGGGCTTATTTTTAACAGTAGCATAGAGAAAATGCAGAGAAGAGAAAGAAAAAAAAATCGAGAACGGCTTGTTCTAGAGTAATGGGGTTGATTTTATTATTTTCGTCATCAGAAATTACGTAAAATTTAATTGATACATTTCAGCACACATTTATCTTATATTTTGACGATTTTTGTGGGCCATTTCGAGAAAAAGACAAGTTTTGTTTTCGTGAATCGTACCAAAATCTAATCAGCATCAGGGAAACACACAAATGACTTACCTTTCAAATTTTATGAAATTTGGTCAATTAGTTTTTGAGTTAGAGTGATAAATTGCACACACATACGCACACACACACACGCACACACACACACGCACACGTACACACACACACACACGTACACACACACACACACGCGCGCTCGCACACACACACACACACACACACACACACACGCACACACACACGTCATATTGAGAATAGTTTTTACGTGTTCTCAACGTGTTCCCAACTTGAGCTAAAATGGATACAATGCATAGATAAAGACACACACTCACACACACACTCACACACACACCCACACATACACTCACACACACATTTCACATTGAGAATAGTTTTCACGTGTTCTCAACTTGAGTTGAAATGGATACATTGCACACACACACAAACACACACGCGCGCGCGCACGTTAGGTGGAGAATAGTTTTTACGTGTTCTCAACGTGTTTCCAAAACGTGTAGATCCGTCGAAATCTCGAGTAGCGATTTTCGACACGATTCCAATACTTTCCCTATACATTACCATGTAACGTATGGAAAGTAATGTATGTGTTATACAACAATTATATTATCCAAGGTGGTAACATATATTTATAAACATCTGGTGTACCTCAAGGGGCTAGAGTAGTAGTATTCTAGCTAACTTATATCTCTATTATTATGAATGTCATTTTTTCTCTAACTCATATATCATATATCGATATGTTGACGACTTAATTTGTATTATCATTGATGATTCCTATCCAATTAATATTGATTTTTACCCCTCTAACTTAGAATTAATCCCGAATGAGCCTAATGTTAGTTAAACTGTAAATTATTTATACCTAAATTTAGATACCCTCAATAATCATGTTATTACCAATCTATATGATAAAAAGGATTCTTATAAGTTCACTATCAAGCTGCTATCATATCGATCTTGTAATTCTATTCAATTGTCTAGAAACATCATTTCAAACTAGCTATTTCGAATACATCGACTTTCTGATCCTCAGTTTCATTATCTTCACATCAATAATCTTAAACGCATTTGTCTAAATTACCATTATCCGGACGTATTTGTAAATAATATTATTAATCATTTCAAATACACCATGTAGTAATTTTACAAATGCATTATATATCCTTGATTGGATAACTCATATTTGTGAATTTCACTCATTCTTATCATCTATCTTTCCACTTGTCCTGAGTCCTATACTGATTACTATTTTTGAAAGTCTACATTCAAAAACATTTTTCATTCACGTTCAATAGTATATACATTCCGGTATCCACTCGTTTTAACGAAGCGAGGTAAAATATTCTGCTGTATGTTCGCCTGCTAACATTTCAACTCCACGTGAAGACTGTACCTGTAAGTTTATATTTCTATTTTCTATATTTCTGGTTTTTAATTCATATGGTTTATTATTTCTCCTTCCATTAGCCAGTAGACAGTTCCAATGGTGTCCATAGTCAAGTACTATCGCCATTGTCAGAAATTGGCTATTCTATTGGTTTTAATTCGAATTGTCTTAATGAGAAAGCAATTTCGAACTAAACGCCATTTTGTAAGTAGTTTCAATTGGCTGTTCTTCATGTCTTGATCTTTAATCTTGAGTTAATTATTATTGCCTTTTCTCATTTTTGCCGTGTTTGCTTTTTCATTTTATATATATTTATATACTTATATGCCAGTTTAATTGTGATTTATGTATACTAATATTCCCCGCATCCCCTTTCCATTATAGTGATAAGTTGCCTACAATTTTTAACATTTTCTAACACAGTTGAAAAGTGTTTAAGACTTTGTTCATTCTGTCTGTCTGTCTGTCCGTTTCCACGATAACTGCCGTAAAAATGACTTTATCAAAATGAAATTTTAGTTTCAGACGGTCTGTAGGACCTATGTGAATATAAATGAAAAATATCACCCAATTTGTTTTGGATTGAACCCCGGTTGAAAAAATGAAATACATTGAACCCTATAGAACCTAATTTTTTTAAACATTTTTAACCGAATTTAAAATTCACAAATTGCTTCGAACGTTTTAGAAAATATTCAAATTATCCCATAAAATATATAAAAAAATATTTCAGCAAAATATATTCAGTACTTTTTTAAATAAAATTTATAATACTTATAGTACGTTTTTAAAAAAAATTTTTAAACAATATTTTTTAAATAAAATATACACTTTTTATATGAAGAGATCACGTGACCCACTTCAAAATAAAATATGGCATCCATCTTGTGTTAAAATCGTGGTTTTTAAAGTTCTTTTTAATTCATATTTAGTGTTGTTTTCATCCTAAAACTGCTTTATTTTTGCTTAAATTCTGTGCATCTACTTACTGAAACAACGCAGTTACAATATATTGGAGTTTAAATGATCATTAAACTTTGATTATTTCCACAACGAAGCCTAATTTTCACATATGGAGAACGTAAACACCAAAAGATGTAGAATGAGTTGTATAAGAATTGCTGCATTTCTTTAACGCAAAATTATTTAGCTCATGGAGTCTGCAATATAGCTGATATGATTGAAACATTCATTGATTTTACACTGAGAGCCAGACGACTTTTTCAATGAAGTTTTAAGCATAGATTTAAATTACTTGTACCTCCATGGTTATAAGTTTCTAAATAAAATAAATTATTATATTATTGTGATGAATGAAAGGAATGGAAAAACGTTTATGAATGAAATGCTGATTTTATAGAGAGAGCCAGGCGATTTATATTTCGATGATCGCCATTTAAATATAGTCCATTTGTTTTTGATGAAGTTTTCAAATGTAATAAATTATTGTAGTATTATGATAATTTTAAAAATATTACCGAGGAAACTATCGCATTTTAGAGATGTTTAAACCAGGCAACTTATATCTCAATGCCGTTATTTGAATGAAGTTCATTTTTTTCGATGAAGTTTTTAGTTTTCAAATATAATAAATTAATGTAGTTTTGTGATAATTTAAAAAATATTACCGAGGAATGTATCGCATTTTAGAAATGTTTATATAAAATTGCATTGAAGTTGGAAAGTGTTTCATAATCAATGCGTTATGCATGATTGGTCTTTCTTGTTTGTATATAAGAATGTTAAGTATATAAGAATTTTTTCTGTGGCAAAAATTGATTTACTGATAGGAATTTTTGTAGTTTCGATAAATTTTATATGAAATTTGAATATTTTTCTGTATCTTTTCATTACAGAGAAAAAACTGTTTCCAGTTTAGACATTTCTTTTCCAAAAGAAATAAACCCATTATTTATTATTTTTTTAAGAAATTGTAATCTTAATGGCAGCCATTGTGTAAACGACTAAACTTATTTGAATAAAATGAATGGGAACTTGAGTTTAATAATAGGTACATATAATTACATACAAATATGAGTTTATAAAATTTTACTTTCTCTGCAATACATAGGAAAAAAATTTGACTCTCAGAATTTGATGGATTTGCACATTTTGGCCATTTTTGAATATACTTTAATCATTTCCTCAATGGTGTCTCTGTGTGTGACTGGTTTGCGAACCTGTGGGTTCTTAAACAAATTGTACGATTAAAATGAAATTTGGAAAGAACATTTTAATTGGTAACAAAGAGTCGTTTAATTTTCAGTTAGATTTAGTCAAAAGAGAAAGAAATATGTGTTCTATTGTTTTTCCTCAGTATCGACATTTTTTAATATGTAGTGAATGCCATGTGTTGGACACATCATATTTTCATAAATCATTTTATTGCAGGTGCCCTCCTCTTGAATGATATCAAATGATATCAAATTGATAGTCACTACTTGATAAATGAAGTAAAATATTTTTGAAAATCTCTACAAACGTAAAAACATCCATGTATGGTTAAATTCTTATATGCAACCATTTTATGTTGCAATTACATTATTAGGAAGACAGTTAGGATATTGCAAAAACATTGAGTAAACATTGGAGATTAAATACCCAGATGTCATGGAGATTTTGCAGAAATGCGACCGTTGAATTTCCGTCTTTGCTGTCATTGCAAATACTTATCAATGGCTATGCAACCATGGTACCAAGATTTCTTAAAGTTGGCTGAAGTTTTCACAGTTATCACAATGTACGTTTTATTTGTATATTTAACATAAAATTTAGTAGTAAGCTCGATCATAACATTTATTGTGAATAACTAATTTTATTTATTTCTCTATTTTATCGAATTTACATTTTTATTTTATTATGGATATTGGTTTTATAATATGGAAAACCGAATTTAACCTACATTATAACATCACTGAAGTGTAAAATAAATATGTCATTTATTGAATCTTATTTAAAAATGAAATGTTTATGGTTATTGAAAATATTTAATGAAAATATATCATCCTATTTTTTATATGATAAGTGATTTCTTGAATAACTCAAATTATTTAGGTAATTTAATTTACGCACTCTAGTAAGGTACTTTTGCAAAACCCTTAGGTGAGTAGCATTAACTTTCACTAATTAATTGCTATCCAAATGCAAATATTATCAAGATGTTTAGGAAACGTAATATATTGTCATTTAATTCTTTAAATTAAGGCTACTATAAAAATTATTTTTCAATATATACATTTCATTTATAGATGGAAATAATATTGAGAAATAATGAAAAATATTTGAGTTTTATTCGCTTTCTGATTTAAAAATATTAAGACAAATAATATATATAAATTACAGTATACAAATATAACTATTATGGTTTAGAAAATTTTGACAAAATTTTAGAACTAAAAATAAAAACAGATTTAATAAGTATTTGTCATTTAATATGCTAAATAAGTAATCACTAATATTTATTAACTAGCAGAATATCCGTTCTTCGTGCGAATTAAAGAAAGAAACCTAAAATTTCCAGTTATGTGTAAATTCCTATAGTATTCTAAAAATATACATTGTTATTCAAAACATTCTATTAAATTATTAAATGTAATTCTCCTAAAAAGAAGTATAAGCAAGTCTGTTCTTGTCATACAAAGTTATTTTCACAGGCAGATCTGAAGAATAAAACATCCTGGTCCCGTTTATAAACAATTTCATAAAAAATATGAAATTGGATTAATATAAGCCAAAATGAAGCTTCATGAAATTGGATCAATATATGCCAAAAGTAAAGCACTCAAATGGTATTAGAAGAATGGTATTATATACCTGTACCATCTATATTCTGCTACAATAATTGTCTGAATTGTCTGAACCTCATATATGAGTTTGAAAAATCTTTGCACCCCCCCCCCCCAAAAAAAAAAACAGCAACAACAGATTACTTAATTACTTAAGAAATTTAAAATGTCAATAATACACGTAATTTTTCAACCCGAACAACGTAATTGATGTAATTCAGTTAAAAATGCAATTCTTAACATTTTTAATTATTTAAATCGGTAAAGATTTAATAAAAATCGTCTGCTGTATAAACTCATTGTGTTTAATTCTATTGATGATATAATTTTTTTTCCAAATAAATGTGCTGTATAAACTCATTAGGTTCAATTCCATTGCTTAGCAACATATCATTTATCATCTCATATGATATCACTTCCATGATTTATGATATAACCATGGAGGTAAAAGGGAATCTTTAACTCCATGGATACTTTTGATAAAGTTTTTAAACCATGGAGTAAGAGTAACCTTTAAATAATTGCCTGTTTCTTAGCGGTTGTTAAGATATACTGTTTTTGACCTGAAGAAGAGAGTTAAAAACCCCTTCAAAACTATTGAATTTACCTTGTTTTCCTATGCATGTTGTCTTTAAGGAAGTTTTAGACTGTTATATATATATCGACAAAGATTCTTATAAAAATCGCAGCGCATCATCACCAATTTTTTTTCTGCTATTGTGATATTTCGCGATAAAGCGAAATTTGTTCATTGATGTTGGTATCTGCAACGAGAGCGTGATTCCATTACTCTAAACGTCTGGTTAAAATGAACTATAATAATTTTTTTGTTTTTATAGATTCATTTACTTTGGTTTCCTACATATATATTTTTACGTTTAATGACAATATTTTCAAGGTTTTACAGTTTCATTTGTAAAAATTTTCTGGTAGAAATGGAAATATTTTCTGGAAATTCAATTACCTTTTTTTACTGAAATGAAAGCAGTGCTCTACACTCTAGAGATTCAGGCTTTCTAATCGGGCAAAATACTCAATGCGGAAAGTTTCTTCCGAAATATTCAAATAAACTGAATTAGAGTTGGAAGAAGTGTAACTGAATACAGTGATGCATGAGAAGCGAAGTTGAATTCATTGAAACTGCTCAGAGAATCTGCATATAGGGCCGAAATGCGGTTTTCCGATATATTCCCAAAGTAGAACGTCATGAAACGTAGTTGTACTATTCTAAAATGGTAATTTTTTTTCGTTATCTATTTCTTTTACTGCAATGTAAAATGAAATGAGATCGAAATGTCGAGTTTGAGTTTTTGACGGATTTACACGTTTAGATCAAAAGCTGTCCGACCAGATGTTATAAAATATGGTATTTAAGTCGTTGATAAGATTTTGCTGTTGCATAGGAGCCTTGGTTAACTTTTTGAGTAAATCGAAAATATAGAACAAGTCCCTTTTATTTCAAAATAATTTTTATTTGGCCTAACAAAGAGATTGATCGAGTGATCATTTATTTGCTTTAGGAATGTAGTCGATCCACACATAATTCAAAAATTGCAAGTGCCAAGAGAAATAAATATTACATACTTTCGCTTTAAATATTTCTTATCAAGTACTTTTATTATAGTGATCCGAAATTTTAAACTAAGACAATAAACTAAAAGCGATTATCTTTTCCTAAAGTTAATAACTTAAGGGTATAAAAATTATGGTGCAATTTCTCAGTCGTTAATAATTTGCTTTAAATGTTTGAAATAATTAATTAAATAGTTTTTACATTCATTTTCTTAAACTTGAATAATATTAAAAAACGTAGAAGTTGATATTCAAGTAAAAACAGCATTTAAGGAATTCTAAAAATAGTCAAACTTTACATTTAGCGAAGTTGCCACTAAAAGAAAGGTATTATGAACATTTTTAGTTCCTTTCCAAAGTTATAATAATTATCGAAATGAAAAACTAATATTTAATAATTCTAAATATAATTGATAAAGAGGTGTTAGATAATTCAATCCGAATTATTTTATTTATTTTTTTATTTTTATGATATATCTTCATAATTCGCAGTTGTATTCGCGTCATGGAGTCGCTGTTGTTAATAAATATGACACCTTGTCACTTAAATAAAATTTCTGAATATCAAAAACCGTTTCAAATGAATGTACAAAAATTGCGTACATTTTATAGTTCTGATAACATAGAAATAGCGGCATGTAAAACAATTTCATCTTTGATTACTGTATATTGCTTTAACTAAACGTTTTCAGATATTTTAATCTAAAAATCAGTCATTCATAAAAATATTTTCAATAGTTTGATCGGAAGAATATCCCGCAGACGATTTTGGTATTTCAATCACAACTCTGTTACTATGGTTACAAGGGAATAAAAAACTGCGTAAAAAGGTGAATTGTGAAATATAAAAAATATCGTCTGCTATAAATATGAATTGAAATATTTCAAGAACGAATGATTGTACACCCAAATAAAGTTAATTGCGCGTGATGGTGTATAAAACCGAATTTTGTCTGTAAACATTTTCGAGGTATAACTGGAAGAATGTTGCAACAAAATATTCCTAAATATTAATTTTACGGACAACATTTCAAGATTTTTGATTTCTCTCAGAAGTAACAGGCCAAGTTCCATATGTAAAGAAAATTTCAAGTTTCTACCTTCAGTAGTTTGGGGCGTGTAATTCATTCGTAAATCACATGAGCAGTCTAACTCATCTGTATGATGTAGACTTAACAGAGAAATGCCTAGTGGACACTAAATGTAACAACAGACATAATAAAATTTCTGAATTTATTAAAAATCGTTTAAAATCTAAGAATACAAATGGCACACATTTTATAGTTCAGTTTTAACAAGGAAATTAGGTGAAACTGCATTTCATTTTCGATTGATGTAGCCATTTTTATCAGCCTTTTCAGAAAAATCAGTTAATTATAGCATATTGTTTCAATTTCTCTATTTTATTTTTTTATTATTATTATTTTTTTATTTCTTAAGCTTTTGATTTTACTGTAGAACACTTATTTGCACAGAACGAAGAACGCTAGTGTTCCATTGCGAAAAAGTAGAGGCAACGCCGATCAACAAACTTTAAACGTCAGAAACTACGAAATCTGTCCATGGATGATAAAGTTATAACCGGATGACCAAGTTCTTGTTAAGGCATGTGTGCTCAAACATACATAAAACATTGTAACTTTCAAACGAACTAAGTTTTAAAACATTCGATTTCCCCTCTTGCATTTTACTTCTATATACTTCTCACCAAGCAGGTTTTATTCTAGTGTTACGGAATTCAAACTAAAACACAATAAATTTAAAAGAGACTATCTTTTTTACAAAGTCAATGCCTTGAGGCTATAAAAAGTAATGAACGAAAATCTTGAAGTTACTAAATTTACTTTGAAATTTGATGGAATTTGTAGAAACTAGTTAAGTAATGTTTTAGTTTTACGTTCCAAGACGCAAATAAGCTAAAAATGTAGAAATTGAAGTTTAAATAAAAACAATCTGTAAGGAATTGAAGTTTTTGACATTCTACAAAAGTTGCTATAGAAAAAGTTTTAAAAATGTATTAAGTGGAATAGTTTTAGTTAGTTTACAAAGCCATAATAGTTATCGGAGTGTTAACAAACATTCAATTAGAAATTTCAAGTTTTATTAATGAATTCTGAAGCTGTGTTAAATTATTGAAGATAAATTTTATGAGGGGAAGTATTATATTACTATTATATTCAACAGCAATAAAAGTTTATTTTCTCAAAATCGAGGAAGAAATTGTTTGTTAAATTTATTGCTAATCAATAATAGATTCATTGAATAGTTTTGAAAATTTTAGCAGAATAATAGATATACTGGTTCAGAGTGAGATGTTAGAATTGTTATGAAATCCATGACCTTGTTTATTAATGATTTCCATATAAATTGAACATTCGGCGAATTTTAATTTACTTTCGATTCTAAAACTTGTTCTTAAATTTTATTCCAAATTGATAACACGCCAGTTCTGTAACTCGACCTTTTGGATCTTTCCCGCCAGTTTCGGTAAACCTTGGCGTAGTGTTTCGTTCCCTCGTGTTTCTACATGTACCGCGGATTTGCATTTCATATGGAATCATATTGGAACTTCTTTTTCTGTCATGAACATGCGTAATAATACTCACAGAATACCATATTCAGAAGGTTCACTCCCATAGGAACCTATGGCAACATTGTTAACATATGATTTCGCATAGACACTAACGTTCAAGGAGCCAACCATCGCAGCTATGACGTAATAAGAGCTCGACTGCTAGATTTGGCGACTATCGCTCAATTGGCGATTTTATGTTAATGCGGCCAAAAAAAAAAATTACCGAACTGTACTTTTATAATTTTTTAAACTATAAACATAATCAGCATTTAAAAATACTTTTATCTGTAATATGTGGTAAATCATTATACACCAAAAATTACAAGCTAACATACCGAAAAGACTGAAATATTATATAATATTTTCAGCCTAAAAAGTATACTAGCGTGTTGTTAAATTGGAGTTCTTAATTTATTCTGGGATGCTGTTAATATAATTTTTTTTAAATGTACTTATATTCTTATAATAAATAACAAATTTACATAAATGCATTATCAAAGGTAATCGAATTTCATTATCAATATCAATTTTTATACATATTATATAAATGCGGAAAAGGTTTTTTAACTAATAATGCCACTGCTTTTTGATAATACTGCACCATTTTCTTATGATGAACACGCGTATAGGATGAAATATGGGATGCAAAGCAAATAATATTTTTATTTAAATAAAAATAAATTATATACCTTGTAAACGTAATCCCTCTTCTTTTAGTAATCCATAAAAGATAAAATAATTGATTATAAAATACGAAACAGAAGAGAAATGTTTTACATGTATAAACATGCGATCGATGATAGAGCAAAGTTGTTCCAAATGTTTCGTTTAATGCCAAATAGGGTTATATTAGCAGAACGTCTTGGTGAAAACCGCCACAGACCATCGCCAAGCGTGCCAATCTTGATATTTTATTTAACTTTGGTTGGCGGTTGAGGGCGCTGGGGTAGCAGTGAAACATCTGTATATATTAATCTGTGATAATACTAAGACGCTTAAGCGTGGAAATTGTGATTAATCGCAGTTGGCGATATGATACAGCCGAGGTAACATCGCGAGGCCCGTCGGGGTATAAGAATAAAATGTTCTATTCGGAAAATATTCTAAAATAATTTTAAATGTTAATTGGAAATGTTAAAATTGCTTTGATAAAGTAACGCGCTTTGAAGGTGTGATGATTGAGTTAAATTTTCAACGTATGTGATCGTTCGGTGTTCTATTACGAACCTATTGTCCAGATAGATGTTCGGTTTTATGTTCTTGAAGAGAGTATTTTTAGTTTTATCTCTTTAATTGGAATAAATAGATGAAATATGTATCGTTCCTGAAATAATTCTTAAATGCAATATAATAAATTAAGTAATTTGAAAATCAAGATTGTCTGCAAATTCTTTCACGAAACCGAAACACCACCGGTAAATTTTGCTACATGGAAATATTCATTTTTTTCGACTCGAGAACTTTCGATGCTAAGCCACAACTCCATTCCAAGGTATTCGATCACCTACAACTTCCATCCTGCCAATTTTACACAACGCAAAAGATCCACCTATAATCACGACCAAACGTTGTGCCGGCCACGGGAGTCACTAACATTCGACTTCCCCTGTCCTGATCCTTTTCCGGGGAAATCGTCTACGAGATTTGCATTCCACGGCTACACATCGTCACCATCACCCTGCGACCCCTTTTGAGCGCAGCGCCTGGTTGCCAACAAGTGGTATACTGACCACTCTCGGCGGGTGTAACAGAACGTTATCAATTTAAACATGCAAATTGCTTCAAAACTGTGCACAATTTAAATTTGCATTAAATCTGCATTCTTTTTTTAAATTGCAGTTCTGTTTCGAACTGGAACAATTAAGCACTCTAAATCCGTGAAGTTTCTTTTTATGAAAATGTTTACAGAAAGTTCGTTGTCATAAATAAAGTCTTTAAATTTGACACGATTCACCTATGGATTATTAGTGTTTTTTTTTACCCTTTGCGTCTGAGATTTAAATTTTCTTGGAAAAATATATTTTCGAATTTTATCATTGTTTGCCTGTGTAAGCGCTTTATCAACAACCAAATGGATAAAAATTGACAGTTATTTCGTCATAAACAATTAGTTAATCTTTTAATTGCGGTGGTACAAAGTTGTACCATTGGAAAACTAGAAAGTGCGTTTCTGGTACGGCGTCCGTATAGGGTTTTTACCCCCTTTTTCTGGACAAGGAGACACGGACGTATTTGTTACTCGTTCAAATGCTTTGGATACTCACATTTCAGGAATTTTAATTCTTCATGTAATGGGTTTTAGAAGGGAGAACGGGTTACACCCGCACAAAAGACAAGATATCTACAGGGATGAGTGTAATATTCAGTTATTCTGCCGCTATGAAGTAGAATAGTGGACTTTTGAGTCGAAATGTAAAGGTTAAATAATATTGTAATTAATTTTGCTGGTTCATAAAGAGATGATTTCAATTTCAGGTTTAGTCTGCTTAAAGAACAACTTATTTTGATTTTTTCTTGATTCATTATTTTTTCAGATATTCGGAGTGCAGTTGGTTGCATAGGTAAGACTTGAGCAATTGTGGTGTCTGTTATGTAGGTTCATGTATCCAGGAACATACAGCGGGTCTAGGGTGTGTACAGTCATCAGCCAGCTGTATGCGGATAATGCGCCCAGGTTAATGCTGCGGTTAAAGCGCTTAAGCCAGGCACATTGCTCGGGCATATTCAAAACATCTCAGAGCTATTATATAAATTATACGTTGTTAAAAATGACCGAGCTGGTAGCAGCAAACGTACATTGATGTTAATGAAATGTTTGCTTTGTATGCGATATATTATAAAAGAATATTTAAGAGCTCTGAAACCGCACTAAGATAACTCGTTCAAAAGATATTTCCATTTTTTTTAATTTGGGTGTGTTAATGTCACCTTAAAATGCCTTAAGTTATGCTACAAAACTGAAATTAATTTTAAAACTAAATAAATTTTAAATTAATTTTTAGTTCAATGTAATTTTGAATAAAGTCTATATCATTTCGAGCTTTCAGATGTATTTTTAAATGAAGAATAAAGAATTTACGGTACTTTCTGAGTGATTATTCGCTACGGCATGGAATGCATTATTTTAATTTAAATCTTCATTAATTGCCTTAGGAACGTAGATTGTATGATGTTTAATCTCAGGAATTCAAATAACAAAGGGAAAATCTTCAACAGTAACCAAAATAAAAGCTTTCATTCGTCGCATGCTTTAATTGTAGCATTTAATCAAACTTTCCGCAGATAAAAGTTTTTAATTAAATGTCAAGTGCTTTGTACTTCTTAGTCACAATCAGACCGTCATTATTTTGATTATTAAATAGTGGAATTTACTTGCAGGTTTCGTAGATTGAGGAAGACTAAAGACTGCTTAAAAAAACAAGACTAGATCATATGGGAACTTTTAGACTTAAACGTTTCCGCATTTGTTCCCAAAGAGAAATGAAGAAAATTGCACGATAAAGCAATTTGAATATTCATCGGCTACGACAATAGAAGCGATTTATATCTATTATAGGCAACAATTTTATGATAAGAAGAACGGTACGATTTATTGAAAACACCAAAGTTAAAGAAAGCAAACAGCACATTCCATTAACCACATTGAAAGAACAAACCGAATAAATAATATAAATACAGTGATTTATTTGTCTTTTTATCTATCTATCTCTGGGTGACGCTGCTACAAAATGTTGTCAATCGTGTTTCAATCACGGATAAACATTTCAATTTAGATACTAACCCAGACCATCAGCATTTTCATAACCTTCCACGTGAACACTAAATTTTTCCGATCACCCATTTGACTTTCCACGTTCACTGCTGCCTGAATTCAGTGTTCATATTAAAAACCGTAGCGCTCTTAGCTAATTAAATTTTTGCTTGAACGCGTTTCGTTTTTTTCTTTTCTTCAAAGAAATATTTCAAATGTAAATTATTTTTCTCTTAAACCTTTTTACAGTACAGTGATAGCATTGTCGAAAACAATAAATATATATGTTTTCCCCTTTCAAATTAATTTCAATTTTTCTTCCTCAGTAATCTTAAGTTCACGGTTATTTTTTCTTCCAAAGGCTTAAATGAAATTAAAAATAACTTATTTCTTTTATTACGGAGGCCAAGGGCGTCTGGTTTATATTATAGTAGTATCAAAATAAACGACTACAATAAGTCGTAAACACAGAAACAAATGTAGAAATTGCTGATGATAAATCTAGGAACTCATACAGAGCTACAAAAGGCATTCCACTAGATCATATCAAAATAGCTAGTGCATTCGTATTCAAAAGCTTGATCTAAGAACAACATGTTTCATAACGCAAATACAAGTAATTTAATTAAATGTAGTTCAGTTCAGTGCAGTTATTTATTCTCTTCAATAAAAATTGCGGGTGAGCATTAAGCAAGTGAAATATAATTTTAGATTGCTCATTTGTGGATTATTTTACTTCAATTTTTGGATAATCAACGTAAAACGTTGTACAATTTACGAATTTACTTATCTGCTTTCTTAAATAAATTAATTTCAACATTAATAAGGTGAATAATAATATTTATTAATATTATATCAGCAGATTAAATCACCAACCAAAAGAAATACTGAATTGTCATAATATTTGCCAAGTGATCTCGCTATCTTAAAATCTCAGGACGAATCGAAAAAAAATTGTTGAATTGTAATTGCTTCTTATTTTTAAACTATGATTAATACAATTTTTTTTTTGCTTTGAGATTGACTTGTAACGCTAAAATTAACGTTGACTCAGCGTTATTTAAGTTTTTAATGTTCTGTTTAATTTCGATTAAATTAGAATTTAATTAACGTATTTAAGGTGTAACGTGTAACAATTATGACTTACAAAATTAGCTCGTGACCTATGCTTTATTATATTTTAACTATTATTTATTATTATTATATATCTTATTATTATTTATTATTATATATATCTTGCTTTATTATATTTTATGTAATTTTAAAGCATAAAATAGTGGTGAATGTCTCCAAAAATAATATTTAGATTATTTTAGTTTCTTTTTCATTTATGTCTGGTAACTGACAGGTCTGATTTTCAAGAAACACACGTTTACTGTTTAATCGAAATGATATTTTATATTCGATTTACATGGGAGTTCAAATTAACCCAAGTAAAGCGGATATTTTGTTTACTAAAATGCATTTGGCACTTATTGCAAACTTCAGTAGTTATAAAAAGTTAAAAATATAAGTAGTATATTTACTTTTCTCGACTTCTGGATGAAAATTCTGTAGAAAATTAAAAAAGGCTTTGCTCTTCAAAAAAGGTACAAAAATCCGTTTTATAAATCAGCACAAATTTGAAAATTTATGGCAATCGACTGATGAATCACGACCTACGGATTAAGATCCAGTGTTTTTATGTATTATTCCTCGACATTTAATGCAAGAGTTAAAGTGCTTTCCAAAAATAATTCTGCGTCAATTTCTGGCTTTTTAATACTACCGAATAACTTGCAAATCTGAATATATCCGGCGCCGTGTTATGGTGTGACTCCGAGCATAAAACAGTTATAAAAGGGCACACCCTCATGAATTATTTAAAAGGAATTGCCGTTAAACTGTCCTTCACATATAAAAGACGCAAGTTTGAAAAACAATGTCAACAATGTTCCATTTACTTAAAGTTTGGGAGAAGTGAATTCATGAAATATAAGTTTCACCACTTTGTTTTCCGTCTTAGAAAGTTTTTAGAAACTTTTCGGGGAAGAAAGTTATAAATGGTATCAAGAAAATAGTTTTAACTCCCAATGAAATAGCCATTTCTTTAAATCTTTAATTATGTAACACATTAATGGAAATATTTTTTTAAAAGTACACTAGACTCATATCTGTAAAACGACATTTGTAAATAACATAATGCTGATGAAAAATGCAATACAATCTATAGGGATGCAAAATGTTTATTTTAATGTTCAAGTGGTTGAATCACGACATTGTGAACTTTCAGCAAATGTTAAGAAGCTTATTGGGGTGGGGGTAGGAGAAAGACACTATTTATTGGCTCAAAGTATGATCGGGGTATGATCAAGCGATGCGTCACAGTAGCAGCAAACAAATGTATGAAAATATATAGATCTTGGAATTTACAATAGATCTTACACTCAATGATACATGCGCATGAAGAATAAGGCATAGATTTTTGAGTCCTCTTTTTTAGTTTTTGAGCCCTCTTCCCTTCATAGGAGAGAAGTAATACAATTTTGCCTACCTACACAGGCGTGGTCACTTGATGACCTTTATCATGCTTTAGATCATGAATACGGAGTCTACTTAGGCGGAAGCACAGAATACCATATTCAGAAGGTTCACTCCCATAGGAACCTATGGCAACATTGTTAACATAGGATTTCGCATTGACACTAGCGTTCGAGGAGCCAACCATCGCAGCTATGACGTAAAAAGAGCTCGACTGCTAGATTTGGCGACTATCGCTCAATTGGCGATTTTATGCTAATGCATCCAAAAGAAAAAAAAATTACGTAACTGTACTTTTATCATTCTTTTAAACTATAAACATGATAAGCATTTAAAAATCCTTTTTCCATAATATGTGTAAATTTAAATAAATAAACATAGATATATATTTAATTCATGTAATCATAAATTGAACAAAAAATTGACGCATTACATCACTATAAATCATTATACACCAAAAATTACGAGCTAATATACCCAAAAGACTGAATATTATATAATATTTTCAGCCTAAAAAGTATACTAGCGTGTTGTTAAATTGTTGAGTTCTTAATTTATTCTGGGATACTGTTAATATAATTTTTTTTTAAATGCACTTATATTCTTATAATAAATAACAAATTTACATAAATGCATTATCAAAGGTATCAAATTTCAATATCAATATCAATTTTTATACATTTTATATAAATGCGGAAAATGTTTTTTAACTAATAATGCCACTTCTTCTTGATAATACTGCACCATTTTCTTATGATGAACACGCTCATAGGATGAAATATGAGATGCAAAGCAAATAATCTTTTTATTTAAATAAAAGTAAATTGCACACCTTGTAAACGTAATCCCTCTTCTTTTAGAAATATATAAAAGATGAAATAATTGATTATAAAATACGAAATAGAAGAGAAATGTTTTACATGTATAAACATGCGATCGATGATAGAACAAAGTTATTCCAAATGTTTCGTTTAATGCCAAATAGGGTTATATTAGCAGAACGTCTTGGCGAAAACCGCCACAGACCATCGCCAAGCGTGCCAATTTTGATATTTTATTTAACTTTGGTTGGCGGTTGAGGGCGCTGGGGTAGCAGTGAAACATCTGTATATATTAATCTGTGGGCGGAAGGTACGTGGAAAGGAGAGAGGGAAGAAGGAAACTTGTACTCGCTTGCCTGTTGGTGGAATAATGCAGTAATACGCAGATTAACACGGTATTTTGGAAACAAATATTGAACTGTATTGGAATTTTATTTTAATTCATTCGAATTTTCGGTAAAACACCTTCTAAAAGTTACAAACCGAAATTTGAAAAAAACTAACAGCTATCTGTGGAACACAGCTCGTTAATTTAAGAGGCTACAGGCTTCAAAGTTTTGTTGTAATACTTTAGAGTACAGTTGCAATTATTTGAGAGCTCACCGAGACCGTTACACCCGCTCGTTCTAAACAGAAAGAGATAAAGATGTTCTTAAAATGTTTATTTTGCACTTGGATGGTACAAGTGCGATTTATATGTGTTAGTAGTGTAATTTATATATGTTTTGCTGCAAGTGCTTATAGCGTAATTTTTGTAAACTTCTCTGTACTTTACTGCCATTTAAACTACACTACTTTTTCCACGAATTCTGAAATTTAGTAGAACATCACTCTGACTATATGTTTTGTGGTGAATTTTACACGGGCGTTTGTTTAGCTCGCCAAATTTCTAAATTTTTGATTACAAAGTATACGTCTAGAAACAATCGTTAGAAGATTAACCGTGAAGCCCACAGAGTAAGTTCGTAATACACAGAATCACAATAGCAAGAACCCACCAGAAAGGGGCGTTCCCAAATATAAGGAAGACACTCCCATTGCAGATAGCTAAATTGTAAACGAATTTGATGCAGCTTACGTGGGAGGACTGGAATTGTCAGTTTCTAATAAAGTTCGCAAAATTACGGCAAGCAAAATAGCAAGTTTTCTTGCTGCCATTGCAGCTAACTGTTATTTCATGCTGATAAGAGCATAGTAAACATAAAACTGGTCCATGGACGCTGTTATAAGCAATGGTAGAGTCTTATTTATTTTGAAATACGCCACTTTCTGTCTGGTTTTTGTGAATTTGAACTCAGCCCTTGCAATTTCGTATAGCCTGAGTTAAATTGTAAACGAATTTTATGCCGGTTATTTGAACGAACAGCAATTTTTAGCTCCTACTAAAGTTTACAAAATTACTGCAAATAGCAAGTTTTTCTTAAAGCTGCTGTTTTTAATCTTTATTTCATGCTGGTAAGTACATAATAAGCGACCATGGCACCACACTATGGATACTATTAGCTGCAATAGGAGTGTTTTTCTTAATGTTGTATATGTTACGTTGGTTTATGCTGCTATACGTCATAAAGTTACATTATATTGCACTTAACACATTGTTGACAGACAATTTTGTGCAGAAGCTATTTCATGTCACCGGCTATTATTTCGTAATTGAATGTGGAAGTGAAACAATCTAAATAAACTTCAATAAATTTTATTCATACATAATGAATGGAAATGAAATATTGGAACTATCTTTTATGTAACTTTTAATATTTTTGTTAGGTATGATAAACTGTATAGCATACGTGTAATGGTATATAACAGGTTTTGCAAATATATCTCTCTTCGCTGCGCTTTCTTTTTGAAGAGCATACTCTACACGTTCTAGTTGGATCTATTTTTACATCAATGACTATTTTTTCTAAAACGTGGTCTTTTAGTTGTCCTGAAAGCTTGAAAGGTGAATCATTGTAAGGAATCCTTTTAGAAGTAAGAGAAGAAGTGCCAGATAATATGCTGCATCCATTTGTATCTACGGTTATCAGTTCCCTAGCTACTTCTAGTAGAAATTTTCTGTATCTTAGTTTATTTTGTGACTTGTAGTTATAGTAAATTTTGAACGCATTGAGCAAAGTACAATTGATCAAAAAGAATGCTACTTTTTTAGACTACTTTATACTTTTTCGAAAGATACTGCTATTCGCCAAATACTGATCTGCACGATCGACTCCTTTCATGTGTTTGTTGTTAAACCTACGTGCATAATAGAATGCAACATCATCCGTAGAATTCGGAGAAAAGTATTTTCTTAAAATAAAGTGGTGAACACGATGACAAAGCTTTTGAAATATTCTATATTGCCTTGGGTTTCATAAATTGAAATAGCTAATGCAAGTGCAAACACGAGTTAAGGCGTGATATGGCCAACAATGTTTGGGTGTGAAAACACGAGTTAAGGCGTGACCGGTCAACAACATTTTGACGTGAAAACACGAGTTAACTCGTGACCGGTCAACAACGTTTGAGTATGAAAACACGAGTTAACTCGTGACCGGTCAACAATGTGTTAAGAGACGATCGTTTTAAGAATAAATCTGAACCTAAAACATCTATCGAGGTTTCGTAAGACTTATCCCCGTTTTGAGTTTGATGTGCTTTTTCCATCGGAACAAAACCTGGTCCTAGACTGCCAAAATTGTACTCTTCAGGATAGAAAACGCTGATACAAAGCCATATCAAGATTTACTTATTTTTGCTCATTGACAAGCAATCTGAATCATCTATTTTGATCAAAGCAGATGAATACGTTGGCCGTGGGTTCAGAATTCGTATTTGTTTGGAGTTTCATGGAGCATTTTTGCATCTTTTATTTCACGTAACACAAATGTTTTTAATTTCTGACTTAAAAGCTATCCTAGAGGGCATTACCGCCATCTCTGTGTTTAATCCTATGGTGTAAGGTGAGGCGACATTTATGAAGCACCAATGCAATATTTTCGATGAATCAAATAGTGGGAAAGCTTTCTAGAAAAAAACCCTATTATTTCAGTACATTCTTAGTTTCATTTTGCACATGCATTTAGTTATTATCATAGATCAAAAATTAATAAAAATAATTGTTCTACTGGATTAGATATTATGAAATTTGGTTTGTATTTTGAATTAGATAGTAAGTTCAACCACTCCGTACGCTTAAAAGTCATAAATTTTTTAGAAATTCATAAACATAAAAAAACCCATTATTTTTAATGAGACAACAATCGCAAACGAAAACATTGAATTTGTGTTTGTGATTTGCAGAATATTTTTTGTATGCTATTTTTCTAGCATTTTAATCCTTGATATTTATTAATCAAAATTAAAAAAAAAAAAGGTTTACGTAAAATCGCTTAATTCGTAAGCTTTAACTCATAGAAAAGTAAATGCCAAATCTCTTGTGACCTTATTAAAATGGGTGAAAATATTTGGGATAAAGTCTTACAACTCATTAGTTTATTTATATTTGTTTTTACAAAATGAAATGAAAAAAAAAAAAAAGTTGTGAAATAGGGATCAATGAAATAAAATTAGCAAATGCATTTTCGATAGTTATTCAAATATGATGCGGTCAGCGCAAAACATTTTCAACAGACATAAGTTGTTCTTATATTCTCGTTATTAATATACAATGGGTGTTCACACATTTTTGTGTAACGATTTTGACTTTCTCCATGAATTAAATTCAAATAAAAAAAAGAAACTGGCTGGCATCAAGTCGGAATAGGGTTTAATTATCGTCTGCATCATTAAAAATATTGTTTGTTTTAAAATGCCGCTAGAAAATAAAGAATGGATTGAAGGCTATATTTTTGCGATTTCCGAAGAGAAATACTCTCATTAAATTATAATACCCTTATTCGATTATTAAACAAAGATGTGTAAAGCCTGGTTTTAATATTTCTACACGTAAATTAAGTGACATAATTAATAAAAAGGAAAGAAACGTCAAAGTTCACATTTGACTGGGAAAAAGGTAAAAAATGCATACCTAACAAAGGTTGGTTCAGAGAAAACAAGGAAAGTTTTGCTAAAGGTTTTATCGTTATTGCTGTATTCTCTTACAGCGGAAAACTTAACATAAGTAGAAATAAATACCAAAATTACCTCGGATTACTATCAGAAATACGTTTTAACACCTGTTTTCAAAAAATATATTCTATGACTTTACCCAAACAATCTGCATTGTGTCAAGTACCATCAGGATAAGGCTACCAGCCATTCCTCTAAATCTACTGCTATATTTTTTGAAAAAATGAGAAATAAAACCGAAATTGAGGCTAATTGCATTTAAATGCATCCCACCCAAGTCCCCTGACTTGTCTCCTATGAATTACTGTGCATTTGGACTTTTAAAAACAAGCTCTTTATAAGCGGCATCCCAAAACATTGGCTGGACTCTAGAAGATTGTATTGGAGGAATGGAACAAAATCAACCTTCGTATTATAAGAAAAACTCTTTTATCTTCGAAATCAAGGTGTAATATGATAGTTCAACAAAAGGGCTATCAGACTGAACATATTAGAAAATAAAATTCTTATTTTTGTTTATATATTTATATATTTTCAAAATCGTTACAAAAATGTGCGAACAACCTCTGTACTTGAAAATAAACCTTGCGTTGTTCGCGATTCTAAATTTTCTGAAAGTTCCAAATGCATTCATATTGCTTTAAAATAATTCTAATAAAATATTGAATTTAATTCTCTTCTAAAAATAAAATAGTATAAGTGCAGGCAAATCTACAGAAGAAAACACCATGGACCTGTTTGTAAATCAATGTACAAAAGTATAAAATTTGGAAAATATACTGTTACGACGTATACCCTAGAATCGTGGGAGTGCACTCAGGATATAAGAATGAGCCCAAATTTTTAGATAACTAACACGTTTATTCACAAGCACAGCGTAAGCAGGAACATTATACAGTAAAATAGCACTTAAATGCTCCACTCATTTCACAAAACAACTGATACTATTCTCGAATCATTGACGTATTCCATTTCACAAAACATCCGCTACTATTTATTCCCAAAAATTGACGAATATCACAGTTCAATGTATCACGTCAATAGCTCTCCAACTGAGTCTGAACTCATTTTATATACCCTTTATGGAAGTTTTTTATATCTCGTAGAACACTGATTATTTTGAGGTGTTTCTCGGACATTCGAAATGTCGCCAAATTGGCGATAAATCGCCAAATCTAGCAAATCCCTTCCGAACTTCAGCATCTGGCAACCGTACATTCACGTCATGGGGAAGGTTGTTTGTACGGGTGTTTTCTCCGTCTGTTTTTCAAATGTGACTCCAGTGAGAGCACGTTACACGTTCGTAACAATAAGACAAACTGAAAACTCTAAAATGATACTAGATGTTATTCACGAACCCTTTTACTTTCCCTGCAAAACATGGTAATGTATAAAGTATTGGAATCGTGCCGAAAATCGCATCTCGAGTTTGCGTCTAATCTACGCATTTTGGGACCTCTAGAACACGAAAACACTATTTTTAACGGGGACGTCTGTCTGTCTCTGACTGAAAAACAAATTGACCGAATTCCATTAAATTTGGTAGGTAAGTTCCTTGTAGGTGACCCTGGTGCTTGTTCTCATTAGATTTTGGTATGATTCGGGATAAAAGAACCCACATTTTTTTTCCGAAATGGCCCGCAAAAATTACCTGTATACACTCTACCTGAAAAACAATTTACCAAATTTTGTGAAATTTGGTAGATAAATCACTTGCAGGCTAACCTGGTGCTGATTAGATTTTGATATGATTCGGAAAAAATAACCTGCATTTTTTTGCGAAATGGCCCTCAAAAATCATTAAATCTAAAAATAAAAGACTACGTGTTCTCCAATATATCAATTAAATGCTTATTTTATACTTAATTTTTGACGACGAAAGAATAAGACCAATCTCATTCTTCTACGGTTAGCCGTTCTCGAGATATTTTAGTTTTTTCGTATTTTCGCTACGTCATCTTTGAAAATAAGTCCAGTTACCAAATGAAAACGAAAATTGAATTAAAAGTGCAATAATTATAGCTGGTGTTTCGTGCAATTATCCTCAATGTATTGAATTATTGAAAAAATAAAGAGAATGTGAATTTGAACGGAAAGTCATATGCTGCCCACATAAGATGTTTCCCCCCCATTGAAAGAATCATTTAAACATTTAAACATTTTCCGAAACATATGCATGTAAAGCATTTTTTCCCAAAATTTTACCGTACTATTATTTTCCATAGACGTAACTGGTATATCAATGTAAAAAATATAATACCGTTTATTTATTAAATTTTATTCTCCTAAAAAGGGGCATAAGAATCTGTTTTTGCTTTACAAAATTGTATTCACGGGCAGATCTTGAAGTAAGATATACCCGTATTATTTTCAACCTGTTTTCTCAATTGGTTAAAAACGCAATACAAAATATGAGTTTAAAAAATGCTGATTGAAAGTGTCAATTGAAAATATCCGAAGTTCCTGTAATCTTATATCCAAAAGTCATGCCTGATAGGACTAATTAAAAATATAATACCTTTCATTTATAAAATTTATTTTTATACCAATTTCATTATTATTTAAATTGTATAAATAAAATAAAAATCGTCTGAAGATAAACACATTTGATTTAATTACGTTCCTAAACAACATACTACCATTTTCTGCCAAAATAGTCTGGGAAATTAATCGTCTGCATAATGTCATTTCTATGGATCAAGAACCCGAGATCCTAGACGATGGAAATATGGACCGGGCTATTCGCAGTGAAGCGGAGAAAAACCATACCAAATTTGAGAACAAAAAAGAAACAAAAACAATCCATCAAACACTGTAGATGTATATGCGGAATAAACAGGCAAACTAACAGATAAACAAATAACCATTTTATTATATATAGATATTAACATTGGCACTATTTTCTCTAAGAAAGGAGCCTCCGCATTGCTCTTTTAACAAAGTTCCCCGTAGTAGACAGCCCTCGTCTTATCCATTTTCCTGCCTACCTAATCAACCAGTCCTGCAAAACACTCACTGTAATGAGCCTCTTTTCAAGATATTCAAATATCCGAAATTTGAACTTCCAACTTTGCAAGAAGAGGGAGAGGGCAGACAAAATGATGAAAAAATAATATATCGTCTGAGAGAGACCTCACTTTTACCTATTTTTCGATTTCAATAAGTACTCGGCTTCCTTTCCAGTGAATGATGTCTTATTGTGAGTCATGCACATTTTCGCTGTGAAGTGATATCTTTTAAAGATACTCAGATATCAGAAATTTGGCTTCATCTTTGTTTTAAAGTCATGCGGACTTAGGTGAGGCTTTGGATAGTTTTTGGATTTCTGATTGAATTCTTATATATGCAGTGAGGGCGAGATTCATCTTCAGTATAAAGATCGACATATGCAGTGAGGGCTGGATTCTTCTTCAGTATAAAGATCTACACATGCAGTGAGGACGGGATTCTTCTTCAGTATGAGGATCGACATATGCAGTGAGGGCGGGATTCTTTAGTACAAAGATTGACATATGCAGTAAGGGCGGGATGCTTATTCAGTATAAAGATCGACATATGCAGTGAGGGTGGGATTTTTCAGTATAAAAATCGACATATGCAGTGAGGGCGAGATTCTTCTTCAGTATACAGATCGACAATGTAGTGAGGGCGGGATTCTTTAGTATAAATATCGACATATGCAGTGAGGGCGGAATTCTTCTTCAGTATAACGATCGGCATATGCAGTGAGGGGATTCTTCACTATAAAGATTGATATATGCAGTGAGGGCGAGATTCTTCTTCAGTATAAATATGGACATATGCAGTTGTATAATGCTTTTTATACGATGAATGATAATGCATAAGGAAACTGTTGGAATAAGAGCAAACTTGAAGCTCGAGTTTTTGACTGATTACACGTTTTGGGTTACTCTGGCATAAGAAAAACTATTTTCTGAGTGAAGTCTGTGCTTCTGTGCGATGCGAGGCATCCACTCTAGAGGAAAAACCATCCTGAGAAATTTCATGAAGTTTGGTAGCTAAGTACTTAAGCATTATCTTGGTGCTTATTAAATTTTGGTGCGAATTGAAAAAAAAATAAAACGTCTATTCTTCAGAATGATCTGCAATAATCGACAAAAGCTGAAACAAAAGATTAAATTCTATTTGCTTGTTTTATATGTAATTTTTGATGGCAAAACCGATAAAATCAATCCCAATTTTTTGGAATCAACTGTTCTCGAGATATTTTAGAAATCACAGTGACAAAATGATGTATGAGATCCACGCCATACTGTTTTTAACATTGGTACTTTTTCGAATGGCAACATGTAAAACTATTTCGAAATACCCACTTAAGTTATATTAAATTATATTTTTTATCTGCTAAATTTCGCTAAAATGTTCGCCAAATTTATCACCAGGTGTTACAGATTAACGGAGAGAAAAGCTTTTCTTATCTATAAATGATTATTGCTGCATTGTTAGGGGTTAACACATAAAATTATTGATCAAAGTATGCTCTCTCGTGAACACAAGGGACTAGATCCACTAGAATGATGTTAATAAGTTAGTCGCATAATACTACATATGAAAAATGAATATATTTCACAATAGTTGATACTATTTTAATTTTGTGATTTTTTTGATAAATTTATTTGAAAACTGTGCAATATATCGAGAACGGTTCATGCTGGCATTCTAATATTTGTGTCAATCGTATTCTAATGAAAAATTACATAAAAATTGTTATTTACGTAACATTATTGAAAGTTCTGATTTTTTGATGTTTTTTCAAAATTTCATTCGAAAATGTGGGATCTTTCCGAATATTTGATTGCGTTTAAAATTGATTGGCTAGTATCCATTGATTGTAATTTTTGTGAATTATTTTTTAATTTTATGTGATTTTTTTGATAAATTTATTTGAAAAAAAAACGTTAAATATCTCGAGATCTGTTGATGTTAGCGTTCTAAAGTTTGTATCATTTGTTTTCTAATTAAAAATTACATAAAAAATGTTCATTTACGTAACGGTAATGAAGTTTCTGATATATTAATAATTTTTCAAAATATCAGTCGAAAGTTTGAAGAAGATGGGTTGCTATTGGCTTAACATTTAATTGAACACAGTTAACGCCAAATAGCAGTTGCTAACAGTCAACATCTATTCCACCAAACTGATAAAAATAACAGATGTTTTTTCTTTCTGTGCTAGGGGGACACCTTGCTTGTTGCCGCTCACTTACAGCTGGAGTTCGCGGGCGCCTTTCACAGGAGCACACATTCACAAGCTTGATCATTATTTTTCATAAAGTAGTACATTCAAATGCCAGGTCAAGTAGCTGCTTTGTTTATCAAGTCATCGCACTGAAACGAGTACATTCCCATGGCAAACTCGAAACGAGCAAGCCCGATAAGTTTAATAATCCAAAGAATTAAAATGTACCCCATAATACGCAGTGGCGGCCATTGGGGGGGGGGCGAGTACGCGCGACTTCATTGAGTAAACACCCCAAATTATTTTTTTAGTTATACAGATTTATTACAATTTCTATTGAAGAAATCTGAAGTTTTGGTTCAATTAAATCGAGAATTATTAAAAATAAGTTATGAAAAAAGTCACTAGATGGCAGCACTACACCTTTCTTCGGAGAAAGCCGACTCACGAAAGCTGTATTGCACAGAATTTTCAACACATAGTGGAAAATACAGGGATATTTTCAAAGCCGCGTCCCTGCCGTCGGCATCTCCTGAGTGAAAGAATGGTATAGGAGCAGTATTAGAAATTTGGCGTGAAAAAAACCAGACATTGCAGATTTAGTAGTAGATTGTGTCGCGGGACTGAGCGCGCCCCCAGCCAAAAAGAAACAGAAGAGTAGAAAAACACGAAGAGGGACTTCTCAAATTGGCTCAGTTTCGCTAATTTGGCTTCAATTTTCTACATTTAAGAATGTGTTTGTTCTTATTTTCGTCTTTGTTATAAATTTGGAAGTTTAAATAAACATTTGAACAAATGAGAGAATTAAGTGTACGTGTGTGTGTAATACTGTAATCACATATCTTGATACGTAACCCTGGGAAAAACGGGAATGTGTATTGCAATTTAAAATGTATACTATGTTTGTGATTTATGTTTATAGCTAGGCCTTTGCACAGACGGAATTGGGATTTTTTGGCGCCGTTGGGTTGTGTGCGCACTGACATGGATTGTAAATATTCAGAGATTTAATTGCAGCAAAATGTCAAAGTTGAGCTACAAATCTTTGAAAATTTATAGCCCTGTCAGGTGTGGCTCGCGTCGGGGTACGTCCTTGGGACCACCCGGTTGTTGAGAATGCCCTCTGGTTCTTGTTTTTTAGTGGAACGCATAAAAGATGAGCGTCGCTTCAAAGACCAATGGTGAAGCATTTTTGGACCTCCTCTTTTTTATAGCGTTTGGGAACAGCGAATGAGAGTTGGGGGGATTTCCTCCCTGTATTTTTGTCGCTCCCCTTGTTTTAAAATTCTTAAGTTTTAGAAATGTAAAAAATAGTTAGTTGCTTTTCTGAGCTCGAGAAGAGAGCACTCCAAGTGCGTGGCACTTGTAATTTGTTGTGAAGTCCGATCCTGCATGCATTTGATGATGCATCTCTGACCCGGCGTCCGCGGTTCCTGTCTCGGGCGGCAAATGCCTTTGCCGAGGAGCCGACGTAGTGAGTCCGGTAAAGAAGGCGACTCATAGCCAAGACGAGCCGAGCCTAACTCAGCGCGAGGGCGCATTTTCTTTGGGCGGTGGCGACCAGAAAATGGAAGAATGGCGTCATGTGTTTATTTGGTTGCAGTCCACACAGTTCTACCACCAAAACGGCGCGGTGTAGGACCTTGCTCCTTTAGCTGCATTTAAGCCGTGGTAGCTGTAATACTGCGTGTACGGAATATTTGCAGAGCATCAATCCAGGGCTCCTAAGCAGCAGACGAATCTCCACTCTTTAGGCAAGGGCCTGTACGCATGTTCACTCAAGAGCCGCTGGGACTTAAGCCATCATTTAAGAGGAGGAGAGGGAAAGTGGACAGTGTGCACATCTCCAAAATAATACTTGGCAAAAATTTTCGTCACCTGATGATACGCAATAGTGTTCGCAGACTGGTAGTGTTTCCATGAACATTTCAGAATCAATGAACTAAACATTCAATTAATTGTGCCACCCTTTCCTACGTGCAGAGGTCAGCTACAGCACTCAGTGAGAGTCCTATGTATGAAGGTATGAAAATTATATATATTGATTTTAAAATGTGTACATGAATGTTTAAGTAACTGATGTAATCCAATAGTGTAAGGGCAAAGTTGTGCTAAATGGGAGTTTTTGCAAAATTGAATATACATATGGTGTTCTTAACAAAAGTAATTGATTACAAATTTGGATTTTATAAATATGCAAATGAATGCAAAATAAACTGTGCACCGAGGTCAAGTTAGGTAAATTTGGAACTCATTTGTAATTGTGCATTTTTGTATATTAATGTTTAAAATTGAGATTTCATGTGTTCTACAAAATAAATTGTTAGTTGGCCACAAAAAGGGAGTGATTTATTATTTTAACAAGACGCAATGTACTTTGGTCCAATCGGACCCCACTATACGTTAACGCGGTTGAGCCTGGTGGAACTATTTGGTGAGTATCTTTAATGTATTTATGTGTTTAAGTTTGAATGTATTTATGTGTAAAATCCACCTCACCACAGTGTGGTGATGGGAGGGGGGGGGGGGGTTATGATATTTTAGGGGTTTCTGGCTATCGTGAATAAAGTGTCTTGCTTAGGACACTCAGTTTGAGGGATCGCTTGACCCACCCAGCTGTCTTAATTTTTGAAGTTGTTTCGCATTTCGTCATTTCTGATGTAGTTTGTCTGTTGTTCTGTTCTTCCGGAAGGTATTTATTTCTATGCTCTGGTTGATCTGCTGGTGACGAATTTCAATATGTTTGACTTCAAAATAATTCTTTAAACGTCACGAGTTTCCAATTTTTGGCACACTGTGACATATAGGCTATTTTTAGTGACACTTTCATAAATGTGTTGTTTCGGATATTTAGTTTGAGTTGACTTACCCAGCTGTCTTACTTTTTCAGCTATTTAACATTAAAAAATGCTTAAAAATTAAAGAAATTCTAAGTATTTGTTAAAAAACTTAAAAATTAAATTTTCAACATGATCCTTTTATCTGACGTCGTTTTTCTGGAAATTTTGGCCCGACCGCTGGCGACTATATCGGTAGCCCCCAAATTGGCTCTAGACTTATAATATTGGCCCTAGACTTATATTTAAATTGAGGTAGACCCCAAATTCTTATCTCGGCTTCTAATTCAGCGAGTTTGATTCTAATCATGGTTATAGTCTCTGCACCATCTGTACCTGTCACCTGAATATATATTTTGTGCCAACCCCCTGGAGGTAACTTTTAGCTTAACTCCCTCAATTTTACATCTACTTTCCTAACTGAGAGATTTTGGTTCTGCTAGTGGCTATAGCCTCTGCACCATTTGTACATGTCACCTGGATATGCATCGTTGTGAGAAATCCCTGAGATTAACTTTTACTTCAGTTACGCCCCCCCCCCCCAATTTCCCATCTCACCTCTTAATTGAGCGATTTTGATTTTACTGATGGCTATAGTCTCTGCACCATCTGTATCACCTTGATATACATATTTGATGAACATAATATACATACGTTTCTTGTGTCAACCCCTGGGCGTAACTTTTATCCACCACAGTTTTACATCGCTGTTCCTAATTGAGCGATTTTGGTTCTGCTAGTAGCTATAGTCTCAGTAGCATTAACACATGTCACCTGGATCTGCATCTTTATAGTGATAAATCTCTGAGCGTAACTTTTACTTCAAATAGCACGCCCCCCCCCACACTTATCCAACTCGACTCCTAATAAAGCGATTTTGATTCAGATGGTGGCTATAGTCTCTGACCCACATGTACGTATTAACTTGATATACATATTTGATGGATATAATATGCATACGTTTTTTGCGTCAACCCCTGGGCTTAACTTTTAGTTTAACTAGCCCCCATAATTTTACATTTCAATTCCTAATTGAGCGATTTTGATTCTGCTGGTGACTATATAGTCTGAGCAACATTTATACATTTCACTTGGATACACATATTTTTGTGTCAACCCCTGGGTTTAACTTTTAGTTTAACTAGTCCCCAGAATTTTACATATCTGCTCCTAATTGAGCGATTTTGGTTCGGCTTGTCGCTATAGTGAGTTTCTCTACCATTTGTACATGCCACCTGGATATGCAACTTTAATATAGCAAATCCCCGAGCGTAACTCTTACTTTGGTTACCCCCCCCCCCCCCCCCCAATTTTCTATCTCACCTCCTAATCCACCGATTTTGATTTCACGGGTGGCTATAGTGTCTGAACCATCAGTACGTATCGCCAGAATATGCATATTTTTAGTCAACTCCCTGGGCATAACTTTTAGTTAACTAGCCCCTACAATTTTACTTTAATGTAAATTAGGACTATGTAATGTTTTTCACTAGGAAAGATACGTTCTATGTGTCCAGGATTTTTATGAACGAGCGAGCAGGTGGGAGGTACGTTATTTTACTTAATACATCCGTCGTACGTTATTTTTAATACTCCCGTTGCTATGCCCAAAATACGTATATGTATATACATATGCTTTATATATACATATATATATATAATATATATATAATATATATATATATATATATATAATATATATATAATATATATATATATATATATATATATATATATATATATGTATATATATATATATATATATATATATATATATATATATATATATATATATATATTACTAACATATATAGGCATAAATACATAGATGAGCGGCCCCCTCTACATCTCGCTCACGAGCCGCCATTGATAATACGACATACTACAATTGGCCATTCTAGCTACTCCGGTTCCCCAAAACGAGTAAATTCCTATATTTAAATCTCTTTGGGCTGGGTATATTTGCAGGCTAACAGAATTCGTAGATGGGTTTTTAATATTAGCGATAATATTTCGGAGGTTTTTGTTGTCGCTTTTATTAAGGATCTGGAATAGGGTTGTTGATATTTTGCTTTCTCGGGTTGTTTTTGCTCTGAGAAAGAGGTTGGCGCGAAAAATCGGTACCACAGAGTCATGTTAGTGTTAAGAAGGATAGCAGAAATTGCAGGTGGGATGCTTATTGGCATTAACATTGCATTATTAGATTTTCCCTCGGGTAATAGCTTGGTGCTAAGATAAAAGCGGTGAGTTTTGTTACGGGGTTCGTTGAAGACTTATTAATCGTCCATGTAAGCACTACAATTATACGTTTGGGTCCATTTTATTCAGTCTACTTGGCGTAGAGTTGAAATTGTTTTTCATTTCCATCTATTCTCATGGATTAAAACAGAATAATTTGTTTCTTTCAAAAGTCTTGAGTAAAAAGGTACGGATTTGGAATTCATTTTCAGACAGTGGAAATAAGATAAAAGCGACATGTAATATATGTAAGCAGGTGTATTTATATTTATTTTCATCAAAGTTGTTTGCAGTGTTAATAGGGCTGGGCAGTCAATAAAACAAGGGCGCTCACGAGAATTTATTTATGAAAGTTGACTGATTGGCTTACTCGGAAGATATATTTGCTTCTTCCTCCCAGGTGTAAACTTTAGGGTGGGACAGCCCAGTGGTTAGAGGGATTGCAATCGGAAGACCCGAGTTCAATTCCCGGCTCTGCCCAAACTGTCCCTGTGTTCACGCGATGTACGGTCACGTTAAATATGTGGGTTCGTAAGTCCTTCCGAGAGGTTCGTGGTAGGGGAAGAAGGGTACGGTCCCTGTGGATGCCGCGTCCAATTGGTCCCGGTTTAAATTGTGTGGCATTTCCCTGCCGTCTAAACAGGTACCTTACACCTTCGGGTAAGTCGGACGGTCTGGATCGAGGAAGAAGTAAACTTTCCATCAACTTTAAGGAATAGGGAGTAATGTCCCCATATGATCTCGGTGAGATATTTAATATTTTCGATTATTGAAGCTAGTGCGTATTGAAAATTATAAAAAAGAGTATTTGCTAAAATAACAAATAAAGTTAGCAGCTAATAAAATTTAACATTAGCATTTAGCACCTTTAATGAAAAATATCCATAATTCCCATCACTATTCATGTCACGTTCGTTATTCCGATGCACACAGATTGCAGGATATTTTCACAGTTAATAAAATTTATTTATTTTGTTATTTTACATAACTACCCGGCTTTTCGTATAACAACGCCGGGTATATTTCCTATTACTATGTATGTAGGGAAAGTAATAATTTATCGTTCAATATTTTTCTTCTCGAAATAAAAGATAATAACGAACTGAAACTAGTAGTTCCTTTAATTTTGAGGTATACTATTTACGATGTGGGAAATCTTTACATTTGGAGGCTATAACTTTATACTCTGACTTCATATAGTATGATTTCATATGTTATATCTAACTTTATAGTATATATACATTTCATATGTAATATATACTGTAAATTTATATATTACATTTGAAATGACATTTTTCCTATGTAATATATAAATTTATACTATCTCTCTCTCTTTCACATACACACACATACAAACGCACACATACCACATACAGACAAAGGCATCATTTCAAAAGTTGTTGAAACGTGTTAAGCTCTAACAACACCTATTTCGTCAATATTCGTGTTGAATGTTCCGGAATACTAGTGAGATAAATTTCAGTTCAAGTAAAACTAAAAGGAAACTTTAAACAAACTTTAAACATTGGCACAGCATATTTTATCAATGTGTAAAGGGATTTTATCTTACTAGTTATAAGACAAAAGAACACCTTTGTAGTTTTGAAAAGAAATCAAACTTTACCCTAAGTACTTTTTTGGAAGTAATTGTAATAGAATTGGTAAATAAACAGTTTTTGCAACGATGATTGTAAAATAAAGTTAGAATTTCACTAACAGTTTTTCTATCAAAATGTTTCTATTTAACGTAAATTGACATCGGGTTTTTAAAGGTCTCAAAAAATATGAAAAAACGAAAAAAAATTGACTTTGAAATTCTAGATGCATTCAAAATGTAATTTTTATTTGTACTCACCTATGTTGCTAGTTTGAAGAGCGAAAAAATAAAAAATTATGAAACGAACTCCACGATGAAATCTCGAAAGTTTTTCTTTCCTTATTTCTTCTTGCTCAAACCTTCAAATTGATAAATGAGCCAGAAACTGAGGAAAAAAATAACACGAAAAATAAAAGATTAAAAACAAGGCTCAATAAACAACGCATCGAAATTTGCAAAAACAGCTGAAGTATCGGAAATCTTTTTAAAATGGAATAATAATTCATAACTCACTTCAAATGCGTCGTTAAAATGGAAAAAAAAATGCGAGTTACATTCTGTAGAAAAGAAGTTAATCTACGCTAGGGGGAGCTTAATGCGCTCACGTTCTCCGAGTTAGGGCAATGTACCTCAAGATAAAAAATATAATAAAAAAAAAGGTTGAAAATATTTAACTGAGTTCAGAAAGAGCGAAGTCAAAGTGCAAATTAATCATTTCGTGATCAATTTTTCCTAAATTTTTATTTACAAGACTTTGCAGAAACAGCTGATCTACGTTTAATAAAAATGCTAACTTTACAATCCTTTTTTGTCTACGGTGTTTAAAAAACTAAATGACTTGTAATTCTAATTCTTTAATATGTTTCCATTATTGTCACCAGAGTTATGACACAAATTCAAATTTCGAAGTCTGCTATATGTTTTTTGCCAACATCAGCATGGAAGCAGACGTTATTTCTTAAAAACGTGAAAACTCAAATATCTCAAGAAATGTAGATTTGCTATTATCAGGATATTGAAGATTTTTTTTTTTTTGTTATATATGTTGGGTTGCTTTAGAATGTATGTAATTTGGAGGTTTGAAAAATTACTTTTATTTCTTTTTCCCTGGCTCAATATTCTTAATTTGGTAATATTTAAATAATATTTATTGGCTTTTCCATTTATTCTTTGATTAGAATATTTTAACCTTCTAAATTAATTTTCTTTATAATATTCTTAATTAAAAATGTTCTATTCCCTAAATTAATATTACTTTTGATTTGTAAATTTTAAAAATTATTTATTTATTTGATTCCCCTTAAAATTCCCTTTAATTTGATGCCTCATTTTCCCATTTTGGTTAGAAATTCCGTTTGTTCTTCAGTTTCAAGTTATTTCCATGTTTCAGTGATTTAAAAAATTTCAGTTGCGGCCATTTTCGGAATCCTGTTTAGCGGGCTTTTTACCGCAATTGATGCGCCACCTAAGCGTTTTTCGCGCCTTTTTGGAATTCGTGAATTATTTTAATTGGTTCGCGTTTTTACGGATCGTCTGCTCTCAGAATTATGAGTTTTATTTTGGCAATTCTAATTTCGGTAAGCGAATTTTAATTGCTGCCGTTTGTCTAAACTCCACCCTTTTTTCCGGCACGTATAAATACGCGCGCAGAATTTTTCGGTTTCAGTTTTTTGTCGAAATCCCTCATCGTGTGTTAACGCGTGAAGCGCGTCCTTGTTTTTTCATTGGAACTTATGTTTGGAACTTACGCGAGATTTTCTGTGGAACGTTAAGTTCCTCGCGTACTTTTTTTTTAACATTTGTTGTTCTAATTTAAATGATGGTTTTTTGAACTTTTGTCGCGTAATTCACGAAGTGACTCACGGAAAGATGTGTTGCGAAAATTTATTACGTGTGCTACGAGGAAGAAGCGTCTCAAGAAAGTTCGTATGGTAGTTTTAAGATCTTAGCGTTCCAGAAGTAGTTGTTAGGCCTCTGCTGATGAATTTTCTCCTGATCCCAAGAAATCCGGTTTGGAAAACCGGTATAGTAAATTCCTGTCATCCCTGTGCACCTCTATTATTGGAACTTTCCCCCCCTGTCTGATGGCCCAGCCGGGTGAATACAAATGTTTTATTTAAACTCTTAATTTCTATAATTCTGAATATGATTTCTCAATATTTTTTTAAATGTATGATTTAAATTTTATACTGTAAATTTAAAATTCTAAAACTTCATTCTGAGAGCAAATTTCTAAACCTTCACAAATTTATAAGAGCCTGATAAAATTCTAAAGTTCTTTAAATTTAATATTTTTGTTAATGATTTTCTGATGGAATTTAAAATAGATTGTTTTGAGTAAAGTTTTTATGCTAATTCCTTAATTCTAACCAAGTTGATAAAATTCTAAAATTCTAATGTCTGTCTAAAATTCTAATGTCTAAAATTCTAATGTCTAAGATTCTAATATTGATTCTTCCTGAGTTGCCTGCCTGTGAGCAGAGTTTTTATATTTGTTAATTGGAATTAATTTGAAGTTACAATTTAATAAACTAATTTTCTTTAAACTAATTATTATGTCTTCCTTTATCTCTTTTAAACACAGCAGGTTTTATTCTATCTCTTTCAAACACAACAGTAGTTTTGGAATTTTTTAAATCACTGAAACATGGAAATAACTTGAAACTGAAGAACAAACGGAATTTCTAACCAAAATGAGAAAATGAGGCATCAAATTAAAGGGAATTTTAAGGGGAATCAAATAAATAAATAATTTTTAAAATTTACAAATCAAAAGTAATATTAATTTAGGGAATAGAAAAATTTTAATTAAGAATATTATAAAGAAAATTAATTTAGAAGATTAAAATATTCTAATTAAAGAATAAATGAAAAAGCCAATAAATATTATTTAAATATTACCAAATTAAGAATATTGAGCCAGGGAAAAAGAAATAAAAGTAATTTTTCAAACCTCCAAATTACATACATTCTAAAGCAACCCAACATATAACACCTATGTGGCATTAATGACATGAGCTTTTCAGATTATTAGTCTTAATTTAAGTTCAAAATAACACTCAATACGATTTGTTATGATTGAAATTCGTTACATCTTATAAACTATCTATTTTGGGTCAAAATTATACATTTGTTATTTTTTTCACTTGAAATTTTTTTTAAGGAGCGTGGCAGCGTTCTGTCATGTCTGAATCTGTAGTTGATAAACACCAATTTTTAGTGGCCTGTAACTCAACTTCTAAGAAAATCAAATTATTTTTCTATATAGCCAGGAACTTGATGCTAATTATTCGCCTATACAGCGGCCGAAGCGTTAACCATTTTGCAATCAAACAATGTTACCCCGGCGCACCATAGGGGGAGCAACACATTACACCTTTTCCGACCGATTTTCAACATTATAACATCCATGTCCATAGGTGGGATTCTAACTCTAAATCTCTCGGCCACCGATGCAGCTAGAAGCTAAATATTTGATTTTGTTTCCTCTGTAAAGCTGTCCAAAAGTTGAGAAAAGCAAAACGAAGAAAGTTACAATTGGTGTAGTAGCACCCGAGAAAAAACACACACCTTAAAATGTCACTTTTTACTTTCCTTATATTCACAATACTTTCCTTATACATTATACTACAAGTAGTATAATGTATAAGGAAAGTATTGTGACGGGGTCGAAAATTAGAATTTTAGTTTTCGATGGGAGAGTACATTTCAAGCATCCCTGAACGCGAATCAAACGTTTTTGAGTTGATGTCTATGTGTGTGTGTGTGTGTGTGTGTGTGTGTGTGTGTGTGTGTGTGAGAGAGAGTCTGTGTCTGTGTGTGTGAGAGTCTGTGTCTGTGTCTGTGGAGACGATAATTGACGAACGAATGGACCGATTCGAACGCAATTTGGTGCAAAAATCACAATCCGTAAACACTGGAAGCCTATTGTTTTTATACGCAATCGAATGTTCAGAACCCCCCTAAATTTTTGAGTGAACTTTTGACATTAAGTTTCTTGGCATTAAGTTTTGATTTGTGGTTTTGGCAGATATTCCTCCACCATAGGCTGTAATTAATGTAAACCTTCGGGTCGGTGCCTATAGGTGGTTAATCTGTTAAGTCTTAAGTAAATAACAGTTCTCGCCACACAGGGAATGAGATTGTTAAATCTTTAAAATGAAATATTTATGGGGCCGTTAACAGCCACCACTAAGATTTTATTGATTTATTTTATATAAAAATGTTTTCGTTGAATCAGTGTAATGACAAATAATCCTAAGTTTTGACCTTACTCTCAAGAAGGCTAACACTGAAAAGAGGGTGCAGCCAGTCAACATAGGCGGCAAAATCCTACCCGGGATCAATGACTGAGAACTTGAAACTACATTGATTCCGATTTTTATGTTTACGAGGCTCTTTTTTTTGTTTTGTTTACATTATGTTTTGTTTCTGCATGTGTGATTCATGGTTCAAAAAATGTTGATGACTATTGAATTAGACACAGTATATTACGAATAAAACTGGACTTTACGGTGGTACACAAATACATACCATTCAAAGTCTAACATAAAGCGATGCATTATGAGTCCGATTTCGAATGGTTTGCAGGAATAGACTCTCCAAGAGAAGGGTAATATGATAGTTTCAATATCGCAGCATTGCATTCGTAGTTATTTCTTGATGTGAATAAAATCCATTGTAGGGCTCTTTCTGAAATCGGATCGTTACGAAAATTTGCAAACACTTTGGACGCTCATATCTCCGAACTTAATAGATAAATATGAAAACAATTTTTACTCGAATTGTCGGATATAAGGTTCTATTCATGAATTTATGAAAATAACTTCAATATTTTGAACATTGTATTATTGAAAAACTAAAAAGCTTTTGTCCGATCGAGATTTTATCTCACCTTCCTTACTTTCACTCGAAATAACTTATAAATCATAAAAGATAGATGCAAATAGTAAGCGAGAAAAATATTCAATAGGAATTCCAGTTTTTAAATTAATGATTTGTGTTTTTCATAGATATTACAGATTTTAAGGAATCTTTTCACCAAGTGCAAGAAGATTGAAAATGTTCCGTTTTTAAACTTTGCAATACTTTTATCTCGAAAACTAAAAGTGCCAGCTATGAACTATAAGAAGTTTATCCCTTAAAAACTTCCTACAAGGGTATATAATTGGATTTTGAATCAGGTTCTCGGTTTTCGAAATAAAGTGTTTATAATATCGATATTTTAAAATTTTCAATTGCTTTATAATTATCTAAAGAAAGCAAACCACCCAGAAAAAACATGTTATTTACGCAAAATCATTAATTGAAGCTACTGCCGATACTTTAGCATTTTATTTTATAGCCGCAGAACCGACTGTACATGGAGCTTCCTAAGCTTGTAATCGAAAACTAAAAGGATCATTCTATGAACTATAAGAAGTTTATCCCTTAAAAAGTCCTACAAGTGTATATAATTGGATTTTGGATCAGGTTCTCTGTTTTCGAAATAAAATCTTTAAAATTTCGATATTTTAAAATTTTCAACTGCTTTGTAATTATCTAAAGAAGACAAACCGCCCATCAAAAAACGTGTTATTTAAACAAAACCATTAATTAGAGCCACTGCCGATATTTTAGCATTTTATCTTATAGTAACAGAACAGACGGTACATGGGGTTTCCTAAGCTTGTTATCGCACCCCTAGAGCAGCGACCCACGTTAATGAATCCCCTTTTTGCGCTTTTTAAGCAGTGAAAAGCCGATGGAAACTTGCCGTGCAGAAATTTCTTGACTTCTGTACCCGATGAAATCTGTTATACGTCGCAGCTGACTAGTTAATATCAGTTATACCACGGACATCTAAATAAAAATGGATTTCAAACTGCACGATCTGTAATACACAAGTTCATAATTATGGAACACATTTGTAGGGATAAAAAGCAAGAAACCGATAAAATAAAACTGGTCTCTACGATGGGGGAGCCCGGTACCAAAATATATATTTTATATTTTTACGTACCTTCTCCCTATATTCAAAGTCTGGAAATTGCTCCACTGGAAAAAAATAAATGGCATTTAACCTAAAAAGAAATGCCTTCAAAGATTCAATTCGGACTACAGATGGAAAAAAAGCACTACAAGAGTACACGAAAAAGTGTTTTTTAAACTGATACATTAAAATTGAAGGCGAAAAACTTTATTTAAAAAAAATTGTTATAAATAACTTACTATTGGGCTTAAAAGTTACAGCGGAAAAAGTTGGAGAGACATTACAAATTATTTTTTTTTTCAAGTTAGAATGTTTAATTTTCGTCTGAAAATCTTACTCTTATATTTTCTTCGAGTTGAAAATATTTGGAGTGTGACTCTCGACACGAAGTTCTGTAAGCATTCATAACATGTATTGTTCAGATTCATTTGTATCACAATCAGCATCAGAATATTAAAAAATCTGATGTGGGCAGCTCATGACTTTCCTTATATAATGCAACGAATTTACTACTTTTACAGTAAAAAAAATGATTATTTTCATAGTAGATATTTATATTCTTTCCAAGATATTGAATTTTCGTCAATGAGTCGTCATTTTCATTAATAAAGCGGTATTTTTTATCCATTTGGCGAGTTTTTCCTTAATTTAGCAACATTTGAAAAATTCGCCAAGTTGACGACATTCCACCAAATTCGTCGCCAAAATCTCGCCAAGTGTCATGGACGGAGAAATAAATTATTCTTACAGTAGATAAATGACTATTGGCGTTCAAATACAAAAGTATTACTCAAAGTATCTTTTTTTATGAATGGAACCAGCTAGATCCACGAGAATGATGTCACCCAATTTATCGCATGGTATTACATATGAAAAGTAAACATGTTTCTCAATAGGAAATATTTTTCTTTTATTTTATATGACTTTTTGATAATTTTTTTTGAAAAATGTGCAATATCTCGAGAACGGTTCATGTTAGCGTTCTAAAATTTATGTCAATCGTTTTCTAATGAAAAATTACATAAGAAATGTCTATTTGCGTAACTTTATTAGAGGTTTTGATTTTTTGACGATTTTTTCAAAATTTCACTCGAAAATTTAGGGGGGGGGGTGTTCTGAACAGTCGAATGCGTATAAAAAACAATAGGCTTCCAGTGTTTACGGATTGTAATTTTTGTGCCAAATTTCGTTCGAATCGCTCCATTGGTTCGTCAGTTATCGTCTCCACAGACTCACTGACACACACACCCACACAGACATCACCTCAAAAATGTTCGATTCTTGATCAGGGATGATTGAAACGTGCTCTTTCGTCGAAAACTCGAATTCGAATTTTCGACCCCGTCACAATACTTTCCTTATACATTATATATATAAGGAAAGTAAAAAATTTATATTGTTAAATTTCGAGATGACATAGAAAACTGTCTACTATCTGAAGAAGATAAGACTTGACATTTTAATATAAGTGTCAATGCACTATAAATTAAAATGCAACTTTGGGGTTTGTTTGCTTCGACCCCATCATAATACTTTCCTTATACATTATGTATATAAGGAAAGTAAAAATACATATTTTTATTAATTTTTATTCGCAAGTTATTATTTAAAAATATTTCACAGAATTCTTTACAGTTCCTTTTCAAACTGACACCCGATCAGTGACGTCAATGGATGAATTTTGATTATTTTTGTTATAATAAATTATTTTGATGCAATTAAAATGGATAGCTTAGTTCATTCTTTCTATTTGTGGACCCATTCCGTCTGAGGGCGTCAGTGAGACGCAAACCATTGGTTATCCACCGACGTTGAAAAGTAAAGTCAGAAGTTAATTTGGAGTAATTGACTTGTGGCGTCCTGCTTACAGACACAGGAAACGGTCAGCCTGAGTGCTTGTGAGGCTTGGACGTCCACTTACTGGTCTTCGCGACACTGTTCCTTCTCTTTGTTACCAGTTCCACCAGCTGAAAATGACGGAATGATTGACATTTAAGGCTACTTCCGACTGTCCCTGGTTCCTTTCGAGATGCCCCATTATCTTCCACCGTCTAACACCACTTAGATTATGCCGTCTACTCATTTTCCAAAATTTGGCTATTTCGATCTTCCTTCTGGAATCCGTAACGGCAAGATACAGGCTCTGCACAAAACAGCCAGTTTGTATATCTAACACATTTCCTTGTAAAAAAATGTTGGTATGCGAAATGTTTTCTGTGCACTAGTTTTCGCGTGCGTGCATTTGTCATGTATGCAAATTTTGTGACTACATGTTTCTTCCTCCGAATATGCGCATTATTTCGTTTGTAGCTTAACTTTTGGACATAGATGTAAACTCAGTTTTATTAATTATTATAGAAATAAAGAGAAAATTATTTTAAGTCGGTAGGGCAAGTTATGTGTTGCCTGCATTAGATTTTTAATATCAGATTAAATTTTAATGTGCAGAGATATTGATTTAGGTTAGTAGATAATCTACATGCAAATTCTTGCTGTTCTGTTTGTATTAAGTCTTTACTATGCAATTTTTATGAATTATGCTTATCTTTTAGACACCAGTGAAGATACAATTAGTATCTATTGTAAACATACACTAATCTAGTTGTTAAACCTTTTAATTCGTATCTTATAATTTTAAAAGCATAGAATTCCTTTCTAAAAATTCAAGAATAATGTTACATTAAAGTCTACCGTAAACAGCTAAATAAATTTATAATGAAAAATAAATTGTATTTTAAACGAGCAACAGGGAAAGGTCTTAATAATTAACTTAATTTAAAAAAATAAACTGCTTACACGTAATATACAGAGTAGATATTGCTCGTTTCGATTGCAAATATTCATTAATCTGTTTGTAAAACCTTTTAATTCGTATCTTATAATTTTAAAAGCAGAGTATTCCTTCTTTGAAATGCAAGAGTAATGTTCCACCAAGTCTGTCTTAAACAGCTAAGTAAATGTATAATAAGCAAAAAAAGAAATCGTATTTTAAGCGAGCAACAAGCTGCTTTTTCCGCACAAGAAAATTAAATGCTGCTTCGAACTATTTTTCTTCAACAAGGGCAGCTCTCCTGCAAAGCAGATTTTTTGAGTTTTAATTTAATGAATGGAACTCAGTAAGCTGAGAGAGTAATTAATGAACTTTTATCTGGAGCGCTTTAATCTCAAGATTTTATTGATCGATTTTATTTAAAAGCAGATCAGAAATTGTATTTTTTAAATTGCTCGCAGTATTTATAACTTAATTTAGTTATACTTTTTTGGTAGCTAATTCTTGAAATTTATTCTCTTTAATAACGAGGAATTGTTTTCAGTGAGTGTAGAGAATAGGTTAAGTTTCTTTTCTTTTTATAAAGAATTATTTATTAGACATAATTATTTATTAGACAGAATTATTTATTAGACAGAATTATTTATTAGACTTGAAAATCTTAGATGTTGTTAAGTTCGTTAGTTTTAATTTTGAAGATGAGATTTTCATTGAATTTTCAGACTTATGGAATGATTTATAGAACATTAATTTTAATGCTCTTAATTTTAGAATGCAGAATGCAAGAAGCTCATTTCTGAGAATGTTTTCACAATGGGTAAATTTTATATTTAAGAAATAAGATATCATTCTGATAAATTTTAAATATGAGAGTTTTGATTTAACGTTTTAATTTGAATAGACTATTAAGAACTTGATAGAAAAGTATTTTTAGAGATTAAATGGAAATGAATAATTAGAAGTTAAAACAGTGATTTAGCTGTTTACTGATAAACTAGTTCAAAAGTAAAAATTTCTGGAGTTAGGATTGCAGAACAAACAAAGGTTAGGTAGTAAACAGTATCAGCGGAGTAATGGTTTTTATAAAGCGGCTTTTTAGAGTGTTTAAAATGTGAGTTTTGCAATTTTTTAATTAAAATATTTGATGTTTAATGATTATACAGACAATAGTAATTCTTTGAAACAATTTTATAAATATATTTAATCTTAATTGGAAATTGTTTTGCAAAAATGCAACAAAATTAAACTGATTTAAAAAAATTAAACAGCTAAACCATTTTGCTACATAAGATGTAGTTTATTTAAAAAAGGGGTTTTTAAAGCGTAATATTTGCAACTAAACAAAAAATGCAACGCAAACAACCCATCTGCAGTGCGAGATTGGAATTATGTTGTTATGAGAGTACTTAACTTGCATCTTGAAGGCTGGTGAGAAACTTATTCAAAACAAAATCTGGGATGTTTTGCCTTTTTCTCCTAGTTATTTTCTTTTCTTCTTAAACAGGATTGTTTGAAGAAAAGATTCAAAACCAAAACATGTTTTTATTTTTTAAAATTTAGGAATTTTAAAGGAAAAAGCTGTCTTTTAAATCAATTATAAATTCCTCCATTCTGTTTTAGTTAAATTAATAAAAATGGATTTAAATTTCTCCATAAGTTAATATTATACAGACCTTTCACCGTAGTTCCCAAACCAGAGAGATCGTCATCTGTTAAATCTCATTAATGTTATGCTTATTGTACTAAATATACACAAAGGCACAAGGGAATTGTAGCATTTTTTGAGTGGGGCTTATTCAGATATAAAGAAACATCTTTAATAACATAAATATTTATTAACAAATTAAAATACCTATCTCAGGTTACATATTAACGTAAAAAGCATGTCCTGCAACAACAACATTTGATAGTACGTATACATTTCCATACTGCTATTTTCCCTTTGTCTCTACCGTAACCATTTATCTCATTCTCTTTTATACTGACACTTTCTGCCGTTACGATTCACAGTTACAGCTTTACCTTAAGGTTAATTTACAGTTAGCTTAAGTAAAATTATTTACCAACAGGAATCAACATTAGTAAATTTGTTTAAAGCTACAAATGTTAGAAACAAGCAGAAAATAGTGATTTTTGGATAAACTTAATAGAAGTTAATAACTGAAAAATATTATTTTACTGGTATAATTATTCAAAGTTTGCAAAATTTAATTAAATGGCTAAGGCAGGGTCCTTGACTCCTTGTTGAAAATAACAATTACTGCATATTTTCAATAAAATAAATGCTTTAAAGAAATGTAAAATGATCCATCACCACGCAACTTTCAAACTACACGATTTAAATCAATTTTAACCTCATTTTATAGAAATTTCACTCCTGCTTATTAGCTATATAAATTTTATTTTGCTTATTTTTGCATTATGTTAAATATAGGTTTTTTACATTGCATTACACATTTCAGGTAGTAATTGTATACAAAAACATTTCAAATACAAAATTAAGTAATTATAATCATCACGCCAACTACTTATAACGCAGGTTGTAAATAATGTTAAATAAATATTTTAACAATTCAATATTTAATTGAATATTTAATATTGCATTCAATATTTAAAATTAAAAACATGATATATAGAAATATGCATTTTTTTAATGTTTTACAAAGAAAAGTAATACCACGGGCCAGCACCTAATTAAAAAAAAAAGCCAAAGTTTTTGAAATAATCCATTTTGAAGATTATAGGAAAATTTGTTTTTTAATGTGCTTTCGGTTGTGTTTTAGATGACTAAGCAAGTCCTTAACAAAGTTTTAATTTGATAAATGTTCAGTTGGATGTTTTAAATTTATTAATAAACTAGCTGTAAATATACAGATACATATAAACATTGCATCCTAATCTGTGAAATTAAAAGTGAACATCACGTATAATGTGATTATAGAAATTTTAGATAATTTGTATTAAAACGTTCTGAAGTAAAATCAAACTATCGTTTTCAAACGCATTTCAAGATAGTCAAGGGAAATATTGAAACAATATTTAGCAAATAACATTACATCTGCTACATAGGAATTTGTTGCGAAATACGTTTTCAAAAAAAAGTTTTTCTAAATAACAGCTTTTCCTTACAGAATCCTACGCTTCAGTTTTATTTATTTTGAATTTTTCTCGCTAGTAATATTTCAGCTTAAAACTTTAAAACTTCAGATTTTTGTTTAGAGAAATAAGAAGAGACTATTTTTCATTAACTATACTGTTTCTAAAAGAGTTCATGTGAGGTTTTCTGTATAAATAAGATTTTGTAATATATATGTTAAATTTAGCTTATATTGATTCAAGTTCTATATACTTCTACGATAATTCATTTTGCTTGTACAAATAAAGATTTAATAACATATTATAGATTATGATTTAAATGTAATGAAAATGTAACTGGCAAAACGATAACTTTGTCTCTAACGAAAGAAAACAAATACACTGTTAGCAATATGTAAAGCGTTTGTGTTCACTGTGCCCTAATCTCTTCTTTCATAGCTTCTTTACCGGCTTTAATCTTTTGCTTCATCTCTTCTTTCATCACTTCTTGTCCAGATCTAATCTCGTTTCATTTAATCTTTCTTCACTTTTTGTACGGATTTCGTATCTTTCATCTCTTTCGTCCCGCTGACGTCGATTTGTTACGACATATCTTCTTTAAAAACGTAGGTGTACTCTCAGGATACAACACAACAAAAAATGAGTTCAAAATTCTGGATAATGATGGCTTTTATTTAAAAGCACTAACAAGCGTAAACAGGAACAATATACAGCGAATAGCTCAATAACTATCTTATAAGGTCAGTATACAACTGTTACATACAATAAAACAGCAATAAAATGCTCAACTAATTCATAAAATAACCGATATTATTTTGTAAACACTGGCGTATCCCACAATTCAATTTTCCTTGTGCTACGTCAATTATTTCTAACTGAGCGATGACTCCCTTATACGAGTAGGCTCTATATAGATATGTAGCGAACGTGCATAAGGCAGTATTAACCTTTCGCTTACATGTGGGACAGCGTCCATCCCAAACGAAGAACCCCTCCAAAAGACAGGTATTTGACATACCCTATCCCAAACAGTTCGATCTCCCTTTGCAGACATTGGCGTCCAATGGACGCTGTCTCACCCGTAAGCAAAAGGTTAAATGCCTTGGGCTGAGCACGTCTCTATTTCAAAACTATGATACTGGCCTATCACACTTTGGTCCCGAGATCAACCCCCGGAACTACCAAGTTGGTGATTTCGCGTTATCGCTACATTGGTGACCCGGATGTGATTTGAACACGCAATCTTCTGGAGTCAGAACGCTCATAAGGCAGAATGCCTTGAACAGGAGACGTCTTTAGCTCAACGCTGTGATACTGGCCTACCACACATTAGCCTCGGGATCAAATCCCGGAACTGCCAAGTTGGTGATGTCGCCTTTTCACTACATTGGTGACCTTGGGCACGAGGACGAAGTATCCTTCGCTCAAGTACTTTCCAGTTATTCAGATTCCTGGGTATTATATAGACACTGCATAAATGTATTTTCTGTAATCGAGATTCTTTGACGTCGACTTAGCGTACGTCGTCGGGCCTTACGACTCACTACAAGATCGATTATAACAGCTCCTTCACTCGCTCGCCACTTCATCTGTATCACAGAAACAACTTCGTTCGATTTCAACAAACTCACTGGGAGGGGGAGTATTGTAGCGAACGCTCGTAAGGCAATATTAAATACCTTGAACTGGAGACGTCTTTACCTCAACGCTATGATACTAGTCTACCACACATTGCCCCCGGGATCAATCCCGGAACTACCAAGTTGGTGACTTCGCATGTTACCTACATATACTTCTAGAAAGTGTTCGTATCTCCAAAAATATTAATTTTATTTAAAAGATTGTTCTAGATCTAGAGTGTTTAAAAGTAGTAATTTCATCGAAAACTAGAATTCGAATTTTTGACCCAATACTTGTTTTGTGCATATTATAACAAATTACAAATTTATTATATTCTTGCCAAACTCAGATCTTGCAAAGAAAATGACACTGCTGTTTCTTCCAGTTAATATACGATTAACATTATATTTCGCGCAAATAGAAGCTATTTGTTTTGATACATCATATATTTATTTTCACTCAATGATACATAATGGCGTTATTATTAGCACTTTTCTAACTATGCTCATTTTTCTACCTCCGAAAAGCCTTAAATAAATAGAGCGTATTATTCTGAATATACTTATCTTGTATGAAAGGAGAATATGTAAATATTTAGGACTATTATTTATTATATTATCTATTAAGTATTATATATTTTCTTAGTTTCAGTAGTTGTTTAATAAGCTTATCTAAAAGTTATGTTATCTTTATGCTCGTTCAAAATTAAATCTTTAGTTCTAGACATAGTAAACGTTTAGAGATGATATTATAATTGGAATTTCTAAATTTCTAAATAATAGTATTTTCGAAAGATATATATATGCATTATATACACTCTGTTGCAAAAAACACACGTATCCATAAGAAATTGAGATACAGTCGTTAAATTCGGCATGTATGTATTGTCTCTGATCCACTGTTGCCAACATCGAGCAACTATCATATCGCTCTGACTAGTATGGCTACTGATACGTCTGTTGGACCAACCAGCTTCCCTTAGGCTTATGATGCGACCTCCCTCTCTCTAAATCCGACAATAGTTCGTATCGCCGTCGAGTACGCTTTAAAAGCATCTTTGGGCACATCTTGCAGTATTAAAGCAGAAAATCCAGTTCCAATTGACAGTGAGTGAGAATACTGGTTGTTTTAAATGTTGCACGGTGCGTCGATTTATATTTTGCGTCGATTTATGTTATGCGTCGATTCCAATATTATTGCTTGCACCAACCGCACGTTCGCCCTGTTGTTGTTGTTGAGACCTAGAACGTCTAGTGACCTTGCTGGCCAAAGAACAGTATCAACAGCCTGAAGACTGATCACAGATATGCGAGTCGTATGTGGCGTGGCATTATCTTGTTGAAAATGGCTCCAGAATGACGTGCCATGAAGGGTAACGCAAACGGCTGCAGGATTTCATCAACATATCGTTGAGCTGTTAAAGTTGTAAGCAGGATGACTAGGGCGACCTGCTATCGTAAGAGATAGCACCCCACACCATCACACCAGGGGTAATGGTTGTGTATCTGTTGTTGTTGTTGAGACCCAGACCGTTTGACCTACCAGAAAGGTGTAAGGTAACTGTTTGGACGGCTGGGAAGTGCCACCCAATTTAGACCGGAACCCAGTGGGGGAGGTATCCACAGGGACCATACCCTCCTTCTCCTACCACCAACCTCTCGGAAGGACTTACGGACCCACATGTTTAAAGTGATTGTACTCCGCATGAACATGGCGGCAGTTGTGGCAGCGTGCAAATCCAGCGCGCAAACCACCGGGCTACCGCGCCCGAAAAGTGCCAACAGCGCGCGGTGTTCCCAGGTGGTTACCCACCCAAGTACTAACCGTTACCGATGCTGCTTGACTTCGGTGATCTAACGAGAACCGGTGTTATAAGCACGGTAGGGCAGTTGGCCTTGCTCGTTTTCCCTGTGGAATGTCTGCAAACATTACATTTAAACGTTTCATCCTCAATAGCCTTGTAGTTTGTGGTTCGATTCGGGTGAAATAAACTACAATCTATTAATCTTTAAAAAAAGTTTAAAAAATTTAAAAAAAATAAGAAAAAAAATCCTAGGTACCTAGGTTTTTCCTAGGTACCTTGTACCATCGTCACACTCAACACGCATCCTCAACCTTTTCTAATTCGAAAAATGCGAGAAGACTGAGGTTTCACATCAATCTATAGCGAGTAACAGTATTCTTCTTTGTTCTGTCTTTCAGCTGAGTATGGTTGACATTAATTCACGGACGTATTTTTCATGAATAAGCATTAACGGAAGCTTTGTTGCTTGTATCCGAAGCTTCCTTTACATAATTCATGAGATTGGGGTATTTATTTTTCGTGGATGGAAGCTGTTACTTGCTATTGAAATATCCTTTATCATGTAGAAAGCGTCCTTCAACTACGGAGACCCGCTTAGTAATTTGAAACTATTTTATTTTCTACACGGATAGGAGAAGTAATGGAGCTGTGGTAAAGTTTCAGATTGGAAAAAAATGTCTGAAATGTAACAGTTTTCACCACCGAAGAAGACTATTGGAACGATTTCAGAATTATATTTCTCTGTATACAGGGTGATTCAAAACGCTACGAACACACTTTTAAGGGAGGTGGAGAACATAAAAATAAAGTATATTCATACATGAATGTATCTTTCCGGTCACTCAATCTGCTGCTATACCTTAGGATGAGTCTAGTGACCTGGCTATTTAACACAGAAATGTCTCACACACAGTATGATCAGAAACGTTGCCCTGATGTGCCTACATACACTAAGATACAAAAATGACAAGATAATTAGTGGTGAAAAAGTCTTTATAATGGGTAATGTTACAGTTTGACAGTAGTGTTAGATACAGTACAGTACCAGTTCAACATTTCTAAAACCATGCATGTTCTCCCAAGTCAGCACCTCAGTTGAGGAAGCCCAAACCGTCCAACTGCAGCGCTGATGATGAACAACGCCCTCTATCACATTAGGGTGGCGTTTCCGGTCAAATATTCCTATGTGAATACGATTTATTTTTGTGCTCTGTACCTTCACTAAATGTTTGTACATAAGAGTTTTGAATCACCCTGTGTACTATTTGTGCTTTTAATCCCTGAGTGTTTATGAAATGCATTTATCATTTCTTCAAAATCTATTAAATACATATTCCATTTGATACATAATTTCTTGGAACCAGAATACTAAGTGCCATTTTATTGTAAACATCCCCCGATTTAATGAAATTTAAAAAGTTTACCACGCTGATGAGCAAAACGTGAGGGAGTGGCGTTATAAATAGGCACAAAAGTGATCAAGATTGGACGGCCTGATTATTTCGTTATTTTCAATTCAAATATATTCTAGTATTTTAATTTATGACTTGTCCAGTTTTCCATTTTTATCCGCGGTCTGGCGGAGTGCCCTGTGAATTTTTCCACTGTCTTCGTTCCATTTCATAACCTTTGGGGTGTTATGTGCCGTTTTAACCCTTTCTTCTTGTTGGGGCTCGTTTATTTTTGTTCCGACTTGACTCGTCTTATCGGGATATTCTTGCTGTCTTTTGGCGCCCTCCCGTTTTGGATTGACTGGACTGTTCCCCATCCTGTTTTCTGATTGGCTCTCTCAAGTGAGCTCTTAATCCTGGTCTTGGGTATGTAACTGTCTCTGTTTCTTCTATTTGGGCCGTATTATCAAAAACCGTAAAAGCCCAGGGCACGACAAAATCAGAAATATTGCGGTTAAAAACCTACCCTTAAACGTAATATGTTACTTGACTATCTTAATAAATAAAATATTAAAACTAAACTATTTCCCCAAAGAATGGAAGGAAGCGATAATTATAAAATTCCATAAGCCTGGTGAGGATGCCACAATTCCAGCCAACTACAGACCAATTAGCTTGCTACCGACACTTAGTAAAATTACTGAGAAAATTATTCTTAAGAGACTGAACACGCACCTTAGTGAGAATCACATTATCATTCCGGAGCAGTTTGGATTTCGGCCAAAGCACTCCACCACTCATCAATTGCTGAGAGTGGTAGAGTACATATCTTCTGGTCTCAATAACAAGACACCCACAGCTGCGATTTTTCTGGACATACAAAAAGCCTTTGATAAAGTATGGCACTGTGGATTAGCGTACAAATTGATCACTTTAAAAGTCCCTGACGCACTTGTCAAACTTTTAATCTCATACTTAAATAACAGACACTTTCAAGTCAGAGTAGGAGGTAACTTATCTACACCCAAGCTCATTAAAAGTAGTGTACCGCAAGGTTCTATCCTGGGCCCGACACTCTTTAACATATACCTGAACGACATCCCTAGGACTCCAAACACAGAGCTGGCACTCTATGCAGACGACAGTGCGATACTTGCAAAACACCCCTATGTCTCAGTAATGCACAGACAGCTACAACAACACTTAGACATACTCCAAACTTGGCTGGAAAAATGGCGAATAAAATTAAACCCCAATAAATGTCATTGGATTTATTTCTCTAGAAAACGTAAACCTCCGCCGCCTCTGTACATAAACAACCATGCCCTAAAAGCGGAAAAATCTACTAAATACCTAGGTGTAACGATAGATTCCCACCTAACCGGGAAACAGCACGTAACGAACTTAATCAAAAAAGCGTATATGGCCACAGGAGCCTTATACCCAATGATAGGAAACGGAAATCTAAGTTATCAAAATAAACTCCTAATTTATAAATCGGTCATCCGCCCGGGAATGCTGTATGCAGCACCCGTATGGGGATATGCCTGTAAAACTACGATAGACCTCCTAGAGACAAAACAAAACAAAATCCTACGGATTATCAGGAAAGCTCCCAGGTACTTAAGAAACTCGGTAATTAGGAATGACTTCAAAATAAAAACTGTTAGAGCCCAAATTAAAAAGCTAGCGCTTAAATTTTACAGAAATTTGCCATCCGTTCCAAACGAACTGTTATTCAATCTGCATGACTGTGATCATCGCAAGGCCAAATCTCGTAAGAGACCCCGCGCTGTTCTAAACATCGATAATCGGAATTAAAAGATCCCACCTCAAACATCTTATTTTTAAATAAAACTCGCGACTATTATTTTATAAAAAAAAAAAAATATATATATATATTCTAAACTCTAAACTGCCAAAACGCTAGGTAACCCTCAGATCTGCATCAACCCCCCAAACTGCTTAAACTCTAAATGTGCAACAAACTGCCACACTAGGAGCTAGGACAAATAATAAAAAGTAGTAAATAAAAACCTCGAACCTCCAATTAGGGTCACTGAATTAATGTCACAGTTTGACGATAAGAACCACATATTGAAACTGGAGATTAAAGGCGCTTCGCGTCTGGTGCTCTGTCTTGTACGACACTATTTGGGCCCATTCCTCTTTGGGTTTCGGGTTTGTTGGTTTTCTTGCACTGACCAGTGGGATTCAGCGTATCTTCGAAACAGCTGTATGCTGCATTGTGTTTTTTGTGCTCACGTTTTTCTTATCATTTGCACAAAGTATATTCTAATAATTGGCAAATATATGTATTAATATGGGAAAATTGGGAGAAAATAGTCTAAAATATTAATAATATGACAATATTAAAATGCCAAGAATATAAAAATGGTAGATATCAAATATATTCCCGTAAAATTCTAGAATCGTATCTAAAAGATTTACATGTTAGTCATTTCGTGTCGTCTAATGGTTGTGTTCTATAAAAATACTAAAGGTAAAAATATTTTTATATTCTCATACGTAGTATTGAGAAAGTATTTAGAGAGTTTCCACTTAGTATTGAGAGTTTTCACGAAAATTTTCGATTTTGAGATTTTAATGCAAATATACGTTTTAGGATCTCCTGAACACGTTTTGACTATTTTTGGAGAGCTGACCGTTTGTTTGTCTGTCTGTCTGTGGTTGATTTCTTGTGTATACGACAGTTGCAACAAATATTATTGGGTTTTCACGAAACTTTATATTCGGCTTTCTTAACTAAAAATCTAGATGGTAGAGTTTTGTTTAAATTCGAGCGTAAACTTCGAAATTTATTCGAAATTTTATATTTACTTAACATGATAGCCTAGGACACCATTTGGCAAAATTATGCAAAAAATGGATTATTTATGTCTCAATGATCAGGAAACTTAATAGTTTCAATAAATATAGTTATAAAAGACCGCTATGCAATTTGTGCGTGCGTGACGTTATTTGATTAATTTGACGTTATTGCACCGTAAAAATCTTATTTAATACGCCCTAAATAATCTTCTTTAAGCAGGCGTAATATGTCTTAAATAAGATTCTTTGATACACTCTAAACAAGTTGGCGGGGCGCATGCAAATTGGGGACATAAAACTTGCTAAAAATCAACAATATATTTTCTAAATGAAAATCCTTGCAATCCAAAAATATCTCTGGGCACATTGTTTTCATTCAGCTTGTGTGTCACCGATTTTCCTAGAATGCGAGTGATGATGACATACACACATACAAGTCCCCCCTCCCCCCCCACACCTTATATTATTCTGTATGTTTTCGAATGGAATGGAGGTTTTTCTAATTTTTATAATTTGGTAAAATATCCAGACAAGTATTATGTGAAAATCCTATCACGTTTTTTTAGATAAAGGACATTAAATATAAAACAAAATCCTTTTGATGAAGTAAGCTTCCGTTGATTTGGCTATAATTAAACTTCTTGTTATAGAGTCTTTCTTCGTAATAGCTGATTTTACGAGTACCGACGCTAATGGAAATCTATTATGAATACAATCGCCACCTCATTACAGAAGACATGCACTCTTGATTTAGATTCTTTCCGAAAAAAGATTCAATTTGAATTCCAGCGCTGATTTTCGTATGCGGCTTTCTTTTAAAATGCTTCGAACAATTTATCAGCAGTATTAAATGATAAAAAAAAATCGATTTTTTTCTATAATTTAAAAGGTATGTGACGAAACCGAATGCAAAGAAAATTTTGAAAATATTTTTTGCACTATATGCGGACTGGAGTTTGCACTATATATAAGACTAGAGTCCTTTTAATATAAAAGTCTTTTATTAGTAGCAAAAAGTCTGTTAAAAAGTAAAAATTATTTTTTAATATGACATCATTTAAGACGTTAAAATGATATTACGCTTAGACTAGAGTGCTTTTGGACGTCACAATGTCCTTCATCAGTGGCAGTGCAATAAAAGAGGAAACACATGAGCTTTTATACACAGTCAGAAACCGTTTTCGGATGAGTCGGACGGCCTGGGTCTTCAACACATTCAAAAACCGGGACCGGCCGTCTAAATAGCTGCTCTATATCCTAAGGATGAGTCGGACTGTCTGGGTCTTCAACACATTCAGAAACCGGGACGGGCCATCCAAATAGCTGCTCTATATCCTAAGGATGAGTCGGACAATTTGGGTCTTCAACAGTCAGAAACCGTGAAACAAACATTTGCATATGAATGGTTGGATTGTCCGAGACAAAATAAAATCGCTAGTTTACTAAATACATATACTATAACTACCGTAACCCCCCCCCCCCACCCACACCCACATACACACTCATACACATACCCAAAATTAAATGTTACAAGGGTTATTTCGATTAATTAACAGAAATGTTTTATCAAAAAGTGGGGTAAATTTATCATTAATAACAAATTGGGAAAGAACAGTAGACTGTTTATTATTTTTAATATCACTAGTTTGTTGAGATAAACGACAGCCTACCGGTATTTATTATTGCCATTTGATACTACCAATATAAAATTTATAATTATTTTCAGGAGATAAAAGGCTTTTTATTCTTAAATGTGTACTCTTTACAGTTTGTGATTTAATATTTTTAGACGTGTTTCCAAACATGTTGATATTTTTTGAACTTTAATATTTCTTTTTTTTATTGCCCGTTCCATTCAATCATTCCTTTTTAAGATTCCATATGTCGTATTGCTATAACATCAGAAAGCACTCATTTTAACAAGCTTTCATTCGATATATTTAAATGCAGAGAATTGAAGTATACAACGTCGCAAAATGATGATGTCAGACGGCGGAGAGCAGAAACGCTCTTTGGAATTGGTAAACGAATGTTCCAAATTTTTTTTTATTATCAGAGAGGAGTGGTATCGAATTTGAGATAGAACGAATCTCCAAATTTGGAATTTTTTTTTATTTGAAAAGTGAAAGTATTGTTTTCCGGTAAAATTTTGAATTTGAGGTTTCGTTGGAAAAGCGCCCAAGACCGTCTGAATCCATTTCGAAAGCTTTAGGATGGAGGGTGTTGGTGTGTGTGTGTGTGTGTGTGATATTTTATTATTTTTACAGCGTTACCAGTTAAATTTTTTTCTCTGAAATTTGTGTGCTCCAAATTTTTTATATAGAGCAGCAAAAGTAGGTAGCAAACAAAAAATTTGAAAATCTTATAACTCCAAAATACCAAACTGAATTAAATGAATATAAAATGAATATTTATTAAATATATGCAGCTTTGTTTTCCAAAAAGTAAGAGGAAACATATATATCTAAACATATATTCTCTCTCTCTCTCTCTCTTTCTCTCTCTCTGTATATATATAGAGAGAGAAGATATATATATACTTCAGAAGAAACAGAAACTACAGTACTTTTAAAAAAGACTGCATTTATGAATGTAATAAAATAATAAATGATGCATTGAAAAGAAATTACCCTAGATATTTTTTACAACATTATTACTATTCCTTTTTCAAAGAAAGAAATTGTGCTTTGTTTGAATCTAAATGAGCATTCTTAATCATATATATATTCATATCTGCGATCCTATCATCATGAAGTCTTTTCGCGCATGCGCGACTTTCCCTATAAAATGTTGTGCTTTCATGTTGGATTGTAGGATGTATCTCTTCCTTGCTTGGTTCCATCTTTGCTTTTGTGTCCGTTCGGGTGCTTCTGTCTTTGCACATGTGGGAGATTGACCATTGAGTTACATTGGTGCCGTGAGCGTTGCCCGGGTCGTAAAAGCTGCTTTAAGCGGGAAAGGGGTGTCGCAATCCACCCCTGCCATTCTATGCAAATCATATGGTCACTCCTGTTCTCGCTTATTTTTCTTCTTCTTGTTTATATCCTTATATATATATATATATATATATATATATATATATATATATATATATATATATATATATATATATATATATATATGTGTGTGTGTGTGTGGACACAATAACTGGACACGGTAACTCAAATTTCAGGATTCTGCCTATTGTCTGTCCGTCGTACGCAACTCAGATCTGATCCAGTTTAACTATAGTACAAGTTGAATCAATGTTTGCATTGGTATGGGCATTTAGAGCTCTAAATTCGAGGGATAACAGAAGGGAAGCATAAAAGTTGGCAATTATACTGATCGAGTCCTAAAATTTGCGATTAGTAAGAAAAAACAATACTAAATTTCAGAAATAAAATTAAAAAAAAAAAAAAAAAAAAAATTCGTGATTTTTGAAGAAGCTGAACATTTTCGAAATTTTCTTTAGAAACTGGAAGAATTTTTAGGAATTTTGATAAAATTTTATAAATTGAAATTCACGAGTTTAAAAAAATACTAAAATTTACGATTTTTGAGAAAGAGAGTTAAAATTCTTTATTCTAGAGAAACAACACTACAATTCGCCATATTTTTAGAGAAGCACTGAATTTGACGATTATTACAAAAAAGTGCTCAAATTCGCGATTTTTATGGTACAAGCCAAAATTCGCTAGTTTTGAGATTGAGCAATAACATTCGACATGTTTATTAAAAAGCTAAATGATTCGCGATTTTGAAAAGGATTCTAGAATTTTCTAATTTTTAAAAACGGCTCTAAATTGTCGATTTTTGTACAAATGCGCTAAAATTAGCGATTTTTGAAATAGTACTAAAATTTAAGTTTTTTGAGTAGGGACGGAAAAATTTGCGATTTTTGAGAATGAGAGAGAAAAATCTCGAATTTTAAAGAAAGCGCTGAAATTCAAATTTTAAGAAGTAACAGTTACATTTACGAATTTTGAGAGAGTAATAAAATTTGTGATTTCTGAAGTGAGCTAAAATTCGTGATTTTGGAAAAAAGAGTGCTGGAATTAGCAATTTATACGAAACAGAGCTAAAATTTGCTATTTATTAGAAATCGTTCCAAAATTGTCGATTTCTACGAAACAGTGCTAAAATTGTCGATTTCTACGAAACAGTGCTAAAATTAGCGATTTTTGAGAATGAGAGAGAAAAATCTCGAATTTTAAAGAAAGCGTTGAAATTCAAATTTTAAGAAGTAACGGTTACATTTACGAATTTTGAGAGAGTAATAAAATTTGTGATTTCTGAAGTGAGCTAAAATTCGTGATTTTGGAAAAAAGAGTGCTGGAATTAGCAATTTATACGAAACAGAGCTAAAATTTGCTATTTATTAGAAATAGTTCCAAAATTGTCGATTTCTACGAAACAGTGCTAAAATTAGCGATTTTTGAAAAAAAAAAAACTAAAAAATTCTCAATTTTCGAATAATGGTGTTAACATTTTCGATTTTTAAGCATATGCTCCAAAATCAGTGAATTTTGAAAAAGAGCCCGAAAGTCCTCAAAGTTTAAGATAAAGCACTAAAACTTACAAGTTTTGAGAAAGCGTTAAAATTTGCTGTTTTCTGAGAAAAGGTGCTAAAATTTATGATTATGCAATCGCGAATGTTAGCAATTTCAAAATCGCAAATTGTAACGCTATTTTTTAAAAGTCGCAAACTTGAACACTTTCTCAAAATTGCCAATTTTAGCATTCTTTTTGAAAAATAGTTAACTTTAGGGGTTTTTCTTAAAGATAAAAAATTTTATGGATTTTTATTGAAACATGTGAAATTTAACTTTATTCTCAATGAACTTTTATTGTTCGTTATCAAAAGAAACGAATTGAAAAGCCAATTATTAAAATAGTTAATTTTAGAGCGCTAATTCACAGAAATTTTAGTGCTTTTTCTAAAAATGTGCGAAGTTTAGCGGTCTTTCTCATTAACAGCTGAAAGTTACAATTTTGAGAAAGGAAGTCAAAATTCCCAGTATTTAGCGCTATTTCTAAAAAACTGCTGACTTCAGCACTTTCTGAAACATCTCTAATTTTACAGCAATTTCTCGAAAATGGGGAATTTCAGTGTTATTTCTTAAAAATCGCGAATTTTAACTCCTTCTTAAAAAAAGGTGAATTTTAACGCTCTTTCTCAAAAATCATAAACTTTGGCGTTCTTTATTGAAATGGTAATTTTTAAAATAAATCATGAATTTTAGCTTGATTAATAACAACGTTTTGCCTTTTTTTCTCAAAATTCGCGAAACTTAGGCTCCCCCCCCCCCCCATAAAGAATGGTGTATTTTTCACTCTTTCACAAATATTGCAAATTTTAGTGCTGTTTAAAAGAAAATTACAAATTTGAGCATATTTTTGTAAAAAATACTAATTTTATCGGTTTTATGTACAAATAGCAAATTTTATTATTCCTATATAAAATGCGAGGTAATACCAATTCTCGCTATTAGTAAAACAATCTCAATTTTTTGTAAGTAAAAACAGAGATAAGAAAAAATTTAGCGACGTAATTATGTTACGAACAAATTATTTTAAAAAACAGCTTATAGTTTATTTTGACTTCAAGTTTCTTGATTACTGGCATTTGACATATCCCGAAACATCTGTAAACGGCGTTCTATAAATATTTCTGATTAATAACGTTAATTTTTGCTAAAATGTAAATAATTTGTTTAAAATATTTTATTTAGAGAGGATCGGATTTTCGAATCACGACAAGGCTTTTGCGGGTCAGATACAGACAACGAAATGGTTTGGCTTATTGGATTTCGTCCAAGAAAAAAATTATGCTGGCCGCAGGCGAACCACATCAGATAGTTGGATACAGAATCCTCATCACTGAAATCTAGACATTTTTGATTTCCTATTGTTTTCTTTCACCTTCGTTAATACTGATTTTTACAAAAATTTTTTTAGCACTATTTGTTTTGTATATTTTGTCTGCAAACACGTTCGCAGCTCTCTAGATATACAATGACATAATTTGCTTCCTGGTTAGCGATTAAACAAAATCATATATTATATATAATTTATTTTCAATATATTTTGGTAGATAATAAAACAATGTATTTTATCTCATTCAATTTTTGTCTGTGTGTAAACTTCGCATGTTGTATCAAAATATCTTGTGCAATAGATTCTACAATTATAATGGTAAAGGCTATGGATTTAAAAGTAACCTTGTTTCCTGTCTGATGTCAAAGAATCTATGTCCAATACATGATTTTCTCTACAGATTAATAAATCCCGATATTATGGGAAAATGGTAACACAAATTAGAGTTCTTATATATTACATACACTCATGTCAAAAAGTTAAGAATAATTCGTAAAATGCGAAAAATTCGGAGTTAATATGGATACAATGGTTCACAGTCAGCTGCTTAGAATAGTGGGACGAAAGTAAATCATTGTGCATTTGCAAAACAGTTCAGTCGACGTCGACATGCACAAAGCACCGGCGCACGTCGGAACGAGTGTAAAACGGCCTCGAGCGGCATGGCCAGTTGAGGCAGAATTTCGCAATTGTTGTGGTACGGAGCGTTGTTAATAATAAAAAAGGACGAAATATGTCACAAAGATGTCAACTTGACATGCTTTTGAAGGAACGAATTATTGGGATGCTGTAATCCGGTCGATCCCAAACCGAAGTGTTTCGAATTCTGAATGTGCCTCAGTATGTGATCTCCAGACTGTAGCAGAGCTTCCAAACCACTGGAGATGTTACCCGACAACCAGTACTAGGTCGGCTAAGGGTAACAACCGCTCGACAACACCGATATTTGGTGATAACTGCGCGACGTCAGAGAAACCGTTCTGCCAGAGAACTGGGTTCAGCTCTGACAGTCGCCACAGGCGTCACTGTTTCGAGACAAACTGTTTACAGAAGACTCAGACACGTTGGTATCTATGCCAGACGACCAACAGCTTGCATCCCCCTGACATTTGCACAGAAACGCGCGCGTTTACAGTGGAGTTTGGAATATCGGCAGTGGAGTGGACAACAACGGGGCAATGCTATGTTCAGTGACGAGTCCAGTTTTAGCTTGAACACTGATTCCCGTCGTACCACGATCTGGAGAGAACGAGAAAAGAGTTTTCACACGGGAAACATCAAGGAAAGATATCGTTTTCCGTTTGGGGGGAGTCATGGTCTGGGCAGGCATCATGATGGACGTCTCCATAGACCTCCACATCTATGGCATGGGGTCGGTTAACTGTCAAAGATACAGAGACGTGTCCTTGAGCATATCTTTCGATTCTTTCGAGGTGCTGTTGGTCCTGATTTCATATTTATGGATGTTAACGCGACTCCTCACCTTGCGGTCTTGGTTGACGATTTCCTTCAAACTGAAGATATCCAGAACATGCAGTGGCCTGCCAACTCTCCTGATCTAAATTCAATACAGCATGGGTGGGATATGCTCGGGAGACATCTTGTAGCCTTCCGTAACCCACCAAGCTCCTTTTTGGGATTGAAAATTCCTCTCCGTTAGGCTTGGAGCTCTTTCAGCACACAACTCATCCAAACCTTCATCGAAAGTATGGAAAATCGTTGTGCAGCATGCGTGGCCACCCGAGGTTCCCCACACACCGTATTAAACTGCAGCATCACATTGTTTTAATCATTTTGTTTCACTGAGGTTGGCACTCGTGTGGTCACCCTTTTTCTTTCAACCGTTTTCTTTGGAAATTAAAAGTCGTTATTATCCTTGTTTTGCATCGTTTTCTTCTTCTATAAACCTATTAAACCCGCATACCATGTTTCCTTCCATTCCGATGTAGATTTCCTGAAATGTTCACATAAACAGCAACTAAGCTTAACTTTTGGACATGAGTGTATATCGCGGTGAAATCAATATCATTTCCTTTGTTACCGATTAGAAGAAGCGTTATGAAATATTATGAACCATGGTCCAGCCATTATATCCTATCAGACACGATAAAAAACAAAAATATACGTCTTTGAGAGAGGTATATTGAGACACTGTACTGCATTTTGTGAGCATAACAAGTTATAATCATTGTATCCTGCGAAATATGCGCAATCGTAATAGCAGAAACTTTGAATAACAAGAAAAACAAGATAGAATATTCTTAATTAATAATATTTTTTTTAATTTCAAGGATTCCTCGAGTGAGGAAACGATTCTTGAAAAATGTTCCCTTAGTCAACATATTCTCATCTTATAATTGTTTTGCGGTCTTTTTATAATTAAGTGATGCATTTTAAAGGATGATATCTCCACGCTGGGCGTCGAGAATACTTTAATTTCCCCCCACCTGTGTATGATGGGCGCAAACTCTGATACCACGTCCTCATTGTTGACTCACTTCCTGACTGTTCTCATATTGATCAAATGGTTTGAGTTCAGCGTTATGTCTCCCTGTTTGATGTAGTTCCAAAAGAATGTCTGTTCAAGCTTCTCCTCAGAAATTCACACTCTTCTAACTCTTCAGAAGAATCTGCGATGCAAAAACGAACAGGTGGACAAAGCTGTCACAATGTGTATATCTGGTCATGTCCCCTAGAATTAAACAACACAATTTGCCAGTTGAATATGCTCCCTGCCACTGAATCTCGTGAGATCTGCTGAATGCTGTACTCAGATTGTAGTTGTGGTGAAAGTATGGATGATGAATGGGCACTCTTGCCAATTGTGCGGGAAAATTATATTCATTTTGAAAAAGAAAAACATTTGATAATGCGAAAGAAGAAAGTAAAAACTTCACCTTTTGCTTACGGGTGGGACAATGTCCATCCCAAACGAAGAATCTTCCAAAAAGACAGGTATTTGACATACCCTATCCCAAACAGTTCGATCCCCCTATGCAGGCACTGGCGTCCATGGACTGAAACCAAGACCCGTGAAAAGACAGGGTATGTCAAATATCTGTCTTTTTGAGAGGTTCTTCGTTTGAGATGGACGCTGTTTCACCCGTAAGCAAAAGGTTAAAGTGCTTGGGATTGAAGTGGGATTGATTAAAGTAAGGAATTGAAGACGCTTTAGGTGAAAATAAAATTTAGAACTAGTGTATATCTCAGAATCATAGACAGCTAACTTGACAAGAAGGCGGCAAGTCTCTGAGGTACTGTCAAATCGGTTTGAGGTGTGTCTCTTTTAGGATCCTGTAAGTCGGCAAATCTGAATCAAGTTATTATACACTACCCTACATAATACAACACCATTAAAGAGAGAATAGAGTCTGATGATAAAGGACACACAGACAGAGATGGTATATATTATTACGTGATGTTAATTCCAAAAGAATAATGCTATAAATTAATGCCATAGAAAGAGTGATCAATAGACACTAGAACGATCTCCTGTGGCGATACAAGCAGCGGCGATACAAGTAGCGGCGATACAAGCAGCGGCGATACAAGTAGCGGCGATACAAGCAGCGGCGATACAAGCAGCGAGGAACAGATGCAATGAACGTACGGGTAGTTTCTTGAGGGATAGATGACCATGCCCTCAACCATCTTAAAAGATCGTCCTCTGTTTGAGTAGGAGGCATGGCAGTCAAACGGCGGCCAATCTCTTCTTATACATGCTCGATGGGTGAGAGATCTGGAGAGATTGGATGCCAAGGAAGCATTTGGATACATTGCAAGGCTTGTCTGTTGATGGTTTCCGTGTGCGATCGCGCGTTAGCTTATTGGAAAACAGAATTTTGCAACAGATGAACCTCATCCACATATCGTCGTGCAGTCGTTGTTCCTCTGACACGAACCAGAGGTGGCCGGTTATCAAAGCCGATGGCACCCCAAACCAAGATGTCCAGTTATCGAGCAGTATCGTTCAACAGCAGCTACAGGATTCGATTTGTTTCCAAGTCGCATCCAGACTCTCATACGGCGACTGTTATTCGACAATCAGAATCGAGACTCGTCGCTGAACACTGCCCTGTTCCATTCAGTTATCTAAGAGGCTCGGGCCCGACACCATTGCAATATCCCACTTCGGTGTGTTGTCTTTAATGGCAGGCTTCGCAAAGGACGGTTTGAGTGCAGGTCGTTTTAGGCCAATCGTCGAGAAACTGTTCTTGCTGATATTGGAACGTTCAATGTACCCTGCAAATGCCGCAGAATGTCGACAATCGTCTTTTGTGGGGCCGCCACCGCATGTCTTCGAATGCGTTGATCAACGCGTACTGACGTACGTCTGAATGGACATGTACCACTGCGACGATTCATATGTTCTTCAATCCATCTGCTCTAAATCATATGCACAGTGGACGCATCTACGCGTGTTTCAGCGGCGGTACGCCGGTACGACCACCCAGCCATACGTAAGCATAAAATGAATCCACTTGCACGATTATCCAAATGCTGAAACGGACATCGGCGTTGTCGACCAGGCATCTCTTCAACAACACATGTCTTCTGAAATGAAAAACAGCTAGGAAAACTGGTTTTCGTAGACGACAGACAGTGACAACTGTTGGCTCCTCTGCCGTTCCCATTCCTGTTATCTCGCGCTCTAATCATGTGATCTATTTGCAATTCATATCATTTGCATGCATCGGCCAGCTGCTTTTGTCTCACAATTTGTATATTTATACGACCAAAGCTTCATGGTGTTGCATTTTCTATGTCAGGTAGTGTGGAAGCTGCATTGAAATTAGTACAATGCTATCCAGAAGACATTAATGGTGATTTAGGAAACGAGTGCTCTTACTTCAAGATTTACGTTGAGCTAGAAATTGACAACGTGCAAGAAATATGTTGTTACACAAGACATACCAACCCCCAAATTACTTTTCCTAACCTGGAAATTGTGTTCATTATATAAGAATTTTACCAGATACTAACTGTATGGAGGAAAGAGAGTTTTACTGTCATAAGCCGAGTGATGAATACTGAGTGATAAATTGAATGCACAAGTGTTAATGTGCTTTGAAAAGGATGTAAATAAAAAATATACTTTTCTGAGGTCATCGACAGATTTAATCAGGCCTGAGCATTAATTAAGCTGTAACGTAAATTGTTCTGTGGGTACATACTTTCGTAAATTTTACACTTATGTAGTAAATAAAAGTTATTCTTTACATACTTACAATGCAATTTACTTTTAAATTCTTATAGGCCTAACAATCAATGCCTATGAATAACAATGGCCGGTTGAGGCAGTTTTGTTGTCGTGTACTAGAGACTAATAAGGGGACAAGTTAAGGGAAAAGATGGAGAGAGCAGTATTTGAATTTGCTTTATACTCAGGATGCCAATCATCGAAGTCCGGGATTTATGTGTGAAGACAAAACTGAGCAATTAGTTGATCTTAGCGTCCAAATACACTCTTTTGCAAAAAAAACCCCGAAGCATCCCCTCCAAAAAATAATCCTATCATCTCGAAATTTTGCATGCAAATTCCTTTATACAAAGTACGCAAATGATTAAATTTGCAAGGCCAATGAGTGTTAACTTCAGTCATAGCGCGAGTTTCTACTGCGCAACTAGCACCCTATAAAACAGGTTAAAATGTGGACGGTTTATCTTTGCTCGTTATCGGCGTTGCATTTCCGTGAAGACACAATCAATAATGCCGTTACGACGTTGGCGAAGACCTTATAAGCAATTAAACGAGTTCGAACGTGGTCGTATAGTCGGGATGCGTGAAGCTGGCTGGTCATACCGAGCAATAGGCCGCCACCTGCACCGAACGGACACTGCTGTGCAAAGGTGCTGGCAGCAATGGTTGCTGCAAGGAACTCATCGGCGGAATGAAGGCTCTGGATGGCCAAGGTGCACGAATGCGAGGCAAGATCGGATGATTATGCAACAGGCCCGAACTGGCCCAAAGGATCATTGTCCGCCATCCAACGTGCTACAACCTCTTCCATACCACCAGTGGTACCTCCCACAATCTCACGGCGCTTGGTTGAGGTGGGGTTACGCTCCCTGCGGTCTTTAAGACGTTTGCACATAACCCTACAACATCGACAGAGTCGTCTGGAGTGGTGTCGTAGCCCAGCATCATGGCTGCCAACAGACTGGCATCTCATAGTGTTCAGCGATGAATCACGCTTCAGTCTTTCAGCAGTTGACCATCGGGTATGTGCGTGGCGTCGCCAGGGCCAACGGTCCCAATCAACCTTTGTTTCACACAGGCACACAGCCGGGCGCGATAGCCCAGTGGTTGGCGCGCGGGAGTTGCACTCGGTACAACCGGGTTCGATTTCCTTCGCTGCCAAAACTGCCGCCCTGTTCACGCGGAGTACGATCACGTTAAACATGTGGGTCCGTAAGTCCTTCCGAGAGGTTGATGGTAAGGGAAGGAGGGTACGGTCCCTGTGGATGCCTCCCCCACTGGATTCCGGTCCAAATTGGGTTGCTCTTCCCGGCCGTCCAAACAGTTATCTTGAACCTTTCTGGTAGGTCGGACTGTCTGGGTCTCAACAACAACAACAGGCACACAGCCGTTACCTCTGGTAGCAAGTCGCCTTTGTCATCCTTCTTACAGCTTTAACAGCTCAACGATATGTTGATGAAATCCTGCGGCCGTTTGTCTGCGGCCGTTGATCTGTTACCCTTCTGGCACGTCCTTCTGGGGCCATTTTTCAACAAGATAATGCCACTCCACATACGATCGCATATCTGTGGTCAGTCTTCAGGCTCTTGATTCTGTTCCTTGGCCAGCAAGGTCACCAGACCTTTCGCCAATGGAGCATGTATGGGACATGCTATGCCGCCAGATTCGGGCACCCCGAAATGTAGCAAATCGGGAGCAACTATTGAGGAATGCCTTGCAGAATATATCGCAGGATGACATTAGGAAACTTTATCACTCCTTACCTAGACGTATACAAGCGTGCATTGCCGTCAAGGGGGGTTTCACCAATTACTGATTTGAAAATTCAATTTGCAATTGTTAACCATTGATGGATCCTACGACCTTGATTTTGTAATAATTTCATTACCTGTGTATGAGCTGTACTTATATGTAATTTCAATAAAAAATGTTACTTTTACATGGTGCTTCTTTTTTTTTGCAAAAGAGTGTATATTCAAGTTTGTCTTGCCGTCAGTATACAAAAATTGTGATATTTAAATGTGTCCTCATTTCTTCTCTTTTGCTTTTTTAACTGATCTGAAAGATCTTATGCTGTGATGTGAAGACTATCTTGCTGCCAGTTCACGTATCTTGCAAGGTTTTCCGCTTATTTTCTTGTCGATAGTCAGTTAATGGCGATTAAATGCTATTATATATACACAAAACAAACAAGCGAAATCCGTCCCCTTGTACTTATTACTGTATTTTAGAGCCTGCTTTCAAACTTCAGAACCAGGTTTTCGCACAAAATATATAATACGATTTATTTTAACCGTGGCAATTGAAGAATGATTTGATAAAACAGGTTATCTTAAGAATGCAATTTAAAACTACGTAATCTACGTAACACCACAGAGTTGTTGTTTTCAACTTTCGAACATCTCAAGAATTGAGTATGTTAGCGTCTGATGAATTATCGCATTAGCTTTGAAATAAACCGTGAGATATATTTATTTTTGTAATATTTTTATACGATATTACGTTTTCACAACTTTTATTTGATTAAACAAATGCTTGATTCATTGATAGAGCCTTTTAAAAGCCTCTCAAATCAATATTATTTTTATGCTCATGAATTGCCGAATTTCATTAGATTTTATTAATTTATTCCTATGATATGAGTTTTTGATAACCAAATTGGAGGTTTTGATGTGAAACTTCTTCGGGCAAGGGGTACAGTGAATTTTGAATGAAATTTGTCTTAGATGAAACGGAAGTATGTAACGGAAATGACATCATATTGTTGTGAGCAAGTAACAGGAAATCATTGTTATAATTTTGCAGGTCTGGGTCGTTTGACCTTGTCGACAAATTCTATAATCTTTGTGACGAATTTGGTAACATTGGTGACGAATTTGGCGAAATATCGCCAATTTGGCGACTTTTATCGCGTTCTAGATATTTCTCGAATTCTAGCTCACTTGTACTGTATCCTCCGTGTACATAATAGTAAACAGTAATTCATATTATATAGTAATATAAATTGCATTAAACTTTGTCACTTTTCTTTAACAAAATCTAAATTTTAATCTCCTTACTAACTCAAATATGAAAGTAAAAACTAGTAGTTAATATGTGCCTCACGATGGAACACGATTGGAATTGAAATTAAACATACCAATCTTTCCGACATACACATCATTTCCAGAAATGTAACACATTTTTCTTTACAAAAATTTATATTCATTTCATGGCATTTTTTCATTTACATATTCAAATGTTCTCTGTAATTAAACAATGGATCCTTTCCGCGTAAAAAATATTGCGGTTACAGTTTCAGACAGCGAAACTTATAAAAGTAAGAAGTGCACATATAATGTTTCACGAAATAAATAATTTAGTCTTATATTAAAAGCAGCACGTACTTCTTGGCCGCGTAATAAGAACGCGGTGCTTAATTAAAAAACCTTCATCCTCAGATAGTTTGATTAAATATGACAAATGAAGAAAAGCTGAATGCTCATTTCTTGTTTCCCAGCTATTCTCGCCAAACATGGATCCCAAATTAAATGTGACTTAAATTGAATTTTAAATGGATCATATTATATTAATTACAATAGTTTTAACCATGTAATGAGATTTTAATATAAGAGTTTTATTCTTTATCAGGAGTTTGGCTTTTGGATGAAAATTTCATTCATCAATAGTATGATTTAAAAATAAATGTATACGTTTGTTGTTTTTGTGATTTCTGTCGGTCCATGATGTGCACATGAATTAAAATTTTGCTTTTTGAATGCATAGTTTAAGGGCACTTAAATGTTAAAGGGAAATATTATCGTCTATAGTATCGTCTATACTATAGTATTATCCAAATATAGTATCGTCTATACTATTAAAGTATCATCAAAATATAGTATCGTCTACACTATAGTATCGTCTACACTATAGTATCATCAAAATATAGTATCGTCTATACTATAGTATCGCATATACTATAGTATCATCAAAATATAGTATCGTCTGGGCTAGAGTATCATCAGAATATGGTATCGTCTATACTATAGTATCATCAAAAGATAGTATCGTCTATACTATAGTATCATCTATAATATAGTATCATCAAAATATAGTATAGCATATGCTAAAGTATCATAAAAATATAGTATCGTCTATACTATAGTATCATCAAAAGATAGTATCGTCTATACTATAGTATCATCAAAATATAGTATCGTCTATACTATAGTGTCGTCTATACTATAGTATCATGAAAATATAGTATCGTCTATGCTAAAGTATCATCAAAATATAGTATCGTCTATACTATAGTATCCTCTATACTATAGTATCATCAATGTATAGTATCGTTTATGGTTAAGCATATAGACCGTAGTCTGGCTAGCCGAAGATCCATGCTTTGAATCCTAGTCGGTACGAAATCTTTAAAATAGCTTTCAGAGGTTGAACTTTGCAGGTTAAATGAAATGGATTATTAAGGTACTATTTAGATGAAATTTCAAATTTACCAAATATCTTAAATTATTGGTATATTTTAATTGAAGAATGTTACCACACGGAAACCATGGGAACTTGTATTAAACAAGTAGAGGAATGACGATGGGGTTCAGATTTGAAGGTATCTTTGATATGAAATGAAAAGAGGAAGAATATAAGGTTACACATTTCAATTATGGAATAAAATATTATCGGTCCAGTAGCTTAATGGATAAAACATCGTCTGATCAGCCGAAAATCAGTGGATCGATTTTCGGTTGGAGTGTAAGCTTTTAACTGTAATTTGAACGCGGTACATTCATGGTATCCTACATTTTATTTCGTTTTTTTATTGTTTATATCAAATATCTTTCCTTGTATTTATTAATTCGGTGTAAATCAGGATAAAAATTTGCCTGTGTATACCGAGTACGTCATACACAAATTTTGCAAGATCATGACGTCGTCTGCATTCGTGTTTTTAAGTTCATATTTGAACAAATCTGGTTTTGAAATGTTGAGTAAATTTGAAAAAAAAATGCTACATAAATTTGAGAATAAGCAGCGAATTAATCCACTGGCTTATGTATAATATTATAGAAAGCGATTTATGATAATTAGCAGCTGTTAAACACCAATTTTAAATTTTGCCTCAAATCGTTCTGTGCATGAAAACCATAATCAGCCTTCTTTAAAACATCTATTCACCTAACTTAATGATCTACAGTGATCGCAAATGATTTTTCAATTTGTAATAAAGCTGTATAAGACTGTATAAACTGTCATAAAACTAGGTTCTCTAGTTGAAATTAAAAAAAAAAAATTACCAAACCCGGCAGATAATAAATGAGGTCAAGCTTGACTTAAATACAAATACAGTTTACAAACAAAAGCTGTAGTCCGATCCAGTATTGAGTTTTGATCTGTCCCAAATAGTTCCTTTTTCAAATATTATATAAATTGATATTATATAAATTGTTGATCCGAGAAATATACTTGGCAAAATTTAAGTTAAAAAGTATTTTGTGAACACTTTTCTTTGTATTATTGAAATAAAAATAATTTTAATATGTTTAATATTAATATTCTCTTCTGGTTCGTTTTTGCCAGATATAAAACTTTAAATGTACGAGCTAGATCATGATTGAAACCTTTGCAGAGAATGTGGCCCAATCCTGCCCTATGTCGGGTCGGATATCAGTCAATAGGAAGACCACACACCACAGACCTTTCACAGTCTTTTGAGTAGGATGGATGTAAGGGTCATGACTTTTCTTTGCTTTAAAAAACCACTGACTTTGTAAAGAGCTTTTATATCAAATGGGATTCAAAACATAGATTTTAGTTGTTTTATGCATTGAGATACTAGGACGATATCAGGACTACACTTACATGTGATTGTGCTTAGGGCTTGGTGGTTATATGGTGTCTCCATCCGCGATCACTATGACAATACATATGACAATATTATCAGCAACTTCTTAGTTCATTTGCTGCCCCTAAAATGTTGGTGTCCAAGGCCACGTTGGTCCGTGCTTAAATCAGACCCTGTGACTTTGCCACCAACTGTTCGGAAGTATTTCCTCACCGGTTGGAAATCGATATAATATCGACTGGTCATTTGTGAAAGGATGCGATGATCTTACTATAAAGTTGTCACAATGCTCATTTCGTTTATCTGTGATGAGCTAGGCTTGGAGGAATTTCAGTGAGCTAAAAAATGTCAATAGTGAAAATTTTCAATTTGATGTTAACAAAAGTGGCGAATGATGATCTCTAAAGCCAATTGGCGATTGTTAACATCACATTGTTAACATCTTGACTTTGTTAACATCACATTGTTAACATCTTGACTTTGTTAACATCACTTTGTTAACATTGACTTTTGTTAACATCACATTGAAAATTTTCAATGTGATGTTAACAAAAGTGGCGAATGATGATCTCTAAAGCCAAGTGGCGATTGATGATCTCTAAAGCCAATAAATTTATTATATTTTAAACCTGCATGACGAAGAGCGAGTTAAAATTGGTGTGCGTTAGAATTGGTGCGCGTTAGAATTGGTGCACATAAGAATTGGTGCTTTAATAAAAAACTTTTATATGTGCTACTTTTTTCATAGATGAGAATATTATGATATTCTTTATGATATCCTGTCGTCTACTGTTTACGTTGGCTCTACCCCTATTATACTAACTTCCCGTTGTTTAATTAAGCAATATGTATGGACCACCTATGTATAACTCAAATGGAAGCCCTAACTGTACGTTGAATCTTATGAGAAATATTTTGATAACAACAGATGTACAATATAGAGAAAAATGTAGAAATAAAAACATCACACCAAACGCTCCTATCACACAAAATTTGCTATAGTTGATGCCGATAGAAATTTAGCTTCAATTTATTATAACTCTTCGTACTTCAAAACACAATAGATATTAAAGTCTACTACAATAATATCTATTGTGTTTCCATACCATCAGTGTCTGCTATGTTTCAATACCATTAAAATCCTGAAAGTAATTGTTCAACTTTGAGAAACAGTAAAAAGTTGACTGAATTAATAATTTTACAATTATATATGAGTACTTTTTAAAATATTTCAATAAAATATTTAAAATATTTGAAAGTTTATATTTATTCTATGACATTTTTTTTAATATTCAAATGCTCCAATTGATTAAATGTCAGATGTTTCTTGACTGCAAAGTATACTATGGTTATGTTCTTAGGCGAAAAACATTCAATTGTAAAAAATGCGTGCAAAAATGTCTGTAGAAAAAATAATTCAGTATCATATTTAAACCAGTGTCTATTGCTTGGCTTTTGTTACAAAAACTGCACGTTTAATTAAAAACCTTCATTTCCAGAAAGTTTGATTAAGCATGACAAATGGAAGTCGAAAACTTCTTTCATGTTTCTTAGATTAGACCGTTGAATGTTTTCTCCGCCAAGTTCGGATTTTCAAAATTAAATGTGGTACAAATTAAATTTCGAAGGTCAGTCTTATTTAAATTGCAATAATTTGAATGGAACGAGATCAGAAAATATCAATTAAATAATTCATACGGTGGACTACGGTCATGGATGAAATTTTCATCATTAAATCTATGGTTTTTATTTTAAATTATTAGATATATTCTTCTCCTGCTCGCTATGTTACCTAATCTTTCGATTAGGGAACATAGCTCTCTTTTCCCTAATTTTAGAGTGTCGACATATAAATTTAAAATGCAATAAAAGCACTATTTCATTATCGCGACATTTTTCTAAGCTAGGGGCCCGATTTAGGAACATATAAAAGCTTTGCTGCCCCAATCGGGAATTGAGCCATAGATCTTCGTACTAGCCAGCCGATGCTGTACCGTTGAGATCGTTCAGGGGAAGCTAGGGTAAGATAAGTTCCAGTGGATTGTATATATTTCAATAGCGTATTCAATTGTATGCAATTCAATAATGCACTCAGTTGTATGTATTTCAATAGTGTATTCAATTGCATGTATTTCAGTAGCGTATGTATTTCAATAATGTATTCAACTCATGTTCAATTAAATGGTATACATTTATACTGTTAATTTTACAGAAAAATATCAGTGCAATGCATATTATATCTTAAATAATAAAGAATATTTCTATGTATTCAAATATGTTTTATATAACAATTTATTTTTATTTCTCTATATTCTATATCATTTTCTACAATTCAAAACCTATTACTTTTAGTCATATGTAATTAGGGAACTTTAATTTAAAAGGATAAAAAGTACAGATACTAAATACCACACCTTCCTGTTATCTCAAATGAGAACTGATGGGGCGATACTAACTCTAGCGATGCCTAGATATACACTCATGTCCAAAAGTTAAGCATAGTTGCTGTTTATGTGAAAATTTCAGGAGATCTACATCGAAATGGAAGGAAACGCGGTATGCGGGTGTAATAGGGTTATAGAAGAAGAACGCAATGCAAAACAAGGATAATAACGACTTTTATTAACCAAAGAAAAGGTTTAAAAGAAAAAAGGTCACCATACGAGTGTCAAGCTCAGTGAAACAGAATGATTAAAACAATGTGACCCTGCAGTTTAATACGGTGTGGGAAACCTCGGATAGTCACGCATGCTGCGCAACGATTTCCCATTCTTTCGATGATGGTTTGGATGAGTTGTGTGCTCAAAGAGTTCCAAGTCTTACGGAGAGCAGTTTTCAATCCCAAAACGGAGCTTGGTGGGTAGCGGAGGGGTGCAAGATGTCTCCCGAGCATATCCCACACATGCTCTATTGGATTCAGATTAGCAGAGTTGAGAGGCCACTGCATGTGCTGGATATCTTCAGTTTGAAGGAAATCGTCAACCAAGGTCGCACGATGAGGAGACGCGTTATAATCTATGAATATGAAATCAGGACCAACAGCACCTCAAAACAATCGAACGGTAGGCTCAATGACGTCGTCTCTACCTTTGACTCATGTTCAAAAATGTGGAGGTCTGTGCGGCCGTATCATGATGCCTGCCCAGGCCATGACTGACCTAAATGGAAAACGATGTCTTTCCGTGATGTTTACCGAGTGAAAATGCGTTCCACGCTCTCTCCAGATCGTGGTACGACGAGAATCAGTTTGCAGGTTACACCTGGACTCATCATTGAACAAGACATTACCTCATTGTTGTCCACTCCACTCCTGATGTTCCGTACTACGGAACTTCCGATGCTCGGTCCACTGTAAATGCGCGTGTTTCTATGCAGACGTCAGGGGGATGCAAACTGCTGGTCGTCTGGCATAGGAACCAACGTGTCTGAGTCTTCTGTAAACAGTTTGTCTAGAAACAGTGACTCCTGTGGCGGCTGTCAGAGCTGAACCCAGTTCTCTGGCAGAACGGTTCCTCTGATGTCGCGCAGTTATCACCACATATCGGTGTTGTCGAGTGGTTGTTACCCTTAGCCGACCTACTACTGGTTGTCGGGTAACATCTCCAGTGGTTTGGAAGCTCTCTCACAGTCTGGAGATCACACAGTGAGGCACATTCAGAATTTGAGTCGCTTCGGTTTGGAATCGACCGGATTCCAGCATTCCAATAATTCCGTCACTTCAAAAACATGTTCATTTGGCATCTTTGTGACATCTTTCGTCCTTTTTGAATGTTAACAACGCTTCGTACCACAGAAATTGCGAAATTCTGCCTCAACTGGCCATGCCGCTCGAGACCGTTTCATACTCGTTCCGACGTGCGCCGGTGTTTTGCCGGTGCGACGTCGACTGAGCTGTTTTGCATATGCATAATGATTTACTTTCGTCCCACGATTCTCCATAGCTGATTATGAACCATTGTATCCATATTAACCCCGAATTTTTCCCAGTTTACGAATTATGTTTAACTTTTGGACATGAGTGTAATTCTTAAAGCATTATAGTATTTTCAAGCTTTTTATCCATAGGATTACACCTCTTCTTTCTAACTCTATGGCCATAACTGTGGCTACAACCAATAAGCTGCTGCTGCCAATAACGTATCCAGAAATATTAGTATTCCATTGCTCTTTTTAAAATTCTGCAGAGTATTCTAAAATGAATTGAAATAATTATCTAAAGGGGTATTTCAAAAAGTTCACCCCTTCTCTATAGATATGGATTCAAAGAGTTCACCCCCTCTATGGATAGAACTGTGGCTACAACCAAGAAACTGCTGCTGCCAATACTATATTCAGAAATAATATTACTCAATCGCTCCTTTTAAAACTCTATAGGGTTTTCTAAAAATTATTGAAATAATTATCGAACGGGGTTTTTCAAAGAGTTTGAGAGGATTCTATTATTCATTATCATTTTATTCTAATTCTACTTTTTCCTGATTTTAATTCATGTCCTAAACTTCTCAACTTTCATTCTGAAAAATCGTATACTTATGATGGGCCAGATCTATAAGATAGGCAGACTTTAGAATTATGATTCTGCCATTCTGCCGGGTTCAAGCGTGTGTGTGTTCTAATCGTCTATGCAAGGTATAGCATCAAGAAGTAATAGCCCAGAATCTTGTGAGTATATATATATATATATTGTGTCCTAGTTTGATCATCATAGGTTCAGATTGAAGGTTAGTTTAGTGATAAGTTAGGTTTGAAGTTTATTGTAGATTAGTATGTCTCGGGTAGAATTTGTAATGCTAGCGATGTAAATAATTCGTATATATATATATATATATATATATATATATATATATATATATATGTGTGTGTGTGTGTGTGTTTTGAGTTCCCAGCGAAGCTAGTTGTAAGTAAAGTTTTTTTTTTGTTAAATGTCTTGATCCCTTCGTTGAACACTAGTCATTAGATTTTTAGAAGTTTAGTTTAGAGTGCAGTAAATTGCAATGGTTCACACAAGAGTCACGATCTTGGGTAGAAAATAGAATAGTACAGCTCATTCTTTCTTACTCTATGGATACAATTGTGGCTGCAACTAAGCGTCCTCTACCGCCAATAGCATATTCAGAAATAGTAGTATCCAATCGCTCCTTTTAAAACTCTCTAGAGTTTTCTAAAATTTATTAAATTTATTATCTTACGAGGTATTTCAAAAAGTGGCAATATAGTTACAGTAATCACTAGTTTCTGTTTTTATTAGTTTTAAAAGACACATTTACAGAAATATTTTTTTCCGTTTGATCCAATTTGACTAGATTTAAAAATTCCAATGTTTTCCAATTCAAAGATTGCATATCTTAAGAGAAAATATTTAGACTGCAGAAATGAAAATCAAAAACTAAATGCATGCTTATAATGCAAAAATATTTTGAAAAAGGGGTTTTAAGCATTTGAAAAATAAATACACATTAACGATTTTAAAGAATATATAGGTAGAAGCAAAATACATTTTTCAAACTTCAAATGCAACAGCGGCTTGGCTCTTTTTTACGACGCAGTATACTGGATAATTTCAGAAACAAGCTGAAAAATTCAAGAAATTTCTTTTGTTGGAGTAATTATTTAACTCTGAAAACATTTTGATGTTTCTTCTTTTAACTATTTTCGGAAGAAAAAATTGTGAATAATTTGTATAGTCTTTCCTCTTAGTTTTTGGAAAGAAACACTGCATATATTGAATAAATATTCATTTATTATTCACTTAATTCAGTTTGGAATTTTGGAGTTATAACTATAAACTTTTCAATTCTTTTATTTACTACCTGCGTCCTGTAGCTGCTCTCTATATAAAAAATTTAGAGCACAAAAATTTCAGAAAATAAAATTAAGCTTGTAATGCTGTAAAAATAATAAAATCATACACCGAGACTCACTCGCATATATATATATATATATATATATATATATATATATATATATATATATATATATATATATATATATATATATATATATATACATATATATATATATATATAGAGAGAGAGAGATAGAAAGAGAGAAAATAGGGTTCATAAACATTTAATATTTTGAAAATTAATTTCTCCAAAAATATAAAAATTTAGCCAGTTGTAGCAACGACTTGCACCTTCTCATTATGGTGTTAGTGACATACTATTTTATTAAATTTTCCTGTGATCCCAAAACATTAAAGTAATATATGTTTCGTCTATGATTACAGTTCATACAATTTTCCGTATTTTAATGACGGTCGTCTATCTCCACCACGTGCTCACTGGGTAGAGTTATAGTGGAAGCCCCTTCAACTCTTAGTCTCCCCTCTAGTATCCATGGTCTACTTTGCATCTTTTATATATATTTTTGGACACAACTCAAATATCTCTCATTCAACCTTACTGCTAATAAGGAATTGTTTTTTAAACGGAAACATTTTTGTTTTTAATATTTGCTAGGAATTTGTAATCTTTCTTATGGTTTTTTTTATAACTGATCTTAGCAATAAAACTGTTCGAAGATGTGCGTTTTGCAAATTAAATTGCTTTTTTAAAAAGGATCACATGTTATCTCTTGGCCTGTACATCCAACGATCTGCTTGGCCTTTCATTCTAAGACTCTTATGTTTCATTTTTATTTGGTCAATCTCCTTGGACCAGAAACATCTATAACACTTCACCGTTTTTCGTGGGATAGATTTCTTTGCACAATTTAGGATAATATATGTTAAAGTTTTATAAATATTTTCAGGATGCAGTTTTACAATTAGAAAGTTTGGAAAGTTTATTTTCAAGTGTCTTCATTAAAAGCATCCACTACCTAAAGTTCCATGAAATCCAAGGAGATCGATTTTCGTTTGTGTATTGTAGAGGGAAAAGGGATATCCGCAATAATCTGTCGTCCGGGTTTTTCCAGAATTTGATTAAGCAAATATACAGGTCAACAACTGTCCAGTTAATTAGATACCAATTGGCCCGCTAACTAAATTACTAATCTAAATTGCTCACATTCTTTCAGGGAAAATCCGGATTGGCTAAATAGGAAGAACTGATGAAGCAGAAAGTATTAGGAATTAAAGCATTTTTTTTAAATACTTGTTTTCAAATGTCAGACTAATCAAGTAATGGTCGATTAAAAACTATCATTTTGCAATGAAAATTATTTTTTTTTAAATCTTATTATATTATACACAATTACTTTAAGATATTTTATTGTTTCTTTTATTGGAATTGTCAATATGTTATCCGTGAAATCATCTAAAGAAGGGGTATATTGGTGATGCCAATCTTCATAAGTGGAGATGCCGATAAAATCATTATTTTAACAAGAAAGATCAATTATGCATAAAGCATTGATTATGATACACTTTCCAACTTCAATGCAATTTTATTTAAACATCTCTGAAATGCGATACATTCCTCGGTAATATTTTAAAAATTTCCACAATACTATGTTAATTTATTATACTGGAAAATATAAAACTTCATCGAAAAAAAATGAACTTCATTCAAATGACGGCATTGAAATATAAATTGCCTGGTTTAAACATCTCTAAAATACGATACATTCCTCGGTAATATTTTTTAAATTATCATAATAATACAAAATTTTATTATATTTGAAAACTTCACCGAAAACAAATGAAATTTATTCAAATGACGTCATCGAAATATAATACGTCTGTCTTTCTCTATAAAAGCAGTATTTCATTCATGAAAAAAATTCCATTCATTTCTTTCATCACAATACTATAATAATTTATTTTATTAAAAAATTTAAAACCATGGATGTACAAGTAATTTAACTCTATGCTTAAAACTTCATCGAAATATCGTTTGCTTCTTTGCGTAAATTCAATGAATGTTTCATTCATATTAGCTATATTGCAGACTCCATGAGTTAAATAATTTTGCGTAAAGAAATGAAACAATTCTTATACAACTCATCCTACATCTTTTGGTATTTACATTTTCCATAAGTGAAAAGTAGGGTTAGTTGTAGAAATAATCACACACACACACACACAAAGTTGCATGATCTTTTAAACTCAACTATATTGTAATTGCGTTGTTTCAATATGTAGATGCACAGAATTTAAGCAAAAATAAAGCTGTTTTAGGACGAATGCAACACTAAATTTGAATTAAAAAGAACTTTGATAATCACGATTTTGACACAAGGTGGATGCCATATTTTATTTTGAAGTGGATCACGTGATCTGTTCATATAACGATCATGTGATCGCTCCATATAAAGGGTGTAATTGTTATTTTAATTTTTATTTAAAAAACTACTAAAAATATTTTGCTGAATTTTTTTTATATATTTTATGGTATAATTTGAATATTTCATAAAACTTTCGAAGCAATTTGTGAATTTTAAATCCGCTTAAAAAATGTTTGAAAAATTAGGTCCCATAGGGTTCAATGTATTTCATTTTTTCAACCCGGGTTCAATCCAAAACTAATTGGGTGCTGTTCTTCATTTATATTTCCATAGGTCCCACAGACCGTCTGAACAACATACTAATATTTCATTTTGATAAAGTCATTTTTATGGTAGTGTGCGTACTAACTGACAGACAGACAGTATGAACAAAGTCATAAACAATTTTCAACTTTGTTGTAAAGTGTTAAAAATGTGCAAATTTTCAACGCAAATGTCAAAAGTTTTAGGAATTCTGCTCCTTTTTAATCCACTATCATTATTAAACTATCTGTCTTATTAGATCAAACGATTTGAACTTATTCCCAAATATGTGTTGAATACTTACTAGACTTAATATCTGTCGAATTTCAAAGTTCAATTTAATATCTTTATATTTACTCGTAGATAAACAGCAGAACATCTTCTACATTGTGTAAATGTTCTTCAATGTTTCCATTCTAGTCTTTACATTCAAGTCTCTATGTTCAAAGAGTAAATTATATTATAACTTAAAATAATATTTTTTTTCATAGAAAAATGGAATGTGAATTTATTTTTTGGAATATTTATTCATTTTATTTCAGCGTGTGTAGCTTTTGCTAGGGAAAATTTCAATAAAATGTAACTGAACATGCTAAGTATACAAGTAAACAAATCACGTTAAGTTAATATTTGATACAAAAATTCTCCAGTTTTGTTCATTTTGAAGAAGAAGCATGAAAGAAAATATCCAGGAATCGCAGTTAAAATAAAAAATAAAAAATTATGTGGAGTATGTAGAGTAGCTTTATACTTTATACAAGAAAGATCAATCATGCTTAAAGCATTTATTACGAAATACTTTCCAACTTCAATGCAATTTTATTTAAATATGTCTAAAATGCAATACATTCCTCGGTAATATTTTAAAAGTTATCACAATACTACATTAATTTATTATATTTGAAAACTTAAACCTTCATCGAAAAAAATGAACTTCATTCAAATGACGGCATTGAAATATAAATTGCCTGGTTTAAACATCTCTAAAATACGATACATTTCTCGGTAATATTCTTAGAATTATCATAATACTACGATAATTTATTATATTTGAAAACATCATCGAAATCAACTGAAATTCATTCAAATGACGTCATAAAAAAATAACACGCCTGGCTCTCTCTATAAAAGCAGCATTTCATTCATAAACAATTTCCCATTCATTTCATTCATCACAATACTAAAATAATTTAATTTCTTTAAAAATTAAGACCGTGGAGCTACAAGTAATTAAACTCTATGCTTAAAACTTCATCGAAAAAAATCGTCCTTCTCTTTGTAAAGTCAATGAATATTTCATTCATATAAGCTATGCAGACTCCGTGAGCTAAATTATTTGTGTTAAAGAAATACAGCAATTCTAATACAACTCATTCTACATATTTAGCTGTTTACATTTTAGATAAGTGAAAAATAGGCTTCGTTGTAAAAATAATCAAATTTGGATGAGCATTTAAACTCAAATATATTTTAATTTAGTCGTTTCAGTATGTAGACTCACAGAATTTAAGCAAAAATAAAGTGGTTTTAGGACGGATGCAACACTTAATGTGAATTAAGAAGAACTTTAAAAATCACGATTTTGAGACAAGATGGATGCCATATATGATTTTGAAGTGGGTCACGTGATCTTTTCATATCATGGTCACGTGATCGCTTCATATAAAAGGTGCAATTATTATTTTAGTTTTTATTTACAAACTACTGAATATATTTCGCTGAATTTTTTTATGTTTTTTTGGAATAATTTAAATATTACCTAAAATTTTCGATGCAATTTGTAAATTTTAAATCCGCTTAATAAATGTTTGAAAAATTAGGTCCCATAGGGCTCAATGTATTTCATTTTTCCAACCCGGGTTCAATCCAAAACTAATTTGGTGATATTATTCATTTATATTCCCATAAGTGCTACTGACCGTCTGAACAACATACTAAAATTTCATTTTGATTAAGTCATTCTTGCGTTAGTTATCGTGCTAACGGACAGACATACAGAATGAACGAAGTCATAAACACTTTTCAACTTTGCTGTAAAGTGTTAATAACTATTTTTAAATAAAAAGGTGTTAACTTGAGAGTTTTTATATCAAATCTTGATAGTCCGACAGCAATTGGGTAAATAACACATTTGGATATATACAAAATATTAATATGTATGGATGTTTTACTTATATTAATAATATAAACAAATACCTTAATATATCTGCCTGTTTATTTATCTATCTCTTGGTAATGCTTGTTGAAATTTTGGTGTCGAAATTGGTGGAATATCGCCAACTTGGTGAGAATTTTTAAGTGTGCCAAATAGACGAAAATATCGCTAAATTAATAAAAATGTCTCCAAATTTATAAAATGTAGCCAAATTGGTAAAAGTGACTTCAATATCTTGGAAAAAATATAAGAATCTACAATAAGAATAACCTATTTCTCCTTCTGTAACACTTGACAAAATTCTGGCGACGAATTTTGGCGGCATATCGCCAACTTGTCGGGTCCTTTTAAATGCTGCTAAATGGACGAAAATGTCGCCAAATTGATAAAATTGACGACTAATTGATGAAAATTCAATATCTTGGAAATAGCATAACAAACGATTATGTGAATAACTCATTTCTCCGTCCGTCCGTAATGCTTGTGAAAAATTTGGCGGGATATCACAAACTTGGTGACTTTTTAAAAATTGCTAAATTGACAAAAATGTTGTCAAATTCATAAAAGTGTCACCAAATTGATAAAAATAACGCTAAATGGAAGGCGATGCTTTGTGCTAATGAAACAGAAGAGAAAAGCAGACTTTACCATCAATTCAAGTAATTGTGTAAATAAATAGTTAAATATTTATACTGGACGAACATATTTTGAACTATAAATTTTTATGAAACGAACTGAAAGAACTGAAAAACTGATTGTGTACATAGATCAAAATAGATAAAGTGATTGTGTACATAGACAACGAAGTGGTTGTGTACATAGATAAAAAATATTATTGGACGGACATTTGAACTACACAAACTTATAAAACAAACTCAATGAATTCAAGAACAATAATATTTTAATCGGCCAAGTGTCTGCGTACGCCGTAGCCAATATGTGCTTTCTTGAGCTGATATTTCCAACTGTTTGCAAACACGCAGCGGACTTGTATGTTGACTACCCCAATGCCATGTGCATGGTTGGCAGTCCGCTTGCGGCGTCCGAAGCAATACTTTGCAAATTTTTAATTCCGTCATATGACGGTTTACCTTCTAGTTTACTTATAGATTTTTATCTAACTTGGTCTATGTACACCATAAAAATACCACGCTGCAGCAACATTAGTAAGTGCAAACATATAAAAATAAATAAGATACTATGGCTGTTTTTGAAATCATCTTTAACGAGAGACTCATGTCTCCGTTATATGGTTTCCAAGATCATCGATTTGTGAACTCTGACTTATTATGCGCACAGAACCCGCATGTAGGAGATATTCCCAAAGTTATGATCTTGTTCCTATTAGAAAAATCAGCACACACAGACTGGTTTCTAAATTTTTATGCTCTCTGAAACATAGTATGTGAATGCAGTCAGGGTGAAAACAAAAAGACGATTAAATCATAAAAATGTTAAAACGTGAGAATAAAAATATAAATGTTGAAAACTTTCGTGCCAATTTTGGAGAAAATTATCTGATTTAGTAACCTAGCTAAAGTATAAAAAATGTTAAACCTACAATTACATACACTGATTTGATAAAACTCATTAAATTTAACGTATTAAAATTTATTAAAATAGTTAAGATGTATGTATAAAATATGTATAGATAAAAGTAAATGTTTCTTCCAAATGAAGTAAAATAAAATTTTCAATCTCATAGTATCCGGAAACGAAAGAATTTTCAGTCCCTAAATCACGGGTTTGTGAGAAATATTCGGATTACAATCCTTAATATCCCGGACGATCTTTAAAATGACTTTTAGAACGACCTTTAAAATTTTATATTCTTATTCTCCAACTTAAACAGTAGAATGAAATATCATTAATACATATCAAAAACATAGAATATTCAAATAAGTATACATTAATTAATGCGCTGGATAAAAGAAAATGCACTTAATTAAACCTCCTTTATGCATTTAGTTAATTAATTATTAATATTCAAATAAATCCTACTGAAAAGGTTATATTATCTAGAAACTCAGAAGTGGGATTAAATTTATTTTGTTTTAAGAAACTTCTTTGTAATAACATATTCTTGTTTTAGTAACGTTATTCAATTAAATCAGTAAATTAGCAAACTGTGGGCTTAAAATTCAATATCTATGGTTTATTGAGAATTCCAATTATGGTTTAAAATATTTTTCTACAGTATTAGTGTATATATTTATTTTGGAATGTCATTGCTTAGTTAAAAGAATGCATGGTAAGTAAATATAAAATTTAAAATTAATGATTTTTTAGAATTTTGGCATTTAAATTGTATTCTTTTCATTTCACATGCTCAAAATTTGTTTAAGATATTATTGAGATATCAATGGTAATACGTAAATATAATAACATAAGCATAATCACAAGCATTTACAGAGAGAATTTCACCTTATAAAATTTCACCTTCGGCTGACCAGTTCGGAGATAAGTGGTTCGATTCCGTGTTGGAGCAACAAGGCTCTTTACAATGGCGCCCGAATGAATCAACCCTCTAGGTTAGTGCAGTGATGTTGATGGGTCTGTGCGATTAATACGGATTCAGTGAACTCTGGCATATTGGACGACAATTTCAAATCAGGAGTTCAACAACTATGCAGGATACTAACTTAGGTAAAATTAGTAATATCAGGGGGCTAACTTGAGCAAAAATATCAGTCACATTGTCAAGTTGCAAGTCAATTTTATATTAGTGGGAGGAGAATTCAGAGTTCACTTTGATGACAAGATCTTGCAATTCTGTCCCAGTAGTCAAACGGTATTTCGTCCGCTAGCTAGTTCAAAGAGCCATAGTTCGATTTCTAGTTGGAGCAACAAGGTTCTTTATAGCCTGTATCTGTGTTTATGTACGTGAATATATGTATATATATTGTCTTCGTCTGTGATTACAATATCTTTTTAACGAATAAAATATAATTCGATTATTACACCCCCCCCACCTAAATTAAGCCTCGTAAGTAAATCCCGCAAAGTAAAAAATAACAGCAGGAGAGTCTTTGCAGAGAAACAGCTGTGCAAAGATCAGCGCCAATAAAAGTAGCGATATCTATATTGGGCGCCAAGAAAGGGGCCAATCATAGGTCAAGTCTAAGTCTGTAGGGAAACATTTTAACTTTTGGATCGTATTTTAGATAACCTTTTGTACCTTTTGCAGAAAGGGGTATATTTTATCAGAAGGAATATGAGTAATAAGAGAAGCACATACAAAACTTTTGTTTCTTAACAAAAAATGCGCTCTCATTACGTGAGTATAAACCATTTTTGAAATACTTTCGGTCTTGGCTATTTTGGGGACTTGGCGTTATTAACACTTTACAACATAGTTGAAAAATGTTTATGGCTTTGTCCATTCTGTCTGCCTGTCCGTTCGCACGATAACTGCCGTAAAAAATGACTTTATCAAAACGAAATTTTAGTATGTAGTTGAGACGGTTTGTGGGACATACGGGAATGTAAATGAATAATATCACCCAATAATGTTTGGATTGAACCCAGGTTGAAAACATGAAATACACTGAACCCTATGGGACCTAATTTTTCAAACATTTTTTAAGCGAATTTTAAATTCATAAATTGCTTCGAAATCTTTTAGGAAATATTCAAATTATCCCATAAAATATATAAAATCCCAGCAAAATATGTTCGGTAGTTTTTTAAATAAAAATTGCACCCATATTATAAAGAGATCACGTGACCCACTTCAAAATAAAATATGGCATCTATCTTGTGTCAAAATCGTAATTTTTAAAGTTCTTTTTAATTTACATTTAGTGTTGCGTCCGTCCTAAAACCGCTTTATTTATTATTTTTTTCTGTATATCTATATACTTTGCCAACGCAATTACAATATTTTTGAGTTTAAATGATCATCGAACTTTGATTATTTCTACAATGAAGCCTAATTTTCACGTACGGAGAATATAAACACATCCAGCTGTAAGATGAGTTGTATAAGAATTGCTGAATTTCTTTAACGCAAAATTATTTAGCTCTAGAGTCCGCAATATAGTTGATATGAATGAAACATTGATTGATTTTACATAGAGGAGCAGACGATTCGATAGTATTGCATATTTCAATGAAGTTTTAAGCATGGAGTTAAAAAGTACTTTTACCTCCATGGTTTTAAGTAAAATGAATTATTTTAGTATTGTGATAATTTTAAAAATACCGCCGCTGAATGAAAAGAATGGAAAAATGTTTATGAATGAAATATTCCACTATATAGAGAGCCAGGCGATTTATATTTCGATGACGTTATTTGAATACAGTTAATTTGTTTTCGATGAAGTTTTCAAATACAATAAATTATTGTAGTATTGTAATAATTTTAAAAGTGTCACCTCTGAATGTATCGCATTTTAGGGATGCTTAAATAAATTTGCATTGCAGTTGGAAAGTGTTTCATAGTCAATGTTTTATGTATGATTGATCTTTTTTGTTTAAAAATTCATTAAGTCACACAATAAAGCAGTGAAACTGTTAAGACTGTAACTACAATATGTAATTTGAGACTATGCATTAATTTTAAAAATATTTCATGGAATAAAATTATTTGAAATAATATAAATTAAGTAAGAAAGAAAAAAAATAATATGTCGGAAATGTTAGGTGCTGCCAACATACGTTCTTTTGTTTCAGATTGATCATACAGCGTTTTAATGAAATTATTCTTTACGTTATAAAACATCCAAGGATATTTTTAATAAAATTGTAACAGTTTGCTTTATATTCATATGTTTAGAAATTTCATATACATATTTAAAAACCAGAAATTTATTATATTTAAAGTCATATGTAATTTTTTGTTGTTAAAATACGTATAGACGCGAGATTTAAAAGAAACCAATTAGGTCTGCTTCTGCTTGCTTTAGTACTATACTTTCCCTAGAGATTCTATCTTTATATTTTGTGCTATCTTAGAGGAGATATAGAAAAATAGTAGTTAATGTTGTTATCTGGATATAAAAAGATTATAAAGTTTTTTAAAATTAGGAATTCGGTAAAATTGAATGTAATTACTGTAGAATGCTGGGTAACTTTTTTGGGTCTTAATTTATTTTTAGTTTTTGTTCTCTTCATAGAAAAACCATAATTTTTAAAAGATTTTTTTATTTTAATGAGTTGCTTTTTGAAGTCTCAAATTTTCAATATTTTAAATTGAATTTATGTGATATTTAATTTAATTATTTCAAAATTATGTTCCCTTGTACATTTTTAGTCTACCAACTGCGTATAACGCGTTCTATATTTTTGCCAGCTCATTTTTTGGAAAATAAGACATTTTACTTTTAAAGTAATTTTTTCCTTTAATTAATCTTTATAAGGCACTTATATTTCTTGAAAAATTTTATTAAGTAAAAATAAATTATGTCTTATGTAAAATATATATGCACACAAAACATGATATATCCGAAAGGGATGGGACGTGGCTATGATGCCAGAAAAAGGAAGTCAGTTGGAGGGCTATATTTATAGACTATATTTAGACTAGATTTAGCATATTTAGACTATTTAGCATATATTTAGACTTTATTATTTAGCATATATTTAGACTTATTTATTTTCTTTAGATTGTTGTTAATGCGTTGATTACAATTAATACAGAACCTTTGAGAATTAAACATTAAAGTTTATTTATTCTTGGTTACTTTGATTATTTAATAATACAGCTTTAACCATCAAATGAGAATTAAGCAAAAACATATTAAATTGAATTACCTAAACATGTCCGTAAAATCGTACATCGTAGAACGTTATTACACATTGCGTTTGTGCCGCTGATAACCCTCCAATTTTATCTTTAGCGCGAGTTCTGTAGAAAATAATATTAATTACCATAATACTACTCCACTCATTACATCATTGTTAACTTTACAAATAAAATCATTTATTAACAACATAGCATTAATTATTAAATTTATTGCACAATTTGCATATTTTATTTGCGGAGGAGTAAGCAAAATGTGAGAGATTTGCCGTGTGAGACCAGATCACTATTGTTATTGATATAATCTGAGACCTATTATCATATTTAATAAGCAAATACTTGACCACAACGCTTGCATCCTTGTATATTGTGCTGGTTTTGCTCATTTTGTTGAAATCTCCTTGGACTCTGACTGTCGTAGAATTGCATATTAGGACACTTTTTGTGGGCTATCTACGGATTACTCTGTGGCACACAAAGAGATACTGCTGGCATTCTGATCCCTGGATGGAACTGTAGCTGTGCAGCAGTTTCTCTCTGCAGCTCTTAATTTAGCAAATCATAAATATTGAACATTAAATTGTCTCACCAAAAACTGGTGTGAGATCTATTTCTGCACTTAATCTGGTCTCACAGGTAATTCAAAATTATATTTTTTATCAAGACTGAGCATCCAATCCAAAGTAACCAAAATACATGCCTATGTCTGAATTTGATAGTAACAGGTTACTTAACACCATACCCTTCAACGACAAGCATGCTAAGATAGGTAAGATTGTAAAATTAATAAAAAAGACAAGTATTACCAGAAAAGCGTTAAAGGAAGTTTAAGCAATCCAAGCAAAGTGAGAGAGTTGAGTTGTGTCCAAGAAGAAAAAGAATGGAGGAAAATGATCAGTAGACCACTGAGAAAAGATTAATGAATGAATGTTGAAAGGACTCAAATGAAACATAACAGGAAGAAGATATGGTAATAAACAGAACAATAAGGAATCATTGACATAAAGTTTGAAGTGAATGCTATATATATATATGTATATACGTCAAAGAATGATATTGTGATGACAGACTCTGACAGTTGTAGAATATGTCGTGTTAGAATGCTATGATACCAAGAAATATAAACGTCATATCGAGGCCTGTGTAAAAAAATGTTACAGGAAACAAGTTGAAGCAAAGATTATTAAAATAATTTTTAAATTCTAATTAATTTATGATGGGGCAATAAAGGACTTCAAGTAAGGATTAAGACTTCAAGTAGTTACGCCCAATGTATAATCGGCCACTGACAACTTTCTGACACAGTTCAACAGCCCAAGGGGGAGAAATGAAGGCGGAGTCTGCAACGAGATTTGGAACAATGCAAGTCTGAGTCTAAGATACATTTTTTTTATTCAGAGAACAAAGAGAATTCGACATTCGATGGGTTCCGGGATAGGAATCTAAAATTTACTTACAACGACTGTGTCTAAGATACTTCTTCAGATGGCATGAAAAGCAAAAGGTACCCTTTTACCGTACATGAAGATATTACATTTTGATTAAGAATTTGACTATAAGTCTATCTATCAAAATTTCAGTCTGAGTCTGTCTAAACTGCAGTCGAGAGTCCAGACCATGGAGGTTAATGTAAGGACTTAAGATTTTATATTAAGTAAACGCCATTATAGTTTGAGACAATCATTCAGGTGCCGCGGGGAAAAGATAAATAGTCTTGCACTGTATGCATTTTTATGAAGGGTCTTAGGAAAACATACAATGCAGGAATATTGATTTGAACTGTCAATTTTGTAAAAATAAATTATTAGCACAATGAAAAGTAGAACGGAAACAAAAAAGAATATTCCTACGTATTCAAAAATATTTTACATTTCAATTTATTTTTATCTCCATATATCCATATATACTCTATCGTACAACTATTGAAAAATTCTGGTTAATTATACTCATAATTAGGGAACCCTTAATTTAAAAATAATCAAAAATGCATATACTAAATTCTACGTCATTCTGTTGTGTCAACTAACAATATCGGCTACTTTAACAACACTAGCGACACCTAGATATAGTTCTCAAAGCATTACAGTATTTTCAAGCGTTTCAGCCATAGGAGGTTTATCTCCCTCTTTCTAACTCCATGGTCCAGACTGTACAACGTAAAGATAATAAAGCAAAAACACAAATGGAATAGCCAATTAAAGCGCGATTTGCATTTATCTAGCTTTATATCCGAGATAAGTATTGGATCATTAACTACTTCTAAACTAAAAGCGTTACTAAAACTAAAAGCGTTCAAATCTTTTCACAGATTTTGTTTTTCAACAAATAAATTCCTGAGCATGTTTTTCTGTTTCCTTTCCTTGGTTAAAAAACAATCGGAAAGAATTCCAAAACTACAAGTAATTGGAATTCAGAGTTTCATCCGAAACACAGCTGAAAAATACCTTTTCGAATAATAACAAGCGCAGGGTTTAATGGAACAATAAGTGTACGATTTCTACACCATTGGCATTAGATGAGAAAGCGCTTTAGAAACATTTTGAAATTCACCTTTATCTAGTTTAAGAAAATGTTTCTTTTGGAAGAGAGATAAGCATTTAAGGCAAACGTTTTTGTAATGGGGTGATACAGAATGTTAGTTGTAGATACAACAAAAACTTTAAATTAAGTCGAGAGATGGTAGAAATGTTTACATGTATACATTAAAAGACTTAATTTTAGAGAAATGTATTTTAAATGATTCGTTTCAGTGGAAGCAGTTTCCAATGTATATTTTCTTTTAATTTAATATTTGGGTGGATAACGTTCCTATTGCTGAAAATATCATGCATGGACCAGTTTCTTGCTTATTATACTCGTCAGCATGGAAAAGTTGATATTTACAAGGAAAGCAAGAGGAATTGTTATGTGTCACAATCTTCTAAGAGTCTCTAAAGAAACTGTAAAATCCTGTCTTACTACGCAACCATCTGAGTCCAGTCTTTCAGATGCCTGCCATGGGATCGCGATCCTAACTTTGGGAACACCTCTTATAGGCGGGTTCTGTGATTATTAATATTTATTATTTGTATATATTAAACTATATATATGAAATATATATAACGTTAACTTCTTCCAAATATATGATTCGGTATTACTAATCAGATGACCAGATTTCAATATTTATTTAATATAAAATTTAATATAGTTTAATGTAAATATTTAATGTAATAGTATTTGTTGTGTTCAACAAATAACTTTATTAATAGTTTAATAAATGTTTAAATATTTGGAGAGTTAGTAAAGCAAATTAAGAGTTTTCTTAAAATTGTATCGTTAAAAATCAACAAACTTACTGTCGTTACTGAATTAAGTTGGTAAGACAGTTAAGTTGGTTGGAAGATCTTGCGAATTAAGTTGGAAAAATGAAGTTGATACGACAGTTAAGTTGGTTGGAAGATCTTAATTGTTGACATCAATATAAGAATTAGCATCCGATAAAAGTGCATGATTTGTTTGAGAAATATCACACTTCCTCTAAAATTCCTCTCAGTTTTTAATTTTCAAAAAATAGTTTTGTGGAAGTAAGTGAATATACATATGCTATTATATCGATACCGTGCACAACAGATTTTATATATGAATATTTTAACCTATCCATGATACACTACCTGGCCAAAAATAAAAGTAGCGCTGTGAGTTGAAACATGCAAATATTGAGGAGGGACAAAGTGGTGATGCATTTCGAAATTTTATTTAATCGTGTGGGCAATACAACCTTTAAATGTAAAGGGATCAGCGAGCAGCTGATCAGTTCACAGCGATCATGGCTGGATACGTTATACACGGTCGCGCAGATGATGTCACAGAGTTTTAAAAAGGCCTAATTTTTGGCCTGTGCCAATTCCAGACGACTTGCAAGGAGATTACTGAAATCACTGGTACTGGATTTCGAAATGTTCAGCGTATTGTTAAATCTTGGAAAGGTGGCGGTGGACCATCACCTTTGTGGAAAATGTGTGGTCGAAAAACAGTCTTAAATAATCGTGATAGAAGATCATTAAAAAGTTTAGTGAAATCGAATCGCAAAAAATCGACCTTAGAACTCACAACCATGTTCAATAGTGGAAGTAAGACCATTTCCATTTGCACGATGAGACGAGGACCCAAAGGACTGGGATTAAACAACTGTGTTCCAAAAAGGAAACCACTGGTTACTGAGAATAATCAGAATAAAAGACCAATTCGCAAAGGAATGCAAATAATGGATTACTGCGCAATGGGGGGGGGGGATCATGTGGTCCGAAGAGTCCAGATTTACTCTTTATCAACATGATGCAAGGTACTTTAAACATAAGGTAGGTCAGAGAAGGGGGGTTGCTTTTCGACCGGGAGAGAAACCTGAAGCGTGACGTCACTGAGATTACAAGTCAAGAAGAGGGGACATAGAGATACGTGTATAAAGTTTAGAAAGTTCGCGCTTATCATTCGAAAAGGAGATAAGATCATTTGTAATAAAATTTTAGAAGAATGAAATTAAATGATTCTTCTCATAAATGCATAGGGATATCATTAAAATATTATAATACATATATTATTTATAATAAAAGCTGAAATATATCGTGAAAAGTGTAGTAAATATAAAAATTATATTTCAAGTGTTTTAATATAGATATGAATAAATATCTAATCATTGGATTTTTAAAAATATAGTATCCATTATCTTAAATATTGATAATACTTTCTACATGTAATATAAATATGCATTTCAAAAATATCTAATTGCGTAAAATATCCCACATACATATAACATATATTGATGACTATGAAATATCACCAATCTAGTAGTTACATAACTATATATTATATTAAAAAGCGTAGATCGGATCTTGAGAAAAGGGGGAAGTTGACGGTCGAATGGATGGTCAATGGCAGTAGATTTATTTTATTTTCCCAACAAAGAGACGATGCATTTTGTGGGCTAGTGGAATATTATGACTCTTGGCTAAGCCACTGGATAAGTCAGTTTTCACAAAGATATGTTAAGAATGCAAAATTGATGTTATTAAACTTTATACAGTTTTAAATATAAACTATATTTTAAAGCAATGTTCACACGGATCATTAATCACGGTTAAAATTTTAAAGCAATGTTCACACGGATCATAAATAATAAATCAATACATACCATTTTTATGACATGATACCGCTTTTACACCATTTAGAGGCTTTTCTTTGCTTTTTTCTCTCTACTAATTGTTGCATGAAAGTTTTATTTAAGTGTTTAATCCGAATGAATGTTCTGGTTCGTGAAAACAAAATTATGGCTTTTAGAGATATAGAAAGTGAAATGCTTGCTGACTTTGACTGTAAGTTCTTAATAACGCATTTCTCTTTTGATATATATGCGCCATGCATTTCTAAGAAATCCTCTCCCACTTTTTTATTTCTTCTGGAAAATTTGCCGCTGGCTTTTAGTTTTATTGTAAATAAATTTTTTATGCATTATATTTCAACTGTGATGATTTTAGTTTTGTATTCTAAGCTTTTTACATATCAAAACGAAATGTCCCATAACTTCAGATGATGTGAATATAATGTCAATATTATGATTACTAAAGAATTGCGTTTTATGATTATGTATATTAATAACAAAGTAAAATGCTTAAGGTATTTAAAATTAACTTTACATACATTATGCAATAAACTAAACTGTGTAAATTAGCTTACAAAATGCTAATATCTCCCCCCCCCCCTCCAAAAAAAGAAAGAAAACTCCGTAATTGCTAGTATCAGAAATATAAATTATTTTTATATATTTTAGATACTGCATATGACGTCGTTTTTATTTTATTAATCTTGTTTTTGGGATTACTTAGAGGACCACCTATTTTACATATCAATGAAACATGTCAATCACAAGTATTTTTTATACTGCTATATTAAAAACATTATTTTTAACTGCGGTATTAATGGTATGTGAGATTTTTGTGCCGTTGGCTTCTTGTTTTAATCGTTTAACCGGCATCAAATTCAAAATTTAGCCCGAAAATCTTCTTCAAAATCTTCACCAGAAAAGTGACTCGAACAGACAGTTGCGTTAGCAATGTGTATTTTATACTCTCTTTTTCACTTCACGATCCATTATTTTTGGAGTGTAGGATCTTTTGGAAATCTATGAAAACTGATAGATCCCATTGACTTCTTATAATAATTTGAACACAAAGCAACCGAGCATCAACCAGGCATTTTTGTGCTTACCAAAATTATACTTTATATACGTGAAAATACTAATATATATACATCTATAATACACAAATTTACACTTAAACTTCACTTTTACGATAGAATTATAAATTATATTAAAACAACGACTGACACAGTCTATGTTTTCCCATAGAAATGAATGCTAGTCGGAGAAACTGGCACTTCTCCTTCTAACCCAGTGACGTCACGAACGGCGATAACGTCCACCTTCTAGAATGCTGTCAACGGCGGCATTCTGGTCTTTTGATCTCTGACCCTCCCTGAACATGATGGACGCATCAGGATTAGAAGGGAACCGCATGAAGTCGTGGACTCTTCTGTACCATCTGTACCAACGACGATGATCTGTACAGGCCTCAGGAGAAAGTATTATGATCTGAGGGTGCTTCTGTTCAGCTGGTCTAGGTGCAGCAACACTATGCGGCAATAAAATGAAGTCAGCTGAATATCTGAGCATACTAAATGACCATCTTATTCCCTCAATGGCATTTTTATTCCCTGAGGCAATGGCACATTCCAGGATCACAATGCCACGATTCATCGCGCTAAAATTTTGAAAGATTGGTTCGAGGATTATGAGGTCTCATTCGCACACTTGAATTGGCCACCACAAAGACCTGACCTTAACTCCATTGAAGATAAGTGAGATATACTGGAAAAGCAGTTAATGAGTAATTTCACTCTTCCTTCATCAACCAAGGACTTGGTAAATTTTTAAAGCAAATCTGGCCACAAATAAGCGTTGAGACATTACATGAACTCATGCATACTATGCTACGACGAATGCATGCCGTAATTTGTGCTAAAGGTGGTCCCACGAAATATTAATTTGCATGACTTTTTTTTAGCCAGGCAAGTGTATGATCCACAAAAATACTATATTATTTCTTAAACATCTATTTTCAGATAAGAAATATGTATATTTTTTTACTTCATAGACTATAAAATTTACAGCTTAAAACAAAGAAAGACATATTTAATGTTATATATGGATCACAATTATTTTAAATGCTCTTAATTTTATCATGTTCTTATGAGTTAAAAATTGTTGACATCAATATAAGAACTTACTTTTCATATGTGAGCTTTAGGAAAAATCCACTATTCCTTTAAAGTCTTTTGCATAATGCATGAGATTGAGTTCTTTATTCTATATTGCATCGAATCTTTGACACTGTGCTGAAATTTCCTTTATCATGTAGAAAGAATCTTTCAACAAACCACTTAAAATAACTGACTTTAAAAAGAAACTTTAAGTGCTTCTATTCTTCCCACATTAGTATATATGTAGGACGATCCGGTTTTGAAAGATTGAACTTTTCATTTTTCCTGCATAATATATATGCAAAGGAAAAGTACTGCAAAGGGGCCGAAAACTTTTATTGTGGGATTTCTATAACTGTATAAGTTTTGAGAGACCTTGGACACAAGTTAATGATTTTTTGAATGTCTGCTTAAGGTGGCACATCTATAAACAAAATTCAGCAGTGCAAATTAATATTAGTACCATTACTTCAATTTGTAAATAATCTTAAGAAACCAATTTATCAGTAATGCGATATAACTCTTAGAAATCCCTTATATATTGCTAAACCTTTTGATCCCTTTTGATACATATTGCTAAAAAGATAGACCACAGAATGACATAATGTATAAGGTGCTATCAAGATTTTCCACGTTTTCTGCTCTTCTAAACTCCATTAGAACTCATTAAAAGTCTGATGTGGGTAGCACATCACTTTCCCTATATAATGCAAGTACCTTATTTCTTTCAATTTGAAATAATGATGGACAAGACCCACAGAACAATGCTTTTAACATGTAAAAGTATTTTGACATTGGGTGCTTAATTGGGCTACAACATGTTGCATTATTTTGAAGTACTAAATTAACTTATATTTACACTTGATATTGGAATTATTATACTTCACAATTGGAAATATGACTAACATTAACAATATACCCCATTATATTGTATTAAAATACGTTAATTATTATTCGTTCATCAATTTGGCGACATTTTGGTTAATTTGGCACTACACTAAAAAAATCATCAAGTTGAGGATATTTCGCTAAATTTGTTTAAACGTATTACATATTTAATGATACTACTTTTCATTTCTATGTAATTTTTAGATACATTTATTTGAAAAACGTGCAATATCTTGTGAACGGTTCAAGCTAGCGTTCTAAAGCTTATGTTATTTGTTTTAGAAGAAAAATACGCATAAAAAGATTATTTATTTACCATTAATGCATGTCCGGATGTTTTCAAAAATTCATTCGAAAATTTGAGAATCTTCCGAACGTATGATCGTGTTTAAAATCAATAGGCTTACAGTATTTACGAATTGTAATAATTGTGCCAAATTACGTCCAAAACGCTCCATTCGTTTGTGAGGTATCGTATCCAAAAAACTCATGGACACACACACATATATATCCATTGAAATACGATCCAATTGAAATACTTTCTTTTATAATTAAAGTAAATTAACAATATATTCTAAAAATAAAATACATTAGATAAAAGTATGCATTGTATTATTTCCATTGTGGGATTAAAAGATACAACCAGTCTACTAAAGTAATTGTTTTATTAGTGCATTTCGGTGCTGATTGTACAACTGACTTAATACAAGTTACATTGAAGTTTTTTAATTGCGGCATTAAACTTTATATTATGTTTTCTACCCGGTCACATATAACCCGGTTTTCTACCTGGTCATTGTGAATTTGTATGTATTGTAGAGAAAGTAAATAAATACTATAAATTGAATATTTTTAGACAGTAAAATTGTATAACTTAATTTTTTTTTACAATAGAACCAAAATATATAAGCCTCAAGCTCGGTGAAAATGCCCTCATTCGATCCGTCGGGTATTTATATAATATCTAATGTGTTTTCATCTTTTCAAACACTCTGATAACGTCCCAACAACCCATAATGCTTAAATTTTGGACATGTATAAGTATCAAGCACTTTAATATAATCTAATAGAGCGGGATCTTAGATTTTCTTCCAGCATCCCTCTGAGGTGTAAAAAGGGGTTTCAGAAGTGCCACTCACCCCAATAATCACCCGCTGACCTGGAAGACTGAATCTTTGCAAATTTATAATATCAGCCACGGTACATGCACCAACGGAGCTAGATTTTTGATTTCCCTACACTTTATGAGTAGAGAAAATGATTTGTTTAAAAACCCTTCTAGATCCTGCAGAAGCTCACCCGGGGACTTAGTAGACCGAATTTTTGTATATAATGACATTGACTGTGAGCCAGAATCTAACAGAACTGGATGTGATTTTGGATTGGAAGTCGAGAAGTCTGTCCATGCTCTTCAGAAACCCACCGGCGAAATAGAAAGTTAAGAATACTATGGGCACATTCTTTCGGTCGACCCAGACAGTTCGACCTACCCGAAAGTAAAAGGTATTTCTTTTGGATGACCGCCACATTGTCACCCAATTTAGACCGAAATCCAGTGGGGAGTTACATTCACAGGGACCGTACCCTCCTTAACCTGCAACCAACCTCTCGGAAAGGATTTTCGGACCAACAGATTTAGCGTGCCTGTATATCGCGTAGACACGGAGATAGTTTGGGCAGCGCCGGGAATAGAACTCTGGTCCTCCGAGTGCAATCCCCGTGCTCTAACCACTGGGCTATCTCGCCTCTAGTATGGACTCTTGAAGGAACTGAAACTAACGGGACAGTATTTAGCTAATCTGAATTTTTGAATTAGACGATTATTTTTTATGCTAATCCCCACACGTTGTAAATTAAAATAAAACTTATTTAAAATAAGTTGCTACCATATATTGTTTTAAGGATGTGCTTTTTTTGACATGATTAAAATACTAGTTTTTCATATTTTAATTTTTGATTTTTTCTGTCAATTAAATTCTACAATCAATTATGTCAATTAAAAACGACTGAATATCCTTTTGATCCCTTTTAAGTACCACCAGGGGGTACACGTACCAATTATTTGAAAAAATATGACACGTGGCATATATCACATTATCGATGTTTGGAAAACAGAAAAGTCTCGTGGGTTTTCAATGTGTTGCAGATCGCAGGAATCGCGATAAATTTCGCCAAATGGCGGCCATTGATGTTCAAAATAGCATTTTACAAAATTTGCTTAATTTTCTTCCGTAAGAAGTAAACTAATAAATTTCATAAATTTGATAAACTACGGAGTGAAGGTACGGTAAATTCAAATACTGCTCAACTTTTCTTTAATTTCCAAAGTAACTGTAGTTTAAAAGTTTGCAATTCTTGAGTGTTTTCATTTGTTTTCCATTAGAGTTGCACTTATTATTGTGTCGATTTTTGTCTTCGCATTAGTCGCCTTCAATAGAGGAACACTGCTGTGTTACTTTGCAATATGGAAAAGTTTTGCAGATGTGGTCCTATTTGCTTTTACACGTGTTTCTGTTTACAGTTTTATCTACGTATTGAAGCTTGTGGCAGCTTCGTCAATCACCTTGTCAATCGGATGTAGGGTAAGTCATTATCTTAGTAGTGTTTATAGTTTCGTTAAAATAATTCAATGTGTGACGATCAAGATAGTTCCACGGCACTTTTAAGAATTGGTGATCATAAGCTTCAAGCTAAGACTGCAGCAAACTCTATTACGATTGGAGAAAGCATAAATAGTTCCAAGTTGTCCAAGTGGTTGAAGTGTGAAATAGACTTTATTGAATCCAATGAATTATTTAGACGTATTTGAAACGAAATATTATTACCAATATTACGATCTTGTTTCAGTTAATTTTAAAAACGTTGCTCTAAAACTAGTGATTTAATATTTCTATTTTATGATTTATTTTTAGAAATTTGAAATGAAATGAAACTGATATCATGATTTAGATGCACAACCCACTGAATCATGCTGCGATGTAGTCTGACGATGTAGTGGGCTGTGCATGTAAATCATGCTATCACAACCTTGTTTCTTTAGTGCATCTTAACCTATGCTTTAGTGGCATAACATGTAATCTTTGAGTTATCACTGTGGTTAGGCTGGGTAAGCATTACTTTATTATTCAACTTTGAACCATCAGTTCGTAGTTGTGTTGTTATGAAAATTTCCTAAACGGATCAAGTATGATGTACCAAGTTGACACTGTTTAGTAAAAAGCATCATAATTTGAGAATACATCTGATTTTGTATACAAACAAAATATCAAAAGTGTCACAATACAAAATAGAGACGTCATTTGGTATGCAATCAGAATATCGAATGTGCTACAATTCAAAATAAGGGTGTTTTTGCAACGGTTGTACAATAAAGTTGATTTACATGATAATTTGATAATGTGTATAACAGTTTCTACTTGTTGCAGATATGGATTCTATGTTAATGATTTTTAATAAGGTTTCGAAACTTAACTTTTAATAATTTATAATCAGTATTTGAAATAATATTTTTAGATTTCCTTAATGTTGTTGACTTGAAGTAATAGTGCAAAGTATAGATATACGAATAGATGACGTTCGCATGCAAGAATCAAACAAAAAACTTTAAACGCCACTTCATAATAGGGATTATTTTGATATCTTCATATGATATCAATGTTAAAATACTTTTGTATGTTCCAGTAAACGAGTGTCTCTTTTGTTCTTGTCAAATATTGTGAGTAACTATAAAATTTACTAAGAAATATAAGACACAGCTCAATATCTTTTAAGGAAATCAAGCACCTTAGAATTCAAAATATGGTGAGAGGGTGGGGATTCAGATACCCAATATGGTTGTATGTGCCAAGATTTTGGATAAAATCTTCAAGGTCAAACTTTGGAATCTAGTTCACTATCTTATGAGACATTATTTACAAAACTTCACATCTTGTGATATTACTAATCAGGAAAAACTTTCTCAGAAATAAATGTTATGTGACCATACATTATATGCGGTTGCTCCTATGGAGTTTTTAATGAAAAGTTTGTCTTATACTTAATTGAGAAACTATATAAAAACTATTAGAAACACAAAAGACGTAAATCGTAACAGTACTGTAAATTGATTGGCTTTTTTGGACATTGAAAGCTAAACTTTGATGTTTGCATTAATTCTCTAAACTTTTATGGTGATGGAACATTAACATACTTAAATTGTGTGTGTTAGCGCGCTTTCATATGAAGTTGTCTACCAAACGGAAACTGCATGGTCAGGTTAATGGTCCTAAAAAGCAGACGAATTTATAGTACTGCCAAACCTTCATTGTGTAGAAATAATGTTACGAGTGATAAGGGAAACTTGAGCAACGTATCCAAGCACAAATAAAAGAAAATTGCAGCATAGCTGTTTCTCATTCGTCAGTGGTGAATCCTTATCGTCAGTGCTAGAAAAGCAACAAACCTGAAGTCAAAAAGACGGAATGGGCGTGTTGGTTCATTTCCAACGAATTTTTGAAATAGCTGTATGCTGCATTTATTTCATTTGTTGCACAAACGTTACTTATCCTTTGAACAAAGTGTTTTCACTTATTGAAATCGTATCAAGGATTTGTTAAACGAATTGAGATGTTATCAATAATTTGTTAGGAATGGTTATCAGTTATCACACACAATTTTATTATAGCGAATTATATATAGCAACTTGTGTTTTAAGTTCAAAGCACAAGTCTTGTTGCCAAGTTCTTAAATGCTGTTGATAAACAGTTTTTAGTCTCTAACCGATACATGGATATGTAAATATGATGCCAAGATGTTTCTTTTTTCCATAGATATGATAGAAGAATATAAATACAACTTTATTAGTAATCATTGATTGTTTATAAAATTTTAATGCCGTGTCTTAATTTAGATATATAATGATTTTGTGGTCCAAGTAGTGATAATAGGTATGTGTAGTAGCATTATCGCATGCATAAAAAATCTGATGTGGGTAACACATGACTTTCCTTATATAATGTAATGAATTTACTACTTTTACAGTAAAAAAAATATGTTTTTCTTATAATAGATACTAATATTCATTCCAAGAGATTGAATTTTCGACAATTAGTGGTCATTTTCATTGATTTAGCGTCATTTTTATCCATTTGGCAAGATTTTCGTTAATTTGGTAACATTTCAAAAAGTCGCCAAGTTGGCGACATTCCGCCAATTTCGTCGCCAAAATCTCGCCAAGCGTTATGGACGAAGAAATAAGTTATTCTTACAGCAGATAAATAATTATTGACGTTCAAATACAAAAGTATTACACAAAGTATCTTTTTTCATGAATGGAACGAGCTAGATCCACGAGAATGATGTCACCCAATTTAACGCATGATATTACATATGAAAAGTGAACATGTTTCTCAATAGGATTTTTTTTTCTATTTTATATGACTTTTTGATAATTTTTTTGAAAAATGTGCAATATCTCGAGAACGGTTCATGTTAGCGTTCTAAAATTTATGTCAATCGTTTTTTAATGAAAAATTACATAAAAAATGTCTATTTGCGTAACTTTATTAGTGGTTTTGATTTTTTGACGATTTTTTCAAAATTTCATTCGAAAATTTAGGGGGGTTCTGAACATTCGATTTCGTATAAAAACAATAGGTTTCCAGTGTTTACGGATTGTGATTTTTGTACTAAATTTGGTTCGAATCGGTCCATTTGTTCGTCAGTTATCGCCCCCACTGACACACCCACACACACACACACACACACACACACACACACACACACACACACACACACACAGACATCAGTTCAAAAATGTTTGATTCGTGATCAGGGATGCTTGAAACGTGCTCTTCCGTCGAAAACTCAAATTCTAATTTTCGACCCCGTCACAATACTTTCCTTATACATTATGTATATAAGGAAAGTAATATTTGGACTTTAATAATAAAAGTAGGAATATCATTATTTTAATGGAATTTCTGGTACTCTGAAAACTTTCATATAAAATGGATAATTTCACACAATATACATTTATAAGAGATGTTTAATGATTCCAGGTCTCATGAACTCTGTGATGAATTTTGATGAATTTGTTTCCAGGTAATAGTGCTGAGTCCAGGGCATACTACTTTCCTTATATACATAATGTATAAGGAAAGTATTGTGACGGGGTCGAAAATTCGAATTCGAGTTTTTGACGGGAGAGCACGCTTTAAGCATCTCTGATCACGAATCAAACATTTATGAAGTGATGTCTCTCTCTCTCTCTCTGTGTGTGTGTGTGTGTGAAAGTATGTGTGTGTGTGTGTGTGAAAGTATGTGTGTGTGTGTGTGTGTGAAAGTATGTGTGTGTGTGTGAAAGTATGTGTGTGTGTGTGAAAGTATGTGTGTGTGTGTGTGTGTAAGTATGTGGAGACAGTAACTGACGAACGAATGGACCGATGTGAATGAAATTTGGTACAAAAATCACAATCCGTAAACACTGGAAGCCTATTGTTTTTATACACAATCGAATGTTCAGAACTCCCCTAAATTTCCGAGTGAAATTTTGAAAAAATGGTCAAAAAATCAAAACCGCTAATAAAGTTACGCAAATGGAGATTTCTTATGCAATTTTTCATTAGAAAACGGTTAACATAAATTTTAGAAAGCTAACACGAATCGTTCTCGAGATATTGCACATTTTTCAAAACATTATTAAAAAGTCTTTTAAAATAAAAAAAAAATTTCCTATTGAGAAAAATGTTCACTTTTCATATGTACTACCATGCGATAAATTTGGTGACATCAACTCGTTCTATTCATGAAAAAAGATACTTTGAGTAATACTTTTGTATTTGAACGCCAACAGTCATTTATTTGCTGTAAGAATAACTTATTTCTTCATCCAAACGCTTGGCGAGATTTTGGCGACGAATTTGGTGGAATGCTGCCAACTTGTAATTACTTGTCGCCAACTTTTAACTTTTTAAATGTTGCTAAATTAACGAAACATTCGCTAAATGAATGAAAATGGCGCTAAATCAATGACGACTCATTGATGATGATGATACGGAAAATGACGACTCATTGACGAAAATTCAATATCTTGGAAAGAATATAAATAACTACTATAAAAATAATATATTCTTTTTACTGTAAAAGTAGTAAATTCATTGCAAAAAATTGATGTTGTCATTGTTAAGCAGGGACGGATTATAGCACAAACACTCCAAGTTAACCTTTTTTTCGAAGGGTAGAATTATCGGAATGATTGAATTAGGACAAACACAGACAGCAGTTTTCAGAGAATGGAATGTGCCACAATGTGTAATCTCTAGACAATGGAAAAAGTTTCAAAGTACTGGAGACGTTGAACGATAACTGTTTAAGAATTACAACACCTCGTCAGTACCGGCCGGTATCTGTCATTAATTGCATGATGTCACAGGCCAATATAAGGCCAATACTGAGGGACACTGGTCTCTATGCCAGACGCCCAACAGTTTGCTTTTCGCTCCCCCTTGTCTACAGCCATACGCGTTTGCAATTAAGTCAGGAACATCAAATATTGGCTCTGAATTAATGGGGCTTTGTGCTCTTCATTGATGAGTCCAGATTCAAATTGCAGATTAATTTCCGTCGCATCACTATATCGAGAGCATGGGGAACAGTTACGATCTTCTTAACATCATGGAACGGGGCCAGTTTAGAGGTGGTGGAATCTTTGCATGTACAGACATTATGCTGAGCGAGTGCACAGAGTTCCACATCGTCGACAGAGGTTCTGCTACTGGTAAGTCCACGATTTGTATTAATGGACGGATTGTGAGCGCAACACCGCTGTCGGTCAGTCGATGATTTCCTTCAAAGTGAATACTTCATCCACCGAATAAAAATCCAATAGTTACTTTATCCCGTGAATCCCAGTGAGCATCCGTGTGGTGCACTAGGCAGACGAACTGCTTCGGTTCAACCTCCACCAAGGACTATTTTGAAACTAAAAATAGCGTTAGTTGAAAAGTGGGTTTTTGCTCTCCTACTCATGTACAACCTCATAAAAAGGCATGAAAAATCGAATTGAGGCTTCAGTTTGTTAAGGCGTGTTTCAATTTTTCTCTACGAAAAACAAAAATCATATTTTGGCATCTGATTTTTTAAATGCATAATTCCTGCATAAAATTCATTTTTAACACTTTACAACAAAGTTGAAAAGTGTTTATGACTTTGTTCATTCATTCTGTCTGTCTGTCTGTCCGTTAGCACGATAACTGCCGTAAAAATGACTTAATCAAAATGAAATTTTAGTATGTTGTTCAGACGGTCTGTAGGACCTACGGGAAAATAAATGAATAATATCCCCCAATTAGTTTAGGATTGAACCCGGGTTGAAAAAATGAAATACATTGAGCCCTATGGCACCTAAGTTTTCAAACATTTTTTAAGCGAATTTAAAATTCACAAATTGCTTTGAAAATTTTAGGTAATATTCAAATTGTTCCATAAAATATATAAAAAAAATTCAGCGAAGTATATTCAGTAGTTTTTTAAATAAAAATTAAAATACTAATAACACCTCTTATATGAAGCGATCACGTGACCACGATATGAAAAGATCACGTGACCCACTTCAAAATGATGTATGGCATCCATCTTGTCTCAAAATCGTGATTTTTAAAGTTCTTTTTAATTCATATTGAGTGTTGTATTCGTCCCAAAACCACTTTATTTTTGGTTAAATTCTGTGCATCTACATACTGAAACAACGCAATGACAATATATTTGAGTTTAAATGCTCATCTAAATTTGATTATTTCTACAACGAAGCCTATTTTTCACCTATGTAAAATGTAAACAGCAAAATATGTAGAATGAGTTGTATTACAATTGCTGTATTTCTTTAACACAAAATCATTTAGTTCATGGAGTCTGCATAGCTGATATGAATGAAATATTCATTGAATTTACAAAGAGAAGGACGATTTTTTTAGATGACGTTTTACGCATAGAGGTTAATTACTTGTGGTTCCATAGTCTTAATTTTTAAATAAAATAAATTATTATAGTATTGTGCTGAATGACATGAATGGGAAATTATTTATGAATGAAATGCTGCTTTTATAGAGAGAGCCAGGCGTGTTATTTTTTCTATGACATCATTTGAATGAATTTCAGTTGTTTTCGATGAAGTTTACAAATATAATAAATTATCGTAGTATTATAATAATTCTAAAATTATTACCGAGGAATGTATCACATTTTAGAGATGTTTAAACAAAGCAATTTAAATTTCAATGCCGTTATTTGAATGAAGTTCATTTTTTTCGATGAAGGTTTAAGTTTTCAAATATAATAAATTAATGTAGTATTGTGATAAGTTTTAATATATTACCGAGGAATGTATTGCATTTTAGACATGTTTAAATAAAATTGCATTGAAGTTGAAAAGTGTTGCATAATCAATGCTTTAAGCATGATTGATCTTTCTTGTTATTCTTATTTTTTCTGTTGCCCTTGCGTTACTTTATTACACACGCATACCAAGTTTCGTTTCTTTCCGATATTTGGTTCCCGAAATGTCTAGTGAGTGGAGTGTCTTGGAGTCTAGTGATTATACTTCACTTTTGGACACTAGTGCATATTGAAATTTTTGATCACCTTATGCAGAGAAGATCGAATGCAGTTCAGTTTTATCTGATATTTCAATCCACTGATTCAGATAAACTGGTTCGATAGGGTTCGGAATGGTAAGAAGTTATCAAGCAAGGCAGTGAGAAAAAGGTATCAAGCAAGGGCGTGCTCAAAGAGGAGGTAGGTGTTAAAGCCCCCCCTAAAATTTGAAATATTTAACACCTTCCGAAATTTGAAATATACCTTAAAGGATTCAAGCTTTTGATATTTCGATAACATAAATTTTTAAATTGGTGATGCGTTAAAAAATTGACTGGGTCACGGTTTCAATATTATGCAAAAAATTCCTTTCTCTCTTTTTATTTGGCTATTACTTTCCTTATATACATAATGTATAAGGAAAGTATTGTGACGGGGTCGAAAATTCGAATTCGAGTTTTCGACGGGAGAGCACGTTTCAAGCATCCCTGATCACGAATCAAACATTTTTGAAGTGATGTCTGTGTGTGTGTGTGTGTGTGTGTGTGTGTGTGAAAGTATGTGTGTATGTGTGTGTGTGTGTCAGTGAGTCTGTGGAGACGATAACTGACGAACGAATGGACCGATTCGAACCAAATTTGGTACAAAAATCACAATCCGTAAACACTGGAAGCCTATTGTTTTTATACGCAATCGAATGTTCAGAACACCCCTAAATTTTCGAATGAAATTTTGAAAAAATCGTCAAAAAATCAAAACCACTAATAAAGTTACGCAAATAGACATTTCTTATGTAATTTTTCATTAGAAAACGATTAACATAAATTTTAGAGCGCTAACATGAACCGTTCTCGAGATATTGTACATTTTTCAAAAAAATTATCAAAAAGTCATATAAAATAAAAAAAAAAATATTTCCTATTGAGAAACATGGTTACTTTTCATATTTAATACCATGCGATAAATTGAGTGACATCATTCTCATGGATCTAGCTCGTTCCATTCATGAAAAAAGATACTTTGAGTAATACTTTTGTATTTGAACGCCAATAGGCATTTATCTGCTGTAATAATAACTTATTTCTTAGTGCATAACGCTTGGCGAGAATTTGGTAGAATGTCGCCAACTTGGCGACTTTATGAAATGTTGCCAAATTAACGAAAATCTCGCCAAATGGATAAAAAGGACGCTAAATCAATGAAAATGGCGACTAATTGTCGAAAATTTAATATCTTGGAAAGAATATTAGTATCTACTATAAGAAAAACCTATCCTGTAAATGTAGTAAATTCATTACATTATATAAGGAAAGTCATGTGGTGCCCACATCAGATTTTTTTGTTTTGTAATTAATATATTTATTATCCTTTTTATTTAAATAAATGTCTGATAAAATATTTCTGGAAGTCATTTGGACACTGCGGAATTTTTAAGTAGATGCAGCTAGCTATATACATATGAAGATCTACAGAATATTGACAAGCATGACATTAGTTTATTACTCCCAATTACCAATTTATATTTCCATAGAGGAAAAGGGGGGTGGGACTTTTCTACTACGATTCATCTGAATTCTATATGCTGCTTTATATGCAGTGTGATGATTTTAAATACTTAAAATGTAGGCCGAACGCAGTTTCAGATGTTTTAATCATAGACTAATGAATATGATACGATTATGCTGATACTCTCATTATTCTGGTTTAATATTTGAGTCAGTGGAATTAAATGCCATCAGTCGATCATTGTTCGAACTTAAGTAAAAAAATAAAAATATTAGCATCATATGCTGTGTAGGTTGTAGAGCCAGCTTCAGCAATAAATGATTAACGTCTCAGTAGCTCAATGGTTAAAGCGTCGACTGAAAAGGAGAAGATCGGTGTTTCAAATCCCTGCTTGACCACGAGCACTTTATCACGACGCCCGAGCAATCGGCACATTAAATGCAGTGGATTAAAGAGATATAAGAAATACAGATTTTCGATTTTTCCATGAACCTTTCGACTTATGGTAGTGATTTGAATTCATTAGTCGTATGATGAACAATCTTTCATAAAAATGTGACTGCATGAAGGAGTTATGCTGATTTGAAGTTTCACTTCTGTTTGAAATTGAGGCTGCCGTTTACTTCAACTATAAATGAACCATCGCATTTGCTCAAGGGATAGATTGTGAACTAGCTAGGTGGAGGTCGGCGAATCAAAAGCGGCTGAGGTATAATACATTGCAAAATGCATTTAAAATTCTTGCCTAGCATTAGTGGTAACGATGTTTAATTACTTGTTGTAATCAGTAAAACTTTACGGCTATTAAGAATGCTTACCAAGAATAATGTAGTTATATATTTTTACGAAGAGAGGATGTTTCACCCGAATAGTAAACCTGAGCGCCTTATTCGGTTTTATGCTCTAAATAAATTATAACCGCCCCCGATATACACGCCACTGGCATCAGGTTACTTCGTCAAACTCCGCAGTTATTGGCCAAATTGGACTTCAAACTTTCTAGATTCTTGTGCAGTTGATTTTTCGCTGCTAATGAGGCGAGTTCTAACAGAAAAGAAGAAAGATAATGCGATGCCATTTGATGCTATTATACTGCCCCATCTAACATTTTCATATGGATGATCCAGTAGCTGAGATGTTGTATTGGGTGAGAGTTTCCTCGTGCTCTTTCGACTGTTGGGTTGAATGTTCAAATCCCACCTGCGGGCATGGATGTTGTGGTATCCGTTTAGGGTACCACGTGATCCGCCCTCAAACGCCATGTGACGGCAAAATGGTTCACGATCCGGCTTCTAAAAATAGATGAATGATTAGATAACCTAGTGCCTAGCCTTAAAGAAGTATTTTTTATATACGAGGGGCCAGATACATGTAAACATCTGAAGTTTATAATTGTGATGCAATTTGTGATAAAACAATAAACTCGAAGAGAAAAGTGCCATGTCTTAAAGAGAAATATACTTCTGTTGTATTCGAACTAAAATGCTGTATCTAAAAACAAAGAGCAATAGAGAAAGAACAAAATTTTACCGGAATCTGCATGCATGTTCTTGACATGTCTACTAGAGGACTTCTACTTCGAAAGCAGGAAGCCCCCCCCCCCCCAAAATGGGATTAAAATACATCATGCATTAAAAGAAAGCAAAGCTTAAAACTTTCTTTTAGTGACTTCGGGACACTTTTAGCATCACAGAAGGACTCAAATGGTGATATGCATTTTAAGTATCTAAAGTTTCATGCTTTAGAAATAGAAGCTTAATCTTATGAATTATGTAACAAAAATTATACGACAAAGTCCTTGATATTTTACTTTTATTGTTTATATATGGATAGTAAGCCGACTGGATATAAACAAGACGTCTGGATTTTAGACATAACATACGTGAGCTAATTTGGAAATATATAGGTATATTTTCTTTTATTATTGAAATTATGAATTCTTCATTTGTCTCTGGTCTCTGGTGCAGGCAAGCATACATAATCAAGCTGGCTTTGAATGCGGAAATTAGATCTCGAAGGACGAACTTTGAACTATGACCATCTTACAATGGACTCGGATTTACAATCTCATGAATTAAATAGTTTAATAGTCTATAATTAAATATAAACACGATGTCTGCTGGGTGGTAAAGTTGGGATTTGCAAGAACAGTTTATACTTACATATTTGAAGTACATAAGTTGTATTTCAAGTACATCGTACGGTTGCTGATGAGATCTAAATGATTTAAACATAAATGTTTTTTTGTCCGCTGGAAATACAATTTCAAGTTTTTGTTAATATCTGCTTTCCTTATCAGAGGAAAGAATATTGAATTACCGAATAATCGCTTACGTTAATGGTGTAAAAGTAAACTTTTATGAACTTTGCTCCCTTAGCAGATATCTAGAATGGGGGTATACTGTTAATGTAAACTTTTGTGTCTAAGACATATTTATTTTCATCACTAAATTAGTATATCAAGTAATAAATCCAAATGCGAAATATTTAAAAATATATGATTATCTGATGTGTTACATGACATTTCGTTATCTGATGTGTTATATGACGTTTATGTTCAAATGTTGAAAGTCATGTCATGTGTTCCCAAAAAGAAAATCGTGTATTGACATGGAATTGGTAAGATACACGTGATGTGTTCACATTTATAATAGAAGTTAAAGTGCCAATATCGTTTGAGACAATAAATCAGGTGGCGGTGGGATAAGTGTTTCTGGAGTGTTTCTATGACGAAAGGCCAAAAATATTTATTTAAACTGTCAATTTCGTATAAATGCATTATTATCATAATTTAGTATTATCACAATGCAACTTAGAACTGAAGCAGTAAATGATATTTCTGCTTCGACATTATTTTACATTTCAATTTATTTTTTTCTCTTCATATTCTGTACCCTGTCCTACAATTATGAAAAAGTAGTGATTAAGTATACTCAGAATTTGGGAACTAAATTTAAAAATAATCAAAAATACATATATAGAATACTATGCCTTCATGTTGTGTCAAATGAAAACTAAAGTTGCTTTACTAACACTAGCGACACCTGGATACAATTCTCAAGGCATTGTGTCATTTTTAAGCGTTTCATCCATATGAGTTTTATTTCCTTCTTTTCATGCAACAAATTTAAATTTTTTGCTATTTACGATTTATTTTTTATTTTTTTTTTAAATTTTTCAATTTTTTGCAAATGTTTAAACCGATCAAACTTTTACCACATCAATAATTTTGTGGCATGAATACAAAGATAATAATATCTAACGTAAGGCAGCGTCATTTATTTGCGCCATTAATCTAAATACTTTGAATTACAATTTTATCTATTTTTAATTAAAAATTCTGTATATGAAACTGATTCGTTAAAATTTGGTTGTATGTAGTCACATAGAAAGTGCACTTTAGACTTTTTTGTCCAGATAATCTAATATTTTAAAATGAAATGAAATATAATAGAATGCAAATTTTATTCCAAATGGGCACTTGCTTTAATATTTTCTTATATCCATAGCTTATGAAACTGAGAAACTTTGCCTGTGGCATAGAATTTGTTTGTACTTTTATTTATATAAAAATATTATATTTTTATTGTTTACTTTTTAACATTTTTATTGTGTACTTATTAGTGTACTTTTATTTATATAAAAATATTATATGTGTATTTATATAAAAATTATACTGCGGAACCAATGATTCATTGTGTTATTTCGATTTAATAATTGGAATTTTTTTAATTTTTACTTTCTTATACTATGTAATATAATATAGAGTATTGCTTTTACGAAAACTTTTGAATTCGAGATTTTGATGCGAATATAGGTTTTAGGACCTCTTGAATACGTTTTAACTAATTTTTGAGTGATATCCGTCTGTCTGTATGTATATATGTATGTTTGTGGCCGAGTACTTGTATACACGTTAGCTGCCACAACTATTGACGGATTCCTACGAAACATTATATCCAGATTTGTTATCTAAAAACCTACAACATGATATAATTTTTTGAAATGCGAGCGAAAACTTCGAAATTAATACGAAATTTTATATTTTTTAACAACATGGCAGCATAGGATAAAATTGAACATAATTATGCATAAAAGGGATTATTTATGAAACATTGATTGTGAGATTTACTAGTGTCAATCGTTGTTATAAAAGTACCAGCGATACAATTTCTGTGTTGGCCACGTCATTAGCCCCCCTCGGGTTGGGAGGGGGGGGGGGAGGGCAAGTTACTCGTACGGGGATACTTTGTCAAGTATGGTATCAATCAAAAGATTTTTTTCAAGCCCTATAAACTAAATGGTGGCACGTTATAATTGTAATCATTTGGGCCAACGATACTGATTGTTCAAAAATTTACTTGTAAAATTTGAAGAAAAAAACCCCCACAAACTATATAAAAATATATTCTAGTAATAGAAGGTTGAGTTGAGACACACTCCCATTTATTATATACTAGCAGCATACCCGTTCTTCGTACGGAGTATATAATATAAATAAACTTAAAATTCACAATCATGTGCAAATTCCTATAGTATACTAAATGGCATTTTTAATCAAAATATTCTGTTAAAATATTTAACATAATGCTCCTAAAAAGAAGTTAAGGAATGGCTGTTCTCGTTATTCAAAATTATCTTCACGGGTAGATCTGAAGAATAAAATATCCTGGCCTATTTATAAGCAAATTTATAAAAAGTATGGAATTTAATCAATATATGCAAAATAATAGAGTATTGTATGGGACCCGTACTACTTATATACGCGAATATTAGAAGATATAACCTATATTAGTAGATTACATATATAAATTGAAAATCTCAATAAATCCGTAATCTTTAAATCAGTAGGAAATAATTAATTCCAATATGTGCCCAAATGAAAGTGCTAAAATTATATGGGAAGATAAACCCGTACTACTTATAATGTCATAGATTAGAAGATATGTCCTAGTGTTAGTAAAAGATTACCCGTATTATAATATGTAGTCTGAAAATTTTTTACCAATATATAACAGATTACTTAATAAATTAAAAATATCAATAATCCCTGCCATCTTCATACCGGAAGGCTTGATTCCAATATATGCCAATATACATGTACTACTTATATTCCCTTACATTAGAAGATATACCCGTGCATTTGTAGACGATTACTCGTACAACGTACAATATATGAGTTTCAACAATTTTTGCCGCAATAAAACAATGCCATAAGAAATTGAACATATCAATAATCTCTGAATCAATAATGCCCGAAAACATCAATAATAATAATGTTTAAACATGAAGATCGTAATTGATATTATCCAGTCAAAAATACGATGGCAATGAAATTTATTTTATATACATATCTTCATCATTAAAATCGGAAAAGATTTAATAAAAATCTTCTTCCTCATAAACACATTAAATTTAAATCCGTTGTTAAGCGACATGTTATGATTTGCTTCAAATAAATTGGTGGTCAAAATATCGTCTAAATATCTCTAATGAAGGTTTGGCGACATTTTAAAAAATCGCCAAATTTATCGCCAAGTGGGACTGTAGAACTGACAGTCCCACTTGGCGATAAATTGACGAACCATCACCAAGATATTATCCCCTAAAAAAACACAATTTCGTTTATTTAGGGCAATTTATCAATTTCAAATTATGTTTATGGATTTATAAATATTTTTATCAATTTGGTGACATTTTAAAAATTCGCTAAATGTGTTACTAAGTAGGGCGGTTGGACTGACAGACAAATTCTAACGAAACACCATTTCAGTACTTTCTTTTAAGAAAACAAAATAAATTTCATTGATTTACGTCATTTTTATAAATTTGGGGACATTTCAATCAATTTGGTAACTTTTAAGAAATTTGCCAAGTTAGCGATATCCAGCCAAATTCGTAGCTCTAAATTCGCAGATCTGAATAAAATATCGTGATCCAGTTTGTATATACTAAATGAAAACACTAAAATATTGTTAGAAGATATACCCATTCTACTCTTTTTCTGTTTAAACAATTGGATAAATGAATTTATTGGGTAAACAAAATATGAGTTTATTAGCTAAGCACAATATATAAGCTTAAAACCTCTTTGCTAAAATAAATGAAAGTGGTGCATGCAGTTCGCAATTAATATAATTAAAAAAAATTAAACCGTTCATTTATAAGATATATTTTAATACCCATTTATTTAATATTCAAATCGAAAAAAAAATAATAATCATTAGCAAATATATTTAATTTCATTCCTTGGCCGAGCAACACGATATAAGATAGAATCGTCCTCATAAAATGCGAAATTAAATAACCATTTTAAAATCTTTATACTTCTAATCGTTGAGTAAAAGCTTGTGAAATACAAAACATGGAGGTAGATTTTTCCATTTAAATTCATGTTTCAAACAATTCATGCTTTCAGATAATGACTATTTAATGCAAAAATCCTGCATCAAACTCAAAAATAAAGTTTTAATTCCCTTTGACGTTTTAAACAAACGATTTTTATCCTTTGCGTTTGGATAAACCACGGAGTTGGAGAATAGAACTCCTATAAAAAAAAGTTCCGTTTTTCATTAATATCTTGACAACCCCTGGTCTTAAAAACTCGAAACTTGGGCAAAATTTATGGGGGGTTATTTTAAGGCCACCCACAAAATTTCATTAAATTCGGTTCAGCCGTTCTCTCATGATGATGAGATAAACGAAAGTTTCGTTTTTTACTAATATCTCGAGAACCACTGGTCGTAGAAATTCCAACCATAGACTAAATTTTAAGTGGGGCTATTTCTAGGCTACCCGCAAAATTTCATCAAATTCAGTTCAGCCGTTCTCCCGTGATGATGGGACAGACAGACAGACAGACAGACAGACAAACAGACAGACAGACAGATTTTCAATTTTATTTATATAGATTGGAATTATTATGATCTATTTTCGGAAAAGATAATAAAAAATAAAATACTGGGGTAAGGCATATTGGAGTTTAGCTCTCGGGTTCCATCTTCTTCCTTATGTAACTATTTTTTGTTAAATGTTATCTATATCCAATAATACAAGTTTAGTAGTTTTTATATTGTATCAAAACACAATACGATAAAAAAAATAATGTAATTTACATAAAGAAAACTTTTTAATAATAACTTTTACTACTTGCAAATTCTGTAAAAAAAATACTTTGAAGTTTTAGATAACTGAGTTAATGGACTACACAGATTGTAAGACGCGTGCACACATGGGAGATGGTTAATTAAAAAAGAAGTGAGAATCAGTGTTCTATTTCAAAGGTTTTTATTCCAAACTTGTCGCTCATAGTCCTGTATCGATCGATAGAGGGCTCTTCTATGTCGGGGCTACTAAGCTCTTGTGTTTAAGATACAGTTCATCGCTCCGCTATTGGAAGGATTTATATCGATCAATGAGCTTGGAATAAGGCCCCTGGAGAGTTCGTTTCATCCGCTTCATGGTATATTCAGTATAGCTTTCACTGAGATATTTTAAATATATTAATGAGAATTATGCTGCATGTTAGAACATGCATTTGTGAAAGAGAAAAGGGAAGGCGAAAAAAGAGCGGAATAGAGAGATAGAGAGAAATATATATATATAGAGAGAGAGGGACAGAGAGAAAGAGAGCGAAGAGAGAAAGAGAGAGATAGAGAAAGAGAGAGATAGAGAGAGATAGAGAAAGATAGAGAGGGAAAGAGAGATAGAGAGAGAAAAAGAGAGATGGAGAGAGAAAGAAAGATAGAGAGAAAGAGAGAGAGAAAGAGAGAGAGAAAGAGAGAGAAAGAGAGAGAAAGAGAGGGAGAAAGAGGGAGAGAAAGAGGGAGAGAAAGAGAAGGAGAGGGAAAGAGAGATAGAGAGAAAGAGAGAGAGAAAGAGGGAGAGAAAGTTGGAGAAAGAGAAAGATGAGATGGAGAGGGGAAGAGAGATATAGAGGGAGAGGGAAGAGAGATAGAGAGAGAGGGAAAGAGAGATAGAGAGCGCGAGGGAGAGAGATAGAGAAAAAGAGAGAGAAAGATAGAGAGGGAGAGAGAAGGAGATATAGAGAGAGGGGGAGGGGGAAAGAGAAATAGAGAGAGAAAGAGAGGAAAAGAGAGAGAAAAAGAAAGAGAGAAAGAGAGAGAGAGAGAAAGAGAGAGAAAGAGAGCGAGGAGAGAGAAAGAGAAAGATAGAGAGGGAGAGAGAAAGAGAGAGAGAAAGAGAGAGAGAAAAAGAGAGAGATAAAGAGAGAGATAAAGAGAGAGATAAAAAGAGAGATAAAGATAGAGCGAGAAAGAGGGAGAAAGAGAGAGATAGAGAGACTGAAGAAAAAGAGAGGGAAAAGCCAGAGGTCAAAGAGATAGAGAGAAAACGAAGGTGAGGTAAAATGAAGAGTACAAATCACAAAAAATAAAAAGTGCAATTTATATTTTACTTTTGTTCATTCTGTTCCTAAATAAATTACAATGCGGTTTTGATAATTTTTTTTATGAACATTTGATAAGCAGGATTCCGAACTGGCCATACGGTTTAGTGACTGTTTTTATAGAGTTTCTTTTAAAGAGATAAATAGAACATAGATTGTGAAAAGTTCTTGTAAAATCTTTTTGTGAGACCAGAAATAGATCTCACACCAGTTAATGTGAGAGAGTTTCATGTACATTATTTATTGTGTCTGAAACGTTAGATAATACCTTCAGTCTCAATGACGCCAAAGTTTACAGCATGTTGACACGGAGGTCAAATAAAACCATAAATTTAGGAGAGTCAAGACAGAGGGGTCGAATGATTCTTAAGAAAATGTGAAGTAATGACATTGGATAAAAAGGCTGACCAATGGAGAAGATGCTTGTTGCTTCGCTATGGAGGCGCCAAATAGGAGCAAAAGAGGAGTGTCGGACCTGAGGCAAAAGAGCCACAACTAAAGTAAAATAACGACATGAGAACGACGACGGTACTACACCTAAGAAAGAACTACTATAGATATGTAGACTTAAGAATGGCATAAGAACGGAGATACAGATCGAGGATACTTACAGAGAACAGACTAAGAGAAAGACATGTACGATTGTTCGATATTAACATCTAGCCAGCACAATATGATCGACGAATTACGTGTGGGTGAATAATACTTCGAGTTAATTCTAGTAAAATGAGCGACATTAAATACGTGCTGGTGACCAAGTCTAAGATAGCCTTGAAGGTATGTGTTCCTCAAATAATATTGCAGATCCCAAATACATTTTAGGCATTTTAACTAATGGTCTCACATTGTCTCTCTCCTGCCCGAACAAGAGTAATAATTGTTGTAATTAAGTAATTAGGTGTTTTATGTTGTTAATAAATGATTTATTGTTAAAGTTATAATGTTGCAATCAATTTAATATTATGTTAATTAATATTCCTTTACAGAACTCATGCTCTAGGAAATAATTGGTGGGATTTAATAGCGGCAAACAACGCAATGTTTAAATTGATAATGAGTTCCACTAATACGAATTTACGGCTATGTATATTAAGTGTAATTTAACAATTTAGTAGTATATTAAATATTATGTCTCTTAATATTATTTCTTATTACTGCGTCACATTTTTATACAAACATAAGTTTTATGCTTTGAATTGAAATGTGCCTTTCTTCGAATAAAAAATGCTATATCTATCTGGGAATAAACCAACATAAAACTTTTTGCAAAAACTTTTCTAAGATGTATATGCATATCCTTGGCATTTCTAATACAAAACTTCAACTCTGAGGATAAGAAGAAGCAAGAAATATTAAAAGACAAAACGTTAAAAGTAAAATAAAAACTTAAAAGGCATTCTTTGTATCTAGGAAATACTTTTACATCACATAAAGACTCAAACGATGGCGCACATTTGAAGCACTATAGTTTTCATTAGACAAAAAAGAAAAACATGAATAAAATTTAAAGTTAATTTTTTTCCTAAGCATTGCATTTTGGCTTATGTACATTTTAGAAAGTATTTTAGCTTTATTGCTTTAGAAATCAAAAGTAAATATCATGAATTATGTAGCACATCTTATTTCAGGAAGACACTGATGCCTTATTTTGAAATTATATGCGTAAAATGGGCTGCATGAAATATTAACAGTGCTCCATAGGTTGCAAGAGCTTCAGTGATACATGGCTAAAAATACAACCGAAATACAATAGCACCGAACGCTCGTCAATCAACTACAAATAATTACCTATGTTGTTTTTTTCATTTGCAAAAATAGAGGGGAAAAACACTATAAAGTCAAAGATTACAATATCTGTTCAATATTTATTTATAACTATTAAATTAAAATTTTAAACGTGAGAAAAAGACAAAAACTTAAAAACACATAAAAAGTAAAAACCGAAAACAAAATCTCCAAAATAATGAAAATATTCTGTTTAGAAGAATAACAGAAATTCGCATTCAGGATTGATTACGTACTTTCATGTGGCTGCCCCTTTCAATTGTTGGTCAACAGCAGAACGATGATATAAGCAGCATTACAAGCTTTAAAAATACAAAAATTTTCAATTTTCTTTAACTCGACAAGACGATTATCCGAAAACTTGTTAAAAAAAGCTTTGTAAAAAAATATTAACCAAGAAACTGGACTTCCTACTGTACATTTTTGCCTGTGACTGTTAATATCTAGCTTTTACAATTTAAAAGATATTTGGAGTGAAAGTAAGGCAAGGAGAAGTAAAAACTTGTTTGGGCACAAACTTTTAGGTTTTCGAAAAAAATTTCAAAATATTTAAATGTTGAAATTATTTTTAGATATTCATAAATGAAATCCTATTTCCGACAAAAGAAGTAAGAAAATTAAATCTTTATCTATTAGGGTCTGAGTTATAAGTGTTCAAGGTATTTACAATTTTCGTAAAGCTCCGATTTCAAGATGTGACTCAACCATAGATGTTATTTTTAGTAAACAGTACCGGAATTTTGTTCCTGTTCGTTTCGGCAAAAATACATCACTTCTACGTAATCAATCTATTTATATATACTAATTACCGAATGTCTGTTTGTCTGAATGTTCTCCTGTGTCTGTCTGTCACGCTTTTTTTAGTTTTCGAATATTTTCTATTTTAGGGGTGCCTTACACCAAAACGATCGATTTGTCGAATAAATAAGAAACGCCTCCTTAGACGCCGCCAATATAGGCTTGAAATTTGGTACATGGGGGACTATCATTTGATAAAAAGCCAAGAAGAAAATAATTTTTCAAACATGTCATTTAAAAGGGTGGGCGCACCACAATAAACGTTCGAAAAGTGAAATCATAGAAAAGCACACTTCTATAACAGACTTCACGAGTCATTCGTCCAATTAAACCCTCTTTTCAAACGAGTTCTGTAGAGGGGAATGCGCCACACTAAAACGTTCCAAAGGTGAATTGAGAGATAAATACTTGAAATTTGACAAAAGGGTCAATCAATCGATATAACAGCAGGAGAAAATCGTATTTTTTTTAAAAATTTTAATTTAATGGGATTTCCATACCAAAATATTCGAAATGGGAAATGCCAGTAAAACGGATTTTGAAATAAAATAGAGACATTAAAATGGGTGCAAGGATAGATCGTTAGATAGGAATAAAGTGTATAATTTCAGCCTTCTAATATTTGCTAATTTAGGAATGCCGCACACCTAAATGTTTAATTGGACGAATAAATGAGAAATGTCCTGTCTGAAGTGAAACAGATATTTGAAATTTGGTGCACGAGTGAACAGTTAAGGACCACTGGAAAAATCGAATTGTTTAAAAATTTCCGTTATTTGGAGGTTACTATTGTGAGACTGTTGAATTTCAATGGGTATTCGGCTAGTATTTATTTAAATTTTACAAGAAAAATTTTGAAAAATCGGTATTGTGAGTTCAAATGATTACAATTATAGCGTTTTATCCATTATTTTAAAGGACTTGAATTTTTTTTCGATTGATACCATACTTGATAATGTACCCACCGGAAGGGCTACTTGTCCTCTAAGAGGGGCTAATGACGTCACGAACAAAAAATTGTATCGCTGTCATCTTCCACAACAATGGTTGAAACTAGTAATTCTCGTGATTATTGAAACATAAATAAATTCTTTTATGCATGATTATGTCAAATTTTGTCCTATGCTGCTCTGCTAAAAAATATAAAATTTCAAATACATTTCGAAGTTTTCGCTCGAATTAATACAAAATCCATGTCTAGATGTTTTAATAACAAAGCCGGATATAGAAGTTTAATGAAAATACATTAATATTTGTGGCCGCTATCTTGTACTTAAGAAATGGACCACAGACAGACATATATACATACAGATAAATAGATAGACGGACATCACTCCAAATGTCGTCAAAACGTGTTCAGGAGGTGCTAAAACATAGATTGACATTAAAATCTCTCGATTTTGAAAATGTTCGTGGGAACAAAACTTTCTTTATATTCTATTGCATAGCATGAAAAAGGATAAATGAAAACGACGTTTCATTCTTAAAACTTATAATGGTTTTATAAATAATGCTATTAATAAGGCAGTGCTTACAAAGGCAAATTGTCTGATCATGTTTTTGTTATACATATTAATTAACACTATAATTTGTCTGTTGATTTTGACGTATATAAAAACCATCTATCATTATGTGTTATACATTCGAATGTATCTGATTGCTGGTACTAAATTCAACCATAAAAAGAAGTTGGTTATGAATTCGAAGAATATCGAATTTAAATTATGAATATCTAACTTATGAATACAGTGCCAATTAGAGGCAATGGACCAATTCAATAATTCGATATATATTAGGGTCGGTTGTACCATTATGGCGATACATGATGAGACGATATTAAGAGGGCGACACTCTTTGTCAGAGTGGGACGGGTGTTGTCTCGCTTCCTGTTTGAGATAGAGGATAAAGCCAATTACAAAGTTGTAGACCATTGCAAAATACGCATAAAATACGCAAATAATATGGAAAATGCTGCACCATATTTGGATTCCATGATTTAAAATATGACTTTGTAGTCTTGTTCATTTTAACTTCGTTTAATTACTCATAACTGCAGATATTTTTCAAAATGATAAGTTCTAACGAAAACAAAACCGATAGAGAGATATTGCGTTCTGCATGTCTTGCACACCATGTATATGACTTTATAGTTGTCTGATTGTAATATCATATATGGATCCCATGACTCAAAATATGACTTTGTAGTTTCGTTTATTTTGACTTCAATTTCTTTTACTCAACCCTAACTGCAAGTTTAAGCTTAAATTACCTATAACTGTATATACTTTGAAAATGATAAATCCTATGGAAAACCAAACCGATAGAGATTGCTTTCTGCATGTCATGCACACCATGTATATGACTTTATAGTTTTGTGTCTGGGATGCTATATTTGGATCTCATAACTCAAAATATGACTTTGTAGTATTGTTCACTTTAACTTTGATCTTCTTTTACTCAATACTAATTTCATGTTTAAGGGCACGGTGGACAATGAAATTTTTTTAATTTATTTATTGACTTAGAAACGTGAAAATTTGTATAAATATTCCTCTTAACATTACTATATACAATGCCATTAAATATTTTTTTCAATTTTGTTATAAATTTGTATTTTAAACATTGTATATTTAAACATTGCGTAAAAATAGCATATTGCGTAAACATTACGTAAAAATGTAATATATTTAAACATTGCACCTGCTGCAGCAGGTGCAATGTTTCTGTCGGCGACTTCCATGGACGCCAATGCCTGCAAAGGGGATCGAACTATTTGGGATAGGGTATGTCAAATACCTGTCTTTTTGAGAGATTCTTCGTTTGGGATGGACGCTGTCCCACCCGTAAGCAAATGTTAAATGTGTAAAATATTGTTATATATTAAAACTTTTTTAGTCGATTTTTGCTCATTTCCCGATTTTTGCTCATTTTTCCCTTTAAGCCAAAACTATTCATAACTGCAGATACTTTCCAAAACGATGAGCTCCCTGGAAAGCCAAACCTATGGAGAGATAGTGCATGTGGAGAGTTCTTTAAAAGGTTTATTATTATTTACGTAACACGGTACAACCCCCCCCCCCCCCTCCCTAAGAAAATGATTGTTTAGAATGTTTGATTTAGAAGCTTATACAGGAAAGTTTCGTGTCTTAAAGCAAAATTTATCTCTTGTATGAAATAAAGTGTCACATCTGAGATGAAAAAAGGAAATGTTGACAAATTTTTACCTAAGGCTACATGCATGTCCTTGACATTTCCAATACACAACTTCGACTTCCGAGTCCGGAGAAAGGAAGATGAAAAAAAATATTAAAAGGCATCGCGTCAAATGTAAACAAAGTTTTAAAAGCTTTTCAGTGATAAGGAAATAGTTTAAACATCGCAGATTCAAAAATTGACACGTATTTTTAGGATCGCCGGCTTTTTTTACGCACCAGAAATAACTTAATCTTATGAATTATGTATTATAAATTATACCGTGGACATCCCGTTCTGTACCTTAAATGTTTACAGGCGTATAATGAGTTATCGGAATGTAAAGAATGTACAACATATTGTTGGAAGCATATGCATAATGAGCTCATTAAGCAAAATAGGGGAGGTACTTTATATTAAATTTCAATGGATACTCTAAATATAAGGGATTATTTCAGATGTTTTGGGGATTATTTTCGAAGTTTAGGGGATTAGTTTGGAAGTTTAAAATTTGTTTAATTTTAACTAAGAGTTTAGAGACTGTTAATGTTTTAACCGTATCTAGAAAAGGAACATTGCACTATGGTTTTCAAGTTTAATTGATTTTATTAAATTTTTAACCATAAATATCATTTGCTTTATTAAATTTAGGAAACATAATTATTTTGTATAGCACATATTTTATAATTCAAAGGAATTGGAATTCAAAGGAATTCAAAGGAAATTCAAAGGAATTCAAAGGAATTATAATTCAAAGGAATTCAAAGGAAAGTTTGTTCGAGTAAAATACAAACTGACCTGCAGTATTTTACTATTATGTATATGCAACATACATTACGAAAAATCTGTTTATTTGCTAAAAGCCAAGATATTCAGTAAACTGATGTCAATTAGCAAAAAAAATGTCAATGATTCCGCTCTCTGATTGGTTGATTTCAGGCGTTTAGCTGGCAGAATATAGAAACAGGCGAATAGAGGAACGTAATATGTTTTTCTTATCTGTCTCCGACATTTTGGGTCATTTATAATTTAATAGCCAGATTTTTGTGACGCGTTAGATAAACATTGCAACAAGTTCAGAAATTGCGAACAATTTGAGATATTTACTAAACAAAGGTGTCCATATATAGTGAAAAATATTTACAAAGAGTTTTAAAGGTTCATTTGGTAATAATGAATAAATTTAATTTATGAATTTGTCCAATTTTTGTAAAACTATTGGAAAATCAGGAATCGGAATTTAGCGACTTATAAGTTATCACAAAATTATATGCTTTTATGAAACGAAATATCTTTTAAATGTCAGTTAAAGAAATGATTTTTTAATTTTCGAACAAAAGTACGTTAAGAAAGATTGAGGCCCTTACTCCTAAAATGAATAAACCGCTTATACTTGTATTTACTGATAAAAGGTCGCATTTTTTTCACTTCATTAATGTGATTTGTTTTATATATCATACCCTGACGCACAGGAGTAAACAGAGACAGCATTACAATGTTTTAATCGTATTCATGGATATTCGAAACATATATATTGATAAAAATTCTAGAGCTGATTCATTTATCCAATCAGACTACTTTTTCTTTATATTTAATATGTATTGTTGAATAAGTAAATATAAAAAATCCGTTTTTTCGATTTTGGGGTGAAAGCTTCTATTCATAACTCGTCATAAGCAGTATCAGGTATTAAAATTGTTCTCTATATATACATAAGTTAAACTGAATATTGGACTGTTTGTAACTATCTTACAACAATGGAATTATAAAATGTAGAAGCGAAGAAGAACATTGAACTCTTTTTACTTTCCCTGCAATATATGATAATGTATAGGGAAAGATTTGGAATCATGTCGAAAATCGCAACTCGAGTTTTCGACGGATCTACACGTTTCGAGACCTCTAGAATACGAAAAAACTATTTTTAGCGTGACGTCTGTGTGTGTGTCTGTGTGTCTCTCTGTGTGTCTGTTTGTCTGTCTGAGCAGATTTTGTATCCACTCTAACTAAAATACTAATTGACCGAATTTCATAAAATTTGGCAGGTATGTCGCTTGTGGGCGGATCTGGTGCTGATTAGTTTTGGATACGATTCGGGATAAAAGAATCCGCCTTATTTTGCGAAATGGCCCGCAAAGGTTTGTATCCACTCTAGGTAAAAAACTAATAGACCGAATTTCACAAAATTTGGTAGATAAGTCGCTTGTGGGTCACGCTGGTGCTGATTAGATTTTGGTATGATTCAGAAAAAAAATAACCTGCTTTATTTTGCAAAATGGCCCGCAAAAATCACCAAAATTTAAAATAAAGAACTACGTATGCTCAAGTATATCCATTAAATGCTCGTTTAAAACGTAATTTTTAACGAAGAAAAGAATAAGACCAACCCCATTACACTAGGACTAGCCGTTCCTGAGATATTTTAGTTTTTTTGTATTTTCTCTACGCCATCTTTGAAAATAAGTCCAGTTATCAAATGAGAACGAAAATTGAATTAAAAGTGAATTAAATTTAATTAAAATAAAGAGAACGTGAATATAAGTCTGCAGGGAAAGTCATGTACTGCCCACATCTGATTTTTTATTTTTCCTGCAATACATGGTAATGTATAGGGAAAGTATTGGAATCGTATCGAAAATTGTAACTCGAGTTTTCGGTGGATCTACACGCTTCGAGACCTTTAGAACGCGGAAAACTATTTTTAGCATGACGTCTGTCTGTGTGTGTATGTTTGTGTGCATGCAATTTATGCATCCACTCTAACTTAAAAACTAATGGATCGAATTTCATAAAGTTTTATAAATAAGTCACTTGTGGGTGATCCTGATGCTGATTAGATTTCGTTATAATTCGGGTTAAAAGAATCTGTTTTTTTTTTTTTTGTTTTTTGTTTTTTTTTGCGAAATGGCCCGCAATAATAACCTGTATCTACTCTAACTGAAGGAGTAATTGACCAAAGTTTACAAAATTTTGTAGATAAGTCACTTTTGGGTTATCCTGGTGCTGATTAGATTTTGGTATGATTCGGAAAATAAGAATCTGCATTTTTTTTGCAAAATGGTTCGCAAAAGCACTAAAATCTGACATAAAAGACTACGTATGTTCACATGCATACATTAAATGCTTGTTCTATATGTAATTTTTGACGATGAAAATAATGAGACCAACCCTAATTACTCTGGGACTATCCGTTCACGAGAAGGTTTTTCGCATTTTTGCTACGCCGGTTTCGAAAATAAGTCCAGTTATCAAATGAAATCGAAAGCTAAATTAAATGTGTAAATTTCGTTCAGTTTTAATTAATTGTACGTGTTATTTAGTGCAATTAAACTCAATTTAATGAATTATTAAGAAAAAAAGAAAAAATGAATTCAAGTCTGTAGGGAAAGTCAGGTGCTGCCCACATCAGCTTTTTATCTATCTTACAACAATGAAATTTTTACGGGCCATTTCCAATAAAGTGCCTTTTTTATTTCACGAGGATCTGCCAACTTTTAATAAATTAAAATATTCTATTACAGTTGTATCAAATATCAGCTGTCTAGGATGGGGGAAATCATGTTAAAAATGCCGTCAAAGAAGTTTAAACAGATAGACAGACATCCATACATCGGTTACAAAGAGTGAAGCAAAAGTTTTTAAAAACATTGAAAAATATCGGATGTAGCAGCTTCTTGAACGGTGTACTGATTTATATATTTAGAAAACATGCCAAAAAATAAACTATTTATATTTTGAAATATTCCTAACATTTAAGTTTGTTTCTTTAATTAAATGTTCTTTTTATGTGTAAAATTATAATACCTTTGAGATGTATAAATATGAAAACGACTTCAGAAATACTGTAATGATAAATAAATCAAATTTTTATTTCAAGCAGCGCCTATACTTAGCAAAAGGAGGTATTTAATGTAAAATCTTCATCTACAAAAAGTATCATTTAAAACTACTGATAAAACTGAACTGAACTGTTTTTCCTTCTAAATGAAAAACATATTGTGGTTGAAAGTTTCACTAGTAAATTTTAATTCTCTAAATTAAATGAAGGTTAAACGACCTTTTTAAGGTCATACTGGAGTTTAACTTAAAATGACCTAGGAAAATAAAAATTATATACTTTTGGTTGTCTCAGACACTTTCATAATGTCTGTCCTAAATGGTATGTTATCTAAAAATGAAAAAAAAACATGTTAAAGTGAAAAAAAATATTGTTAAAGTAAAAAAAAAAGAAACTGTTAATTGTCAGAGTCGCATTTTTTTTTACCAGTTATAATAATTAATGGTCAAATTACTTTCCATACATACGAGTAGATAGGATAATGAATAGCGAAAGCAGTGTGATGGGGTTGAAAATTCGAATTTGAGTTTTCAATGGAAGAGCACTTTTCAAGTATCCCGGAACTCGAATTAAGAGTTCTTGAGATGATGTTGGTGTGTGAGTATGTATATTAGTGTGTGTGTGTGCTTATGATTCTGTGGGCGTGATATTTCACGTGCGCCTGAAGCTTTTCGGAAATTATTCGATACGATTATTACAATCGGTGAACCCTGAAACTATATTCCTTTTAAAGGCTATCGAACGTTCTTAAGAAACCTCAATTTTCAAATGAAATAAACATCATTGAAACATCATGAAATTCAATAATAATAAATAAGTAAATAATCCAGACGTAATTTTTTATTGCAAAACAAATGAAATAAGCTGTAGAATACCAGTATAAATATTTCTAGAGATATTGAACAATTTTTAAATAAATATATGAATAAATCTTAATATAGAAACATGAAAGATCAATCATACGTAAAGCATTGATTATGAAACACTTTCCAACTGAAATGCAATTTTATTTAAACATCTCTACAATTCGATAAATTCAGGGCTGAATATACCTGTAGTTTCAAATATCAATAATTTATAATTGAAAACATCAAACTTCATAAAAAAAATGAACTTTATTCAAATAACGTCATCGAAATATAAATCGTCTGGCTATGTAAAAGCTATTAATATTTCATTCATCTCATTTTTATTCCAATCTCCAGAGCTGAATAATTTTGAGTGAAAAAAAATTCTGCAATTATTATACAACTTACCTTACAAACATTTGTTTACATTCTACGTCCATTAAAATTGGACTTCATTATAAAAATAATAGAAGTTTGATGATTATTTAATCTAAAAAATATAGTAATTGCATTGGTACAGAATAGAGATGAACTGAAAATACGCAAAAAGCGGTTTTAGGACGGATGCAACACTAAATATAAATTTAAAAGGACTTTAAAAATCACTGTTTTTACACTGGGAAAAAAGATGGATGCCATATTTTATTCTGAAGTGGGTCAAGTGAACTTTTCATATCATATAGGTGTAATTAATATTTTAATTCTTATTTAAAAAAACTACCAAACATATTTGGCTTATTTTTTTATGTATTTTATAGAGTAATTTAAATATTTCCTAAAATTTTGGAAGCAATGTGTGAAATTTAACTGCTCTTAAAAAATGTTTGAAGTATTGAACCCTATGGGGACCTAATTTATTTCACTTCTTCAACCCGGATTCAATCCAAAACTAATTGGATGATGTTATTCTTTTATATTCCCTTCTGTCCTCCAGACAGTCTCAACAACATACTAAAATTTCATTTTGATAGAGTCATTTTTACGGTAGTCATCGTGCGAACGGAGAGACAGACAGAATGAATAAAGTCATATACTCTTTTTGACTGTTGTAAAGTGTTAAATAGTATTATGAAATACGTTCTCTTTCCATGTGTAATATTATGTAATAAATATGTTAACATCGTTCTTGTGGACCTAGATCATTCCATTTATGAGAGAATGTACTTTTTGTAATATTTTTATATCTCGACTCCAAAAATTGCCTATAGTAATTTTTACTGGATATTATTATTTAAATGTCTTTTGCATTTTGAAGAGGACTCATAATGTGAATAAGTCATTCTGTTTGGATTAATAATTCGCTAAAAATGCTCGATTTCTATTTACGTGGTGTTCATTCAATGCTAAAAACATTGTGCTGAGGATCTTATCCACCATTATTTCTGAAAGAAATAACGTCATTGCATTGCGTAGTGATAGTGATGTGCTGCCCACATCACGATTTGTTATCATAGGGCTTATATTGATATTTTGCCAGCATGCAAATTATAATGAAACTTCAAACATTTCTAGGTATATATCTTATCTTAATGAGGAAACATGGTGAGTTAATTAATCACGTGCGTCATAAAACTCTAATTACGTCAGTAAAATGAATTAATAACATATTTCATTGATCATTTATATTATGTTTACGATTCATTTTAATGACGTAATTTAGGTTAGAAGGCAGAATTATTTATATCATATAGATGAGTGAGACTAACTGAATAAGTAATAAATTTACAGCCGCAGTGAGAAAAATATAAAATTTCAGAATTTTATTCAAAACAATTATAAATCTGGAAATTTTATTTTCCCTGCAATACTTGGTAATGTATAGGGAAAATATTGGAATCATGTCGAAAATCGCAACTCGAGTTTTCGACGGATCTACACGTTTCGAGACCTCTAGAATACGAAAAAACAATTTTTAGCGTTTAGTGTGTGTGTCTGTCTGCGTTTGTCTGTGCAATGTATGTATCCAATCTAAATAAAAAACTAATGCATCAAATTTCATAAAATTTGTATATCACATGTCTGTGACCCTGGTGTTGATTCGTTTTTGGTATGATTTGAGAAAAAAGAATCTGCCTTTTTTTTTGTGAAATGGCCCGCAAAAATTGCCTGCAACCACTCTAGCTGAAAAACTAATAGATCAAATTTACAAAATTTGGTAGATAAGCCACTTGTGGATTACTCTGGTTCTGACTGGATTTTGGTACGATTCAGAAAAATAACCTGCCATTTTTTGCGAAATGACCCGCAAAATCTAAATTAAAAAACTACCCATGCTCAAATATATCAATTAAATGGTTGTTTTATAGGAAATTTTAAACGATGAAAAGAATAAGATCAACTCCACTAGGACTAGCGGTTCTCGAGTTATTTCAGTTTTTTCGCATTTTCACTACGCCACCTTTGAAAATAAGCCCATTTACCAAATGAAAGCGGAAATTAAATCAAAAGTGCAAATTGAGTGTAATTTTAAATAATTATGTGTGTTATTTTGTGCAATTTGACCCAATATAATGATTTATTGAAGAAATAAAGAGAAAGTGAATATGAGTCTGCAGAGAAAGTCATGTACTTCCCACATCAGATCTTTTGTTCTATCATAATTCCAGCTGCAACTGAAGAATGTCGAGGCACAAAAAATTAGTTTTTATATCATTATATGCATAATAAAACATTAAATTTTCTTTATTAACTGTGTTGGTGTGCAATCAATCGTTCTGTGAGGCATTCGGATTTATATTTAAAAAACACGATTTTTCTTATCATATTTTAAATCAATTTTTATAGATTCGAATTCCATTTGCAACCATAGTAATACAGTTACGCTTTCAATGCCAAAATCTTATGCGGGTTATCTTTCTGACCAAACCATTTTAAGATATTTTTCAATATTGGTAGATTCTTAGATTAAAATGTCTGTAAAATTTCAAAGTAAAGCAACATATAGTGATCGGAGATGGAATATTGGTCTACCCACCACAATTTCCATATTAACAGAATTATAAAATGTGCGCCATTTCCATGATTAAATTTGTAATGGTTTTTGATTCTCAGAGCTCCTATTAAGAGTGCAGATGCCACATTTTGTAACCACTAGTCATTAAGTCAGTGCAAAACAGGGTGAAAACGATTAGTTTTATTATATTCATGCTGCAAAATGACTGTGGTGGAATAGCATATATCTTGGGCATTTGAAGGTTAAGATAGGGGTGGTATAGCTCAGTGGTTAGCGCGAAAGGATTGCTCTCAGAGAACCGGAGTTTGATTCCCGGTTCTGCCCAAACTATCCCATGTTCACGCGGAGTGTGGGCACGTTAAACATGTGGGTCCGTAAGTCCTTTCGAATGGTTGGTGGTAGGGGAGTACGGTCGATGTGGATTCAACCCCATTGGGTTCCGATCTATATTGGATGGCGCGACCGTCCAAGTAGATACCTCATGCCTTCGGGTAGGTCGGACGCTCAGGGTCAAAGAATGTTAAGATGGCTCAAAAAGAGAAATTGAGTATTGCAGATTTTAAAAATATTATATAATGAGGATTTTCACTATTAGGAAATGGATTTAGTCTCACGAATATCTATAATAATCTAAAATAATCTATAATCTATAATAATATAAATATCTATAATATATAATATCTATAATAATCTATAATAATATAAATATCTATAATAATGTATAATACTATAAATATCTATAATCTAAATTACCTATAATAATCTTGTGGTCCTAGGATGTTTAAAAAAATTTGTAAGCATTTTTTTTTTAAATAATATGTTTAACTGCTTTACATTTAAGACTGTTTCAGAAATGACACGTAACCCAAAAATATCGAAAAAACTGAAATTCTGAAGGAAAAAACAAACAAACCAACAAAAAAAAATCTTCCTAAGTAACAAAATCCATCTTGCAACCGAACACACTCAAAATGTTATAAAAAAAAACTGTCTTACTTTTTTGAAGGCTACTTCAAAGTCGGATAGAAAACATTCCGAATTTTATTTAGCGCGGAACACAGCCAATAATAAAAGAAGTTTATGGTCGTAAAATATGGGGAAAAGGGAAATATTTTTAGTAGCTTCTATTAAATTATACGCGCACAGCGTAAAATTAGTGTATGGAATCTTTAAAAAAAGTAGAGATATGCAAATGTTTACTATTAAAAAGACCTTCGCCATAAAATTAAATGAGATTTGTTTTTGAGAAAAATTTTTTTTGTGCAGTGAAGATGTATATTATATATATATATATATATATATAATATATAAGATAGAAAGTGGAAATTATTAAAGATATTGAAGTGTTATAGCATTTATGCGCAAAGCAGCTACAAATACTATGCACAATATAAATATAAAAAGTATAAATAGCTTGTAAAAAATTGGAAAAAAGAAGGAAGGCTTAGCGAGAAGCTTAGCTAATGGCGGTAAGGGGTTGTAACCTTACACCCCAGTTGTCAACATGCATGTCATAATTGCCGGGCATTGCACTCCTGGGCGCCAGCCCTGGTTGAAGCCAACCTCCGGAGTGACAATAACAATCATCACAAGACCGTTGAAAAAGAAAAGTCCAATGATAATGATCTGTCCATAACAGGATGGCATACTAGTCCTTCAGACTGCTATGATCTTTATATATCTGCGTGTTATCGTTCTGCGGTCCTGTTATTCATAGTATGCGAACCTTCATCGACCAAATTGAGATAAAATTGATTTTAACTTTGAACAATATTCATTATTATTACCATAGAAATTATTAATATAATGTTGCATAAAAGGAATGGGGTATTGCTGTAGATATGCTTGTTGTAGAAATGCCCTATCAAAATCAATACGGATGAAAATCCAACTACACTTAACAATGTAGTGGAATTTTTAGATTTAAGCATCGATTTCAGTAAAATACCTGTAAATTTTACTATCTATGATAAAAGAAAAAGTTTTAATATACCTATCACCGGCCTGATAAATTGGAATTCCAATCTTCACTTGAATATCTTTAGGAATGTATTCTTGGGATGATTGGCTAGAATACAGAGAATCATCAACAATGACGACATCCGTATTGATTTTGATAGGGCATTTCTACAACAAGCATATCTACAGCAATATACCATTCCTTTTATGCAACATTATATTAATAATTTCTATGGTAATAATAATGAATATTGTTCAAAGTTAAAATCAATTTTATCTCAATTTGGTCGATGAAGGTTCGCATACTATGAATAACAGGACCGCAGAACCATAACACGCAGATATATAATGATCATAGTAGTCTGAAGGACTAGTATGCCATCCTGTTATGGACTGATCATTTTCATTGAATTTTTCTTTTTCAACGGTCTTGTGATGATTGTTATTGTCTCTCCGGAGGTTGGCTTCAGCCAGGGCTGGCGTACAGGCGTGCAATGCCCGGCAATTATGACATGCATGTTGACAACTGGGGTGTAAGGTTACAACCCCTTACCGCCACTAACTAAGCTTCTCGCTAAGCCTTCCTTCTTTTTTCCAATTTTTTACAAGCTATTTATACTTTATATATATATATATATATATATATATATATATATATATATATATATATATATATATATATATATATATATATATATATATATATATATATATATATATATATATATATATATATATATATATATATATATATATTTATTTATTTATTTATTTATTTATATATATATATATATATTTGTGTGTGTGTTTGTTTGTTTGTTTGTGTGTTTGTTTGTGTGTTTGTTTGTTTGTTTGTTTGTTTGGCTGTTTTTTTGTGTGTTCGTTTGTGTGTTTGTTTGTTGAACAGTTATACATGAAATTAAAGTGAAAATGTCCAAGTTTTATTTACATGTGTTCGATGTGACCTCCTTTAGTTGCACGAACAACGTCAAGGCGATAATCAAATTCTCGTCAAGCTTGATCCAGCATATCCTGTGTTGCCGTCGCCACAGCTGCAGTAATGCGATTTTTTAGATCATGTAGGTTTATGGGTGAAGGTTGTAAGAACACTATATCCTTTATGTATTCCCAAAAGACAAGATCACTTGGCGTCAGATATGGGGATCTGAGAGGCCAGTTTGTTAATGTCAAATCTGTAGGTCCACTACGACCACTCCAACAATGAGGAAGAACTTTGATAAGGTGACGACGAACTTTCAAATTCCAGTGAGACGGCGCACCATCTTGTTGGAAAACGCAATCAGCGGGATCTTCGTTCAATACGGGAATAAACAGATGCATATCCAGATAGGTGTCTCCAGTTACTGTGCTTTCGGAAAAAAGGAAAGGCCCATAAATCTTTGTTCGAGACATGGCATAGAAAACGTTAACTTTGGGTGAATCGCGCACATGTTCAATTATTCTATACGGGTTTTCGGTGGCCCATATTCTAAGATTGGGAGGGTTTACTTTGCCACCTACATGAAAAGTCGCTTCGTCACTGAAAACCAATCGAATAAAAATGCCCTCATCCTCCATAATCTCTTGAATGAAATGGCAAAATTGGTCTTAATAGCTTATCGTCTGGCGTTATAGCTGGCAGGAACTGGAACTCGTATGGTTTCATAAACATTTTTTTCCTCAAAGTAAGCCAAACAGCCGACACAGGGCGCGCCTTATTGACTTCGTTGGGCTACATAAGAAGAATTATCTGATCCTTTCTATCATTTTCTCTCGGACATCCTGTGCTGTTGCTTTTGCACACACTTCCTGTTTGTTTAAATTGTTGATACCATCTACGAATGCTCTTAACACATGGCGGTTTAATTATGTAGCGTCTACGGAACTGACTTTGAACGATAATTACCAATTTATATTTCAGAAACTGCAACAATCAAAAAACTTTCTGATGCACAGTCGAAATTTTCGAAAACTACTGTTTACTGTCTATTGCGAAGCCACAAACGTAACAGAACGTGCCATTATAAAATTCGAAAATTTCTTCTTTCACTTGATATATATTAATTAAATACACGATTAATTGTTACAAAATTACAGCCATTTGGAATCTGGTCAACCATTTTGAAACACTCTGTATAATGTCACGTAAACGGGATTTTATAAATTGATAACACTGATACCATTTCACTCAATATTCCAGTGAAAGTTAAACGTAATCGGTTTGTCATTGTGCTCAGGATCAAAGTTCATTGGCAATGCAAGACTGCAGTGAGTATACTTGCTAACTCTATACGTCATGGACGTCAAAAGTTCGTGTTAATGAAGCGCCAATATTGTTTGAGACAATCAATCAGGTGGCGCTGTGGTAAGATAAGCAGTCCTGCATTGTATGCATTTCTACGGCGAAAAGCCCAAAATATTTATGTAAACTGTCAATATTGTAAAAATAAATTATTAGCTCAATACAAACTAAAACTGAAACAATAAAGATTATTTCTACGTATTCAAAATTTTTTTACCTTTCAATTTATTTTTATCACCCTATATTCTGTATTCTCACCCTACAACTGCTAAAAACTACTGGTTAATTATACTCATAATTAGTGAACCCTAAATTTAAAAATAAAAGAAAATACATAAACTAAATACTACACCTTTTTGTTGTGTCAACTAACAACAACAGCTACTTTAAGACACTATAGCGACACCTAGATATAATTTTCAAAGCATTATGGCATTTTTGATAGTTTCATCAGTCTGTGTTTTATCTCCTCCTCCCTAACTCCATCCACGGATATAACAACTAGTTATATCCGTTTTAAACTGCACCCGATGAAAAATTTCACAGCTCTGAATCATTAATGCATTTATTAAATGATTGTTAATGTGTACAACTCTCGGAAATATTTTCCCTTAGTCAATATTTTAATTATTAAATTTTAAAATTAACTCACGGATAATGAAAGTTGCGCACCAAGAAGGAAGCATAGGGTGAACCTGAAATTTTATTGATGGAAGGATACAAATGAATGATATACATGATCACAAAAACACTGCAGTAGAACATGCACACAGGGAGCTGTAGTACACAGTCCGGTCATCCTCAATAGCGTGTCGCACCGCCTCGTGCTGCGATACGGTCCGGCATGGTGTCGAATAGACGCCTGATGTTGTCCTGTGGCAGACGACCTGTTGGACGTTACGTTCCAAATCCCGAAGATTACGGCAGCGAAGCAGCTGGCGTTCCACACACACACACACACACACACACACATATATATATATATATATATATATATATAGGGTATTACCAAAACATTGACCTCGGCTTTTATTCCTTAGATATTGATCTTAGACGTAAATAATAAATTACAAAGCTGCGTAAACAAGGGTACACAATTTTATGAAATCTATAAAAATTTTCAGGGGATTAAATTTTAAGAAATATAAAATATAAATTTTTATATCCCCGTACAAAAACATTTCCAAAGAGTAAAATGTGCCCCATAACACTAATAAGGTGATGTACAAAATTTCAGCATTTTATCATAAAAAGTAGTCCCAGAGATATGTTTAAACGAAGTTGGTGAGGGATTAATCACAAATTGAAATGTAAATGTTTACAGCAAGAGTGCAAACGACGAAACGCAGAAATGCATCATAGGCAAATAATATCTGCCTCTTATCTTTAATTGATCTTTGTCATGGATGAAAAGCATTTTGAACAAGCTTTGTAATCTTTGTGTAAAGTTATTTCTACACAGTGTAGATGCTTTTGTACCAATAAATAGCAAAATTATTATTTATTTATTTAATCATTGTTTCCTTTCGTAATTTGTGTATGACCCCTGAAATGCGATTGCCCGACATAATTTTTTTCCTTTGAAAACCCATGTCGAATCATCAAAAAGTGGTTTAAGTCAGCATTTTTGTCTTTTCATATCTCTGGGACATTTTATGATAAAATGCTGAAATTTTGTACATTACTTTATTAGTGTATGGGGCACATTTTACTCATTGGACATGTTTTTGCACGGGGGCCATTTAAAATTTAAATTTTGTATTTCTTAAAATTTAATTCCCTTGGAAATTTTAATCGATTTCATAAAATTCTGTACCTTTTTTACGCAACACTGTAATTTATTATATATGTTTGAGATCAATATTTAAGGAATAAAGCCGAGGTCCATGTTTTTGGGACAGCCTGCATATGTATATTATACCTATAATAAACTTCAGACTTATATTGATATTTTTCTGTATATGATTTAGAAAAACATAAAATTTTATTACAGGGACATTATTTTGATGAAGAAAATAGATCATATTGTTCAAATCTGAAATTAGAACTACATTTAAAAATTATTTTTAATTTCTTTACTGCACACATTAGAAAAAAAAAATAGTTAAAGAAAATTAAACATTTGGAGGCAAGAAACCTCTTTATAAATTCGAGATTTCTCAGAGTTAAAAACCGACATTCTACCTAGTGATCTTTTTTAAACAGCAAGACCCACTGTAACCGAACGTTTCACTCTGATCTTCAAAGAAAGCTACAGCAGCCGGGTTTGAATTCTATACTTGTGGTAAACTCTATGCATGCATACATATGTAGCAAACACTCAGAAGGCAGTATTAAATGCCTTAGAGTTACAGTCGTCTCCTGCTCAAGACATTTAATACTGCCTTATGAGAGTTCGCTATAGTACTATGTATACATATATATGATGCCTTGGTCATTATTAAAGGGTTAAAATAGCGTAGATATCGATTTGAGATCGATATTAACCCTTTAACCCATAAGAGTTAATATCGATTCGAGATATCTTAAATATCGATTCGAGATATCTTAAATATCGATTCGAGATTTCGTAAATATCGATTCGAGATTGCGTAAATATCGATGCGAGAATTAGAAATAAAAGAGAATTTAATGGGTTACCGGTTTATAAATTAAAATTTTGTGTAGATTTATTTGTAAAAAAGGATTTTATTTTCCATCTCTAGAAACTGTACATATACTTCCAAATATTTTTCTGTAGGTACATTTTCGCTTACGAAGTTTGAAAACGAAATAAAACTGTATTAAGTCTTTTAAAAATTACTTCGTTTAACTGCCTTATATTTCATACACGTAAGCAAAAACTTTCTAAGCAAAAAAAATAACAAAAATAACCTTTCAAAGTAAGAAAATCTATTTTGCAACCGAACTCACTCAAAATGTTATAAAAAAACTTTCTTTGCTTTTTTAAGGCTACTTCAATGTCGGATAGAAAACATATCATAATGTTATTTAACACAGACCAGAGCTATGTAAGAAAAGTACGTTATGGTCGTAAAATATGGGGAGGGGAGGGATATATTTTTGGAGTAGGCTCTGTTAAATTATACGCGCTCCACGTAAAATTAGTGTATAGGAAATTTTGAGAATAGAGAAATGCAGATGTTGTCCTTTCAAAGAGAGCTTTGTCGTAAAAGTAGTATGAGGTTTGTTTTAAGAAAGTTTTTCTTTATTTAGTGAAGTTGTTTTATGTAGTTTTTATGCAAAATCGATAAAATAACTTTCTAAAGTATATTACATCAAATAAAGAAACCAAAAAGCTAAGAAATCACATAATTAAATATTTCCTAACATCTATATTAGCAGAATCAGGATGGCTAATATATTATTACGACATATTCTCAGGAATCACAGGTGTACTCTGAGGATACAAGAATGAGTCCAAATTTCTAGATAATTAACACGTTTATTTGCAAGCACAGCGTGAACAGGAATAATATACAGCAAATATCTTGATAACTGTCTCACAAATCATGAAATTACTGTCAGGTACAGTAAAACAGCAAATAAGTGCTCTACTAATTTTATAAAACATTGACGTATTTCACAGTTAAATGTAGCTCTTGTCACTTCTCAACTGAGCAACGACTTCTCTTATATGTTCTCCGTAGAAACTTTCAGAAGGGGCCATAATCTCCAAGAATATTCATTATTTCGAGAAAGTTCTTGTACCTTCGAAAATTTGCCCAATTGACTATTTATCGCCAAATCTACCACCCCTGTCCCGAGTGTTCAAATATGACAACCTTACATTGACGTAATAGGAATGACTAAGGCTCCTCTATATACGAGCTGACTCATCAAGCATATTGAAGCCCACCCTAGCTGAAAGTGCAATCCATTAGCATTAACTGTATTCTTATTTTCACTTTAGGAAGTATAATTAAAATGATTATGGGTAGTTGTTCTGCGCCGAACTGCTCTAATCATCCTAGAAAGGGTTTTAGGCTATTTTGCTTTCCCAGAAACGAAGAAAGAAGAAAACAATGGCTCGTAAATAATTGGATATCCGGTACTGGAGAATACTTGTGCGAGCTAAATTCTATAATATTCTAATTGAAACTTCTTTTTTTATATAAAGTATTTATTTTAAACACTCATTTTACAATTTCTGTAACTGTACTATGGAACCCTATGGGCTTCAATATGCTTGATAAGTCAGCCTGTAGTAGAGGAGCTCTAGAAATGACTGAGTGTAAAGGTATTTTTCCTTCTGGTTCTCAAAAGAGGTTCCAGTATATGTTCTTAATAATATGAAAGCGAAAATTGAGCATTTGCATAGAACATTCAACGTTAGCACTAAGCAAAAAGTATCCTGTAAAATGCTTTTGATTTCAATGCAACTGAGCCTTGACAATATTTATTTATGATAGAGTTATCCACAAATCTATCCGAGAAACAAGAATTAACACAAGCTGCTGTTGGTGTGTGTATTATCGGGATTCAAAAATGTCAGAATTTCTTGAAAACTAACGATTAATTAAAAGCATTAAATAGGAAAATAAAAGTTAATTCGGTTAAGTCATTGCCACCCATTTTATTCGCCCTCGAGAGAGAAACAAAAAGATTCAGCTCCGTTAGGTCCTGTCCCATTGTCGATACTATAAGCATGGGCGCCCATAGCACTTTTCTAGACAGTAAACTCAAGAATGAAATGTACAATATCGACTACCTTGATCCCCACATTCGGGACCTTGAATGTCCAGGGGAGCGGAAGTGCCTCCTTTCCTATGGGCGTCCATTGTAAAGGCTCCCTGCTTATACTAGTAACCTCAGGACAGAACCTAACGGAGTCGAAGTTTCGATTTCCCCAGGGATGGAAAAATAGTCTTTCCAAACCCCACAAAAGTTTCCGTGAAGTCTGAATCTTTACACACTTATAGCCACTCCCCGGCTACTCAACCAGTTGTTCATGCCCTAGGTTGAGTCGGGTGGCCTGGGTCTTTACACTTATAGCCACCCCGGCCACTCAAATAGCTGCTGTAAGCCCTGTGGATCAGTCGAGTGGTCTATGTCTGCAACATTTATAGCCATAGAATACTATATTAGTCTGTGCTTATAGCCATCTCTCCCGGCCACTCAAACAGATGCTGTAAGTTCTAGGGCCAGTCAAGTGGTCTGGGTCTTCAACACTTATAGCCATGGTTGCCCATAGGGGCGTTGAAAGTCACAAAGGTAGGTATCAAGCTAGTCAATATGGTACTTCTATTCCATGAGTTTACCCTCTGGAAAATGTTTTATGAGCGCCCATAGGGGAGCGCGGGGGGGGGGGGGCGCTTTCGCTCTCGCGAGCGTTCAAAGTCAGAAATGTAGGTATCAAGTTAATAGATATTTACCTTTTATCCTACCCTTGAGTTTGGCCTTCCCAGGAATAAGTTTTATGGGCGCCCTTGAATCCTACTCGTTCTAAACAAGGTCGAACTCTCCTTCATTTACCACGCTATATTTTGATCGTACTATATTTTGACACACACACACACACACACACATACACACACACACGCACACACACACGCACACACACACACACACACACACACACACACACACACACACACACACACTCTCGCTCACTGTGTCTCCCTCCCTCCCTTTCACCCGTATTCTAATCACGTTAATTACATGATGATCTACCTAATTCTAATTTTTTCAGAATGCAGCTACATATAGAATTTCGTGGCTGTACGTACTCTAATTTAAAATCTCTAATTTCGAATAATGTTTTAATTCCATTTATTACGAAATATTCTACCTGTTTCTAATTTTCTACAGAATGCATCTACATATAAATTGCTGCATTCGCACCCCGCAGATACACACACACACACTAATGGAAATATTTCCCAAAATATTCGAAATATATTCATGTCTTTAAGTGTATTTTTTCGTCTAAATGCCGTGAACTTCCTCTATACAATAGCAATAGAAAATAATAAAATGATTCCGTAATTCAATACTGAATTAATTTAATTCTAATCTAAGAGATAATCCATTTAAAACGTGTCTCTATTGCTAAATAGTAAGTTATACATCCTATAAAAAGATAAACCAAATTGCGGAAGTCCTTTCTCTTGATGTGGCTGCTATAGTAACCTTGAGAGAGAGAGAGAGAGAGAGCTCTCCTTCGTGTATCATGCTGGCGATAAAACGGCGTTTGGCGTCTGATTTGAAAGAATACTTTCTGCTTTAGTATACTCTTTGGCTTTCCGTGACGATGGTATGCCCAATATGTGAAAACTCGCCAGATACCCGAATTTGCATTTTTGATCTCGTCACAATACTTTGTCCGTTTAATATATAGGATGATTTAAAAAAGATGAGCCAAACTTTACGAGGTAGTAAGTAGTGCACACCAAACCAAGCACTCACTTTTCGTTATAGTTTACTGGTTCGGAAATGAAACGTAAAGATGTTACAGGGCGCTTATTCGTTGGGAAGACGCCGCTACGCAAACTTAAAAGCGCCATTCTGGTTGTTATTTTCTGGTTGAAGTAGAAAACCACGTATGATAATTTTATCTGAGGAAGAAGAAGGACATTTATGCAAATTTTATTAACACCGAATGTACGACCTTATCAGTTTGCAGCAGTTATTCGCAGCTCCAGCTTTTGAGACGATGAAGGAATTTACAAATGGGGAAAATGCCGATATGAATTTCATCTATGGAGTTGTAAATGGGAATGAAAGAGGTACAACGACTGTAAGGTGAACTTTTCCCCCCATAGACGGTTGCCCAATTGTAAAAAAACAATTGAAAGCTTGCATCGGCAGCTCTGTGAATAGGGATCCTTCCTCTCTACCAGGTCTGATGCAGGTCGTGCAAGGACTAGTAGAACGTCAAGAGTGGAACAGACGATTCTGGACACAGTAGCTGTTTGGCCAGATACAAGTACAAGAGCAATGGAGCATACTCTTGGTGTGCCACAATCTACAGTATAGAGAGTTCGGCATAGGGAACAGTTACACCCATACTATCTGCAGCGAATTCAAGCAATGACTCTGGTCGTTCTTTTGAGCCATTACTGTAATTATTGTTTATTAAATGTCATTTTTAAACTTCTAAGTCATTCTTGTGTTTTCGATTTACCTCATCGGTTTCACCATTAAGCGCCCACTGGCGCCTCTACGTTTCATTTTCGACCCGGTAAAATCTGACGAAAAATGCTTGGTTTGGTGTTTACTACCACCTCTTAAAGTTTGGCCCATCTTTTTTTAATCATCCTGTATAAAAAGAAAAGTTCCAATGCAGGCTTCTAATATGCATATCCCGTGAACGACGGGATGGTTTTTGACGATTTTTTTTTACCTAATGAGTTTGAGTACAGATGATTTTATGATGTAAGTTTTATCGCCTTTTAGCATGGACTGACTAGAATTAAAACCTATTTTTGTCTCTGTTTGCCATGTGGTTTGCAACTCAAGAGCGGCTCAACGTATTTGCATATGTCTTTTGCTAGTAACTAAAACTACAAAGGTATTAATTAAGATTTATTAAGCTACTCCCAATTAATCCTAATAAATCTTAACTGGGAGTAGGTTTATAACTAAAATCATATCAAATTTTGTACCGCGTTAATGTATTACAGTAAAACATGCGTAATACGCTTGTAATTTAATTATTTTCAGCAATATATTACATATTTAGATGAAACTTTTTCTAGGCAATGAGACTGCATTTTGGAAATGTTTTCAACTTATTTTTTTTTAATTTTATCCTTCGACGTCTGCCCGCGGAACAAAGGTAGTAAAAATACATGTTTTGTCTGTCTGTAATCTATATAAATAAAAATGAAAATCTGTCTGTCTGTCTGTCTGTCTGTCTGTCTGTCTGTTTGTCACACCATCACGGGAGAACGGCTGAACCGAATTTGATGAAATTTTGTGGGTAGCCCAGAAATAGCCCCACTTAAATTTATATCCGTGTTTTGAGTTTCTACGACCAGTGGTTCTCGAGATATTAGCAAAAAACGAAATTTTCGTTTGTCTCATCGTCACGGAAAAACGGCTGAACCGAATTTAATAAAATTTGGTGAATAGCCTTGAAATATCCCCCCATAAATTTTGTCCAAGTTTCGAGTTTCTAAGACCTGGGGTTGTCGAGATATTAATGAAAAACGGAACTTTTTCCTAGGAGTTCTACTCCCTAACTCCGTGGTTTATCCAAACGAAAAGCTTGAAAATCGTTTGAAAGTGAATTAAAATTTAATCTCTGAGTTTGATGGGAGATTTTTTGCGTTAATTAGTCACTTTCTGAAAACATGAATTGTTTGAAACATGATTTAAAGGGGAAATCTATCTCCATGGTTCATGGTTTATTTAAAACAAGCTTTTACGGAACAATGAGAAGTATAGAGAAATCAAAATCGTTATTTAATTTCGCAGTTTATGTTATAAGACATGACATATTTAACATGTTATAAGATTCTATCTTATATCATGTTACTCAGAAACGCAATTAAATTAAATCTGTCTGTTAATTTTAATAATTATTTTTTCGATTTGAATAATAAATAAATGGATATAAAAATATATTTTAGAAAATAACGATTTGATTTTTCTTATAGCATTTTTGACTGGATAATATCAATTACGGTCTTCAGGTTTAAAAATTATTATTATTTATATTTTCGGGGATTATTGATTCAAGGATTATTGATATTTTCAAGTTATTATGCAATTATTTTATTATGACAAAAATTGTTTAAACTCATATATTGTATGTTGTACGAATCTTCTACAAATACACGTGTATATCTTTTAATCTACGAGAATATAAGTAGTACAGGTATATTGACATATGTTTTGATATATATTGGCATATATTGGAATCAATTACGACCTTCTGGTATAAAGAGTACGGATATTATTGATGTTTTCAATTTATTACGTCATCTGTCATTTTGGCAAATATTTTTGAGACGCATATTGTAATACGGGTAATCTTCTACTAACACATTGGCATATTTTCTGATCTGCGACAATAAAATTAGTACGGGGTTGCATATATTCATTCAATTCCTATTTTTCCTTCTGTAAATTTGCTTACAAAAGGGGGGCAGGATGTTTTATTCTTCAGATCTGATCGTGAAGAAAATTTTGCATAGTGAGAACATATATTCTTAAACTTCTCTTTAGGAGCAATAAATTTAATATTTTAACAGAATTTGCACATGATTGCGAACTTTAAGTTTCTTTAAATTATACACTCCGTACGAATAACGGGTGTGCTGTTAGTGGTTAATAAATTTTAACATTTTAGTAGGATATATCATGTTGCTCGGCATCACAATTAAATTAAATGTGTTTGTTAATGTTTTTATTATTTTTTTTCGATTTAAATAATAAATAAATGGATAAATGGATATAAAAGTATATCTTATGAATGGACGGTTTGATTTTTCTTTTAATTATATTAATTGCTGACTGCGTACATCAGTTTCATTTATTTTGGCAAAGAGTTATCAAGCTTATATCGTATTTAGCTACTAAACTCATATATTGTGTTTAGCCAATAAAGTCATATAGCCGATTGTTGAAACAGAAAAAGAGTAGAGCGGGTATATCTTCTAATACAATTGTAGTGTTTTCATTTAGTATATTGAAACGGGATAAGAATGTTTCATTCAGATCTGCAAATTCAAAGCTACGAATTTGGAGAGATATCGCTAATTTGACAACTTTTCTTAAACTTTGCCAAATTGACGGAAATGTCGCCAAATTGATATAAACGACACACAAACAGCTGCGGGGGCGCGGTAGCCCATTGGTTAGCGCGCTGGAGTTGCACTCGGTAGGCCCGGGTTCGATTCCAGCCACTGCCAAAACTGCCGCCGTGTTCACGCGGAGTACGATCACGTTAAACATGTGGGTCCGTAAGTCCTTCCGAGAGGTTGGTGGTAGGGGAAGGAGGGTACGGTCCCTGTGGATGTCTCCCCCACTGGGTTCCGGTCTAAATTGGGTGGCACTTCCCGGCCGTCCAAACAGTTACCTTACACCTTTCTGGTAGGTCGGATGGTCTGGGTCTCAACAACAACAACACAAACAGCTGCCATAAACCTTCGGGTTGGTCGTGTGGCTTGGGTCTTCTACATATCAATGAAATTTTTTTTTGTTTTGTTAGAAGAGAGTACTGAAATGATGTTTGGTTAGCATTTATCTGTCAGACCAACCATCCTACTTAGTAATACATTTAGCGAATTTTTAAAATGTCACCAAATTGATAAAAATGTTTTCAAATCTATAAAAATATCTTGAAATTGATAAAATTGCGCTACATAAATGATATTAATTGTTTTTTGTTAGGGGATAGTATTGTGATGATATTTCGTCAATTTGTCGCAAAGTGGAACTGTCAGTTCTACAGTCACACTTGGCGATAAATTTGGCGATTTTTTAAAATGTCGCTAATTTGACGAAACTGTCGCCAAATGTTCCATAGAAATATAACTATTTAGACGATATTTTTTCTACCAATTTATTTGAAGCAAATGATATCATGTCGCTTAGCAACGGATTTAAATCCAATGTGTTTATGCGGCAGACGATTTTTATTAAATCCTTTCCGATTTGAATAATGAAGATATGTATATAAATAAAATAAATTTCATTGCCATTTCATTTTGGACTGGATAATATCAATTATACTCTTCAGGTTTAAACATTATTATTATTGATATTTTCCGGAATTATTGATTCAGGGATTATTGATATTTTTAAGTTATTACGCCATTGTTTTATTGCGGCAAAAATTGCTGACACACGCATATTGTACGTTGTACGAGTAATCTTCTAGGAATGCACGGGTATATCTTCTAACCTACGAGAATATAAGTAGTACAGGTATATTGACATATATTTTGACATATATTGGCATATATATTGGAATCAAGTACAGTCTTCTGGTATGAAGATTAAGGGGATTAATTATATATTCAATTTATTACGTCGTCTGTTGTATTTTACCAAAAAACATTTGTGACTCATATTGCAAAACGGGAAATCTTCTACTAATAATCGGACATTATAAGTAGTACGCGTATATCTTCCCATATAATTTTAGCACTTTAATTTTGACATATATTGGAATAAATGACTGTCTTCAGATTTAAAGATTACGGGTTTATTGGTATTTTCAATTTATACATGTAATCTACTAATACAGGTTATATTTTCTAATATTCGCGTATATAATTAGTACGGGTCCCATACAATTTTAACGCTTTTATTTTGCATATATTGATTCAATTCCATATTTTTTTTTATATTTGCTTACATAAGGGGTCCAAGATGTTTTATTCTTCAGATATGTCCATGAAGATAATTTTATATAGCGAGAACAGAGATTCTTAAACTTCTTTTTAGGAGCATTATATTAAATATTTTAACAGAATATTTTGATTAAACATGTCATTTAGTATACTATAAGAATTTGGGCATGATTATGAATTTCAAGTTTCTTTATATTATATACTCCGTACGAAGAACGGGTATGCTGCTAGTCTATATAAATAAAATTGAAAATCTGTCTGTCTGTCTGTCTGTCTGTCTGTTTGTCCCATCATCACGGGAGAACGGCTGAACCGAATTTGATGAAATTTTGTGGGTAGCCTAGAAATAGCCCCACTTAAAATTTAGTCTATGGTTGGAATTTCTACGACCAGTGGTTCTCGAGATATTAGTAAAAAACGAAACTTTCGTTTGTCTCATCATCACGAGAGAACGGCTGAACCGAATTTAATGAAATTTTGTGGGTGGCCTTGAAATAGCCCCCCATAAATTTTGCCCAAGTTTCAAGTTTCTAAGACCAGGGGTTGTCGAGATATTAATGAAAAACGGAACTTTTTTTATAGGAGTTCTACTCTCCAACTCCGTGGTGGTTTATCCAAACGGAAAGGATAAAAATCGTTTGTTTAAAACGTCAAAGGGAATTAAAACTTTATTTTTGAGTTTGATGCAGGATTTTTGCATTAAATAGTCACTATCTGAAAGCATAAATTGTATGACACATGAATTTAAATGGAAAAATCTACCTCCATGTTTTATATTTCACACGCTTTTACTCAACGATTAGAAGTATAAAGAAATTAAAATGGTTATTTAATTTCGCATTTTATGAGGAAGATTCTATCTTATATAATGTTGCTCGACAAAGGAATGGAATTAAATGTGTTTGTTAATGATTATTATTATTTTTTCGATTTGTATAATAAATAAATGGATGTAAAAATATATTTTATAAATGAACGGTTTAATTGTTCTTTTAATTATATATATTGCGGACTGCGTACATTACTTTTATTTATTTTAGCAAAGAGGTTTCAAGCTCATATATTGTGTTTAGCTAATAAACTCATAATAAATGAACGGTTTGATTGTTCTTTTAATTATATATATTGCGAACTGCGTACATCACACTTTTATTTATTTTAGCAAAGAGGTTTCAAAGCTCATATATTGTGTTTAGCTAATAAACTCATATATTGTGTTTACCCAATAAATTCATTTAGCCGATTGTTGAAGCAGAAAAAGAGTAGAACGGATGTATGTATCTTCTAATACAATTTTAGTGTTTTCATTTAGTATATATACAGACGGGATATGGATATTTTATTCTTCAGATCTGCAAATTTAGAGCTACGAATTTAGCGGAATATCTCTAAATAACTTGGTAACTTTTCTTAAACTTTACCAAATTAGAGGAAATATCTCCAAATTAATAAAAATGACCCAAATCAATGAAATTAAATTTGTTTTTTTAGAATAGAGTACTGAAATGATGTTTCTGTAGCATTTGTCGGTCAGTCCATCCATCCTACATAGTAACGCATTTAACTAATTTTTTTAATATCACTAAATTGATAAAAATATTTGTAAATCCATAAAAATATCATGGAGACGAAAATGTCGCCAAACCTTCCATGGAGATCACATTATTCAGACGACATGATTTCCATCAATTTATTTGAAGCAGATGATATCATGTCGCTTAGCAACGGATCCAATGTGTTATGTGTCATACGATTTTTATTAAATCTAATAAAAATATGTATATAAAATAAATTTCATTGACATTGCATTTTTGACTGGATAATATCAATTACGGTCTTCAGGTTTAAACATCATTATTATTGATATTTCGGGGACAGTTGATTCAGGAAATATTGATATTTTCAAATTATTATGCCATTGTTTCATTATGACGAAAATTGTTGAAACTCATATATAGTACGTTGTACAAGTAATCTTCTACAAATGCACGGGTATATCTTCTAATCTACGACAATATAAGTAGTACAGGTATATTGGCAAAATTTTTATATATATTGGCATATATTGGAATCAATTACGACCTTCTGGTATTAAGATTACGGGGATTTTTGATACTTTCAATTTATTACGTCATCTTTTTTATTTTGGTAAATATTTTTAAGACTCATATTACAATACGTTTAAGCTTCTACTAACACACTGGCATATTTTCTAATTTGCGACAATATAAGTAGTACGTGGTTGCATATATTGATTCAATTCTTTTTTTTGTGTGTGAATTTGTTTACAAAAGGGGCCAGGATATTTTATTCTTCAGATTTGCCCGTGAAGATAATTTTGCATAGTGAGAACAGATATTCTTAAACTTCTCTTTATGAGCAATAAATTTAATATTTTATCAAAATTTGCACATGATTGCGAATTATAAGTTTTTTTATATTATATACTCCGTACGAAGGACGGGTATGCTGCTAGTGTCTTATAAAGGGAGAAAAGCACAGCCGATTAAATTTTTTCCCCCTTGTTTTTTTAAGTTTAATTGTGACCGGTTTTATGACAGAAATATTTGCTTTTAACTGCATTATTACTTTTCCTACAATGCAGGGTAATGTATAGCGAAAGATTTGGAATTGAGTCGAAAATCTCAACTCGACTTTTCGACGGATCTACACGTTTTGAGACCTCTAAAATACGAAAAACTATTTTTAGCCTGAAGTCAGTGAGTGCGCATGTGTGTATGTGTGTGTGCGTATCTGTGAAAGCAATGTCTGTGTATGCATTCGCTCTAACTCAAAAATTAATAGACTAATTTCATAAAATTTTATAGGTAAGTGAAATGTGCTTGATGCTGATTAGATTTTAGTACGATTCGGGAAAAAAGAACCTGCACCTTTTAGCGACATGAACAGCAACTGTCGTCAAAATCTAAAATAAAAGAATACATATTCTGAAATGTATCAATTAAATACCTGTTTTTTCGTAATTTTTGACGATGATAAAAATAAAATCAAATTCATTAATCTAGGGCAAACCGTTCTGGAAATATTCTGGTTTCTTCGTATTTTTGATACGCCAACTTGAAAAATTCAGTTACCAAATAAAAGCGAAAATTGACTTAAAAGGACAAATTCGGTGTAATTTCAGATATTCATGCTTGTTATTTTGTGCAATTGAACTCAATTTAATGAAGTATTATAGAAATAAAGAAATAAAGAAGTAAAGAAAAAATATAGTGAGTATGTTGGGAAAATCACATGCTTTCCCACATCAGATTATTTTTACTTTAGTTATATTTCCATCAACGGCGGGTTTCTGCTGTACGTGGAGAAAGTGCTATTCAGGAGTTCAAACGATTTCTTAAAATCTCATTTTCACCTCTTCTTTTCCATTTAGCCGTCATATACTATATAAAGTAATTAGCCAGAACTGTATCAGTTCCAAATACATTACAGGCAAAAATTATTTTAATTAAAATCATGTTTTTCATTCGTTCATTATGATTCAACGCTTTGACTAATTACGATCAAATACAGTGAGGAGAGATAAATTATTGCATCCCTCGCACAAATCTAATTAGAAATACTTTACATTGACGCTGGTTGCGCAAAATTGTCATCATTACATTTTACAAACAAATGAAGTCTAATTAACACTCTGGAGAAATTAACTCATTTGCCCGCGTGCAATTGTCTTCATAAAAATTCAAATGAATTCCATGAAAAGAGTGAACCATTTGAATTCATTGGGTTTATTGTTTTGTTGGGAAAATAAACATTTTGCTCAAGTGGTTGTGCATCGAAGGCGTTTGTGCTGTGATGTTTTATTTCAATTTTTACTCTCTTATATTATGTAATTTAATATAAAAGAAGTATTGTTTTCACAAAAATATTTGAATTCTAGATTTTGATGCCAATATATATTTTAAGACCTCCTCAACACGTTTTTCTTATTTTTTGGAGTAATGTCCGTCTGTCTGTACGGCTGTGGTTGATTTTTTGTGTATACGATATCTTCCCCAAATATTAATGGATTTTACGACACTTTATATCCAGCTTTATTATAAAAATATCTAGAACGAGATAATTTTTTTTTTTAATTCGAATGAAAACGAATGAAATTTTATATTCTTTTAACATGGCAGCATAGGACGAAATGCGACATAATTATGTATAAAAGTGTTTATTAAAGGCTTAAGGATCACGAGAATTAATAGTTTCAATTATTGTCGGGAAAAATAGCCCCGGTACAACGTTTTTGTTCGTGAGGCCGGTAGTCCCCCCTCGGGGGGAGAGGATAGAAAGTTATCCACCCGGGAGTGCATTGTGAAGTATGGTATCAAACGAAAGAGTTTTTGAAGATCTTTAAAGTGAAGTATAACACATTATGATTCTGTGGGCGCGGTAGCCCAGTGGTTAGCGCGTGGGAATTGCACTCGGTAGGCCCTGGTTTGATTCCCGCCAGTGCCAAAACTGTCGTCGTGTTCACGCGGAGTACGATCACGTTAAACATGTGTATCCGCAAGTCCTTCCGAGAGGTTGGTGGTAGGGGAAATAGGGTACGGTCCCTGTGGATGCCTCCCCCACTGGGTTCCGGTCACTATGATTGTAATCATTGTAATCAGGGTGAGGACACTATGATTGTAATCATTTGGACCCACGATACCAATTTTTCAAGAGTTTTCTTGTATGATTCTGGTATGAGAAAGTTGAGTTAAGCCACAGTCCGATTAATTGCTTTTATTTTCCAAGAGAAAGCAATGTACTGTTTTTTAGTCAAATACACTTTTCGGTTAAGTTGAAAATATCGATATTTTCGAGGATTCTGATTACGATAAAAATACTTTTTGCATTTTCCGTCAGCCGGCCATTTCTTTTTTAAGAAGGCTTTTTTTAGAAATACTCCAAAATGGACTAAAATTCAATCTATGGAAAATTTAGATAAATTTTTTTGAAAATCCCTATCTTTTTTTTTTGGGGGGGGGGAATTATTCATTTAATATTCTTGATTGAAAATGCAGTGACATTCGCCGTGGACAAATATATTTGCTCCATTTGGCGACACATTTGAAATTGAATTGGCGAGTTTGACATTAATTTGGGTGATTGGGAAAGATATCGCCAACTTATCAAATTTTGGAAAAATTATCAAAATTCACGGAAATTCGATCTTGGAATTTTTTTTTATTTTATTTAAAATTATTTGATAAGCTCTTTAGCTTTGTCTTTATTTAATGTTATTTTTTATTTCATATAAGTTTTTATTTAATTTAAGTTTTTATCTAAAATAAGTTTTAATTTGATATTCTTGATTCAAAACATAGTTAGTTTTACTATACTTGGGACAGGCACCTTTTGCAAGGGGATTTTGGTTGTCGTAATTTATTTACCTTTAGTTCGGGGCGGTATAGAATTTATTTTGCATTAAAGTGTCGTATAATAACTAATAATACTGATCAGGAGCGATGTCGGGTTCGCATGTGTCTGGAGATATTAGGAGTGGAAGTGCTGTAGGCGGGCGGATGGTAAAGGACCTTGCATAACTTCATGGTCTTCGTTATAATATATTATATTTCCGACTTTCTATAAATGTATAATTTTAAAAGCGTTAAAATTTCAGTGTTTTTCTTGATCGAAAACGTCAACAACCCCCCTCCCCCTTCCTCATCAAACCACATACTGCAATATCAAGTCTTCAGACGATAGAAACACATTATACGTATTGTGTTTTCGCAGATTTTCGTGTATGCAACTTTAATGCAAATCGGTTATAATATTTTTACTTTCCTAACATATATAGTATAATGTTGGAGGAAAGTATGACGGTATCGAAAATTCGAGTTTTTTTACAGATAATCACGTTTCAAGCATCTCTGAACTGCAATTGGACGTTTTTGACTGTGAGAGTTTTAAAAGAAATTTGACACGAGTGTTACAATCAGTGAATACTGAAACCCTATTGATTTTAAACGTTCCCGAATATTCGTAAAACTCCTAAATTTTCAGATGAATTTTTCAAAAAATCAGAACATTCAATAATGTTAAACAAATAATCGTATTATACGTAATTTTATTCCAAACCGAATAACACAAACTTTAGAAAACTAGCTTTAGCTATTCTTGAGATATTGCACGTTTTCCAAATAAATGTATCAAAAAAATTGCATAAAAATGAACAGTAGTAAGTATCATCAAATATGTAACACTTGGCGATATATTTGAAGAAATATCGCCAACTTGGCTAGTTCTTAATGGGGTTCTTAAACACACCTATAACTTTGTAAGGAAAGGTCCATGAGTGTACACGTTAGGTCTATCTATAGTAACGTGACTACATCCGATCGAATAAAAGTGTCTAGAGAATTTAAAAAGTTAAGGGATGAACTCGTCAACGAAGCGAGATAGACGATAAATACCAATTACAAAGTATTGTCTAGTGAGTTGAAATCGACAATTAAACTGTTACAGGAAGCATCTACTTCACACAATAGAGTTACCATTGAATTGCGGTTATTTTCAGAAAGTCTAAAATAGACAAGACTTGATGCACAGAAATCTAATGTACCCCCTGTTCAAAATACAACGTCTTTCGTTAGTAACAATTCGTTAGTAACAATGAATTCGGGAAAAAATATGATCGCGGAATATGACCAGCATTGCAGGTGCCACCGTGTTAAAGTCCCTGGTGATACGACGTTTGACAGGTTTTTATTGCTTTCCATATACGCGTTACAGCCGTTTCTGATCTCCATTTAAACTAATTAGATAATTCTTTACAATTTTGTAATTGCCATTTTTCTTCTATATCGCTTCGTCGCTGAGTTCGTTATCCTAACTTTTTAATTTTCCGCTAAAGGCGCTACAATCCTTTCCATTTAATCGGACATGATCACTTTACTATAAATAGACCTAACATGTACGCTCAAGATCTTTACTTACACATATTATTGGGGCGTTTAAAAAATTTCCTAAGAACCTGGCATAAACTTGAAATATGAAATTTGTTGTGTAACAACATATTTCGAACAAACTTACATACATATATTTCTATCGGTTGGTAAGTATAATACTAGACACTTAACACAGGATTAAATAACATGTAACTCTTCGTGTTATAAGTGAATTTAAACAAATGACGTTTTTCTATAAATTTTTTTATTTAAAATATTACAAAGGTCAGAATTTCTCTGTAAAATTGACTTTTATGAATTCAGTATAATTAGATGTTACTTCTTCTACACTACATGTTAATGTATGGGGGAAGTATTAGAATCGTGTCGAAAATCGCAACTCGAGTTTTCGACGGATCTATACGTTTTGCGGCCTCTAGAACACTAAAAAACTATTTTTTATCGCGGTGTTTGTGTGTGGTCTCTGTGTGTTTGTGCAATGTATGTATCCACTCCAATTCAAAAACTAATGGACCCAATTTCATAAAATTTTATAGACAAGTCACTTGTGGGTTAGCTTGCTGTTAATTAGATTTTAGCACCATTCGGGAAAAAAGAACCTGCACTTTTTTGCTAAATGGACAACAAAGCCGTGAGCATCTAAAATAAAAGATTATACAGGGTGTTTCAAAACTAATGGAACAAACTTTAAGGGGTGATAGAACACACCGAAACAAACATTTTGCTCAATGCATGGTCGTAGGTAAAGTGGTTACGCGCTTGAGGGCGCTTTCCATTTCTCCACACACACGCAGTCTTACACAACGCAAAACAGAACTGGCACGAAGCATTCAAAAGGAGCTTTATTTGAGACAAAATAAATGCATGGCAGCACTAAAGAATCCCCTTCCAGACAGTTGGAGGTGCAAGCGGGAAAATATTCCGTGATTAGAAAACACTGCTGTTGTGAAAGCGCCCTCGGTAAAGCCTTTGCGCTTCTCTGCTATTACCTTTAGCGAGACCGTAGACAAAATGCATGTTCGCTTTTTTCATATTGGCATACTGATCCATTCCAAGGCGCTAATGGCCTTACATGCGATCCCCCCCACTGTTATACGCCAGCCTGAAAAAGCTCTTTAGTGTCTGAAAGCGTTGCGACCATGCATTCTATGATGAAGAGTGTTTGTTTCGAGGTGTTCTATTGCCCCCTTAAAGTTTGTCCCATTAGATTTGAAGCACCCTGTACATGTTCAAATGTATCAGTTAAGTATCTGTTTTATACGTTATTTCTGACGATGAAAATAATAAGATCAACCCCATTACTCCCCATTACTCTCGAAATATTATAGATTTTTCGCATTTTTGTTGCGCCGGCTTTAAAAAAAATCTGATGTGGGCAGCATATGACTTTCCTTATGTAATGCAATGAATTTACTACTTTTACAGTAAAAAAATAGGCTATTATTATAGTAGATACTTATATACTTTCTAAGATATTGAATTTCCGTCAATTAGTCGTCAGTTTCTTTGATTAAGCGTCATTTTTATCTATTTGGCGGGATTCTCGTTAATGTGACAACATTTAAAAAGTTGCCAAATTGGCGACATTTTGCCAAACTCGCCGCAAAATTTCACCAAGCGTTATGGATGGAGAAATAAGTTATTCTTATAGCATATGAATGACTATTGGCGTTCAAATACAAAAGTATTACTCAAAGTATATTTTCTCATGAATGAAACGAGCTAGATTCACGAGAATGATGTCACCCAATTTATCGCATGATATTAAATATGAAAAGTGAACATGTTTCTCAACAGTTAATAAATATTTTTCTAATTTATAGGATTTTTGATAAATTCATTTGAAAATGTGCAATATCTCGAGAACGGTTCATGTTAGCGTTCTAAGGTTTATGTTAATCGTTTTAAAGAAAAAATTACACAAGAAATGTCTATTTGCGTAACTTTATTAAAGGTTTTGATTTTTTTGATGATTTTTTTTTTAATTTAACTCGAAAATTCAGGGGGTTCTGAACATTCGTTTGTGTTTAAAGCCAATAGGCTTCCAGTATTCACGGATTGTAATTTTTGTACCAAATTTCATTTGCATCGCTCCATTCGTTCGTGAGATATCGTCTCCGCAGACTCACTGATACACACACACACATATTTTCGCACACAGACATCACCTAAAAAATGTTCGATTCGTGATGAGGGATGCTTGAAACGTGCTCTCCCGTTGAAAACTCGAATTCGAATTTTCGACCCCGTCATAATACTTTCCTTATACATTATGCTATGTATATAAGAAAAGTAATTCGTCCAGTTACCAAATGAAAACGAAAATTTGAATTGAAAGCTCAAATTCAGTGTGTCATTTGAAACAACTATGCGTGTTACTTTGTGCTATTAAACTCAATGTAATGAAATTTTGCAGAAATAGCGAGAAAATTAATTTGGGTCCGTAGAGAAAATCATGTGCTGTCCACATCAGATGCTTTTTTTATTAGATGTGCATGTAACACTGTCGCTAACACTCAGGATCGCGAATAATTTTTCAAACTTTACAAACAAGACTTTCTCAGCTCCTTTAAATGCAAAATTTGCGTTAAGAGAGTTTTAAAGAACTTCTGAGAACGCGACAAAGAAGTCGTCCGCTTCGTAATTACTTAACTCTTGAAATACCTCGAGCACCCATTCACCCCCCCATCCCTGTTCATCGTGCAAACTGCAAGAAACAGTGTCCGCGAAAGGGGTTTTATTTTCGAATTTTAAATCTAGTTTGGGATTTTTACGAAATTAATTTTGAGGCGTCTGTAAACGTACATTCCAGTAGTTTCTTTATTAAAAACGGCTTTGTTATTCCTGCATGATGAAAGGCTGTCTTTGTTGTACTTTGAACTGTAAATGCATTCATTGCTTTACAACGCACGTTAATGTCCAAGGAAAGCATCTGAATACGGTTGAAATGTGGAATTCGAATTTTTCGCGGATTTATACATTTTGAACAATCTGTAATTAGAGACAACTGCATCATTGCAACGTATCCTCTGAAATCGTGGATGTACTCTCAGGATACAAGAATGAATCCAAATTTCTGGATAACTAACACGTTTATTTACAAGCGCGGCGTTAATAGGAACAATATACAGCAAATAGCTCGATAACTATCTTACAAGATCATTAAACAACAATCAGGTAAAGTAAGATGCCAATTAAATGCTCCACTCATTTTAGCAAAACATTAAATACTATTCTTAAAGCATTAGCGTAATTATACCACTCTAATGTATCTTGCGTCAACGATTCCCAACTGTGAGCGACGACTCTTTTTATATACTCTCCGTAGAAACTTTCAGAAGGGGCTGGTATCTTTACGAATATTCATTAGTTCGGGAAAGGTTGAGTACCACCGAGAAAACGCCAAATCTGGCGACACTACTCTGAGTGCTCAAATTTGGCAACCCTGCTTTGGCTTAATAGGAAAGGCTGCCTGTCAGTGGCATCACATGATCCACTTCAAAATGATATATGGCATCCATCTTGTTTCAAAATCGTGATTTTTTAAGTTCTTTTTAATTCATATTGAGTGTTGTATCCGTCCTAAAACTACTTTATTTTTGCTTAAATTCTGTGCATCTGCATACTGAAACAAAGCAATGACAATATATTTGAGTTTAAATGCTCATCTAAATTGGATTATTTCTACAACTAAGCCTATTTTTCACCTATGTAAAATGTAAACAGCAAAATATATAGAATGAGTTGTATTAGAATTCCTGTATTTTTTTAACACAAAATAGTTTAGTCCATGGAGTCTGCATGGCTGATGTGAATAAAATATTAATTGATTTCATAAAGAGAAGGACGATTTTTTTCAATGAAGTTTCAAGCATAGAGTTTAATTTTTTGTAGCTCCATGGTCTTAAACAAAATGATTAAATAAAATAAATTATTATAGTATTGTGATGAATGAAATGAATGAGAGAAAGTTATGAATGAAATCCTGTTTTTATAGAGAGTTCCAGGCGTGTTATTTTTTCTATGACGTCATTTGAATTAATTTCAGTTGTTTTCGATGAAGTTTTCAAATATAATAAATTATCGTAGTATTATGATAATTCTAAAACTATTACCGAGGAATGTATCACATTTTAGAGATGTTTAAACCAGGCAATTTATATCTCAATGCCGTCATTTGAATGAAGTTCATTTTTTTCGATGAAGGTTTAAGTTTTCAAATATAATAAATTAATGCAGTATTGTGATAAGTTTCAAAATATTACTGAGGAATGTATTGCATTTTAGACTTGTTTAAATAAAATTGCATTGAAGTTGGAATGTGTTTCATAATCAATGCTTTAAGCATGATTGATCTTTCTTGTTTCAGTATGTAGATGCATAGAATTTAAGCAAAAATAAAGTGGTTTTAGGACGGATAAACACTCAATATAAATTAAAAAGAACTTTTAAAATCACGATTTTGAGACAAGATGGATGCCGTATTTCATTTTGAAGTGGGTCACCTGATTTTTTCATATCATGGTCACGTGATCGCTTCATATAAGAGGTGTAATTATTATTTTAATTTTTATTTAAAAAACTACTGAATATATTTAGCTGAATTTTTTTTATATATTTTATGGAACAATTTGAATATTACCTAAAATTTTTGAAGCAATTTGTGAATTTTAAATCCGCTTAAAAATGTTTGAAAAATTAGGTCCCATAGGGTTCAATGTATTTCATTTATTCAACCCGGGTTTAATTCAAAACTAATTGGGTGATATTATTCATTTATATTCCCAAAGGTCCTACAGACCGTCTGAACAACATACTAAAATTTCACTTTGATTAAGTCATTTTTACGGCAGTTATCGTGCTAACGGACAGACAGACAGACAGACAGAATGAACAAAGTCATAAACACTTTTCAACTTTGTTGTAAAGTGTTAAAAATGGACGGAATATTCTCGTGCCATGGAATACCAAGAATTATATTTGACAATACGCTCGTTTTAATTCATATGTTGTTGTATGATTTACTAGATGTTGAGCGTTAGTAGATGCAGAGAGTTTGGAATTATGATTATAGTCTCCAATTTCTAAGGGAAAATAGATGTTAAGAGCAAGCTGTACAAATCAGAGTTATATGAATCATTTTAGTAGAAAATCAAGTTTCTATATAAGTTATTTGTTTTTTCAAAGCTCTTATATGCTTTGAGTTATGGTGTAGTTAATTTTAAAAATATTAAATTTTCTTGCAAACTTATAGTGTTACCTATAAATAGCGTGACCATAATTTATAGCCCTTTGTAAACACTACAAGTATATATAGCTGGATTTTGATCGAGTTCATAATGTTTTCGAAATATAGTGGTCATTATTTCGATATTTAATTTTGTATTTTTTATTTTATTTTACATATTTTATCTTACATTTTTTTCATTACATTTTTTATATTTTATTCCACATTTTTTACATTACATTTATGATATTTTGATATTTTTTTTACATATTTGATATGTATTATTATCAGTGTTTTGATGGTATTACCTATCTCATGCCAGTATTTTATAGTCTTTTATAAGCACTAAAAGGACATGTAGTTGGAATTTTGTTGGGTTTAGGCTTTTGTTTCCGAAATATAGTGGTCATAATTTGGATATTTTATTTTACAAGATGTTATTCACGCAAAGCCGCTTCAGCTCCATCGGATATGAGCCCCGACCGATTTTTTTTAGAAAGCACGTCGAAAAAATAGCAATAAATCAAAATATCGAATTGAAATTCTATAAAATCAGAGTTTTTATACTGTGGCATTAATGTATACAAAGTAACTAAGCATTTTAAAGAATCTCTCATTTGTGTTATGTAAAATATTAATTAGCACATTATACAGAAAAATAAAACAATAGTTTTTTTTTGTATCAACATGTTTCACCCTGTTACACATTTCAAATTTTTTATTTGGGAAAATTTCCAAGTCAGAATTCCTCCTTAAAAATTACCATACTTCTTTCAATCTAATTTATTTTTCTCGCATGTGTATGTAAAACACAGTTAATAGCAGTCAGAAGTAAACACCTGAAACAATTTTTCAAACTTCAAAAGCAAAACTTTCTGCTCTCTTTTAAGTACAAAGTATGCATTAGGAGAATTTTGGGACTTTTCGGAGAAAGTGACAAGAACACGGGTTCACTTTTATAATTACTCGACTTCTCGGATGCTTTAAGCAGGTGCTTTTTAGTGGAATAACTGCAAAGGGAAAAACATTGTTTACTGAAATCCCATTTCTTTCTAATTTTCTACCTTCTTTGGGGATTTATGATTTTCTCCATTAAAAATAAATTAAAAAGCAAAAATTGTGCGCATTTATTAATTAAATAAGTGGAATATTTTTTGTAACGACTTTTTACAGCCACTTTGTCATGACGTACGTAAATAGCTGATATTTTTATACTGTTTAACATATTATTATAAACAATATGCCGAAAAACTTATGAATGTGTAAAAGACTTAAGCTGATAAATTCAAGTAAATACAGGAGTTCTAAGTCATAAAAACTCGAATGGCTTGAACAATGGACCAGACTTTCGGAAGTCGGGATAGACATTAGAGAGGTGTAGAAATTTATGATATCAACTCTAAACAAAATGCCTCCAGATACCGCCAAATTCATACAACTCGGATGTCACTTGTTGGAACAACTTGGTTCACGGGTGGTCTGTCCTAAGCACTCTAGCCAAACAAACTGTATCAGATGTAGTAAGAGTGAAAACTATCTTCAGAAAGTATCAGATGTAGTAAGAGTGAAAATCTTTTATGTTTTATCAAAATCTTTTATCAATCTTTTATCAAAAACTATATGGAAAGCTAACAAAAGATGGTCTTGAGAAGCCCAGAGAGAAGGTCTTGAGGATCCGAAAGAGATTGTAACTATACAGAATGAATATAATTATTGTGAGTGTGTTCTAAGTAAAAGAGACCATGCCAAAATGTTACTAATAAGAAAACTGTCCAAACTGAATTAGCGACCCACGTTTAGAATTTACACCAACTGAAAAGGTACTGTTTGTTATATATACACACTATGTGACAGTGAAAATGAGACACCAAGAAGGAGTGGGCAGGAAGTGATGGAAATCGGCAAACAGAGAGAGACAGCAATGAACAATAAGTGATGTTTATTGCAACATCATACACCTATACACTGAGCGATAACACCGTCTGATCAGTACATTGTAGGAACACCGCGGGAGGCAATATAGGCAGCAACACGACTAGGTACAGACTCAATGAGCGTGCGGATGGTGTCCTGAGAGATGGCTACCCATTCCCTGTCAACCATTTGCCAGAGTTCGTCTTCTAAACGCGGCGGTGGCAGCTCACGCAAGCGACGTCCAATCACGTTCCAGACGTGTTCGGTTGATGAGAGATCACGGGAGACTGGTGGACAGCGAAGTATCTGGGTACCTTGCAGGGCATATTGGCTGATGCTTGCCGTGTGTGATCGGGCGTTATCCTGCTGGTAAATGGCATTGGGCGCCCCCTGAAGGAAGGGTAATCTCACTGGTCGCAGCACGTCATCCACGTATCGTTGGGCCGTCATAGTGCCCTCAATACGGACCAGAGGTGACCTGCTATTGTAGGCGATGGCGCCCCAAAGCATGATGCCGCGTTGTCGCGTTTCACAAATGCTGCCGGATTGGACCTGTCACCACTTCGGTGCCAGACTGATACACGGCGACTGTCATTGCTAAAACATAAGCATGACTCGTCTGAGAACACGACCCTGTGCCATTCCACGGTCCAATTTGCTTTATCCCGACACCATTGCAAACGGAAGCGTCTGTGCTGCTGGGTCAATGACAGTCTTCTTATCTGGCGCTATGAATGCAGGTCGACGGCAATCAATCGGCGAATAATGGTTCTGGTCGATATGGGAGCATCAAGGGTGTCCTGCACATACTGCAAAAGGGCGACGGAAGTGGCCGGCCTATGGGGTCGCCAACGCTAGCCGGCGGATTTGTCGGTCTGCGCTTATTGACGTCGTTCTGGCCTTACAGGCACTTTTCAAACTTGCGACATTCCCTCGTTCCAACCATCTTCGCCACAACCGGTGCACTTTGGATGTGTGTAGGTGGCTGTCCGCTGAGATTTGACGTATGGACCAACCTGTCCCTCTGTGTCCGATCACCACACCCCTCGTGAAATCATCGGTCTGCTGGAACTGCCTTGGTTTGCGGCGGCCTGGTATTCTCTGCTACTACATGTTTCCCTTGAGACAAAAAAAATTGCAAAATAATTTTCCTTGTAGTCAGAGCGACGCGACTATTGCCGATTCTGCAGGTTCCTTCCCTTACATCTCACTCAACGTGCGCGGGACAGCTGCGCATTTCACATCATTTACATAACTCGGTGAACTGCGTCTACCCTGCAATTTGCATATTTTTCTGACTACTCCTTGTTGTCACATTTTCATTGTCGCGTAGTGTTATTTATTGAGTACAATGTGGAAACATTTTATTATGATCTGTAGTGAGAAGAAAGTAATATATTTTTCTATCTTAATCTTTATTTACATTACTATCTTTGTAAATGCATAATATATAACAAATATATAAACTATATTGTTTATCAATATCTATTCTCGTTATTTACATCTTAATCTCACTTAAAACTACAACATCAATTCCACTCAATTTTTCTAAAATGTCTTCAATTTTTTTAATTCTTATTTATTTCTTTTCAACTCTATATTCTCAACTGTCTTATTTATTTATTCATTTCTCATTTATTTATTCAAATCTCATATTTACTTTCTTCATATCTTCTAATATGGATGCAATAACAATTGCAGCTAAAATGTAGGGCTTTTCCTAGCTTATGATTGGTTTATCCTCATTCCAGTACCAGGTTAAGTAAAAAATGCATAAAATAATAAAAGGTTAACTTCCGAACATAATAAGTTAATTTTAGTTTACGTTAAGGGATTTCTGCCAGAGTTATTGATCCTCTTATATTTGTTTCATCAATTCTCTTGTAATACTTCATCCAATATAATATGTATTTCATGGTACACAGTATCTTTACTTATAATAGAATCAAAACAATGGTTCGTTTATGATATAATAATTATTTATTTAAAATAACCGAGTTCATGTATCTGTCTTCAAATTTCTTTAATATGTTATAATTATATATATTATTAATATTTTAATAATTTTATTAATATGTTATCTTCAAATTTTATTAATATACTATATAAAGTGAAAGAGGTAAAAATTAACAAGGAAGATCAATCATGTATAAAGCATTGATTAGAAACACTTCCCAACTGCAATGAAAATTTATGTAAACATCTCTAAAATGCGATACATTCACCGTTGATATTTTTAAAATTATCACAGTACTACAATAATTTATTTTACTTAAAAACTTAAAGCCATAGAGGTAAAGTTACTTTTTAACTCCATGCTTAAATCTTCACCTAAAAAGGCAATGCCATAAAATCGCCTGCTTCTCTATGTAAAATCATTGAATATTTTATTTATATCATCTACACTGACTTCCAAAAATTAAGCAAACAATGCAAATTTTCATTTTTCGAAAGTGTACTTGAGCAGTTGAAAATCGCTGCGGATGTAGATGGCAGTATTCAAATATCATATGTTACAGCCAATCACGATTGATTGTCGTGGTATATGCTAATTAGGCAGTCGTTGAAAATGCCAGCATTCTGAAGAGTTTGAGTCGTTGTAAAGTTAGTGTGAAGGTCCGGAGTGGTCACATATCATATTTATGTAAGTTTTGTTTAGTTTGTTTGCCTTTAAACATAATTTTGTTAATGACCCAAATGTGACGTCATCATATAACTTACGAAAAGTAAATATTTTTTCATCTTTGTATATAATTCTTATTTTTTCTTAATGCATAAACACATTTTCGACCTTCATGTACAATTTTGAGTTAATCAAAGCTTTACTTTTCCATTTTTGTTGATTTTACAATCCGTGCTTAACTTTTGGAAGCCATTGTATATTCCTGACTCCAGAGCTAAATAATTTTGGTTAAGAAATTCAGCAAATCTTATAGAACTCATCTTACAGCTTGATTTGTTTACATTCTTCATACGTTGAAATTACGCTTCGATGCAGAAATATTCGAAGTTTGATGATCATTTAAACTAAAGAATATTGTAATTGCGTTGGTGCAGAATTTAGATGTACAGGAAATACGCAAAAATTAAGCGGTTTTAGGACGGATGCAACACTAAATATAAATTTGAAATAACTTTAAAAATCAGAGAATAAATATTAATGCCATATTTAATTTTGAAGCGAGTCACGTGATTTCTTCATCTAATATGATTATTATTATTATTTTAATTTTTATTTAAAAAACTATCGAACATATTTTGCTCAAATAGCGTTTTATATTTTATGGGGTAATTTGAATATTTTCAAAAATTTTCAAAGCAATTTGTGTAATTTAACTTCGCTTAAAAATATTTATAAAATTAGGTCCCATAGGTTTCAATGTATTTCACTTTTTCAACTCGGGTTCAATCCAAAACTAATTGGGTGATATTATTCATTTACATTTACATATGTCCCACAGAAAGTCTCAACAATATACTAAAATTTCGTCTTGATAAAGTCATTTTTACGGCAGTTATCTTGTGAACGGACAGACAGATAGAATGGACAAAGTCATAAACGCTTTTCAACTATGTTGGAAAAAATTAAAAACTATGAAAAATGTTCGTTTGAAAGCTTTTTTATTTTTTGAAATAAAAAAAATATACGAATACAATTTTTCGAATTCGAGTTCTGGCAGACCATGGCGATTTAGGACTTCCTTCATAAATTTTCATAAGATGCATATGATTTTTTGCTGCAATATTTCAGATTTGCTATAGATAAGTATTGGTAATTAAGGGGCATGTATCCCTTAAACGGCCTAACCTGCATAAAAAGTGACCATATTTCAATATTTTATATTTCCATTATGTATAAACATACAAAAGTTAAATTTAACACTCATATAATTAAAATAATTGTCTTTTAAATGCTTCTAACAAAATATACCTACTTATTTACAAAAGTTTAAAATAATTAATATAAAATCTATGGTTTTGTTGAGAAAAGAACAATGTTTATAGGTATTGCGCGCAACTTTCTGCAGATGTGACAACTGATTTTAACATAAATATTTTTTATAGCATACAGAAATATTGTATTTTTAAAATCATGAAAAATAAATATAATCTATCTATCTATATATACTAATTGTCAAGGGTCCGTCTGTCTGTCTGTGTGTCCGTCCGTCTGTCTGTCTGTCTGTCACGTTTTTTTAAGCACTTCCCGAATAGATAGAGATTTGCAATTTGGTACACGGCTCGATCGTTCGATAGAACCCCCTGGAAAAATCGAATTTTTCGAAAACGTTCAGTAGAGGGGGTGCTCCACACCAAAACGTTCGAAAAGTGAAATGATAGGAAAGCATACTTTGCTATAAGACAGAGACTTCAAATTTTGTGTATGGGTAAATCGTTCGAGGAAAAAAGTGTGCAATTTCAGATTCCCAATATTTTCCACTTAAGGAGGTGCCGCACACCAAAATATTCAACTTACCGAATAAATAAGAAACGGCCCCTTTAAAATTTGACAGAGGCTTGAAATTAGATATATGGACTAATCATTTGATGGAAACACCCAAGGCGAATATAGTTTTTCAAAAATGGTCGTTTAAGGGGGTACTCCAGAGGAAAACGTTCGAAAGGTGAATTTGATAAGAAAACATACTTCAGGATGAGATAGATATTTGAAATTTGGTGTACGGGTAGATAGTTTGAAAGGAAGAAAGTGTACAATTTCAGTTTTTCAATATTTTCTACTGTAGGTGGTGTCGCACACAAAAATGTTCGATTTTTGGAATGAAGTAGAAACACTCCTTTTAGAATGTGATAGAGGCTTGATATTTGGCATATAGGCGAATCATTTAATAGAAAACCCAAGAAGAATGGAGTTTTTCGAAAATGTACATTTAAGGAGGGGGGGGGGGTACTCCATAGAAAAACATTCGAAAGGTGAAATGATAAAAAGATTATGCTTCGCGATGAGATAGAAACTTCAAATTTGGTGTACATGTATAGAGTTAGAAAGGAAGAAAGTGTGAAATTTCAGTTTTTCAGCATTTGCTATTGTAGCGGGTGCACACTAAAATGTTCGATTTGACTAACCCATGAAAAACGCCTCCTTTACAATGTAATAGAGGTTTGAAATTCAGTATATGGTGTAATCATTTGATAAAACATCCCTAAGATTATTACGGTTTTTCAAAAATGCTCATTTAAGGGAGTGCAACACAGAAAAACGTCCGAAATATGAAGTGATAGAAAAGCATGCTTTACGATAGGATAGAGACATCAAATTTGGTGTACTGGTAGATAGTTTGAAAGGAAGAAAGTGTGCAATTTCAGATTTCCAATACTTGCTACTAGGGGGTGCCGAACACCAATATGTTCGCTTTTTGGAATGAGACACGCTTCCTTTTAAATGTAATAGAGGTTTGGTATTCGGTAAATGGGTCAATAATCTGATAGGAAACGAACAGAGTTTTTCAAAAATGGCTGACTCTAAAAAATGGTGACAAAAATGGGATAACTCTTTTAATTATGGGTGTGCTCCACAGAAAACGTTCGAAAGGGGAGAGGATAAAATAGTGTGCTTCGCGATGAGAATGAGACTTTAATTTGGTGTATTGGTAGATAGTTTGAAAGGAAGATGTGCGCAATTTAAAATTTACAATAGTTTCTTCTTTGGGGGGTTCCGCAGACTAAAATATTAGATTTGCCGAATAAATGTGAAACGCTAATTATTAAAAAATTGCAATATTCAGGGGTTGCTTATTTCGAGAACGTTGATAGTCAACGGGTATTCGGCTAGCGTATTCATATTTTCTTAACAAAATTTATTTTTCAATGAAATTAATTTTTTTTTATAATTTGAAACATCAAATTATCTACATATAATTAAAAAGATTATAATTTTTTAAATTTTTTAGAAAGGAAGAAAATGTGAAATTTCAGTTTTTCAACATTTGCTATTGTAGCGGGTGCACACTAAAATGTTCGATTTGACGAACCCATGAAAAACGCCTCCTTTACAATGTGATAGAGGTTTGAAATTCAGTATATGGTGTAATCATTTGATAAAACATCCTTAAGATTATTACAATATTAAAACATAATTTTGTTAATTTATGCATAAATATTGTTTATGCATATTTGAGAAGTTTCATTCTAATCTATTCAGCCACTTTAATGAAATCACGTGCGCGGTAAAATTAATGCTAAAGTTAACACTTGATGCTACTGTTACATGTCGTGCCACAATACATTTGATCATAACTTTCGTTCCAATGGCAATCTTTTCAAGTGGTTTATTTTAAAATGTTCTTTAACATTATCTTTGACATTAATCTAAAGAAAATAAAATCGATTTTTAGAAACTTTAAGGATTACAGGCCCCCTTAACCTTTTGCTTATGGGTGGGACAGCGTCCATCCCAAACGAAGAACCTCTCAAAAAGACAGGCATTTGACATACCCTATCCCAAACAGTTCGGTCCCTCTTTGCAGGCATTGGCGTCCATTGGCGTCCATTGGCGTCCATTGGCGTCCATGGAAAGAAGGAGCTGCAAAGAAGGACAGAATTGTTTGGAATAGGATATGTCAAAAGCCTGTCTTTTTGAGAGGTTCTTCATTTGGGATGGACGCTGTTCCACCCGTAAACAAAAGGTTAATAGAACAATGGCTAAATACTTTGAAGCAGAAATGTGCAGCTGCTTTTCTTAGAATGGCCAACTGAGGAATACCTCCGTCCGGCTGAGAAATGGCTCCTTCTCGCTGTAAAATTTTTCTGACTTTTGAAAATATGATTTCATATCAAATTTTGAATTTGAAAATATTTGGGAAAATGATTTAATTACTATGAATAACTTTGGATGAGGGAATAAAAGGATAAATTACATAAATGATCATCAATATTTTTGAAAATAAATATTTGTCGTGAAAAAGATTAATTTAACTTATGATATGCTATATTTAACAATACCTTCATTTTCTTTTATTTTCATACTTTAAAAAATATCTTTTAAATTTTTAAAGTCAGTATTTTTAAGTAAAATTACATTACTTCTTCCAATATATTTTGTTTGTTTGATGCTTATACGTACGTATAACACTGTTACCCGCAGTCAGAAGTAAACCTACGACTCATTTTTCAAACTTAACTTCAAAAACAAAACTTCCTTTGCTCTTAAGTGCAAAATATGCATTAAGAGAATTTTAAGAAGTTTGAGAGAAACTGAAAAGAAAATGAGTTGAGCTTTGTAATTACTTTACTTTTGAAATTCTTTGCTCCCAGTTGCCTTTCAGAAGAATATCTTCTAAGTGAGAAGAAAACAATAACCGTGAAATTCCAATTCTGCCCGAATTTCTTGCTTAGTTCAGGAATTATAAAACTTCTTTTCCAAAAAAATCTGAAAATGTATAGATTGCCTGAATTAGTTTGCATGAAAACGTTTGTTTAATAAAAGGAATTTGATATTTCATTGAAAGTGTGTATGGCTTTTTATTTAATTACGCCTGCTTAATTGTATTTATTGGCTGACGTATTTGTATAATTTTGCTTCATTCGCAAATGTGCTATATAATTTTGGCCTGTTTAATTATATTTACTTGCTGCCGTATTTATATAATTTTTCTTCTCTTGCAAATGTGCTATATAATTTTGGCTTGCCTAATTATATTTAATTGTTAACGTATTTGTATAATTTTACTTCTCTCGTAAATGTGCTGCATAATTCTGTGTGAAGAACAATTTTTACGGAATTTAAGACTTTCGAGGTGATTTATTACGAAATATTCATAACCTTCCTCTCAGTCTGTCCTTGAAAAATCAATGTAACCACTTTTCCTCCGTTGAAATTTAATGTTGTACAAAGAAACAATATTACAAAATAACGACATAGTTAATGCAAGCTTTCGTTGTGCATATTTTACATTATTTCTGAAACAATCCAAGTTTTTATACCTAATATATAGAACATGTGTCGAAGTCATATCACGTCATTTCTAGTCACTGAGTATCAATAGCTGCAAAATGAGCATGTCGTAGAGTTTCACTTAGTGTCGTTTGACTTTTTTAACCGCACATCGGCTTCGTTTTACTTCCAAGGATACCTGGTGAGGATTTGTACATAATTATTACATAGGCGACAGTATTTTGGTAGATGGGGGCCATAATTATCAGCACCAGCATGAGTGAAAAACAGACGGTCGTGTACTTTATGGACGCGTGATATAAACGACTGGCACTCCTACAAATATAACTCATGACCGGTGACAACTCATGAGATGGTCGGTTACATGGATGTTACATAGATTGTTACATGGATGCTACATAGAATGTTACATGGATGTTACATGGAATATCACATGGATCTAAAGACAACGATGCGTTTGTTACTTGCATGTTATAAAAACTTTTAGTTATTTACATTTACTGATTTAAATAATTTTATTGAATTATATTTTGTCTTCTTTCTTCTAGCAAATTTTTTATATTTTTTTTGTTAAATGTATTGAATAGTAAGAATCAAATCGTACTTTAAATTCCTTCAACTCTTCCATGTTTATATCTCTCTGATACTATACATAATTAAAGAATATTTCTCATAACTAATTATGTGTAACATAATTATATCACTTGGATATTAAAAACACATGAAGAATGTCTGATGTCAGTAGCACATGACTTTCCTCACATAATGCCATGACATTACTTCTTTCACAGCGCAACAATGGTGTGTCAAATCAACAAAACAATCCTTTTGGTATTGAATTAATACCACTTCAGTTGGAATTGGGCAGACTTGGAATAACAGATAGACTTACTCATATTCACTTACAAAATATTTTTCAAAATGTAATTCAGCTTGTTCTGTAGATAAAGCATGATCACTTAAAACTATTCCAAAAAATTTTCATGTACCGGTAAATTTGTAAAGTTCCAAAAATTTGAAGACTACCTAAAATAACTGAAATAAACTAAAAGTGTATCTTCTGACCAGAACTACTCTGACCCTTACTGTACATGTAGGGAAAGTGATGATAAAACGTTGGAGATTTAAAAAAAATATTTTTTTAAACTTTTAAAACAAAGTCTCATAATTTTTTTTAAGAAGTTTTCTCTGATCCTGTTATATATATTTTTTGATAAAGTTTTAAGTCGTTTTTAAAATCAGTGAATAAACATTATTCGTATTGTTTAATATAATCCAGTTGATAACAACCGCAAACAATTACACGCAAACAATAAGTAGTAAAAGATAAAAACAACGTTCAGAATTATACCCATACTTTGACACAGACAACTAAAGCCCTTAAGACCATCATGAAAATTGTCTTTAGGTTGGCTTTAATACTATACACGCAAAAGGATCATTAGGATCAAAAGCTGACGCTTGTTGTATGTGTAAAAGCAATTTTGTCGATAATAAATAATTTATATTCAATAAAGAATATAAATATAAGTCATTTAAATGCTTATATATTTTCATATTTTCAATTAGTTGCTTGATGCGCATTTAATTATTTTTTCGTGTCTCTAATCAAAGTTTCGTTTTTTCAATTAATGTTTTCGTTTTTTAATCAAGTTAATAGAGTTTCGGAGTACAATATTAAAAAAAATCTGATGTGGGCAACACATGACTTTCCTTATATAATGCAATGAATTTACTACTTTTACAGTAAAAAAAAATAGGTTTTTCTTATAGTAGATACTTATATTCTTTCCAAGATATTGAATTTTCGACAATTAGTCGTCATTTTCATTGATTTAGCGTCATTTTAATCCATTTGGCGAGATTTTCATTAATTTGACAACATTTAAAAAAGTCGCCAAGTTGGCGACATTCCGCCAAATTCGTCGCCAAAATCTCACCAAGCTTTACTGACGGAGAAATAAGTTATTCTTATAGCAGAAAAATGACTATTGGCGTTCAAATACAAAAGTATTACTCGAAGTATCTTTTCTCATGAATGGAATGAGTTAGATCCACGAGAATGATGTCACCCAATTTATCGTATGGTATTACATATGAGAAGTGAACATGTTTCTCAATAGGAAATATATTTTTTTTATTTTATATGACTTTTTGATATTTTTTTAAAAAAATGTGCAATATCTCGAGAACGGTTCATGTTAGCGTTCTAAAATTTATGTTAATCGTTTTCTAATGAAAAATTCCATAAGAAATGTCTATTTGCATAATTTTATTAGCGGTTTTGATTTTTTGACGATTTTTTCAAAATTTTACTCGAAAATTTAAGGGGTCTGAACATTCGATTGCATTTAAAAACAATAGGCTTCCAGTGTTTACTGATTGTGATTTTTGTACCAAATTTCGTTCGAATAGGTCCATTCGTTCGTCAGTTATCGTCTCCACAGTCTCACTGACACACACACACACACACACACACACGCACACACACACACACACACACTTTCACACACTCACACACACACACACACAGACATCCCTTCAAAAATGTTTGATTCGTGATCAGGGATGCTTGAAACGTGCTCTCCCGTCGAAAACTCGAATTCGAATTTTCGACTCCGTCATAATACTTTCCTTATACATTATGTATATAAGGAAAGTATTAATATATTTTGTTCCCCGTGAATGGCGTTCCGTGAAAATACTTTTGAACGTGCGCAGTTGTTATGATTTAAATTTAATCTCAATCGTGTCCTTTACCGTATAGTAAGCATGTAACTTGCAAGCAAGAATGAGATTTTAAACTTAAGTTGGTTGTAAACTTAGGGTAATATTATAAACTTAATGTGATTTCGTAAAATGTTTGTCAATTGTTGTTAATATAGGTTGACAAAGTTGATTCCTGCACAGTGACTAAGGTTTGTAAAGACATAGAAGTAGCGACGCTAATCGACGATTGTCGATGAAGTGTTGGTGATGATGTGACGCTAATCGTTCTCATGAGATATACTATGCTTAGTATCAAAAATGAAAAAAGAAAATATCACTCTTAATAATGGTGTGAATGTTTTGTCAGTCTTTCTAACTAAAAATTAATAAACAATTTTTATCCGGATTTCTAGACCTGTAGTTGACGGTTGTTGAAAATGCTATTATCAGTGTTCCCTGTTGCGCCCTGTGCTCGTCGTAGCTGGACGTTCCTTGATGTCTAGCGTTTAAGGAGTTCAACAGTCTTTACTCGTTCACAGTATTCTTTCTGAATTCGACTTCTAAACATTGCCATAGTAGTTAAATTGGGCGACTATATACACTGGCGGAAAATAAAATCCCAACACAAAGAAGAAATTAGTTTAAAGGAATGAAATTTAGCCAAAGCAATTGTGTAGGTAACATATTTATTTGATTAAAGTTTCAAGGTCACAGGTTAAAGTATGCGCCAGAAGAACAATTTCAAATGTGAAATGGTGGTACATTAATAACCGCTGTAGTCGCTACGATTTTGAATGCAAGCATGAAAACGTGCATGCATTGTGGTACAGGGGTCGTATGTCATTTTGTGGGATGGAGTTCCATGCCTCTTGCAGGTGCAACAGGCATGGAACTCAATCCATGGAGGTCAGTCAAATCAGCAACGGTTAATGCTGGTTGTGGATGACGCTGGATTTATCTTCCAATAATGTACCATATGTGCTCGATCTGGTGATCTTGCAGGCCAAGGCAACATGTCGACATTTTGTAGAGCACGTTGGGTGACAGCAACGGTATGAGAGCGAGCGTTATACTGGTGGAAAACACCCTCTTGAATACTGCTTATGCATGGGAGCACAACCGGTTCAATCACCAGTCTGATGTACAAATTTGCTGTCAAGGTACTTGGGATAACGACTAGAGTGCTCCTGTTGTCATAGGAAATGGCTGCAAAGACCATAACTCCTGATGTAGATCCAGTGTGTCTACGCCGCAGACAGCTTGGTTCGAAGCGCTCACCTGGTCTCCTTCTTACCAACATACGACCATCACTGGCACCAAGACAGAAACGGCTCTCATCTGAAAATACAACAGATCTCCACTCCGCCCTCCAATGAGCTCTAGCTTGACACCACTGACGTCGCAGATGGCAGTGATTCGGAGATAGTGGTATGAACGCTACAGGCCGTCTGGCTCGGAGCTGTTCCTCAAGTAATCGTTTTCTTACAGTTCGCTGTGTCACTTTGGGACCAACAGAAGCTCTAATCGCTGCTGCAGATGCAGTAGGATCCGCTACAGCCATGCGACGAATACGGCGGTCTTCCTTCTCAGTAGTGGCCCGTGTGCGCGCCTGACCCCGGTCTTCTCGAGACAGTGCCTTCCCGTGACCACTGCTGCCAATAATCATGCACAGTGGATACATCCCTGCCAAGTCTTTCTGCAATATCTCGGAAAGAAAATCCACCTTCTCGTAGCCCTATTATACGGCCTCGTTCAGACTAAGCTGCTAATACTGCCTTCTTCGTCTCCTTAAAGGCATTCTTGACTCAAACCTAGTTCACAACGTCCAATGTGGACGATAAATAACGCTCACGAAGTTTACATCGCGTATTTAAAGCAAACGTGATTTGCACGACCATAGTGGCACTAGTAGTACCACTCTTATTCGTTTAGCGCGAAATTTGAATAGGCGTCATCTTTCATATGTGCAAAAACGCGCTTCCTAAATTTCGTTTATCTAGCACAACTCCTTCTGGGTGTTGGGATTTTATTTTCCGCCTGTGTGTGTGTGTGTGTGTGTGTGTGTATCGAGATTTTAGACATTCATTTTTTTTTAAATTAATATCTTAAATTAAAAAGTTTTCATTTCAAAATGTCCACTGAATCGAAATGATTAATATGCTACTTAAATTTTTATAATTCGTACCACTAGAAATTGAAATGTTCTAATACCATCACAGTTAATTTGGATGTTGAAAGTTGATGAGCCGAGCGGCTATGCACACCGGGCGGAATACGCCACTATCATACATTCATGCGCTTGTGGGGATACTTGGTGCGATTACTGCTAGCCGTTCTCATGAGATATATTACGCTTTTCATGAAAATTTGAAAAAATAAAAATTCCCACTCTTGGAAAGAGAATTAATGTTTTGTCAATCCTTCTAACTAGAAATTAATAAGCAATATTTTCCCCTATTTCTCGAGAGCCTTTCTTGAAATATTATAAATTTTGTTTTTTCCTTGGAAGAGTCTTCTCTGCAAATAGTTATGCATTTCGAGTAGTGAAAAAAGTTTATGAATTTCAGCAGTATCGATATATGTTAGACGAAGTATCTGTAAGCGAAGTCATGTATTGGAAACATCAGCTATTGTGACACGCGATAACCACACCGAATTATTCGGGATCACTTTTCTATCTCACCTGCTCTATGAGATGAAAAATATTTGTGCACAATGTTTATTTCGAAAATTCAAGGTTTTCTAGAAATATCCTTAAGTACCCCTAGAATCTCGAACTGAAAGGTGCACATGCGTTAGGCCTATCTATAGTAAAGTGAATCTGACCCATCGAGTAAAAGTGATTGTAATGCCCCTAGTGAGTAATTGAAAGAGTTAAGAATAAGAACTCATAGACAAAGCGAGATAAAAGATAAAATGTTAATTGCAAAATTATAGAGCATTATTAAATGAGCAGAAATAGGTATCAGTAACCCATAAAATGTATACATGGAACGCAGTAAATATCTGTCATACTTCGTCGGGTGCGCTGTAACATGGTGGTACCCGCTATGCTTCTAAAAGTCCGCGATAATATTATTTTTCAAATTCAAATATATATTGTCACTGACAGGGGGCATTTTAAACATATTCTGCACAGGATTTCTGTGCATGTAAGGATGTAAGTGTTGTTTGTGGAATCTGTGATACAGAGTGAATAAAAAATATTACAGGTTCTACAGTATGCAAACACCAAGCCCCAGACATAAAGACGTCAGTTTTTATGAAGGGGGGGGGGCAGTCATTTATGTCCAAGAAATTTAATTATAACCTCATAGTATGTGGATTTCATGGACTCAAGCAAGGCTGCAGGGACGATAGGAGATCCTCCTTGATGCTCAGCATAAGCTTCACCTGCATGACTGGAGTCAATGGGAAAACGGATCACGGAAAGACAATGGGAACAAGGGGGTGGGAGCCCATAGAGTACCGCCGTACAACATTTAAAAAGTATTATTATTCTGCGATGAATTCGATTGTAGAATTGGAAGTTCAATTATACTTCTATGACTTCGATTTTTGAGTTGGCATAACAAAGTGATGTCACCAACTTCATCCTTGAATTATGTCTCCTTGTTAACTGTCGACGCAAAATGCTCTTAAAATGTGTCGTGTGTGAGAAAGTGCATTCATGTGAAAATGTAAAGTCAGCTAAAAAGTATAGTGCTTTTTGTGAAAAATGTGCAATCAGTCGCTTTGTGTTCTTGAAGTGCTTTAAGAGTGAAGGTACACGTTTCTTAATTTATTTGAGGAAATTAGTGAGTTTGACTATAAGTCAGTAACAGGTCACTGTATCACATTTGCCTTCTCTAAGTAAAATTGCCTGCAATAATAATTCTGATATCTGATAATTTTGTAAATACAAAATAATGATAAATTGAATCTTGAACAAGTTTAACATAAAGAAAATTTTAATAAATCTTAATTTGCTTATTTTGCTCCATTGCCGAGTTCCTGTTCCTAACTTCTGTAATTATTCGCTAGTTGGACTGTGCTATCACTTTCATTCGATGTTCCAGAGTCCATTTACTATAGTAGTGTAAACTAGTGTACCTAATGTGTAGATCCCTTAGTGTACCTAACATGTGCACTTATGAACTTTTCTGGTTAAATTAATGGGTGTTTAAGGACAATACAAAGGACCCAGTGCTGTGAAAAGAAAGGAAAATTACCAATAGTCTTACAACCTCATGATTAAATTTCAAAGACACAATTCGCATTAACACATAATAGCTTATAATTTTACCAATGAATGTCAGAATTCACTTTCCATTGAAACGGGAAAATTTCAGTAGAATGTACTGCGTAGGTGAATTATAAATATCACATTGATATGGCAATACAGAACAAAGGCATTAGTAATATAATGTTGCTGTATGATGGGAACTGACTTCAGACTAATGCATTTATACATGGCTTCGATAGCATTAGACATTGGGTTCATTATTCGCAATTGTTAATGAGTTCAGTGTATGTTGTGCATAAATATGGAAGCTCATATTTAGAAAGGGTATGCTTTATAAACGTGCACATTCGATTATTATGCGCATTAAAGTGAAGTTTCACATTTTCGTATTATGTGCGATTTGACTTATCCAGGTCTGAAACTAGTGCCACGAGACAGAAGTCGATGCTAAAGAAACAGCTTTTGCAAATATAAAACTGCTGCTCGTGGGGATAACACTTTTTAGTACTTCCTTAAAGACAGCATACATATGCAAATTACGTGACAATAATTATTTCCAGGGAGTTTGGATATAGAGTTTTTATCAAGTCAAAACAGTGTTTTACTTAACAAACGCCATGCAAAAATTGCAAGGCATCTGGACAAAATCTGTAAAATATTTTAGGTCGAACAAAAACTGAATTTCGTTTGATACAATTTCTATTAGAAAACTTACATGGATACTTATCTTTAGCAAAAGTTTTATGCAGCTTCTAATTAATTATCAGTCCAAAAATTTAATGATATATAGGAACATTTAAATTAATTTTTTCGTTTCACTAACTGGACTATGGAAAAATATTTATAATTGAAAATTGTTTAGGTGGAGGAGGGGAGGGGGGCGTCTCTCATAAAATATTACATTTTGTACGTTTATGCTAAAAGATGTCACATAATCAAAATCTGCATACGATGCTTGTCTACCTTAATCGAAACATGTCTTAAATTGAAATCGTGAGTCTACGACCCATGGTGAATTGTACTTTTAGTCGTACAATATTTTTAAAACAGCGTGTATAGACAGTAAGAAAAATGCGGAAGTGACGTGGAAATGTGTCATTCTCAATACATGTGCTTTTCTTTATGAGTTTATCTAATTATGCATCACTTTACTGCCTTTCTAAAAATATAGTTGATATTCAAACTGCAATCTACATATAGCCCAGAAAGTAATTATTCCAGAAGCGCGCTTGATTTCATGCATTTTATGTTTGTCAGACTAATTTCATTAAAAGCGATCGATGTCAAATAACCAAGATCTGTTGCTGCACGGCGTTCTGGAAGCTGTCGCATTTATAGACAACAAATAAATTTCAGTTCATTGGATTATGTGGCGCAACTGCGTTGCTTTATATTATTAATATATTATTTCTCTAAGCTATTTTATCCTGCTTTCAAAGTCTCGGCTAATAACTAGATACAAAATTTAAAACTACGTACAAAAGCGGCAACTTATAGATTTACAACCTGTATAACTTTGTTTCTTAAATTGGATAGATTGTTGATTTTATAAATCCTTTTTTGATTTTCGCAGCATTATCTCTAAATAACAGAATACGATAGAATTTCAATCAATTATAGTTCGTGAGATAACAACAGCTGAAAAGAGAGCCTGTTCTCTATTTGCAGCTGTTTCAATTCGTAGAGATCATTTTCATAAATTTAACCTTATTTATTTTAATTACAAATTAGTGCTTTGCGTTTGCATAAAAAATGAATTACAGTTGATATTAATTAGCTTCTAACAACTCGTGAAAATAATACAATCTAAATTATATGTATAGCACACATATTAAGTAATCATTCATATGCTGACATAGATAGTACCACATTTAAAAAACGTTCTTGTTGCTGGGAGACATAGTTGAGATCAGGCTGTGTGAGTCTATTTTCAGAGGGGTGTTCGTCTCTCTTGAAGTTCTGGCCAATACCTTCAATTAGTTGATCAAATTGCTTTCTTTTGAGATTGCGCATCACATTTCTCGCAATTCCACATCTTGAGTAAACGATCAGTTGCATTTTCTTTTGGGCAGAAATCTTATCATTTGCTTTTGGTCTGCAGGTGGTCTCACGTGTACGGCCCTGATAAATATGGACACTATTTAGTAGCGCATTGCTGAAAGTTTTTTCACGATGGTGGCTGATCAGTAATGAATTAAAACTCATCATGGGTTATAGCTCATTCATGGTTTATTTTTGAAAATTTAATTTTAGTCCTTTCTCTGACTATTTATTTGAAAACTTACAATCGCGTCATCTCAATAAGTATTACCCTAATAGAACATCCGAACGTTTTACGAAGTCTCTAAATTTTGCTTAGTTTTGCATACACTACCTGATGTTCGAAGAATAATCGTGTACGATCGGACAAAAAGAGATACCGGCTGATGTATACTGTTATCTGCAATGGGCGTGTCTTTCAAACAAAATTGGATATTAGTGATTAGCGACATATAAATTTAACAGAGATCCAATTTTAGAATCCTGCTCATAGTGAAGCAAACGACTGAATGGGGACTGCTATTATTAAAATTAATCAACAACGAATTGTGATTAACTGTGGTTAACTTGGATATATAGGCACCTAAAAATATCATCATTAACGTGGTTTGTCTCATCTGCACAGTTAACACACAGAGTTTTGCCTTGAAGTGCAATTAGCGGTTTTTCTCGTGAACTGATAAAAATAAAACATTGAGACATCAATTCTGTCGCATCGCTAAGAATGTGACATAAATTTTTTTGGTGCATGTTCCAAGAAGATTTTCGGACTACAAATTAAAGCTGCTTTGATTAATGATTTATGCATGACCTCCCTTGAGATACGAATTAAGATACATTAAGTGTAGTTTCAGGATATGAACCACACCCCCTACATTTCTGTACGATTTGATTATGACAAAATTTAAATCCGTGCGTCCTACAAACGTCAATGTCTACAATGGTTTATGAAACTTGCTAAGTATCCGGGACGTTGTTGTATGCCAAGGGTAAATGTGGTTTCAGAACCACGCCCCATACATTTCTGTAAAATTTGCACATGACAACATTTAAATCTGCTCGAGTCCCACAGACGTCAATATCTACAATGGCTTTTGAAACATAACGATGTATTCGAGACGTTGTTGTATGTTGCATGTCAAAGGTAAATGTGGTTTCAGGATATAAACCACGCCCCCTACATTTCTGTAAGATTTGCGCATGCCAGCATTTGAATCTGCTCGCGTCCCACAGACGTCAATGTCTACAATGGCTTATGAAACATACGATGTAATCTGTCTGTTAATTTTAATAATTATTTTTTCGATTTTAATAATAAATAAATGGATATAAAAATATATTTTCGAAAAAAACGATTTGATTTTTTTATAGCATTTTTGACTGGATAATATCAATTACGGTCTTCAGGTTTAAACTTTATTATTATTGATATTTTCGGGGATTATTGATTTTGGGATTATTGATATTTTCAAATTATTATGCAATTGTTTTATTATGACAAAAATTGTTTAAACTCATATATTGTACGTTTTACGAGTACTCTTCTACAAATACACGGGTATATCTTTTAATCTACGAGAATATAAGTAGTACAGGTGTATTGGCATATGTTTTGATATATATTGGTATATACAGGTATTGGAATCAATTACGATCTTCTGGTATAAAGAGTACGGGGATTATTGATATTTTCAATTTATTACGTCATCTCTTTTATTTTGGCAAATATTTTTGAGACTTATATTGTAATACGGGTAATCTTCTACTAACTAACTGGCATATTTTCTAATCTGCGACAATATAAGTAGTGCGGGGTTGCATATTCAATTCTTTTTTCTTGTAAATTTGCTTACAAAAGGGGCCAGGATACTTTATTCTTCAGATCTGCCCGTGAAGATAATTTTGCATAGTGAGAACAGATATTCTTAAACTTCTCTTTAGGAACAATAAATTTAATATTTTAACAGAATTTGCACATGATTGCGAATTATAAGTTTCTTTATAATATATATTCCGTACGAAGAACGGGTATGCTGCTAGTCTATATAAATAAAAATGAAAATCTGTCTATCTGTCTGTCTGTTTGTCCAGTCATCACGGGAGAACGGTTGAACCGAATTTGATGAAATTCTGTGGGTCTCCTGGAAATAGTTTCACTTAAAATTTAGTCTACGGGTGGAGTTTATACGATCAGTGGTTCTTGAGATATTAGTAAAAAATGAAATTTTCGTTTGTCTCATCATTACGGGAGAACTGCTGAACCGAATTTGATGAAATTTTGTGGATAGCCTTGAAATCGCCCCCCATAAATTTACCCGAAATTTCGAGTATCTAAGACCAGGGGTTGTTGAGATATTAATGAAAAACGAAACTTTTTCCTAGGAGTTTTGCCCTCTAACTCCGTGGTTTATCCAAACGAAAAGCTTGAAAATCGTTTGAAAGTGAATTAAAACGTTATCTTTAAGTTTGATGGGAGATTTTTTGCGCTAATTAGTCACTTTCTGAAAACATGAATTGTTTGAAACATGATTTTGGGAAATCTATCTCAATGGGTTATTTTTACAAGTTTTTACTGAACAATGAAAAGTATAGAGAAATCAAAATGGTTATTTAATTTCGCAGTTTATGAGGAAGATTCTATCTTATATCATGTTGCTCAGAAACGCAATTAAATTCAATCTGTCTGTTAATCTTTATTATTATTTTTTCGATTTGAATAATAAATAAATGGATATAAAAATATATTTTAGAAAAGAACGATTTGATTTTTCTCATAGCATTTTTGATTGGATAATACCAATTACGGTCTTCAGGTTTAAACGTTATTAATATTGATATTTTCGGGGATTATTGATTCAGGGATTATTGATATTTTCAAGTTATTATGCAATTGTTTTATTATGACAAAAGTTGTTTAAACTCATATATTGTACGTTTCACGAGTAATCTTCTACAAATACACGGGTATATCTTCTAATCTACGAGAATATAAGTAGTACAGGTATATTGGCATATGTTTTGATATATATTGGCATATATTGGAATCAATTATGACCTTCTGGTATAAAGAGTACATGGATTATTGATATTTTCAATTTATTACGTCATCTCTTTTATTTTGACAAATATTTTTGAGACTCATATTGTAATATGGGTAATCTTCTACTAACACACTGGCATATTGTGTAATCTGCGACAATATAAGTAGTACGGGGCTGCATATATTGATTCAATTCTTTTTTTTTTTTTGTAAATTCGCTTACAAAAGGGACCAGGATGTTTTATTCTTCAGATCTGCCGTGAAGATAATTTTGCATAGTGAGAACAGATATTCTTAAACTTCTCTTTAGGAACAATAAATTTAATATTTTAACATAATTTGCACATGATTGCGAATTATAAGTTTGTTTATATTATATACTCCGTACGAAGAAAGGGAATGCTGCTAGTACAATAATAAAAATTAAGAATATCAGATTTTTCTTTAAATGTTATTTTGAGTACTCGTAAGCGTTATTTTATGAACACTAAATTCTGGGTATTACTAACAATAGGTTAGTGATCTTTGTTGAAAAACAAATATCTTTCGGGGCAGGGGGCATAATTTCAATTGGCTGAAGTGTTTCTAGGCCATGGATCGAAATCTTATTTTAGACTTTTTAAGGAACAGTTATTATAATTAAGAATAGTATGCCTTGTCTAACACTTGAGTTTCTTTATTGAGTTACACATTTGGATCTGATAGAAAAATAAAAAATAAGCATTAACGGTTTTTTATGATTTAATTGCACTAGAAATCAACAGTTTTATTGTAGTCACCAATTAAAATAAGTGTATCAACATTAATGACAATCTCTTAATTCTTTCAAGATATGTTACGTAGCTATGGGATAATCAATTTTTATTTCCTCATACTTACTAATGAGAAAGTATTGTTTTCATGAACATTTTCAATTTCGAGATATTGATGCCAATATATGCATCAAAACCTTCTGAACACGTTTTAACTGTTTTTGGAGTGATGTCCGTCTGTTTGTCTGTCTGTATGTCTGTGGTCGATTTCATGTGTACACAATAGCGGCCACAAAAATTAATGAATTCTCATGAAACTTTATCCGACTTTGTTATCAGAAACTCTAGAACAAGATAGAATACCTTTAAATTTGAGCTGAAACTTCGGAATTTGTTTGAAATTGTATATTTTTTTAACATGGCAGCATAGGACTAAATTTGATATAATTTTGCTTAAGGGGACGGTGGACGTTGAAATGAGCAAAAATCGACTAAAAAAAGTTTTTTTTTAATATATAACACTGTTTTGCACATTTAACCTTTTGCTTACTGGTGGGACAGCGTCCATCCCAAACGAAGAACCTCCCAAAAAGACAGGTATTTGACATATCGTGTATAAGTATTTGACATATCGTGTATAGTATCGTATAGTATCGTGACGTCATTAGTCCCCCTCACGAGACAAGTTACCCTCCCTCAGAGGGTACATTGTCAAGTATGGTATCAATTGAAATATTTTTTCAAGCCTTTCAAACTGAAAGGTGACAAGCTGTAATTATAACCATTCGAATCCGCAATATCGATTTTTCAATTTTTTTTGTAAGATTTGAAAAAAAGAAAAAAGCTACTGAGAATGGATTCTGGCATGAGAAAATCGAATTGAGCCACATTGACACTCCAGTGTTAATTTTAATAACTAGAGATCGAACGACTTGTGATAAATCCTAAGAAAAAGTACTAATTAATTTCTTCTTAAAAGCACCTTTAAAGTAACCACTCACTTGATAAAACAAAACATATTTAATTCTTTATAGTTTTCTTTAATTTCGATCACAATATCTCTAACGGTGCATGTTAGTGTTACTTTGAATGACGTCATTTGCTCATGACGTCAATCGAGAAGTCTGTAAACGGAATTGCGTCCTTTTACCATTTCTAAGCAGAAATGTCCAATCTTCGTGAAAATCAATAGGCTTCTTAAGTTTGCCAATTGTAACTATCATTAAAAATTGAAATTAGTTCAGACATTGAAATAATTCATAATCTGCGATCACCTATGCTCAAATATAAATCCATAAAGAATCAGAGTGCGGAATTTACAACCTCACACTTTCTAATTTACATAAACTGATTACTGCATAAAGTAAAAATATCCTGTATTGAGATTTTCTAAAAATTTTGCGACGTTCAAAAAAATTCCTGAAGGGTCATTATATTGATGACGATTCAGCTGTATACTATATAGAAAATCCTTTTAATCTGTATGCTTCGGTGATGACACACGTTTGGCACTAAATTGGCGACAAATTTGGCGAATTATCATCTGCTGTACGATTTTTGGAAAATGTCCTCCATTTTATGAAAATTCAATATCTCGGAAATTTAAGTGCAATTTCTTTGATAAACCCAGTCTTTAAGTGTGAATTGCTATTTTAATATTTTTAGATCAAAAGGTAGCTCACTACATTTTGATATATATGTAAGACAGGTAAGTTTTGTTATAGGATCTAAGTCGCAAACTAATTATTCGAATGATGATTTTATGGATAAGTAAAGTACTATAAGTAAAGCCGTCAAAAAATATCAATTTTAATCCTTTTAGAATCTCTTTCGTTTTGTTCTGCTATGCAAATTCTGCAATTGCGGTCCGGTTTTTCGTTTTTTATTGACGCGTCTGTACTTTATATAAATTTAATACTAATTTGATCGTTTGCTTTAACAAATTCCATGCTTGTCGGAGTAATTTCATTAACGGATACCGCTGTGAATTAAGTAAGATAAGCGCTGCGCTCTGAAAGCTCCCGAATGTAGACAATTGAAATGTATTGAATCCCATTATGGAGATGTACCCAAATTGCGTCATCAGCTATTAGACTACAAAGACCCTTTTTTAACACTTTACAACATAGTTGAAAAGTGTTTATAACTTTGTTCATTCTGTCTGTCTGTCTGTCTGTCTGTCCGTTCGCACGATAACTGCCGCGCAAATGACTTTATCAAAATGAAATTTTAGTATGTTGTTGAGACGGTCTGTGAGACATATAGAATGTAAATGAATAATATCATTAGTTGTGGATTGAACCCGGGTTGAAACATTGAAATACATTGAACCCTATGGCACCTAATTTTTCAAACATTATTTAAGCGAATTTAAAATATTGCTTCGAAAGTTTTAGGAAATAATCAATTTATCCTATAAAATATATAAATCTTTTTTTAGTAAAATATGTTCGGTAGTGTTTAAACAAAAAAAAAATTATAATTACACATATATAGTATGAAGAGATCACATGACCTACTTCAAAATAAAATATTGCATCCATCTTTTTTCTCAGAGTAAAGATCGTGATTTTTATAAATTTACATTTTGTGTTGCATCCGTCCTGAAACCGCTTTATTTTTGGTTAATTTTTTTGCATCTATATTTTGCGCCAACTCAATTACAATATTTTTTAGTTTAAATGATCATCAAACTTTGATTATTTCTACAACGAAGCCTAATTTTAACGTATGTAGAATGTAAACAACCAAGCTGTAAGATGAAGTATATATGAGATTTGCTGAATGAGATTTGCTGTATGAAATTTGTTGAATTTTTTTCACGCAAAATTATTTAACTCTGGAGTCTGGAATAAAAGTATATGAATGAAATATTTACTGCTTTCACATAGAGAACCAGACGATTTATATTTCGATGACATCTGTTTTCGAAGTCATTTCGATGACGTCGAATAAAGTTCATTTTTTCGATGAAGTTTTAAGTTTTCAAGTGAAATGAATTATCGTAGTTGTGTGCTAATTAAAAAATATCACCGCTGAATGTGTCTCATTCAGTTGGAAAGTGTTTCATAATCAATGCTTTATGCATGATTGATCTTTCTTTTTAATAAAATGCACTACGTCACTTTTAAGAAAATCTGATGTGGATAATACTTGATTTTTACCCAATAATGAAAAATTTTTACTTTTTTGACAGCAAATAACGGTAAACAAGATTCACAGTACAATGATTTGGGCATTGACTTAGCACTACGTAAATTGAAATTATTTTCTTTTTTTTCGACCCCGACCGTCTGACCTATCCGAAGGTGCGAGGAATCTGTTTGGAAGGCCGGGAGAGTGCCACTTAATTTATATCAAATCCAGTGGGAGAGGAATCTACAGGGACCGTACACTCTTTCCCATGCCACCATCCTCTCAGAAGGACTATTGGACCTACAGATTTAACGTGCCCGTTCATCGCGTAAAGACGGGTCGTAAATTGAAAGTGCTGTTGTTCTTGCTCGTCCTGGACCGTCCTATCTACCAGAAAGTGTAAGGTATCTGTGTGGACGGCGGGGACAGGGTCACACAATTTAGACCGGAAACTAGAGATGGCGGCATCCAAAGGGACAGTACCCATCCCCTACCATCAATGTCAAGAAGGACTTACGGGCCCACATATTTAATGTGTCTATACTCCGTGTGAACACGGGAACAATTTGAGCAGACCCAGGAATCGAACTCAGGTCCTTTGAGTACAATCCCTGTACTTTAACCACTGGGCTGTCTACCTTTCGGTTACGATATAGAAACATTTTCAAAAATTTACACCACTTTGCCCCTTAAAAGCAATAAATATACAATATGAAATCCTTTTGCTGCTAGCAATTTAAACGGTGAAAAAGAAGTAACTTTGTAAATATAACTCGATATAATTTTTCTAGATTGTTAAACATCGTTTTACAATAACTAAATAATTAAATAATTTTGTTGTATGGAAATTATATTTAAGATATGCACGAGTCAGAAAAGGAAAGGAACCCACAATTTTATATTTATTAGCTGCTAATTAAAATAAATAAACCAAATCATTTCGTCGCTTGTGGAAATGAGACTCAAAATATTTACCATTTTAACATGTTAACAGAATTATAAAATGTGCGCTAATCTCGTGTTTAAACAAGAAGGCGTTTTTGGTACTCAGATAAGTTATAAACAGCTTTTATTTAGTGTGTAGGCGTCATATTTATTGACGTCAAGTCATTTTAAACTAGTATATAAACATTCACACAAAGAGCTTTGTCGACAAATACCAAACATACAGAAGTATAAGATTAAGAGGAAGCTTTTCGAGTAAAATTTAAAGTGATACTTGCTAAACAAACATCTGCAGTTGATATCTGACAGAAATCTTTGCTTTTCTTATTTTGAGGATTGTTTTCGATGCGCCCGGTGTGAGTTCTCACTTCAAATACACAGCGCATGTTCGCAATGAGGGCAAAAGCAATAGATCGAAGAATTCCCTTGGAAACGAAAAGATACGTTTAACAATTTCGCAAAAATGCTCCTTCTCTGATATTACTTTGACTTCCACCTGGATCCAATTCACTCAAAAGGGAATTCGCGCTTCCAGCGCCATACGAATAAGAATTCGTTAAACTGAGTGTTTTATTCGGTTGGGCATCGTGCCTGCTACTCTGGGAGAGAATAAGATATGAACTCTTAGTTCGACAGCAGTAAAACAAAAAATCGATATAAGAAAAAATGCTTGTTAGGTTTCTTGGAGAATTTGTATTTTGGAATTTGGGGTAGATGTTAAAGGTAGGGCGTGTTTTTATTTCCGTAAAATATATAATAATATAAAGAGTATAAAAATTACATTAAAAGTTCGCTGTAACGTTTTCTTTCTTACTGTATGTATAACGCGAATACATTAAACGGTTAGTGCATATATACTATACAGTAGTAGGCATATAAGGTCGAGTATTTGATAGCGATGTATATGTTAGTAGATATATAATATGTATACGTTAGTAGAACGATAGCAGATATTTACGGTGTATACGTTAGTAGACAATAGTAGATATATACAGTGTATACGTTAGTAGAACGATGGTTTGTTTTTATTATTTATCAAATACCAGCCTGTTGACTAATAAGTCATAAGGCTTCGTGCTCTCTAATATTTTTCCACAATACAATTACAATGAGATAATGCAGGGTATTCGTGAATGTGCGCAGCGGTCATGTCTTGTCCAGTTGTACACAAAACACATACAGGTGAATTGGCAATATTAAAACGAAAGAGATGGGCACGAAGACAATGGTGCCCAGTCAAAAGTCTAAAAGTGGCAGTCGGAGCTGCACGAGGAGCATCAGGAACACAATGGGGACTGGTGTTGAGAACAAAACACTCCAGAGTTTAGCAAGAGAAGAGCAAACAGCCGTAGTATGGAAGGGATATCTAAAGACTCTATTTATTTCAAGTTTTGATGAATGAAAGGGGAAATTTCTGTCCGATTTCTGGATTATATTGCACCTCTTCTTTGCCAAAAAGTCATTACCCTCGACACCGCAGTGGGAGGGCACTCACTGGAAAGACACCTTGCGTTGTATTTTCCCGTGAAGAGATCTACACTGCTGGACGCGAGGGCTTTTCCTCTCTTGATTAGATGATAGAGCCTAAAGGGCAGATGTTGAATCGGAGAGGATCACAGCCCTCTTAAAAGAATTCTGCCAATAGTAGAACGATAGTAAGTATATACGATGTATACGTTAGTAGAACGATGTATATATGCTAGTAGACATATAAGGTCGATTTATTTGATAACGATGTAGTTTCCATACTAGCTGACAAAATTCTTCACGCACTATAATTGCTTCACAATTAATAATTTTTACTGTAAATAATGAATAATTTTCATCCAGTAAAAGCAATATTAGTTTAGTTTAATATTTTTTGAGTAAGATCAACCTTACAAATAACCTTTTCACTCCAATTGAAAGAAGATGAAAAATGAACATGTCGTTAGTAAATAGTACAAAGAAGGTTGAATAATATATCAACCGGTTTTAAAGGTAAACAAGAAATATCAATCATGCTTAAAGCATTGATTATGAAACACTTTCCAACTTCAATGCAATTTTATTTAAACATGCCTAAAATGCAATACATTCCTTGGTAATATATTAAAACTTATCACAATACTACATTAATTTATTATATTTGAAAACTTAAACCTTCATCGAAAAAAATGAACTTCATTCAAATAACGGCATTGAAATATAAATTGCTTGGTTTAAACATCTCTAAAATGTGATACATTCCTCGGAAATAATTTTAGAATTATCATAATACTACGATAATTTATTATATTTGAAAACTTCATCGAAAACAACTGAAATTCATTCAAATGACGTCATAGAAAAAATAACACGCCTGGCTCTCTCCATAAAAGCAGCATTTCATTCATAAATAATTTCCCATTCATGTCATTCAACACAATACTATAATAATTTATTTTATTTAAAAATTAAGACTATGGAACCACAAGTAATTAAACTCTATTCGTAAAACGTCATCTAAAAAATCGTCCTTCTCTTTGTAAAATCAATGAATATTTCATTCATATCAGCTATGCAGACTCCATGAACTTAATGATTTTGTGTTAAAGAAATACAGCAATTCTAATACAACTCATTCTGCATATTTTGCTGTTTACATTTTACATAGGTGAAAAATAGGTTTCGTTGTAGAAATAATCAAATTTGGATGAGCATTTAAACTCAAATATATTGTAATTGTGTTGTTTCAGTATGTAGATGCACAGAATTTAAGCAAAAATAAAGTGGTTTTAGGACGGATACAACACTCAATATGAATTAAAAAGAACTTTAAAAATCACGATTTTGAGACAAGACGGATGCCATATATATGATATTGAAGTGGATCACGTGATCTTTTCATATCATGGTCACGTGATCGCTTCATACAAAAGGTTTTATTATTATTTTATTTTTTTATTTAAAAAACAAACTACTGAATATATTTCGCTGAATTTTTTTTATATATTTTATGGAATAATTTGAATATTACCTTAAATTTTCGAAGACATTTGTAAATTTTAAATCCGTTTAAAAAATGTTTGAAAAATGAGGTCCCATAGGGCTCAATGCATTTCATTTTTTCATCCCGGGTTCAATCCAAAACTTATTGGGTGATATTATTCATTTATATTCCCATAGGTCCTACAGACCGTCTGAACAACATACTAAAATTTCATTTTGATTAAGCCATTTCTACGGCAGTTATCGTGCTGACAGACAGACAGACAGAATGAACAAAGTCATAAAAACTTTTCAACTTTGTTGTAAAGTGTTAAAAAATAGACTATTTCTTCAGGATAATTGACGACTGAGCGACAGTACTAACGAAAACAAGTACTCGTCTGCCAAAAACTAGTTGCATCCCGTGACTTAGAAAAGTAATTGTTGTCAACGAAAATTAAGACCAGTAGAAAGATTTAAAACATTTCCTGAGTGAACAAAACTATGAACAAAGTATCCTATGATGAAAATTAGGGGAGCAGTCGATGTAGGAATAAGCAAGAGTAGTATTTCCAACTAACCAATTGTATGATTTTTATTATATATTTATTTTTGGTATCTATTCATTGGTATTTTTTAGTGCTTTTATGTTTTGACTAAGATAGTTTAATTTCCGAAACTGATTGTTTATTTTCCACTAGTTGTCCTGTCCGTAAGCATTTAATTCCAAATGCTGTACTTGTCGTTTGATTGCAAAGGACCAGCAATAGATAAATAACTAAAAATTAAATGGCAGCATCAATTCCGGCAATCATTCAATAGGCAATTTTTCAATTTTAAATATATTTATAGATGTCCACAATATCCAGACTTACAGTTCAGGAGAAATAGAATAAGTCAAAAATTTAAAATTATCTTTGCGAAATTTTCTTCAAAATGTACCGGGAAAATTCTTTTACACTATGATTTGCGAAAATATCATTTCTGAAGCTTATAACTATCATTGCTATACTTACCTCTATTTGTTGATTATTTTTAACACTTTACAACAAAGTTGAAAAGTTTTTATGACTTTGTTCATTCTGTCTGTCTGTCTGTCAGCACGATAACTGCCGTAGAAATGGCTTAATCAAAATGAAATTTTAGTATGTTGTTCAGACGGTCTGTAGGACCTATGGGAATATAAATGAATAATATCACCCAATAAGTTTTGGATTAAACCCGGAATGAAAAAATGAAATACATTGAACCCTATGGGACCTAATTTTTCAAACATTTTTTAAGCGGATTTAAAATTCACAAATTGCTTCGAAAATTTTAGGTAATATTCAAATTGTTCCATAAAATATATAAAAAAAATTCAGCGAAATATATTCAGCAGTTTTTTAAATAAAAATTAAAATAATAATAACACCTCTTATATGAAGCGATCACGTGACCATGATATGAAAAGATCACGTGACTCACTTCTAAATGATATACGGCATCCATCTTGTCTCAAAATCGTGATTTTTAATGTTCTTTTTAATTCATATTGAGTGTTGAATCCGTCCTAAAACCACTTTATTTTTTCTTAAATGCTGTACATCTACATACTGAAACAACTCAATTACAATATATTTGAGTTTAAATGCTCATCCAAATTTTATTATTTCTACAACGAAGCCTATTTTTCACCTATGTAAAATGCAAACAGAAAAATATGTAGAATGAGTCGTATTAGAATTGCTGTATTTCTTTAACACAAAACCATTTAGTTCATGGAGTCTGCATAGCTGATATGAATGAAATATTCATTGATTTAAAAAGAGAAGGACGATTTTTTTTGATTAAGTTTTACGCATAGAGTTTAATTACTTGTAGCTCCATGGTCTTAATTTTTAAATAAAATAAATTATTATAGTATTGTGATGAATGACATGAATGGGGAATTATTTATTAATGAAATGCTGCTTTTAGAGAGAGAGCCAGGCGTGTTATTTTTTCTATGACGTCATTTGAATGAATTTTAGTTGTTTTCGATGAAGTTTTCAAATATAATAAATTATCGTACTATTATGATAATTCTAAAATTATTACCGAGGAATGTATCGCATTTTAGAGATGTTTAAACCAGGCAATTTATATTTAAATGCCGTCATTTGAATTAAGTTCATTTTTTTCGTTGAAGGTTTAAGATTTCAAATATAATAAATTAATGTAGTATTGTGATAAGTTTTAAAATATTACCGAGGAATGTATTGCATTTTAGACATGTTTAAATAAAATTGAATTGAAGTTGGAAAGTGTTTCATAATCAATGCTTTAAGCATGATTGATGTTTCTTGTTCATATTTCACTTTACTCCCCCAATCAACCTTGATTGTATATTTCTTTCAAACATTCTCCGTGAAACATGCTGTAAAATGGCATTTGCTACTTTGATTCGACTTCTAAACTCAACTCGCTCAGCATAGGGATTTGTATTTTCCCCCTTTGAAGAACGATTCCGCTAAACTCCCCCAGAGAAACTTAATAAGTACTTGTTGAATTGAGTATTTATTTGGTTGAGTGTCTCTTGTTCGGTAAAGAAGGAATGAATGAATATTCACAGTTCCAGTGGAGGAAAAAGAATGCGCGGGCAAAAAATGCTGTTGAAAAGAGCTACAAATGAGATTTTAAAATTCTTAGATTCTAAGTTTGTATAATGAACTTCAATTGCAAATGGGAAGATATTGTAATGGAATAATCAAATTGAATTTGAGAGTGGTATATAGATATATATATTACGTGGATATATATATATATATATATATATATATATATATATATATATATATATTCTTTTTAGACACTCCTGGCAAAAATCTCTACGTCCTACATTTTCTATCAGATTTGAATAGCTAAGTTTGACACTTGAAAAAGCATGAATAAATTTAACAAACATGATGCTTGTTTGTTTTTTGCAAATTTACATGAATATGAGTTAGCAATGAAAGATGTGAGGAATACTGTTGAAACTGGGGTTCAAGCTGCCCTAAAATTACTGCAGAAAAATGAGAGCGGTAAGTGGATAAGACGTCAGTAGAAAGTTATCGACGTCAAATGCAAATTAATTAGGCCTTCTGGGTCCATATAGCATATTCAACCGAATGAAAGCTGGGATGCCATTTCTATTGTTTATGTATATTATGCATTTCAGTAGCCAAATCAAGTGACCAAAAGAGTAGCCTTTTGCACTTCTGCAAAACCACAATCCGCAGCTGACTTTATATGATTTGTATCTTTGTAAAATTTTCGGTCGCAACTCTTCTAGCTTACTACAGCAGAGCCAGGAAAATTATGCCCCTATCTAAATTTAGCAAATGATTAAAATAAAAAGGATGGCAAACAAATATTGATAATAACAATTGTTACGGATAGTATTGAAAGCAGTTATAAAATGTCAAGCATTGGATAGGCGAAGTTTTACAAACCTCGGATAATAGAGTTTTACAATGCTCATTTTCTCATTATTGTTTTATTATTTTATTAATATTAAGAATATTTATTTGCGCCAAATATAATACGGTTGACATTTGAGGCTATTACAATCAATGACCTGTTCAACAATAGTGTCGGCTTGAGCCAGGGAGGAAAAAACTGATACTTTTCGACATAGCTAACTAAATCAGCTTTCATTAGTTCTTGATTCTAATTTTAGAAGTTTTAATAGGCCTAACCAAAGGAGAAAAAAATAAGAAATGTTGATGTAATTTCTTTAACTTTTAAATTAAATTTCAACAGAAATTTAAAAATGTATCTACTTATATCCCCTACTATTAGTATTGCTTCAGGGAATGCTAGGAAAATCGTAGTTTTGAAAAATTCCTATTCTAATCATGTGATTTACGAAATAATATTATCTAGTACTAGTTTTCTACATAATTCATGTACAGATAAAATTTTATATTGGCATATAAATTTATTCTGAAGTTACCATATTCACTTCCACAGATGCGGACATAGATATATGCATACATATGCGAATATACTTCAGAAAGTATTTGAAATGTTTTCAGAAAGTCTTTAAACAGTTTATGTCATTAAAATGTCGTATTTGAAAATATTTGTAGAAATTGTTTGATGTTGTTTAAGAAAAAATTACAGATCCAACAAAATTACAATAATATAAATTAGGTACCATAAATTTTATTGTACAGTTGTTTATTGGATTATTATAACGTGCAGATGTTGAGACAATATACTAACTGTGAAAAAAATTAATGTGAAAATCATTAAATTAGTTTTTACATTTTAAGTAAATGTTGTGGATAAAATTATTAATCTTAATTAAAGTGGTCGTGAATCGTAACATTTGTACATTGCTATCATGGCCGCAAAATCCACCATTACTTCTTTTCACGAGTTCCTTAACATAACCATTAAATCAAAGCACTCCATATTAAAATCCACATTTTAACCTTTAAAATAAATTATCATTTATTTACACCTCTATATTATTATGATTAAAATTACATGGATGTATTAACAAACACTTAAGGAGGAGAAAAGCACCATGTGAGACCAGGTTTTTGATCAAAAATTCAGCTAACATGCATCGAGACTGGTACATACCTCTGTATTTCGAGTCTGTAACTCAGCATGACTGTCACCATTTCCGATTCTTTTACAATCATTTGGGGTCAGACTTTGTCTTTTTCTATAAGATTCTCACTACTAAAATGAATAACGACTCTCTCTGAATAACATTGCTTAAAAATACGACTCTCTCTCTTCAACTCTTGAATAATCATTTTTATATTCGTTGACTTTCCTCCTTGCAGCAACATCATTTAGTCTGGGGTTCAGATACGCCTTCCTTGCTCTCATTGGATGCTCCTCAATGCGATGTCGCATCTGTCGGTTCTTTCAGTTTCCAATGAAGCTTGGTTTATATCTTGGCCCTACAATATTTTGCCCCAACCACACCTGCAGTTTGTGTGACGTGTATTTTATGTGGTCATAACTCTCTGGGCCAAGACTGTCATAACACTGTGGCTAAAAGTCTGCTCTTTGTTTCGTCGTAAACATCAGAAACTGCATATGGTGCTTTCTGGTTTCACACCAGCAATATTTGTATTTTCTTTCGAGACATTCTGATGCAATTAACGGTCAAGCTCATGATGTTTCGTAGCTCGACAGTCAGTCTAATAGAGAACCCTTAACCCTCAAGCAAAAGAAGGCGGAGCTGTGTACCCTGCAAAAAATCTTTAATGGAAACACAAATGAAGAAGACTTCTTTAATGATTTAATGAACATCACATTAAAAAATGACTCTCAAAACGATTCAGCTTGTAACCGGATAATGCCAGCAACTGTTGAGACTGGTCACAAAGCGCCTTACTAACAATTTAAATGTGTAAAGTACTGCTCTAAAGTTGCAGAGGAAAGTTACAGGGGATCAACAACGGCAGAATGTTAGCCGGAGCTTAACAATGAGTGTGATAACAAGAACCAGTTCCAGTTTAATTAATTTTGAGTTTAAACTGATTGTAATTTAATTAAATGCAACAAGAAGGTTTGATCTGACTTTCACATTAGAATTGTTAAAGCGCAGTAAAGTATGAGCGGAGCTTCCTTGCCATCGATCGATGTATGTGAAATTTGGAACATTTATAAAATATACCAAGTTACAGGACATGACAAAATGCAAATTTTGTGCACTTTTTTAATTGAAATCCTTAAATTAATTCATTTTACAGTATGCTACGTATTACGTATGCAGCAACAAAAAATTGACGTTTCTTTATAAACACAAAGCAATGGGAGTAGTAATTAGTAGGGAATAATTAGTAGGGAATAGTTATCTTAATGTTAACTATTTCCTACTAATTAATTATTTTTTAAATTTTTTACCCTCCTTTTCCTTTAAATTATTATGTATTTAATTATTTTAGCGCCAGAAATATATTATACAATAATACGGGAAAATAAATGTTATTTAATTCCATCGTGAATATTTAAGTAGAATCACATAAAAAATATATATTTTAAGAACAGCTAATTTGAAAATTGCGATACAAACCCTAGTGGAATGTAAAATGTCTTGTAAATTGTTAAGAATATATTTATATAGTTTATTCGAATTGGTTCCTTAAAAGCAAATATTTCAGACGTCTGCAGTTTTCAACTTTTAACTTGTTTTTACGATGCTCATTGTTTCTTATTTTGCTTTTAAAGTACATTTCTTGTATAAAATGAATTTGTCTACTATGTTCTGGACAAAGAGCAAAAGTAAATATTGATTTTACGTGCGTTGTTTGCGGCAAATAAAAAGTTGGAATTCTTCTTTTACCATGGTAAAATTTTACGGTTATAGTTAAAATTTCTTAAACATTTAATTTATTTATGTTATCCAACAATTTTTATACATATATTTATTCATAGTGTTATATTTATTATCAGTAACATCCACGATAACAAAACAGTGAAAGAAGTATGGCGTTTTGGCTCATGTGGCCATGTGGTAAAATAATCCGACATAACATATTGAAAGGAAATGATTGAGTCTAAAATTTGTGTATTATTTGAAGACAATGATATCATGTTGTGTAATAAAGGATTCAATCATGTATGTGAATATAAGGGATTAAAACTTCATATTAAGGAACTGCCAATATTGTTTGAGAGAATAATTCAGGAGGCGCTGGGGTAAGATACGTAGTTCTGCATTATATGTAAATTTATGCCGAAATGTCTAAAATAATTAAGCTGCCAATTTTGTTAAAAATAAATTATTAGCACAACGCAAATTTAAACTGAAAGAATAAAGAATATTCCCACGTATTTAAAAATATTTTATTGTTCACTTTATTTTTATCTTCATATATTCTGTACTCTATCCTAACAACTCTAAAAAATACTGGTTAATTATACTCATAATTAGGAAACCTTAATTTAAAACTAATCAAAAATAGGTATACTAAATACTATATTTTCTGTTGTGTCAACTAACAATAGCTACTACTTTTTTAGCACTAGCGACACCTGGATATAATTCTCAAAGCATTCTGGTATTTTCAAGCATTTCATCCATAGGAGTTTTATCTCTTTCCTTCTAACTCCATGGATTGAACTCAAATGTGTTTATACCAATTTTCTTTTAATATATCCAATTAAAAAATAATATAAAACTAAACTTCATAAGTTTTATAATTATTATATTTTTGATAATTTATATCAGATATAGTCTTGTGATATATATAAGATTATATAAGATTACTGGAATTATTACAGACATTTCTTATAGACATTCATATGTTTTATTTAGGTACATATTTTATACTTTTAGGTAATATTATATATTTTCTATTGTGTTCCAATCTATTGTTGCAAAATGATTTAAATGGCACTGGTATAAATTATACTACTGTTTCAGATTTTTCAATTGTGCGTTTTTAACTTTTAATAAATCGGTTTACAAACGGGGTCAGGATATTTTATTCTTTAGATTTGCCAGTTAGGGTAATTAAATTCGATATTTTAATAAATATTTTTGAAGAACAATACCATTTAGAATGCAATTGGGATTTGATCATTTTCAATCACGAGCAACGTGATATATTAATAATAATATATTCCTCAATTATATTTGCGAATCTCGCTTCGTAATCACAACACTTCGCGGCACAAATCCTATTCGTAAGAACTAGAGAATTTATATTTAACAGTTTTTGTCGCTAAAAATATAAATCGCTTACAAAAAGCAAAGATTGAAAAATGGAAATAATAAAAGCCCCACTTCGTGAGAAACTCCGCAGCCATCCTTTTGACAGTTTTCTGCTTCGTTATGATGTTGGATGATGCCCATTTGTTTCTTCATCCGATTTAAAAGGTATCTTCTATCGAAAGCTAAAAACTTTCTTAATGCTCGAGCGAGCACATTTTTTCTTAAATAAATTTTGACGTATATATATATATGTATAATATATGGTGTACCTCAAGGGGCTACAGTAGCAATATTTTGGCAAATTTATATCTTTATTATTATGAACGTCATTTTTTTTCTAATTCTTATATATCGATATGTTGACAACTTGTATTATATTATCATTGACTTGTATTATTATTGATGATTCCTATCCAATAAATATTGATTTTTACCTCTCTAACTAGTGTTAGTCAAACTGTAAATTATGTAGATTTATATTTAGATACACTCCATACTCATGTCATAGCTGCTCTATGAGTCGGTCGGCCTGGGCTTTCGATGCTCCATACTCATGCCATTACCAATCTATTGATAAACATTTTTTTTATAACTTGACCATTAAGCTGCTATCATATCGTTCTTGAAATTCTATTCAATTGCTTAGAAACATCATTTTAAAAAAGCTTTTTCGAATATATAGACTTTCCGATCCTCAGAATTAATATTTTTACATCAATAATCTTAAACGCCTTTATCAAAATTACGACTATCCGGAATTTTTTGTTAATTATATTATTGATAATTTGAAATACACCATGTAGTAATTTTACAATCTTATAATTTATCTTTTCTCGGATAACTCATTTTAATCTCAATTTCACCCATTCTGTTAACCTGACTTTCTACTTGTCCTGAATCCTATACTGATTCAGTAATCATTCCGGTTTCCATTCACTTTGATCAGGGATGTAGTGTAATGTTGCTGTACCTTCTGTTGGCAAGCACTACTAGAGGTTGTCACTGCACATTTAAGTTTCTATTTCTGTTTCAATTTCTTCTGGATTTTATTATTTTCCCTTCCATTTGCCAGTAGACAGTTCCAATAGAATTTATAGTTAAATACGATCGCCATTGTCAGAAACTGGCTATTATTTCGGTTATAATTCGGATTGCATGACTGTCCTGATGAGTGCGCAATTCCGAATTAACCGCCATTTTTTATGTAGTTTCAACTGATTGTTCTCCTTGTCTTGATCTTTTATCTTGAACTAATTGCTATAGTCTTTTCTCATTTTTACCATGTTTGCTCTTTCTTATTTTTTATATATATATTATATATAAGTATCTATTTATTAATGATTTTTGTATACATTTATATTCATGTCTTATTCGATTGTAATTTATCATTCCATTAATTATTCCCCTTATTCCCATTTTACCATTATAGCGATAAGTTACCTACTATTTTTTTCCTTAGCTTTGGTCTATAGTTACTTGTTTGTAATGGATATGCTAGAGATGGGTTTTTTGTACTTACAGAATTTTTTGTATAGTTTTCGATTATAAATATCAATTATACATACATATATATATATGTATATATATATATATATATATATATATATATATATATATATATATATGCAGGGTGCCCACTTATATCCGTTACACCCCCCCTTAACTTGTAAACGGTGACAGCTTAGGCCATAAAGTTGGTGTCTAGATATAGTAAAAAGGCTATGTGCTACTCGATGAGACAACTTTAACTTACTACCCCATCTATCGGCAAATTATAGAATTAGCGGTCCTATCTCGTAAACGGTGAAAGATACGTGAAAAAAGTCAATTAGAAAGTTGTAGAGAACTCTCGATTTAGTACGAAAGGATACCTTGCGCACATTAATACTCAAAACAGAATACAAAAAATGAACATTTGTTTGATTGTGAAGCGAAGCGAGAAAAGACCACCTTACGGACTAAATACGAGCCTGTGTTGTGGCGCAGGGGAAACGCACGTGATTCGTATTCCTGAGGACCACGGTTCTATCCCCACTGGTTGCGTGTTTTACTGAATGTCTCTACAAACGATGAAAACTTTCTGCTGATTTTGCAAAATCGTCTCTCCAAACACACAGCTCAACTCAACCATGTCTGGTATAAAAATCACATGGATCTCATGTATAATGCAAATGAGGATGAAACGTCATACCTGTTCACCAGAGACTACAACTATGAAAAGGATGTTTCTGCGGGGTTGTACGTTAAAGCGGAGAGTTATGGCAAAATTTGGCAGTAAAGAGTATTGCGAGATGTTGTTAATTTACGGTGAATGTGGGCGTAAGGCAAAATCAGTTGCAAGGCTGTATCGTGAACGTTTCCCTCAAGGCCCGCAGTCTACACGGCAGACCATCTTAAAAGTTGTAAAATGTTTAAGGGAGACAGGTTGCGTGACCAGCCGACCTCGAATTCATACACCTCGTAATGTAGGACGCAAAGTGCAACCTGAAGATGTGCTAGCATACGCTCTCGCCCATTCTCTGAGCAGCACAAGAATGATCAGTGAAAATTGTGGCTTCTCAAAAAGCCGCGTCTGGAAAATTCTGAATGAATCAGGTGCTCATCCTTACCAATCCACACCTGTGCAGGGATTACTGCCAAGAGATGCTGAGAGACGTTACACGTGGTGAAAATTTGTGATGAATAACTTAGAGGTCCACCCAACATTCCTGGCAGACATAATATAGACGGATGAGGCATGTTTTTCGAGGAACGGAATATTTAATAGACAGAACGTTCAAACTGGTCGCTGGAAAATCCGAGATATGCCGTCGAAGTTTGACATCAACAACGCTGGTCGATTAATGTTTGGTGCGGAATTTTTAATCACAGGCTCATTGGACCAGTATTTTACGAGGGCACGTTAACGGGACAACGGTACTTGCAGCTTCTGCAGGATGTAATAACCGACTTTGTTGAGAATCTACCGTTGCACCAAATCCTAAATGTATGGTTCCAACATGACGGCGCACCTCCGCATAAGATTTGAAACGTTCAGTAGTACCTAATAGAGACATTCCAGAATCAAGTCATCGGGTATGGTGTTTCAGTCGAGTTGCCCCCGCGCCCACCTGACTTGACCTCATTGGACTTCTTCTTATGGGGACACATAAAAGGGCAGGTGTATGCGACCCCTCCGCCAACATTGCAGGATCTTCGACGACGTATTACTGATACTTGTGCGTCCGTAACACCTGCCATGTTGCACAATGTGCAGCGAGAAATCCAGTCCAGAGTGCAAATGTGTATAGTGGCTAACAGAGAGCATTTTTAGCAATGTACTATTGTAAATAAATGATCCTGAAGACAGGGAAGTGTGCCAGGTTCTTTCTTCCATTCTTTATGACATGACAATTTTCGAAAACGTGACCAAACAAATGCTCATTTTTTGCATTCTGTTTTGAGTATTAATGTGCGCAATATATCTTTCCGTACTAAACCGAGAGTGCTCTACGACTTTCTAATTGACCTTTTTCACGTATCTTTCGACGTTTGCAAGATAGGGCCACTAATTCCAAAATTTGCCGATAGATGACGCTGTAAGTTGTCTCATCGAGTAGCGCATAGCCTTTTTACTATACCTAGACACCAACTTTATGGCCTGAGCTGCCGCCGTTTAGAAGTTAAAGGGGTGTAACGGATATAAATGGCCACCCTGTTTATATATATGTATATATATATATATATATATATATAAAGATTCAAATAAAAGAGGGAAAAGACCAATTGCATAGCATAAATGGCAGAGGTGGATTGCGACACCTCTTTCCCGGTTAGAAGCGTGCTTTTAAGCCCGGGCAATACTCCCGGAACCAATGCCATGCAGTGGCCTATCTTCCGGATATGTGTGAAGTCAAGGACACAGAAAAAAAATGCGAAGTAAACCATCTAGAAGCGACCAGAAGACCAGAAACGACTTCAAGACCAGAAGCGACCATTGCAAGACTTTAGAAGCGACCATTGCAAAAGAAAGGGATGGAATGTAATCCGTATGAAGTGCATGCTGACGCTTAAAGCAGAAATCTGTTATCAACGTGCACCAGGGTGCGCTGTCCACACATGCGCAATGGTCCCACTAAGAACTTAAAGTGTTACTGCAAACATCCGCTATATCTCTAAAGTATGCATTTTTTTCTTTTTCTGTATTGAAAATTGAATTATAATAGTATTTCAGGAAGTTTTCGGGATAATTTCTTTTTATTGGTTCTTCCATGATATCTTCCATGATATTTCTGTTATGAATGATTAGTGTGATATCTAAAAAATCAACACTGTTTTCTTCCTTTCCTTTATTTTCAATCAATTCCAGTTCTTTAGGATAAAAACTAAAATCAAACGGTGGCATATTCGTATATTGTCCAAAAAGGACATCGTCAACGTAACGAAAGTATGGCAATTCATGTAAGATGTGAGTGCCCTCTTCAAATTTATTCAAATAAAGGTCGGCAAGCAGGGAAGAACAGCCCCCTCCCATGGGGATACCTTTTATTTGTTGAAAATAGTTTGTTCCATCAAATAAAATATTCTGAAACAGCACGATGCGCAACAAGTCTTGATATTTTCCGATAGTAATGACCTCCTTTAAGTCATATATTGCATATATCTCCTTCAATATCTCATATAAATTTTCTAGATTTATATTGTTGAATAAATCCCGGAAATCAAAACTTTTAAAACGTAAGTCCTTATAAAATTGTAGTCTGTTGATTACATCGTAACTATTATTTATCATTACTGTGCCATGTTTTTTGAGTTGTGTCATTACACTTTTGAGAAGTGTTAAAAGTTTTGCATTGGCTATTGTTAAGTAGGATCCACATCCCACTGTAACAGGACGGAACTTGACAGGATTTTTGTGAAGCTTCGGTATAAGTACAAGATAAGGAAAATTAACTGTTTTTAGATCAATATCAATTCGTTTATACAAAGCTTTTATTTTATTTTCTAAACTTTTTCCTGTTTGATGTAACTGGGTATACATTTGGGTGTCTTGATAACTGTTACTTAAAGTATAGACGTAATATTTACGGCAGGTAAATGAGTAATTAGAGACGACTTTATCCGTGTATGTTATAACATATTTATCTTCACACTTTTTAACTGCAGTTTTTATAGATGGATAATATGTTTTTTTACGTAATTCTTTATAGTGCAGATTGAACTTTTTGGTCAGGTGATATTCCCATTCCGTAAATGCTTGTATATATATATACATATATATATATATATATATATATATATATATATATATATATATATATATATATAAGGAAAATAATTCTAAATTTTCTGCAGTCGGAATTCAGTACTTAACTGCAATTAACGAGTGCTTCCTGTGAATCCAAATAAGTATGGTGCTTAATTGAGAAATATTTTTTATAAATGTAACAATGAATACAGTCGTTTACCTGTTTCAACAGGCACGAAAAAATGTTTCTATTTTTGAAACATTTTAAAATATCTTCATGAAAAGTTACGGTGAGCTTCTAAGAGGTTTAAGCTGTTTTCATATGGATGAAACTTTCGAACAATATTTATAGATCATACTCTCATTGCAAATAACAGTGCCATAGACCGGTTTCGAATTTATTATGTGATCATCAGTATGGAATAGCTGATATCTATAACTGCCACTCGACCGTCGCAACCTCGAATAGTCTGAGCTAAATTTTCAAGAAATTTGAATCCGGCTATGTAATAGGTCTGAATTTATCAGCTTTCATAAAAGCTCGCAGAATTGTGGTATATAATAATTTTTCTTGTTATCATCGTAGGTATTGGCTATTCCATGCTGATGAGCGTCTAATAAGCGCGAAATCTATACATGAATGTTATTATTTACAATATGATCGTAACCCTAGTTTTTGAAAAGCTACCAATTCTTTAGACTTCTGTGATTATGATTATTTTTATTCTCACATAAACCGCTTATTAGAAGATGTATTTTTTTCATTTTATTTGCATGAATTATTGCGAGGGATTACCGTGCGTCTATGATCGGATGTATTTATATATAAACTTTTTTTTCTGCGATCCTACCCACGTGAAATGGATGGGATATACCTGAGTGTGTGCGAACGCCCAGACCCAGACACTGTGTATCTAGGAGGAGGGTGCAGTTGATTGTAATTTAAATTATAGTCGATCATACGGGTTGTATTTTAAAATTAAAAAATTTGAAGTTAAAGAGTTGTTGATAATTTTGAAAACAAAAATTAAATTTAAAGAAATATACTAATTTGCTCCATTAAAAATTAAAATAATTAAATAATCTTAGTATGCAAATCTATTTTAAATGTTTTAATTAATAAAACACCCGAATTAGTTTGATTATATGCATACGAATTTAAAATATAATGCGCGCAAAGCATATTATCGTTTTAGCGATAAAAAAAGCATATGTAAGTAATAATTAATTTTTATATAATATTTCTTTTATATAACATATTTTTTTTATTTTAAAGGAAAAGATTATTTTTCATAACTCTAAAATTGTCACTGTAATAACATTAATACAATTTATTTTAAAATTGTTTATACTTCTGTTGATTTTATCGATATTTTTGCCTTTTAAGTTCCTTTAAAACTTTTAACATTTCATTAACAGAAAAATAAATAAATAAAAGAAATATACTGCATTGGTTGGAATTACAGAATATCGTAATTTGTGTTGAAGCCTGTATGTGGAAAAAAAATCATAATGTTCTACAGCGTTTAACGATCTTTGGAGATACATTTCAAGTGCTGTTAAAAGAAAAATTGTGAAATATACACGCTTACACTATCATGTTTTAAGTACGTTCATAAAATTGTTAGTTGAGAAAAAGAAACACTGTATTGAATAAAGTTTTGCCCGATATATGCAACACAGCAATTATAAAAAGTTTTCCACACTTATCATGAATTTAAAAAGTGGAAAATAAATACACTTCATTATTATTTTCAAAAATGCTGAAGTATTAAAAAATATTCTGCTGATTTCTCATTAAAATCCCAAAATATTTTGTAAAAAAATTAATTTGTTTAAAAAAAAAACAAGAATTTGAAACGATCGAACTCTCCAAAATGTTGCGTCATTTTCATTATTGAGAAATATTTCGAGATCTTGTTCATTTTTATGGTATGGAACTTGTTATAAAAGTGCATTATAAAGGTTTAAGAAGTCTTTAATCGTATTATTACTTTTTATAAAACTATTCATTATCCTTTTTAATTTTTTTAACACATAAGTACCTACAGTACCTAAATTGTCAAAAAAAAAAAGAAAAAAAAAGCTAAATAAGAATTGAATTAATTGAGTGATATTTTGTTCATCAGTGATATTCAGTTGGTATAAAACATTAAAATAGTTCTTCAAGGTATTCAAAAATTTGCCTGTAAGTCTGTATATGTTCGGGCATATCCTCTAGAATTGTGGATGTAATCTCAGTATATGAGAATCAATCCAAATTTCAGGATAACAACCACGCTTTTTAAAAAGCCCTAATAAGCGTAAACAGGAACAATATACAGTGATTATCTCAATGACTATCTTACAAAATCAATAAAGAACTGTACACAATATTTATATATATATATATATATTATATTATATATATATTATATTATATATATACATATATATATACATATTATATTATATATATATATATATATATATAATAAAGAACTGTCAAATAAAATAAAAAAGCAATTAAATGCTCAGGTAATTCATAAATTTCTCTAAACATTGGCGTATTTCACCATTCAATGTAGCTCACATCGCATCAATAACTCCCAAACTGAGTGACGACTCCTTTTATATATTCTCTGTAGAAACTTTTAGAAGGGGCTCGTGTCTCCAAGAATATTCGTTATTTCGAGAAAGTTCTAGTACCTTCGAAAAATCGCCAAAAGTTGCCAAATACAGATAAATCTCCAAACCTGGCAACCTTGCGCGCCAAAAGTGTAAATAAATCCACACTTGTAAGAATGGCTGCTTGTAAAGTAATTTTCCTCTTCCGGGAACTCAAAGTGACTTCAGTGAAGGTCAGTATAAAAGTCAAAGTTGTACAATAGATTTAATGGGGAAAAGATTATTATTTTACCTAAGATAATTCATAATTTAAATTTTCGAGATAGGTAATACAAAACACACAGAATGTGACTTTTTGAAGTAAAAAAAAAATATTGAAATCTCAATGTGGCTTTAACTCTCCACTTACCTATTTGGCAATTGTAAGATGATAATATAATTTAGTAAAATAATAATTGATGGGATATCACATGAACGAATGGAGCGTTTCGAACGATATTTAGTACAAATATTACAGTGTACAAATATTATTATCAGTGACACAGTTACAAATATTATTACAAATATAAGTTTAGTACAAATATTATTATCAGTGAATACTGGAGTTCTATTGATTTTAAACGCAATCAAAAGTTAGGAGGATTCCCAAATTTTCGAATGAAATTTTGAAAAAAATCCTTAAGAACCTTCAATAATGTTACATAAATGATCATTTCTTATGTTTATCAAATAACTCATTTAAAATTAAAAAACTATTAACTTTTATGAAGTATTTTCACTTTTCATATGTACGATAAATTCGTTATGCGATGATTATATTATATGATGAGATTGTTTACATCATTTTCGTGAATCTAGTTCATTTCATTCATGAAAGAAGGCACTTTGGGCAATAGTTTTGTATTTTAGAGCTTTACTTATATACAGGGTGTATATAAACTGTTTTGACAAAATAAGAGGGGTGATGGTACCCAAGGCGAACGATATTTACAATGGAACCTAGGGTCGCATTCCACTCAATGTGTTAGGAAAGCGAAAAGTTAAAGTTGAACTTTTAATAGTGAAAATAAAGAGAATTACCGTAATCATAAGTTGCACAATCCTATTTATTTACACCAGAGAAATACTTAAAGTAGATGCTCAAAGTGACGGCCAAGGGTGCCGTTGCACAATTCACAATGGCGAATGTACGACTTCTGAACCCTTTCGAATACATCTGGTGTCGTGTTTATCCTGTCCGCTGCAACAACGATTCTCGTTACGAAATTTTCCACAGAGTCCACAGACGTCTCGTACACCAATGATTTTATGTGCCCCCAGAAGAAGTCCAGTGGGTTGAGGTCCGGTGAGCGTAGAAGCCAAGCCACAGGTCCACTACGGCCATTCCACCGTCCGGGATATGTGGCATTCAAGAAGTGTCGGATGACTAGAAGTGATGGTGATGTTCTGGAGATGTGATACTCCTCCGGAACGACAGCTTTGTCTTCCGAAGTGGCGACTTGTGCTTGTTGGACGTGTTTAGAAGTTACTCTTTTCTGACTCTCAGAGTGGAATGCGACTGTAGGTTCCATAGTAAATATTGTTCGTTTTTATGGGTACTATCAACCCTCTTATTTTGTCAAAACAGTTTATATACACCCAGTATAATGGTCAGTAGTAATTTATATATAAACAAAAGCTCTTCTCTCCATTTGTTTGTGATTCTTGGCGATAAATTTGGCTAACTTGGTTATTAAGTTGGCGAAATATCGCCATCTTGGCGATTATTCTCAAAAAATTCAAGAAGCTATAGTCAACATTGCAAAAATGACGTTACATAAAGTCAAATTGAAGAATTTATTAAAATATTTTAATATTTATAATATAAATTCCTTGATTTATCTATATGTTTATCTATTTATCTGTGGGTAACGCTTGGCGAAATTTTGGTGTCGAAATTGGCGGAATATGTCCAACTTGACTAAATGCTGCCAAATTGTCGAAAATGTCGCCAAATTGTCGAAAATGTCGCCAAATTGATAAAAATGTCATGGAATTGATAAAAATGTAGCCAAATTGACAAAACTGACGACTAATTGATAAAAATTCAATATCTTGGAAAAAAATATAAGAATCTACTATAAGAATAATCTATTTCTCCGCTTGTAACGCTTGGCGAAATTTTGACAACGAATTTTGGGGGCACATTTTCAACTTGGCAAGTCTTTTTAAATACTGCTAAATTGACGAAAATGTCGCCAAATTGATAAAATTGAGGCTAAATCAATAAAAATGACGACTAATTAATGAAAATTCAATATCATGGAAATAACTTAACAAACGACTATATGAATAACCCATTTCTCCGCCCGTCCGTAATGCTTGGCGAAAAATTTGGCGAGATATCGCGAACTTGGCGACTTTTTAAATATTACCAAATTGACGAAAATGTCGCCATACTGATAAAAAATGTCACCAAATAGATAAAAATAACGCTAAATGGGAGGCAATGCTTTGCAAATTTTTAATTCTGTCATATGCCGGGCATACATTCTAGTATGGGATATATTGTTTATTGCGGATCCTATCAGAAATGATAATTGTTAATTTAGAGTTATGCAAAATATAAGTTAATTGGGAACTTCGAAATAGTTTTACATGTTGTCATCCGAAAAAGCGCCAAATGTACAATTCAACGTTTATAACATTGTTCTGTGAATCTCGTACACCATTTTTTCATCGTGTAAGAAATAAATTCATTGCATTATATAGGGAAAGTCATGTGCCCCCCCACCCCACACACATTAGATATTTTGAAGTTGTAGCCTAGAAAATTTGTTAATTACTTTCTCTACAATTCAGGGTAATGTATAGGTAAAGTATCGGAATCCTGTGGAATATCGTGACTCCAGTTCTTGACAGATTTACACGTTTTCAGCCCATTGGAAACCGAATAAACTATCATTTTTTGACGTATGTGTGCATGTCTGTTCAATGTATGCCATTCACTCTAGCTCAAAAACTAATGGAGAAAATTTCACAAAGTTTAGTATATAAGTGGCTTGGGTGGTGTTACCATGGTTCTGATTTGATTTTGATATAATATGGGAAATAAATAACCTGCTTTTTTGCGAAATATCCAGGAAAATTTTTAAAATCTAAAGTAAAAGAATATATGCTTATATGTATAAACTAAATATTTGCGCTATACATAATTTTTTTAATGACAAAAGTATTAAGACCAACCCCATAACTCTAGAACTAACTGTTTTCGAGATATTTTAGTGTTTTCGCATTTTTGCACCGCTGCCTTTGAGAATACGTACAGTCCAGTCACCAAATGGAAACGAAAATTGAAATAAAACAGTAAAATTTCTGTCATTTGAATTATTTGTGTTTTTGTGTGTAATTAAACACGATTTAATGAGTTATGAAAGAAGTTAAAAGAAAATTAATTTGAGACTGTAGAGAAAAAGTCATGTGCTGCTCAGATCAGATTTCCTTTATTTATAAATCCATCATGTTATTTGCTGTATTGCGTATTAGCTTGATATTGTTACGAAACGTATCCTCTAGAATCGTGGGTGTTTACGCAGGATATAAGAACGAGTACAAGTGTCTAGATAACTAATGTTTATTCACAAACACAAAGTAAACAGGAACGATATATAATGAAACAGCACTTAAATGCTTCATTTCACAGAATAAGCGATATTATTCTCAAAACGTTGACGAAAGTAATTTCACAAAATAGCCGCTATTATTCTCAAAACATTGACAAAAATCATAGTCCAATGTAGCTCGTGTCACGTCTATTCGTCAACTCCTCTGTAATGGAGGGGCGAGTCCTTTTTATAGTCTCTCCACAGAAACTTCTGGAAATCTCTATATCTCAAAGAATAATCGTTCTATCGAGAAGTTTCTAGAACATTCCGTAAGTCGTCAAATATCGCCAAATTGGCGATAAATCGCCAAATTTGGCAACCCTTCATCTAATTGGGAAATTCTTGAAACCCTGGACACACGCCATCCTCATTTCATGTTGACGTCATGCAATGTATTTTCTTCGCCTGGCCGTCGAGACAGACGACAGAGGACGAATCTAAAAGAACACTGCTCGTTTGCAACAATACATTTTTATTTACTGGTTTTTATATACATATTTTACCTGTCATTATTTACCGGTTTCTTTTCAATGTTATTATACATTGCATCATTAAAATTGTTACTATTGCTTTGAATAATTTATTATACACGTATTTAACAACCCTTTATATACAGTAATAATTATGTCTTAAGGTTGCCTTAAGCAACAGCCTTTGATGTCACTTAACATACATGGTAGTCAGTGGAATTTAATTTTATCTTGTAGTTACATCAAGAATCCAAACAATGGCGAATACATTTTGTCTCTGTCAATAAACAAAAGTCATTCCAAGCGTCGATGTGATATATATTGCATTTAATCACTATGGAAATAGGTATTATATTTCCACGTCGGCGTCGTTCCAATGGATTCTTTTTCGAATTGGGATCGGTAAATAAACGTGAGGTATGAGTTTCCAGCTTCAAGTGTCCCTGTTGGAAGCATAGAATATACTTGCAGATTTGCAATTAAATCGCTATTATCTAGCATAAAACACCGTTATTATTCAGCATAAAAAATATAACACTGATATTTTACAGGTCTTTCTTAGTGTAAACCATTTTTAGAGTTTCTGGATACCCCATTGATATTATTTCTGTAGTATTTGCCATCCCTCTTTATGATATTTTGTCAGGAACATGATCTTTGTAAGATGAACCATCTTTAAGTTTAAAAATGTATTAAAAACAAGTTGTAGTAAATGCTGTTAACATCAATGACAGGAGTTGCTAGAATGTATGAGTAAAAATATACATTTTCATGTATCTACCGCAATTTTATTAAAAATTTGTACTTACTAAAATTTTTATTCGCGCGATATATAAATGATAATCAAGTCAGTTGATGACAGATGGCGTTAAATTCGAATACGGTAAATTATACGCTTTAAATTTTGGGATCATTACTTAATCATTACATAAACTTAATTTTTATTAGTCATGATCCTTACTATTTTTTGAGACAGAGAAATTTTGACAAGTAATTTGATTGGGATATTTCATATCCAGAAACTTGTCAACGGTTTCCTCGACTCCGAAATCGTATTTTAGAGAAGTCTTTGGAACACGATATTTTCCGAAGTGCGTTAAAAAGAGATTGTCTCTTAAACATAATGATTTAAGAGAGATAATAATTTTGCTTAAACGAATAAAGAGAGATAATCATTGTGCTTAAAAGTAAACAACGGACTTTTCTACACATTTCTTTATCAGTAAAGATGTTGTCTCTTAAACATAATGATTTAAGAGAGATAATAATTTTGCTTAAAGGGATAAAGAGAGAGAATCATTGTGTTTAAAAGTTAACAACGGACTTTTCTACACTTTTCTTTATCAGTAAAGATGTTTTGCAGCGTCAGTGATTATAAAAGTGTTATTAAATTCATTATGGAAAGCTGCGAGTGGATTTACGAGCTATATAATTTCAGTTTAGATAATTTGGTATGTGAATAATTGAAATTTATTGTAAGTAGATATTGTAGTAGATAGCTGGGAAGATTACTTGTTTGTTAGGAGTAATGTTTTAATTTTTAAACTCTCTACATATAAAGTTTGATATGGTTCGAAAAGTAATTGATATAGTAGTTATAGCTTGTATGCATTTAGGTTTTGTAGAAAACGTTTAGAACGTAGATAAAGGTGTTGCTTTAGATACTTTGATATGAGAAATATTTTAGAAAATAAGTTTTAAGGAAATAGAAAGACGTATCGTATGGTGATTTGATTTATTTAATCCGTTAATTTTCAGAACTATGTTTTTAGATCCCTAAAACTTTAAACTTCCATATAACGTCTATTTTATGTAATTTCCCCAAGTTGCATTTTTATAGCCATTTTGCATATTTCTATAAGCAGCATTTGATACTATTATGCTCTTTGATTTAAGGATACTGATGAAATCAAATGCATCTCAAAGCCATGGTGTATTTTGAAGCCAAGTGACAGGTAAACAATGTGATTTCTTTTTTATACACGATAGTTTTTTCACATATTTTCAAAACCTTTTATAATAATTAAGTATGCATAATATGTTTAATATCGTGGTATAGGAATATATTCATATTTAACTTTTAATGGCGCATACTTTATAGTATGCAAATAAACATAAGTACATTTTTATCTTTTAGAATTCAAACCATAGAAGATGGTTCGATGATTCGAAAAGGCAATGAAGTATAATTTTAATATTTTAATTGAGTCGATTAAAAATATTAGTAATATTTAAATTTGGATCCAAATCAATTTGAAAATAAAAAATAAAAATGCTGCGCTTTTTGAAAATGCATAGTATAGTTAACAAAAAGTTGGAATTTTTGTACACAAACACGATAACAGAAGAACTGTCTATATACATTATGTAAGATATCAAACTGGATAATGTTTTATGCAATTCGCGTGGTTAGAATGTTGAATGCAGACTGAAAATTCAGATGTTTTTAATATCTGAATTTTGATATGTTTAATATCTGAATATACACATATATTTGTGTGTATATTTAATGTACGCGTATTCTCTGCCCTTAAGTTCATTAGGTCAATTTTATCTTTCGAGGCATGTGTAATTATTGGTAAATAAATATATATATATGTATATATATATATATATATATATATATATATATATATATATATATATATATATATATATATATATATATATATATATATGCAGGGTGTTCCAAAAACATTGATAATAATAAATTCCGATTATGGTACTTACGATTGATTATAATAAATTATAAAAAAAAAAGGTACATAATTTTATGAAACCAATAAAAAATTTTAGGGAATTAAATTTGAAAAAAATACAAAATTTAAATTTTTATACGGCTCCCCCGTACAAAAACATTTCCAATGAGTAAAATGTGTACCCTACATTAATATGATGTACAACATTTCAGCATTTTATCATAAAATGTCCCAGAGATATGTTTAAACAAAGTTGCTTGAGAGATTAATCGGAAATTAAAATGTAAATGTTTACAGCAAGAGTGCAAATGCCGCAACGCAGAAATGCATCATATGTAAATAATATCTGCCCCTTATCTTTAATGGATCTTTGGCATGGATGGAAAGCATTTTGAACAAACTTTGTAATCTTTATGTAAATTTATTATTTCTATACAGTGTAGATACTTTTGTACCAATAAATATCAAAATTATTATTTATTTATGTAATATTGTTTTCTTTCGTAATTGGTGTATAACCTCTGAAATGCGATCTGCCGACGTGTTTTTCCCCTCTGAAAACCCATGTCGATGCACCGAAAAGTGGTTTAAATCAGCATTTTTGTCTTTTCATATCTATGGGACTTTTTATGATAAAATGCTGAAATTTTGTACACCACCTTATTAGTATATGGAGTACATTTTATTCATTGAAAATGTTTTTGTACGGGGGTTGTATAAAAATTTAAATTTTGTACTTCTTAAAATTTGATTCCCTTGAAAATGTTAATCGATTTCATAAAATGCTGTACCTTTTAACGCAACTTCATAATTTATCATATATGTCTAGGATCAATATTCATCTGCAGTAGAGATACTCCTCAAAATGAGTAAAACTTTTGAATTACTATGATTGAATACATTACAAATATTAGCGACTGGCAAATATATTCATTGTGAGATTAATTTATTAATATCTATTAAATATATGCCCGGTGATATAATATAAGGGTATTTATATTATCGATAGCCTGCCACCCTTATTGTACTTTGATCTTGATTGTTGCCTTTTGTTGATGACTTCTATTACGCATTTTTTCAAACCTGTGGATATTCATACAGATCCGAGACTGACATCAAAAAACCTTAATGTTGTACATTCATCAAACGCGATCACGCACGGATCTAGAAAAAAATTTTTTGATGGCATCTATAAACATTTTTACAATTTAAAGTATTTTAAGTTTAGTAGATGTTCATCGGGTAAATGTAAATTATGCCCCTGTGCCAACACTTTACAAATCGGACCGAGATCTTCAAGTCAATTTTTATTCTGCAAAACATACAATGTAATATATTGTATAGAATGCTCAACTTGTAATATACTTTATATAGGACAAACAAAAAATCCGTTGCATTTGCGCATTAATTTACATAGAAACCAAATAAAGCAGAGCATGAACCCGGATTATCCTTCTACGAACATAGAGTTAAGGCACTTCCATGTACATGACTTTTCTAATTGTGTGATTACTATACTGGATATTGTGCCTCGACTTCGAGAACGTCTGTGGTGGGAATATACGCACATTTTACAATACGGATCTGCATTCCCTTTTGGCCTAAACTCTGTAATTTTCAACGAAAATTATAATCTGGCTCACTGTAAAAATGAAGATCAAATCCCGGTTTCTAGTTCATTCCAATTTCAAAAAACCTCAAGATGGAAACGTGGCAAGAAAAATCGATATATTGGCTATCAAGACACTCACGCAAAAATAAAAAGTTTAATGGACTCATTTTGCAATAATACATATGTCGATAATAAGTGGATAAAAAATATTGTATTTGGAATCAAAAGGAAATACATACGTAAAATATGGGAAAGTATCATCGAACATATAGCGTATATAGATCAAAATAATATAAAACATCATCAATTTGCCGTATTGCTTGATTTTATGAAGTTGAAAGCTCAGAGATCATATGTCAATTTGAAATGTCATCCCGTTAAAGAAATACAGAATGAATATATGATTACCACCTTCAAAAATAAGACATTTGATAAAATACCTTTCAAGCTTATATTTAATCAACTGAATGAAATGATCCCTATTGCTAACATCAATGTTAAACTTACATATCGTTTTGTACGTCCATATGGACGTAAATTATATAACTATAACCATTTAAGCAAAAATTTATCACTGATGAATGGTAGTGAATGTAAATGTCATCTTAGTAATTTAATGGATAAGCACCATCATCACATAATTACAGGAAATCTGGATGTGATCAATGATTTGCCATTGAGAAATATATTTGAAAAGGGTACAAAATTCCGTAGTCAGGAATATGAATATGTAACAGAGGAATTTAATGCCGATGTAGAGTCTTTCATATACAAATTGGCTATTAAACATAGTTTGCCCATCAAAGCATTTGATGAATGGAAATTCAATTTACTGAACCGGTTCGCCAGTCAATATCATAGCAAACTCAAACATCAGCAAATTTCTATCATTCCCACTTCTATCAGGGAAGTAAGGGAAAGTTTTGTGATCACATATACTGACAAAGTGATATCAAATTACGCATTTACTTGCAAACCTTATTACATTAAAATTTTACAGCAGTCTTATATGGAACGCACTATGTACAAACCTTTGCCATATAATTTAACTATAATGTCAAACAAGATCACTGCTTTATATAAAAGAATCGACATCAATATAAAAAAGGTAACTTTTCCTTATTTAGTACTTATTCCGAAGCTGCATAAAACACCAGTAAAATTCCGTACTGTTACAGTTGGTTGTAATACATATATTACGATAGCTAACAAAAAATTAATGAAAATACTTCAACCAGCTTATAAAGCTATACTGGAACAAAATTCTATAATCATTAAAAACAGTTATGAAGTTATTAAACGCTTAAAATATTGCAATAAAGATTTACAGTTCAGCAGCTATGACTTCCGGGACCTTTTCAATAACATTGATCTTAATAAATTGTATAAAATACTTTTACTGGTGCATTCTGAATATAATCTCAAAAGTGTAATAACTTTGCGTAGATATATGGATCTAATTCACCTGGTGTTATTTGAGAACATACTGTATAACGGTGAGGTATTTTTTCAACAAATTAAAGGAATTCCCATGGGCGGCGGATGTTCGTCAGTCCTAGCTGACATCTATTTAACCTATTTTGAAAGGAATAATCACGTTCTATACGAGATTCCATATTACAGATTTGTGGACGATGTGATTTTGGGACATTACGCTAATACTCCTGAAATTGAATTTGACTTTTATCCACCGGAATTGGAACTAATTAAAAACCCTAATAATGTAAAAGACGAAGTAAATTTCCTTGATATAACCATAAGATTTAAACATAGAAATGGAATTCATACAGTAATGTACAATAAACGTAATAATTATGAAATGAAGATTAACCAAATTATAGGATGGAAGTCGAATTTAACTAGGAACATTTTCCGTAACATCATAACTGGACACCTCAGAAGAAATCGAAATAATAATACCTTCAAAAAGGATTGTCTCACAAACAATAAACAAATTTTGATGGAGGCATTGAAAAAACATTACCCAAGGAATTTCCTTAAAGTTATTTATAATTCTTTCTTTAAAGAAGAGGAATATTCATTCAATGCAGAATTGGGGATGTGACATCATATTGATCTTATCTCAGTACGCATGCGTACGGACATGCATTAAAGGCGGCGTTGCGAGTGTTCCATTACTGTTGGTGGTGTAGCTGAAAATTGTTTTTCGTCGTTCCTTTTCTGTCTGCATTCTGGTGCTTTCATGTTTGCACATGGTACGGGGATCTGTCGTTGAATTGCATTGGTATCCGTGGGCGTTGTCTGACGTAAAAGTACTTTAAACGGGAATGAGAGGTCGCTATCCCTCTCAGCCATTTATATGCAATTCATATGGCTTCCCTCCCTTTACTTTATATTCGTTTTTCATGGTTATATATATATATATATATATATATATATATATATATATATATATATATATATATGCAGGGTGTTCCAAAAACATTGATAATAATAAATTCCGATTATGGTACTTACGATTGATTATAATAAATTATAAAAAAAAAAGGTACATAATTTTATGAAACCAATAAAAAATTTTAGGGAATTAAATTTGAAAAAAATACAAAATTTAAATTTTTATACGGCTCCCCCGTACAAAAACATTTCCAATGAGTAAAATGTGTACCCTACATTAATATGATGTACAACATTTCAGCATTTTATCATAAAATGTCCCAGAGATATGTTTAAACAAAGTTGCTTGAGAGATTAATCGGAAATTAAAATGTAAATGTTTACAGCAAGAGTGCAAATGCCGCAACGCAGAAATGCATCATATGTAAATAATATCTGCCCCTTATCTTTAATGGATCTTTGGCATGGATGGAAAGCATTTTGAACAAACTTTGTAATCTTTATGTAAATTTATTATTTCTATACAGTGTAGATACTTTTGTACCAATAAATATCAAAATTATTATTTATTTATGTAATATTGTTTTCTTTCGTAATTGATGTATAACCTCTGAAATGCGATCTGCCGACGTGTTTTTCCCCTCTGAAAACCCATGTCGATGCACCGAAAAGTGGTTTAAATCAGCATTTTTGTCTTTTCATATCTATGGGACTTTTTATGATAAAATGCTGAAATTTTGTACACCACCTTATTAGTATATGGAGTACATTTTATTCATTGAAAATGTTTTTGTACGGGGGTTGTATAAAAATTTAAATTTTGTACTTCTTAAAATTTGATTCCCTTGAAAATGTTAATCGATTTCATAAAATGCTGTACCTTTTAACGCAACTTCATAATTTATCATATATGTCTAGGATCAATATTTAAGGAATAAAAGACGAAGTGAAAGTTTTTGGGACTCCCTGTGTGTATATATATATATATATATATATATATATATATATATATATATATATATATATATATATATATATATATATATATATATATTAATAAAAGCGAAAGTGCAAGAGTTCAAATCAGTAAACACAGTATCAAACCGCGGGCAATATAATAACGTGTATATAATAACAGAAAGTAAAAAGAAACGAGTAAGGCCTGGAAAAGAAGAGCACGGAAAGGGCAGGACATGGAAAATAAATCAATGAATAGTATATCTGCCAGAAAGGTCTTCAGGGGCACATTCTATACAGATATACTAAAATCCGTTGTTTCTATGATTGCATAAAAATACATGGTTAAAATTTCAAGCAATCTGTGCCCAACAACAGAATAAATGAGATTAACAGAAAAAAGACCAAAGAGGGCCAAAGAGACAAAATTCAACATATAAGCATAAAATACCACATAGTCATGAAAAGTACTACATAGTCATGAAAAATATAGCACACAAATGCACAGACATGGGAAAAAAGGGGCAACTCACAAGTCTGAAGGCCGCCAGAAAAATCTTCATGGGAGTTCATCACGTGATCCAGCTTGAATTTTACCACGCGAAATACTGAGATGCCGCGATGGAATGAACCAGCCCATAAAGAGTAGAAGTAGTAGTACATATTTTTGGTGAGACAAACCCAAGAGTTCAGAAACTAACCGAGAAGTGACCACTACGATTATAACATTTAAAGTATGGATAACAGTGTTTCTTGGAATCGTAGCCTGTTTTTGTTTTATTTGCTTTTTAGTTATCCCCTTAACGGTTTTTTTAGTGTTTTAAACTTTTTCTTTACTCGCCGAGGCGGTTTTTTTTTTAATTTTGCACGTTTTGTGTAACCGAAATTATTGTTTTTGTAATATTTGAACGTTTTTAGTTTTGCCCGTCAGGGCGGTGTTTATTTTGTGGTGTTTCCACTACTGTCGATTAACGTACTTATACTGCGATCTACAAATAAGGTGGGAAAATTGTACATATAGCACATACTTTTGAGACGATTAATATGTGATAGTGTACACTTAATACTATCCAGGCGTTTGATGCGGAGCAAATAGCTAATAATTAGATTTTTTAAAACTTGGTTACTACGGCAAGAAGAATAATGAGGGAAGAATTTTATATTAAATTTAAATTGATGTTTCTTATCATAAATAGTTGTATTGAATGAGTTACTTTGTATATAAATGGTGATATCAAGATAATTTACAGATTTGAAAGGGTGGGATTCATTAGGTATTAACTCAAGATTGGATGGATAAATATTAAGTGTGGGTAAAGAATCATGTGCAGTATGAAAACAAAGAAAAACATCATCAATGTATCGAAAAATAGAAATGCTATGAGTGGACAGAGTGGATTGTCTTTCGTCAAAGTAAAGATACATATTGGCGAGCATAGAGCTACTAGTGGATCCTTGCGGAACTCCAATCGTTTGGAGGTATGTAGCATTACCATGTACAAAATAGTTGTGAAAAATAACAAAATGCAATAAATTATTAAATGTAGACGAGTCATATTTAGTAAGAGCATTTAATTTGAATTGATCGAAGAGTTGTTTAATGACAGAAAATAAATCTTTGATGATGATGTTATTAAAAAGATCTTTAAAATCTAAAGTTTGAATTGAGCCAATGGTAGTAAAGGATTCCAGTTTTTGAATAAGTTCAAGGCTGTTTCTGATGATGCAATGTGGTTCTTAGGAAATTTCATGAAACAGACTGTTTAAGACTTTGAGAAGTTTTTTTATTAGCTTTTGTTGCGTAAGAGTTGTGTCCACTGGTAACTGTTCTAAATTTTACTGGGTCCTTGTGAGATTTGGGTATGATTACTAAATATGGAATACTTAAATTTTGACGAGTATCAATATATATATATATATATATATATATATATATATATATATATATATATATATATATATATATATATATATAATGAGAAGAAAGTTCCAGCGGCGTAAGAAAAGTATATGAAAAATAAATAGATGACAATTACATAACAGATGTTATCCTTGACTTCCCAGTCAAATTTAGTTTATATGTATTCGATAGGATTTTTAATGTTAAATGCGCAATATATGTTACTATGAAAAATGTCTATCGTATTATAAGGATAAAACCGATAAAATATAACATATCCATATTTTATCCGTGATATGAATTCGAGGAATATTAATAAATATCAGCTATTTTCCTCAAAAAGTTAATTCTAAATTAAATTCATCATATTTTCTATGTACAACCACTTAATATATCACCAGTGCTTTTTAATGTATTCTTTTTAAAGATAAATATCCTTAATGTATGGATTTTCTCGGAATTTTAAATATCACATTTGCATTAACTGATTACAAGCAATTAACCAAATGCATGCGTGTGGCATTTTTGCCCCTGATTTGATAAATATCTCCCATTTGGTCTTTTTATCACTAATATATTCATTTCGGGCATCTTTCCCAAATAATTATCCTTTTGGGACATGTTTATAGACCTTTAAGTTTATGACTAAGCAAATGAGTGATTAAAATTCAAGCCTTCCAAACACCATTAAGATTATCTGCATGCTTTTAAAATGTAACGAATTAAACGCAGAGATTTAATTTATAATTAATTTTATTTCTATGTACATTAAAGACTTTTTTCCGAATTTACATAAAATAATTATTGATTAATTAAATAAGAACAAGCCTGTATTTCATGTATTTTCATTTATTGTAATTATTCGCTTTTGTCACTGTAATTATTCGTGAATTTCTAGAAGTATGCTCTTCTTGCAAATACGGGTAAAAGGTAGGCTATGCAGTGAATTCTTGTATATGCATGTGTTTATAGTATCATTGCTGAATATGACAACTATTCGTCAATAACCCTCTTGTGTCAAATAAATGACTTCTGAAACAGAAACCAATGCCTCTTCCTACTCATTAGAAGACAATGCTCTGCAACATGGAAATTAACTTTTTTTCACCTATCTCATTTTGTTGGTCAGTATGTTATACCAACAGTTTAATTTCCACTAGTGAACGCCACAATCACTTTTATTAGATCTGCATGGTCACTTTACTACAGATAAATCTAACATGCACACTCATGAACCTTTCCTTGCAAATTTATTGGTGTGCTTAAGACCCTTTTTAGAAATGTGATTAATAAATCAATAATATTCTTTGAAAAATGGTGATTAATTAATTTCATATTACATATAATAATATATACAAACTATATTATTACATACTAGCCGCCTACGGCGACCAGCCTGTTCGCTACCCTTGAAAATTCTGACTGTGGCAAATTTGCTGGCGCCATAACCCTGTGGAGTTGTTGGTAAGGTAACTATTTGGACGGCCAGAAAGTGCCACTCAATTTAGACCGGAACCCAGTGGGGGAGGCCTCCACAGGGACCGTACCCTCCTTCCCCTACCACCAACCTCTCGGAAGGACTTACGAACCCACATGTTTAACGTGGTCGTACTCCGCGTGAACACGACGGCAGTTTTGGCAGTGGCGGGAATCGAACCCGGGCCTACCGAGTGCAATTCCCGCGCGCTAACCACTGGGCTACCGCGCTCTCAACCCCGTGGAGTTAACAGAGTTTGTTTTAGTTTAATGACGTTAAAACCATAATTCAATCACTTACATTTTATAATGACCATATGCTAAGTTCTTAATTTCATCATTTAAAATATAATGTGATTTTCTAATAACTATAATAATTTCATATAAATATAATAATTTCACTCTGTATACTGTTACCACCACCCGATGTATACAATACATCACTACAATTCAATCCACCATAATTCAATCATTTAAATTTTATAATGACTATATGCTAAGTTCTTAATTCCTTCATTTAATATATAACGTCTAACCCGATGCACAATCTCCATAACTTTCTTCTTATTTATTTTTTTCTCCATGGAAACACCGTGACGTCCCCTATACCTCCCGTGCGTCTGCGCGCGCATGTGGGAGAAAAACTTCATTAGTGGTTTTGCAAGAAATTGAAATTCGGAAATTCTTAAAATACGGATCCTGCAGCTACTTTTTATTATTTCTTGATCAGATTGGGCTTGTAAGAATACCTGATGTTTGAGCTTTCTAAAAATGTAAATTATTTGTCGAAATTGTCGGAACTTTTCCCGATGTGAGGATTTAGAAACGAAAGTTTTTTTTTTTGAACCGAAAGTGACTTTTTTTTAAAATCTTTAAAAAATATTGGAATTAATATTTGAGATTTGAAATTGATATATTTCTACTCAAAATTGTCTGATCTTTCCGGTCGAGTGATTTGTTTTTTTCTACGACGTCTGGATGGTGGAGAAAAAAGGGAAAAAAGGAAAAAAAAAGGTCGAAATCGCATAAAACATTAAATAACAACAGAAAAAATTAATATTTTAAAAATCGGTTTGCACGTGTCCTTCCCCCCCCCCTGGTCTCCGATTGCCAAATTGCGTAGCTCTGCGACGCGCGGAGCTGAGCCTATACTGTATAAGACAGACATTGCCTTTTATTATATAGATTGCATTATTATATATTACATATATTAATATAAAGAAGGTAAAACAAGTTAAATATTTAAGAACAATATTTGCATTATTGTAATAAAAATAGGATACATATATAAATGTATTTTGTTTAATAATGTTTTAATTGGCATATGTGGAATAATTCTGACGGTGATAATGTTTTTTACGCATAAGCTCAAAAGCACAGAAGTGTGTTATTGTCTGGGAATTCAATTAAATTTTATTAGTTTCAAAAATGCCACATATTTTTTTTTTACAAACTTGCTCTTGAATGCTTATTAAAATCACAAATTGTTCTGGAAAAAAAATATAATCACTTTTAAAAACGAAATTTGGAAACGAGAGGAATCCCAAAAGAATTTTGTGACGTTCTTATTATTCAATTATTTTTGAGCATTCGTAATCAGCAAAACTTATTACTTTTTTTTGTCAATCGTGTTAAAATCTGTTTTTTCTTTCAATTATCGTTTTATTGTTTAAGCTATTGCTATACTAATATTAGGATCTCTAGTGACTGTATATTTATTGAAAAATTAAAATCTAAAAGATTGAAGGTAATGAGTATATGCTTCGCATATTCTTGCATTTAATTGGTTTAAAAGAATGAAATACTTTTTGTGAAACAATTAAATTTCACAATATGTGTTAAATCATTTTTTTGGACGAATAACGTCTATGATTGGGGTATCCGGCTGAAATCGGAGTGTTAGAACAAATTTGGATGCTTGTATCAAACAATTAACTAAACAATTTTGACGGTTATATCTCCGAACCAAATAGATAACAATCTGATGTGGGCAGTACATGACTTTCACTATGTAATTCAATTAATTTATTTCTACCACAGTCAAAAAATGATTGATAGCATCCGCAAGCAAAACAGTCCATATATTAAAATAAGTTAATAATTAATTCATCAATTTGACTTCATTTTTGTTAATTTAGCAATTTTAATGATAGTTTTATCGATCTGGGGCAAAATATCGCTTAGTTGGCGCTATTTCGCTAAATTAGTCGCCAAATTTATTGCCAAGCTTTACAGACAAACGTAAAGAAGATAATTATTTATATATAAATAAATGGCTGTTGGGGAACTGCTACTAATACAAAGCATCTTCTCTCGTAAGTGGAACGAACTAGATTCAGGAGAATGATAAATTTATCGCAAAATATTACATATGAAAAGTGAACGTATTTAATAATAGTTAATATTTTCTTTACTTTTGTGATGTTTTTGATAAATTTCTTTGCAAAAAGTGCAATATTTCGATGACGGTTTGTGCTAGTGTTTTAAAAGTTACGCCAATCGTCTTTTAATTAAGAGTTACACAAGAAATGACAGTTCACGTGTTATTATAGAGGGGTTTGATTTTTGAATTTTTCAAAATTTCATTCGAAAGTTTGGTGGTCTTCTGCATATTCGATTGCATTCAAAACCAATAAGCTTCTAGTATTTTCTGATTGTAAATTTTGAACCAAATTTTGTTCGAAACGCTCCAGTCGTGCTTAAAATATCATCCCACATACTCACGGACACGCACACAATATTTACACAAATGAATGCTTATACACACGCACATACATACACAGAGACATTATCTTAAAAACGATTGATTCGTTCAGGGATGTTTGAAATGTGCTCTTCCGGCGAAAACTCGAATTTGAATTTTCGATTCTGATACAACACATTTCCATGCATTATGCTTTGCGTTTTCACTTTTACTTTTTTATTTTTACTATATACAATTTATGCTTGTTTTGCCGGAAATAGTGTACTATGTATAAATATACAAAAGTGGCTTCAATATATTAATATGTTGAACCGTTTTTTCGAGAAAGAATTAATTTTGTCCGGACGAGTTTTTCTCAAACAGTAAGCAATTAATATACAGTCCTGTAAATCCTTACAAGGATATATAATTGCAATTTGAATAGTGTTCTTAGTTTTTGAATTAGAGTGGTTGTAATTTCGAAATTTTAATATTTTGAACAGTTTTGAGAAGATGGTTCTAATTTTGGTACTTTAGTTATCTATGAACAAGCAGTGAGCGAGTAATTTGATTTATAGTCCTTTAAAGTTAGTCCCTATAAGGGCATATAATTGAATTTCAGATTGCGTTTTTAGTTTTCGAAATAAGAGTGGTTATAATCCTGGTAAAAGGTATCCTGGTATAACTGGTCCAATACTAGGCGAATATTGCATATCTTGGAGTTTCATTGGAATTATAACACCAATATTGGAGATACATTAGCCGCTAATATTAGCGTCATATTGAAAATATTTCCAATATTACGAATATATTGGCAACCAATGCTAGCTAAATATTGGTTATATATTGGCACGCAAATATTATCTATAAATAGCAGCCGATATTGAATGTCAATATTGACTTCAAATAAATTCACTTTAAATAGCGTACTATTTTTCTCAATTAAAAACGTTACCCGCTTCAATAAATTCTTGACCACTTTAAACAAGTTTCAACAATCATAGTAATCATAGTAAATCTCACCTTTGATCAAACTCCATACATTACAAGGCGGTAGTCATTTTTTATTTTGCATTACTATTATTTAAATATCTATTCTAATTAAAACCAGAAAAATAAATTAATTTGGTGTATTTTATATCATCTAGGACATTAATTAATGAACTTGTAACACATTTTTGCTTTAAATTCTCACAATATAGCGCCGAAAACGTAATTTTGCTCACTTTTTGCAATTGTTCTTTCTTTCTGAACATTATTTTTCTGCCTATAGAAAATACTACTTTTTAAAAATGAAAATGCAGAAGTAGTTATAAGTTTTATTCGATTGTTAATTGAACGTTTCAGTGAAATGAATATTGTATCTCATAAGTATTCACTTTTAGTCAGTTAATTGCATTTTCAGTTAATTGCAGAGATATATTATTTATAGATTGATAAATATGTAATTGAGTACAGGCTTCAATAATATTGCACTATATAATGTTTTCGAAATATTGCCGAGAGAATTGATACGTGTAATATGTAAGAGTGGGAGTTGTTATAAAATTTGTACGAAATGTTTCATATTTTATTTGCAAACACGGGAATCTTTCGAGTTTTCTATGCAGTAAACGCACAACGCCTCTTAGACTTTTTTGTAGAGTATTCTGCATTGACTAACTAGTCTAAAGGATTTACACTATATGATCAAAAGTATCCGGATACTTTGGATGTTAGAATGTTTTTTGAATTTTACACAAATACTTGGCTAAGTTTTCTATAACTTTGGCGATGTGAAGAACATACTTGACCGCACACTTTCCAATAAAATTTCGGTGATTTGCTACATGTTTTTTGCTTACAATATCCATAGGTTTCAATCACATTTCACGAAATGTACAGAATATTTGTCAACGTCCAAGAAAAACCATTGTACTTGCCTTGAAAATTAAGGCATTGAATATACGATGAGATATAAGCATTTGAAGAAACTAAGTTTTTACTGCACAGGCGCGAAACATAGCAATAGTTTTCTTTCAGAATTTTGTAGTGAATACTGTAGGTGAATTTCTATGAAAAATCCACTGGAATATTGTGAAAATTCACAAAGATATAGACGATATAGTGATCAGTTTTTCTCTGACTCTCTGAAAGTACCTGGATGATAAGGGGGTTTCCACAAATTGGCATTTTAAAACGTAAATCATAAGATAGTTAAACTGGAGTAAATACAATTAACTGATATACTAAATATGTACGAACGATCTGATCAAACTATCGGGACACATGTATATTTTGCTTCTCCTTCAAAAATGTCACAAATTATTATGAAGTGGACCACCTTTTGTTGTAATGATGCCTACCACTCTATCAAGGAAACTATCCACTAGTCTCTGCAATGTTGCAGCAGGAATTGCACGCCATTCTTTTAAAATAATGCTAGTCAACTCTGTCGCCGATGTGGGGCGTTTTGGCCTAGCTCGCAGTCGTCGTTCTAATTCACCCCATTTTCTATGGGATTGAGGTCTGAGCTCTGAGCAGGCCAATCCAATTCCTTAACATCCATGTCAGCAAACCAGCTCTGCACATCCCGTGTTTTGTAGACAGGAGCACGATCTTGGTGAAACAGGAATGGACCCACTCGAAGCTGCTGCCACAATGCAGGCAGCATGGAATTGCCTAAAATGTCGAGATATCCTTCCGTCTTCAGAGTTCCATTCACTGGAATAAGAGGGCCAAACTCGAACCATGAGAATCAGTACCAAGCCATTATGCTTCCACCACCAAACTTAACTTGCGGCACAATACAGTCACGTAAAAGGCGTTCACCCGGTATTTTCCACACCCAGACTCTACCATCGGATTGCCAGAGAGTGTACCGTGATTCTTCGCACCATAACACTTGACTTCATTACTGAAGGCTCCACTTTTTGCGCGCTTTATACCACTGTAAGCGAAGCTTAACATTGGTCACGGTAATGCTTGGTTTATATGCTGCTGATCGCCCAAGAAAACAAAGACTTCGCAGCTCCTGACGAACTGTCATTGTGCTGACTTGCATCTAGAGGTTTCCTGAAATTCCGAACAAACTATTTCCGCCGATTGCATGCGGTTTGCTTTCACAACTCTCTTTAGCACTCTGCGGTCGTTTTCTACTAGACGGAATGGTCGACCAGATCATGCATGCACAGTTGTAGCGGCTGTATGTTTCCACTTCTCGATAGCATCATTTACGGTGGAACGGGCCACTCGTAACATGGCAGAAATCTCACGAACATATTTTCCACAGAGGTGACAACCAATCACTTTCTTCACCACGTTCAAACTCATTTAGCTCGCGTTTTTCTCCCATTTTACTTTTCTGGCTTTGAAATTAAATTTGTTAACTCGTCTGACTTCTTTTATACTTGTCTGAGAGCTAGAAATTTGATGTCACTGGCAAAATCCACCACGTACAGGGGTGTACGGAGACTTTTGATCATTATTTGCATAAAATTGGACTAGTTCATTTTCAGAACAGGGGTGTCCGATGAATTTGTAAAATATCAATTTGTGGAAACCCCATTATTATCCAGGTACTTTCAGAGAGTCGGATAAAAACTGATCATTATATCGTCAATATCTTTGTGAATTTTCATGATATTCCAGTGGATTTTTATATAGAAGTTGCCCTACAGTATTCACTACAAAAGCATGAAAGAAAACTAATGCTATGTTTCGCGCCTGCGCAATAAAAACTTATTTTCTTTAAATGCTTATATCTCATCGTATATTCAATGCTTTAATTTTCAATTGAAGTATAATATTTTTCTTGGACGTTGACAAATGTTCTGTAAGTTTCGTGAAATTTAATTAAAACCTATGGATATTGTAAGCAAAAAACATGTAGCAATTTTTTTTTCAAAGAAACGTTTATATCTTCATGAATATACGTTTTTATTTTACGAAAATGCTTATACACATTGAACAAAGCTAGTTAACTATTTTGTGAACGTTACAAATCATCTCCAGCTTTTTATGATACAGGGTGATCAAATATATCTTTCCTCTTTTTTAATATCTTCGTGGTCCCCAAAATTCGCAACTCAACGAAACTTTACTGGAAAGTGTGCGTTCAAGAACGTTCTTCACACCGATAAAGTTACAGAACACTTCGCCAAGTATTTGTTCAGAAATTCGAAAAACATTCTAACATCCAAAGTGCCCGGATACTTTTGATCATATAGTGTAGATGTGGGTACTTGCGTTACCGGATAAAGTATAAAGGTAATTAAAAAAAATTCCAGAAGAACGAGGGAGATTAGTTGTCTGTGTTAAAAAAAAATAAAATTTTGAAGTTATAGCTAAAATAATCATAAATCGTGACTTATGAAATAAATAGGAACAACTATCTTCGTGTTAATGTATCATTTCAATAATGATTCTCATAGACACCAGAAATATAAATTAATTCGATGCATTTTAATTTATTTGGGAGTATTATAAATTTTTAAGCCGGTTATCAACTTTTGAAGTTTTACCAAATGTCTCCATGTGGGTGGTAATTTATCTTTGAGATTAAAATTTAAATTTGATAATTTTTTATGCTTTTCGAGAAATGTTAATATTCTTGATTTGAAATATAGCTAGTTTCACTATTTCTGGGTTTGATACGTTTTTTAAGGGGGAATCTAAGGGGTTGAAAAATAATTGGTTATATTAGAGCGGTTTTAGAATGTTTTGCTAAGGTGTAGTATATTAAATATTAAGGAAGCATGTGTCAGGGGACTTTTGGAGCGAAAGTACCATAGGTGAACGGATGGGATGTAATAATTTTACATAACAATTACTTGTATTTTGTCATGTGACATATTTAATAATAAATAAAGAACTGATGCAAATTTTTGAGCAAGTAAAATGATTAAAAACAGACTGTTATTTTTAAAACTTTAATATTTCGTAGTGTGAGGTACTTCAAATGTTCTTCAAAGATTTTGTACAATTGTATAAATCCTTTAAAGAATGTAATTTGAATTTTTAACCTTATTGCTATTTTGCATATATTATGTGTTGTAGGAAAATGTTAAAGTTATTTATCCAAAGAAAATTCTGAAAGTTAAGCTTGAAAAATAAATAAAATAAAAACAAGATTTTTAATTTACTAAAAGCCTCATTTTTCAACAAATTCTTCTGCATACTCAGTTACAAAAAAGGAGCCGAAATCGTTCAAAAGTTAAATAATTGCTTAACAAAAAGAAATTTGTCCACATTTACCGTCTGTTTTTGAAATAATTAATTCATTCCGTGTTCGAAAAAAGTAAAACGCTGCTCTTGCATTTGATCTTTGAAAAATGTTTTATTTCCACCAGCGTTCTTACGAATCGTTTATATGCATTAAAATTATAACATATATCGTCTTTTTTACACAATTTGTTTCTATTATAAGCAAGGAATCTGTTTCTGTGTTTTTACTCCGCATACATTTTTATCTTTGGTTGCGTAACCTTTAAAAGTGATATATGTCGGAAGATTTAAAATATATCAACTTAACCTAATGGGAAAAATAAGAATTTCTATTTAGACTTTGTATATTATTATGTAGTATTAAGCTTAAATTTGGCTGTATAAACTTTAAAAACAAACTCTGTCATGCAGGATTGTGTTACTTACCACTGTTCCAGCTTGATAAAAAATTACTTAGAATTATACTTACTCTTCCTGTCTAAACAAAGTCGGACATAAACTCCTTTCGGCTGTTACCAAACATATTTTGTATTGAGTACCATTGTAGCTTCTTAAAAATAATTTTAGCTGCTTCAAAATAATTAGCCATAGTCAGGGATCGAACCCTGACTAGATGTGGATCGAACTCGGGTGTTCAATATATTATCCAGACTTGGTACTTTACGTGTTATAATTTTTATCCTATAAGAAATTACTAGATTTACCTTATAATCTATTTAGTGTAAATTCATAGAGAATAATAAGATAACATATCTTTTTAAAAATAGTTGCTGAAATAAAAATGCAATGTCTGTATGCTAATTTAAAATTAACTCTTTTACTTTTAAGAAAATTATTCGTAAGATAATTTCGAATAATTACTTACATGGCCAGAGTTGTAGTATGATTGGATACAATTTAAGAGCCTCGGGTACGAGTCACGGCTTCAGTGGATTCTAAGGAACAACTCAAGTCATGTCTGTAATACTCTACGAATTACCCCGCACATTAAATTTGAGCGTTAATATATTTTAGTCATTTGAAAATGGTTTCAACCAAATTATGGTTTCATTTAATTGCGATGATTTTTATCTGAAACCCACATTTTCGGATACTATGATTCGTTTAAAAATCAAAGCTGCTTTTAATAGAGAATAGTGGTGTAATTGACGCTGCTAATATTTACTCCTAGAATGAATTGCCTGCTGTTGTCCAGGTTCTAAATAAGCATCCACTACGTATAAATAACTGAAAAGCACTTACTGCTTAATTAATACATATGAACACAATTTAAAATGGCTCCGATACGCTAAATTGCCACGAATTAAATTCCACGCACTCTCCTCAAAAACAAAAAAAATATGAGAATCATAATTGGCCGTATATTCAATCGGTCATGGAGCAGCCGATTACGCTGAAATTTACGTGCATTTTAATAAATATGAAGGTTAAATGGTTAGGTTTAAAATTTGTAATAATACAAACACTATTACATGAGGGAATGTCTTATTTTTGCAGCATCATTTTTCTCCAAAATTTGAATTACATATTTGTTGTATAATACATTTGGTTAAGAACTTGTCCAATTGGCTTTACCTTATTATTTATTATTTAATTAATTTTGTATAACATAATTGAGAAAATTATATGTAAATTTTCCATCAAATTTTTGATTATAGTAAATTTATAATAATAAGATTCAAATTTTACTTTTATGGGCATTTCTTGTGGGAAAAATATATCACTTTTACCAGTAATGTGATTAATGATATTATGTACTGAAAGAGCCAATAGGTGTCGCTGTTTATTAAGGTACTTGTTTAATCAAGTTCCTAATTTCTTAACAGTTCTGGGGATGAGAAAGAATATTATACATTAGGTAAAATGAAACAATTTTGATGTTAATTGAAAGAAGCTTTCAATTTCATATCTCGGCACTTCAGCTGTTATGATGTCTGATGGGAGCCCATTTGTCTTTTTACCCGTTTTAAAAAGATAACTCCTGTCAAAAGCTAAAAGTTATTTTGTGCTTTTATTGACTTTCTGATTTTCTTCTCCCTGTAAAGTTTTAAGCCCTTTTTGTGACTCTTTTTCTTTATAAAAGCATAAAACGGAAACACTAGTTACAAATTACTCAGTGAATAAATATGAAGTATGCATGGGTGGTGGTAGAATATCTTAAACTGGTGACAAACATGCAATCAAAATGTAAAGGAAAATGTGAAAAAGTGTCTGGTGTTATGACTTTTATTCACTTATCTAGTGTTCAAAGTCTAGTGTGGACAACACATGACTTTCCCTACGAACTGAAATTAATTTTATCTTTAGTTCTTTCATAATTCAATAAATTGAGTTTAAATGTACAGAATTACACAAATGGTTATTTGAAATTACGTTAAATTTGCACTTTAAATTCATTTCAAGTTTTATTTGGAGACTGGGCGTATTTTAAAGACGAAGTAACAAAAATGCGAATAAACTAAAATATCTCAAGAATTGTTAGTTCTAGTTGATCTTGTCCTCGTCGTCAAAAATTGTGTATGAAACAAGAATTTAATTGATATACGTTTCAGCATATGTAATCTTTTATGTTAGTTCTTATTTAATAAATACACTCACGATGTATCGAATAAGTGCTTTGTAAATAATTCAATTTGAAATAAATGGCCATAATTCAAGTTTTCAGGAGCTGGTCCCGCGATAAAAATGTTTTTGTTCTAGGTGGAGTATTATATCTCGCATACATTGAGCACATTGAATACAACTTGGTACAGGTTTTCAAATAAATTTTAGACGACTATTGATTATGGGACAACTGAAACAAGGAGAATAAATTCAATTTTTCGAACATAATTTTGTAAAATCCGAAATAATTAAGACAGAAAAAGAGAATAATTAAGACAGTTAAAGACAGAAACTTATTTAGAAAGTCAAGTGTTTTCACACCAAATTTTTGTTTTTAAACTGAAAATGTATGTTTTATAATCCTGTGAGTAACACGTCTATTTAAACTTCAAGACTTCACTCTAAACTTCACAGCACAAATTAAAATATGAAGGTCGTTTATTGAACTGCTTAAAATACGTACAAAATAGTTATAAAAGTTAGTGAGCTTTCAAGCGTATAAACGCCTTTCATCAGTGGCAACATAAGATGTAAAACATTCAATCGTTCATATATAGCGACCAGGAACACTGCAGAATTTGCATAAATAAAATGGTTATGTACAAGGCTATTAATTAATAACAAATCTCCAAAATGCAAATAAACAAACACGCACTGATTCTATAAAGCAGGCTAATTACAAGCAAAATACAAATATGACAAAACTGCAAGCCCAAAAATATAAAAAATTTAAAAAAAGAAGTCGAAGGTAACTGTGAAGAGGCTTGAATTGCATAAACGCGTAGTTCAAGCGTCTTAACAGTTACCTTTGACTTCTTCTTTTAATTTTTTTGTATTTTCGGGCTTGCAGTTTTGTCGTGTTTGTATTTTGCTTGTAATTGGCCTGCTTTAATCGGTGCATGTTTGTTTATTTGGATTTTAGAGATTTATTATTAAGTAATAGCCTTGTACATTACCATTTTATTTATGCAAATTTTGCAGTGTTTCTGGTCGCTATACATGAACGATTGAATGTTTTATATCTTATGTTGCCACTGATGAATGGCGTTTATACGCTTGAAAGCTCTATGGTTTCTATAACTATTTTGTACGTCTTTTAGGAAGTTCAATAAATGACCTTCATATTTTAATTTGTGTTGTGTCCTTGTGTTTTATTCATGTCGGTTTAATCTCTATCATTATTCACAATATAGTTTTCTATAAATGCAAATTTAGTTCTATGAAGGTATGCATACCTTTTGAAACTAAAAAATATCAAAATGTAACCGTATTTAAATTTTTATATTTCTAATTATTTATTAATTTACAAAAGTTAAACTAAATACATGTATTTTTGGGACATATATTCAACTATACCGTTTTAAAGATTGGTCATAGAAAATGTCCATTTATGCTTTTAAATAATGAAATTGAAAAACTAATACTTTTTCGATAAAAATTGAATTGCATGCACTGCGTATAACAGTCTGCCCACATGAAGTCTTATTTCAATTTAACATTTTTTTCAGGATAGAAATTTGATGTATTAATTAAATCACAAATTGTGCAAAAAATGTATTTTTATTTTTTAACGAAAAAAATATTAAGCAAAATTTCAAATTATTGAAATTTGGATGGATACAAATTTATAATTGAAAAGTTTTGAATTAAAAAACGCTATAGTTCGTAATTTTAAGCATATATATATATATATATATATATATATATATATATATATATTTTAATTGGAAAAATTTAATCGATTATACTTCGTCAGTTAAATTTTATTATTATTACTTAGTCGATTAAAATTACTATTACCACTTAGTCGATTAAAATCTACTTAGTCGAGTAAATTTTAGTGGATTCTATTTCTATTTATGCGCGCAAGGTGTTAAATCATAGTTTTGAGATAATCACCGTTAAAGTTAACATTAACTTTAAATGACTAAAATCTACCATATTTTTCTTACTTCGTAAAATTTACATATATTATTAGTATAATCATACCATTAGAATAGCCAATCAAGTAATAACTTGGTGATGTACTCTTATAGAATAATCGGTATTCAAAATATTCATTTGACTGTGTTACTTTTCTACAAATGTGAATATCATATGAAGTGTAATAAAATTGATTATTTGTACTTCAAAAAATTATTAAGCAGTGGATCACATTCCTAAATTGATAAAAAAAACCTTGTACATATCTTTGACATATCTCGATACTTCACTTTTGGTATGATGTTTGATGACGGCCATTTATCTCATCCATTTTAAAATATAACGCTTGTCAGAAGCTAAAAGTTATCTTACGATTTCAGTGACTTGTTGTTTTTATATTTCAGTAAATTTTGATTCATTTTTGTACAATATTTGTCTTTTGGATACGAATCGAAAAAACTTAACCCAAATTGTTCTAAAAATTGTTTTTTCGTTGTAAACTGTTCAAACTGTATTTTGATGTGATAATAAAAGAGTAAAATGCCGTTACGCTTTTCAGCGTGTTTTCTTCCTAAAAATCTGATTCCGAATTATTCTAAATTTTAGAAGGATCTTTACGCATAAGCCTATTTTTGTTTTTAAATTCACTATACAGATGAAACATTAATCTTATTATAGTTGTCCAAAAGAGGAATGGGTCCATTCCGCTTTCGGACTTTATAGTAAAGTGACCATGTCCGTTCGAATAAAAGGGATTGCAGTGCCCCCAGTACAGAATAGAAACAGTTAGGATAAAACTCGGCAATAAAGCGATAGACGAAAAAAATTTTTACAATACAATTTTATTTGAAATATAAAATTTTTGTCGTAAAATACGTATATTTCATATATATTAATATTTTCATGTTACCATTTATAAAAAAAAATCATACATACTTTTATAGTAGATGTTCCGAACATTATAACTATTTCAAAATATTTATGCTTATTGTAAATTGAAAAAAGCTTTAGAAGTTACAATATAATAATGAACGGGAAATTAGTAGTCTGAGAAAAAGGCAAATAGCATTTCCATTTTATTATGAGGATTTTGAAATAACGCTTATAAGACTACTTCAAAAGCGCACTTTAAAATTTGAGTGACGTATATAAACACAAATAATGCAATAATGCAGCATACAGCTGTTTCGAGGATACGCCGGATCCCCTTCATCAGTGCAAGGGAACCAACAAACCCGAAATCCAAAAGAGGAATGGGCCCATTCCGCTTTCGGATTTTATAGTAAAGTTACCATGCCCGTTCGAATAAAAGGGATTGCAGTGCCCCCAGTGGATAATATAAAAAGTTAGGATAACGAACTCTGTAATAAAGTGATAGACGAAAAAATCCAACAACAAAGTTGTAGCATATTGACGCCAGAAATGAACTGAGTATTTGACCCCCAACATATATCCGTCATACTTAAGGCCCGTAACACTAAACTATTTGTTAAAGTACGCAATAATATTCTTTCTTGAATAAAAATGTGCATTGTTGCTGACGAAGGGGATTTTGAATAGGCTGTCTATTAGATTCCTGGAATGTAACTGTGTCAAATCTGTCAATCTTCTGTAACAGCATTTTCGTCGGTTTTCATTTATTAGACAGTGTTCTATAACTTTGCAATTATTTTCATTTAATTTTTATTATTATTATTATTTTTAATTTTTTTCATTATTTTGTTTTTTTATTCCTTTATTTATATTTTTTATTTTTTTATTTTTTTTATTCTTTTATTGTTTTTCAGTCTTTTATTTATATTTATTTATTTTGTTATTTTTATTTTTTATTTTTTTATTTTTATTTTTATTTTTTTAATTAAAAAAATATTTTTCTTTTTTCTTTCTTCTTTTTGCTTCTTTCTGGACTTAATTCTAAACTTATACCCTGAGTAAATTATAATATCATAACTGTATGTCTACATATATCTATGATATGTACAATGTACATCAAGTAATATGTATTTATGTCTGTCAACCAATATATCATTGGATATTGTCTTTTTTGTGTGTTTTTCCCAGCTGTCCATTGTAACTGTTCTGCATCCTTTAGGAAAGCTAGACGGCATGGATAATAAATAAAATAAAAGAAGAAACACTTTACAATTCACTTTTGTTTTGTTCACTAGTTCATTATCTGAACATTTTAAATTCTACGCTAGAGGTGCTTCAACCACTTTTATTCGATGAATGACCACTTTATAATAGCTAGACCTGGCAAGTTCATTCATGGACCTTTTCTTACAAAGTAATTCTGTGCAGAGTCCACTTCGAAGATAAGGTTTGCAATGCCATCCCAGTAGCTCAACGGTAGAGTGGTAGAGTGTCGGCTGGTCAGTTCGGAGATCCAGGGTTCGATTCCCAGTTGGGGCAGCAAAGTACTTTACATCTGTGTGTATGTGTTGGTTTAAGGATTTTCCTTGGAACTCTGTATAAATCCGTTTAATGCGAAATACCAGTAAACAGGAACTGCATTTAAACCTTTTACAACTGTATCTAACGTGAAATGTACAAGAATAATTGTCTCACCTGAGATTTCGCACACTTAAACTGAACATCCCCGTTAGAGTCAGTAACTCTTGTTTGTCAAATTCCATCGCATTCGCACTTAAAAGTTGTTTCGGATGTAAGTATCTACTTTTAAATGAATGCGCTATGCGAGGAATGAGAATTTTATGGAGATATGTGGATCTTCTTTAGAAATTTATGTCCCGACAACGCGACAAGTGTAGAACATTATGCAGATGAAGTCGCAAAACGTTAAAAATGATAATTAATTTCTTAAAATATGCGCATGAATTGCGTATATTACTGAAAGTCTTACTTTAGATTTAATAACTGCCTTTGCAGTCTATATTTCTCTACTGAAGAATAATAGGATTTAAAAAGTGGAGTATAATTTCATTCACGTTAATTTTAAGTGCACTTTACTTGTGTTGCATAATGTTAATTTCTTTACATTTTTATACAGTGCTCTTAGAAAAGTCTTTAAACATTCCGATAGTCTTGTAACAAAAGACCAATGAGTGTTCATATATATATATATATATATATATATATATATATATATATATATATATATATATATATATGTATATGTATATATAATTATTATTATTACGTATTACTTTTAAATCTACTTTCTTCCAATGTTGATTGCAGTTTTCTGTGGCTCATTCTCCTATTTTATTCTTTTCTTTTATATGCCTAGGTAGTTAATTATAAATATGCTATAAATATTATAAATCGTTTTCTTCCTTTCTGCTTGTTTATTTAGTAAATTTTACTTATTATATTTATATGTATTGCTGTTTTTCTTTTGCTATTAGTAATGTAATATTAGAAGATACAAATTCAAGTGCTGCCATCTATTGTTATTTCTTCTTGCTATTTTATTAATTTTTGTAGTTTTATGACTGGGTAATTACTTATGGGATTTTAGTTCTGGTGTTATTTTGAAACCTTTTCTAATCTTATAAACTGTACTTTTTAGTTCAAACTATTTATTATTACTTAATTGGATAGGATTCTATGTGAATCCCAGAATTACACTTTTTGTATTTTTAAATACCTTGTGTTTTATCTATTCTAGTTTAGAATTGATAGTAACTTTATAGTTCCTTATCTATAAACTATCATTAGGCCGGTCCTAATGTATGGTTCTTAAACATGGTCTTTAACAAAAAATAGAGAGGGTAGAGTTGCTGTTTTTGAGCGTAGGGTACTCAGAGACATCCTTGGTGGAGTAAAGGAGAATGGCCTGTGGCGGAGGCGTTTTAACTCAGAGATTTATAGATATTTTAAGGAAAGCGATATTATTAAGTATTTTAAAATTTAGCCAATGAACTGGGCCTCTCATTCTGGCAGAATGAATGAAAGGGACCCCGTAAAGAAGATGTTTGCTGCAAGGCACTTTATTAGTAGAAAAAAGAGGAAGACCAAAGCTGAGATGGCTTGACTCAGTTGATTTGGATTTTAGAGTGATTGGAGCAAGAGACTGGCAGAGCAGGTCTAGAAATAGACAGTCCTGGAGGAATCTTCAGCGGTAGGCCATGGCTCATCTTGGGCTGTCGCGCCAAATATGATGATGATGATGAGTAATTTTATAGTTAAATCATTTCTTTTTTTCTTATAATATCCTCCTTACTATATTATTATTAGGTTTCACATGAACTTAGTTGTTTATACTTATATATAAGCAATTATTTTATTTCTATTATTAATTCCTATATGTTACATTGCCATACCCATAATTACTATTTACTATTACTACAATTAGTATTACAATTATTATTACTATTATGAATGACATTTCTTTTTTGATTTAGTGATTGGCAATTACATTTATACTTATTGTAATATAATTAGATAGATATTGCCCGGTATTTTCAATTTGTACTGGGAATTGTTTAAACCGATATCCATTTACAAACATTGTGCCATGGATAGTTTTGGATGGATTGTGCCATGGATAGTTTTGCCCAGCTGAAAATTACAACTTCAATATATGTAAGAATAAAAATTGCAAAACCTGCCCATTTGCTTCTAATCCTCAAATTACTAATCAGAATAACCAAAAGTCTTTCTGTAAAATTTTTAATTGCATCTACAAAATATCCTGTAACATATGTAATTTATCTTATACAGAACAGACCAGTAATCCTATTCATCTACGTATGAATGTCCACAGAGATCATGTCAAAAAATTTATCCCCAATAATAATTTTCTTCCTACTTCTAATAAAATTGAATATAAACACTTTGCTAAACATGGTTTTGAAAATATAACTATACATATTTTGGATATAAAAACTAATACAGCTGATAGAATGTTCTTTGAAAACTTCTAGATTAAATCAAATTGTACTCTTTTTCAATATGGATTAAATCAATTATATCTCAATGGTAATATTGTAAAACATAATTTTGTAGGTAATAAATATTTCATTTTTAATCACCTTTTTTGAATCCTCATTTACATAATAGAAATTCTGCTAAACTCAAAAGATTTAAATGCGGTAAAGGAAGCTCCCCTCGTCATGACTTTAAAGCTGAGATTAAAAGTATGCATCAACATTTTAACAACTCATTTCAATGGAAATTTATAAAATCATGGGTATTTTCGGTTAAGAAAAAACAATTACAGTTTATGCTATTTTCTTAAAATTAAATCTAACTAATGAACATTTTAATCATATTTTCTATGCTTTGCCATTACTAGATCAAAATATTTAAATATAAAATTTAATCATTTTCATAATAATAATTGTTCTAATTCTTATTGTGTAATATCTTTTAAGCATCCCATTTATAATTCTACCAATTTTAGGAATTTATTTAATCGGTTTCATCATTTATTGCCTGTTAAGGATTGAAATGTTGCTAACACTTTTAAATACAACAAGCTTATTAGTAGAACAATTTTTAATTACAATGAAATTTCCCAATCTCTATCAGTCGATAAAGATTCCTCAACAGATTTGGATGGTCAATGTATTTGTAGAGTTGATAATTAGGCTAATTTTATAAATCCAAACTTGGGATATATAGTTACTAGAGACTTATCCATAGTTAAAGATAATTCTTTAAGAACCTTAATGTCATTTGGTACAAAATTCAGGTTAGCTTCTTATAATAATTCTAATAAAGTCTTTCTAAATATGCTTAGCATTTAAAGGCATTTAATATGTGGAAATTTACTATTTAGTCTATTAAAAATGCCATTTGGAGTATCAATTTATCTAGATCTATATAAAATATGGATAATATAAAACACGCTATAAATGATTTACATAAATCTTTTGTTATTACTTATGTTGATAAAGCCTCTAATAATTATCTGTAAAAATTTCTATATACAATATCTGTTAGATTATTTAAAAAATAATAGTCTATTTAAACTAGATTCACACTCTGTTTATAGTTACCTTACACCTTTCTGGTAGGTTGGACGGTCTGGGTTTCAACAACAACACTCTGTTTATAGTATCAAATTGAAAATTATCAATATGTGTTGTGATTTAGATATTTATAATACATTTTTGAAATTTCCATATATTGTGCTCATTCCAGTGCTACAGTAAAATAAATAGGTTTTTCTTATAGGTTATACTAATGTTCTTTCCAAGATATTGAATTTTCGACAATTAGTCATCATTTCATTGATTAAGCGTCATTTTTATCCATTTGGCGAGATTATCGTTAATTTGGCAACATTTCAAAAAGTCGCCAAGTTGGCGACATTCCGCCAAATTCGTTGACAAAATCTCGCCAAGCATTATGGACGAAGAAATAAGTTATTCTTACAGCAGATAAATGACTATTGGCGTTCAAATACAAAAGTATTACTCAAAGTATCTTTTTTCATGAATGGAACGAGCTAAATCCCCGAGAAAGATGTCATCCAATTTATCGCATGGTATTACATATGAAAAATGAACATGTTTCTCAAGAGGAAATATATTTTTTTAATTTTATATGACTTTTTGATAATTTTTTTGAAAAATGTGCAATATCTCAGGAACGGTTCGTGTTAGCGTTCTAAAATTTATGTCAATCGTTTTCTAATGAAAAATTACATAATAAATGTCTATTTGCGTAACTTTATTAGTGGTTTTGATTTTTTGACGATTTTTTCAAAATTTCATTCGAAAATTTAGGGGGGTTCTGAACATTCGATTGCGTATAAAAACAATAGACTTCCAGTGTTTACGAATTGTGATTTTTGTACCAAATTTGGTTCGATTCGGTCTATTTGTTCGTCAGTTATCGTCTCCACAGACTCACTGACACACATACACACACACATACTTTCACACACACACACACACACACACACACACATAGACAGCACTTCAAAAATGTTTGATTCGTGATCAGGGCTGTTTGAAACGAGCTCTCCCGTCAAAAACTCGAATTCGGATTTTCGACCCCGTCACAATACTTTCCTTATACATTATGTATATAAGGAAAGTAAAAATAGAGATTAATCAATCACTGGGAGAATAAATTGCATATATCCAGTCATCAAGCTATAAATAATAATAAAAAAAAAATCAATGGTGAGAATTGCAAATCTGAAATTGCAAATCTAAATTGCAAATCTGAAAATGACTAAGCATTAAAGCCAAACACGTTGCTAAGCATAATTAGCACTTTTATTTCGCTTCGGCAGTTATGAATCTTTTAATATATATATATATATATATATATATATATATATATATATATATATAGTAAAACGATAATGCTCGAACTAATAAAAAGTATTGCAGAGAATCTAGTGGATAATTTAAAATTTAAAGTTACGAATTCAATAAAGTACGATAAACTGAAATTGTCCATTGCAAAGTTAGTTACACTACTCAGGCTCCTCGACTCACTTAAATGTTTAAAGTAAAAATTGAACGGCTGAGAGAAATTTATTAAAATGATGAATCTTACATTGAAATAAAAAATTCCTTATTCAGTCAATGAAGCAAGAAATAAGAATAAAACAAAAATAAATAAAGAAATAAAATAAAGTTAAATAATATAAATACAAAAATAATTTTTATAGTATTACAATACCCAATTACAAGGTGCGACAGCCCAGTGGTTAGCCCGCGGGAATTGCACTCGGTCGGCCAAGGTTCGATTCCCGCAACTGCCCTAATCTGATGCCGTGTTCACGCGGAGTACGATCACGTTAAACATGTGGATTTGTAAGTCCTTCCGAGAGGTTGGTGGTAGGGGAAGGAGGTATGATCCTTATGGATGCCTTCCCCACTGGGTTCCGGTCTAAATTGGGTGGCACTTCCCGGCTGTCCAAAAGGATACCTTATACCTTTCTGGTAAGTCGGACGGTCTAGGTCGAAGAAGAAGAATAACCAATTAGAAAGACCAAAATACAGATAATACAAATAGCACTTGAATAGAAAATAAAACAAAATATAACTTAATTATAATATTATAACATGTTAAATGAGCATAATTCCATTGATTAAGAACATTTTATAAAATCTTCCAACCATTCCATTTCCAGAATAAAGCTTAAGTAATCTGATCAGTCATTTTTCTAGTTTTGATTATACATTGTCTAATGTTAAAAATTATTTTTTCCCAATAAAAAATTATAATGGTAAAAGCGATTGCAATTCAGAAAATAAGCAGGAATCGACAATACTGGTCCAGCAGGTATTCATTTGATATAATAGGATTATAGGTGAATGATTGTCTTACTAAGAATGCTAAATTAAACTGCACCGACAAGCACATGAATCTAATGTATAGTCCGTGGAGTTAGAAAGAAGGAGATTAATGTCACCTTATCCCAGGGCCAGCTGAATGATTGTCTCAAATTGTATTATAATATAAAGTTTTAGATAATATAAAGTTATAATCTAAAGTTTTGATAAGATGATATAAGGTTTTAATTCTTTACTTTTACCTCCATGGTACAGACTTTTCAATATGCTTTTTGCAAGCAACGTGGCACGTTTGAATCCGAGAAAGAATATGATCGCATTGATAAGCATTGTAGTTGTCATAGCATTACAACCCCTGATGGTACGTCTCTTTGTGTTTATATCATTCCATATACCCGTGAATTTCTAATGTTGATTTATACTCATTGGGTAATCCTTTGCAAAATTTATTTGATATTTTGTTTGTCTATCTCGCTCTAATTTACCGAGTTCGTTATTGTAACTTTTTAAATTTTCCCTAAAGTCGAGTCAATTACTTTACTATACATAGAACCTAACGTACACACTCATAGACCTTTCCGTACAAAGTTCTTGGGGAGCTTAAGGGTTGCGAAAGATTATGAAATGTTAGCATTTTTATCTTTTTCATACCATTGTAGATCATAAGTAGTAATTCACAGAAATGTCACCTTAATGTGAAAATGCAAGTGGTCAACATTTTTTAAATTACGGCTGTACCTTTGTCCATATGTTTTTTACCTTATAGTTTGGACGTAATTGAAAAGCGAATCACCCATCATGATCTAATGTTTGATCATACATATTTTGTACGAAAATATAACTAGATAGAATATTTTGCAATTTGTATTTTCAGTATTTCGAAATTTAAGATTTTGATAACATTTGCCTCTGCGGAGAAGAATCAATAGGCTGAAAATAGTAATAATATAAATTATACAGAAAGAAGTGCTCAATGGATCATCTATCACCTATGTGAAGCATGTTTTTGCTGTTACCACCGCTCGTCTGGGCGCTTAGAATTTTAAAAATGGTCTAAATATGCTCTCTATCATTTTTGGATTCAAAGATACAATATTTCTATAAGAAAAATTCTAAAATACTTGATTTATGGATCATGTGTTTTAAAATCATGTCATAGCCTGCACCGTGCAAATGATCTTTAATGACCATGTAACTGTAAACCACAGGGGATTATGGATGATTAATTAAAGTACTTTTTGGCTCTTGGACGACGCCTTGTTACAGGGCAGAAGTTTCTTCACTGCAAGTCCTTGTTTGGAATTCGTGATGCCTATCAATAGAATTAGAAGTATGTATAATCACATATAAAATGAAATGCATATATATATATATATATATATATATATATATATATATATATATATATATATATATAATTTGGCAAAGAACTGTATTAGCGGAGAATCGAACTACTTGAATATTTAATCTGGCCAATTACATTCTCGATAGCGAGCAGCACCTGTAGACAAATTTTGCGATTGATAAACTCTTCAGCACATGCCATCACGAATACTTACTACATGGCACAATGTTGTGAACCTCTATGGTAAGCTATAAAATCAGTCATATATCGAAGCCGTCGTGAAATTGATAGAATAAATATTTTTGCGAACATGCAATTTTACCCCAATTGGCGCTTTCTCTTTTCCCTATTTCGAAGGCCAGGCGAAGGAAATACAGTGCATGACGTAGGGATGGCGTGGGCTCAGGGTTGACAGAAATTACCAAGCAGAAGAGGGGTTGCCATAATTGGCAACTTATCGCCAATTTGGCGACATTTGACGACTTCCAGAAAGTTCCATATATTTCTCGTATTATTCTTTGAGATATAGAGATTTCCAGAAGTTTCTATGGAGAGACTATCAATAGGACTCATCACCCCGTTAGAGTTTAGTTGGGCGTTGACGAATGGACGTGACATGAGCTACGTTGGACTGCAATTTTTGTCAATGTTTGTAGAATTGTAGCTGTTGTTTTGTTGTTGTTGAGACCTAGACCGTCCGACCTACCAGAAAGGTGTAAGGTAACTGTTTGGACGGCCGGGAAGTGCCACCCAATGTAGACCGGAACCCAGTGGGGGAGGCATCCACAGGGACCGTACCCTCCTTCCCCTACCACTAACTTCTCGGATGGAAACTATTGTTTTGTGAAGTTCCTTTCGTCAACATTTTGAGAAAAATATCACTTATTCTGTGCTGGTTTCTGTGTACTGTTCCTGTTTACTTTGTGCTTGGGAATAAATGTAAGTTATCCAGGAACTTGGAATCGTTCTTGTATCCTGCGTATACATCCACGATTCCTGAGGATGCGTTTTCGTAACAATATTTAGACACAATTGGTACCATGAACATTTTTATAAGTACATTCCAAATCTGGAAATTGAATGCCATCTAATTGATATGACTAACTATAGGGTTTATAAAATTGTAGCGATACCATAATTTTGCTTTATGGCATTCTTTTTAGTTCGGTTTTCTTACTGCCATGTAAATTATATGCAGTTCCGTTCTAGCGAGCACATTAGAAAGTAGGAAACCGGTTTCCATACTTGCCCCTATAAATTTAGAAAAGCAATTCCCAGCTTTTGAAAAGCTCCCATTTGCGTATTTTTGTGACCGAATTTAGAAAGTGGCTTATATAAAGTTACCAGAAAAATATTTTAATGTAAATATACTCATATTCAATTTATGTTACATTTGTCTAAAAGCAATATATTCAAATAATCTTCATTCCATTGATATCCCTTTTGCCTTTAGAATGAAAATTTTATGCTCTCAAACTCAAATGTTTAACTTTAGAAACTAATTAAGAAGATTCTCATTTTCGAAGACGAAAATCAAAAGATGCGTTAAAAGTTTTAGAGCATTCTTTGAAGTGCCATGCCCTAATTAATTTTAAGTAAAATCTTTAGAATTAGTGTCCACACTGAAGATTATGTTTTGAAATCTTTATGAAGTCCTGTATAATTAAAAAAAATAATAAAAATTCGCAATTAGATTTGAAAATTAGAGAAAAATACCTCTCTGATTGATCTGTTAAATTATACTCAGAAATCCGTTTTTGACGTAATATATTTTTATAAGAAGCTGCAAAATAAATTCAGTTCTTCTGAAAATAAATTTAATAATCTAAAAATAGATTATTTTTTCAATTTGACAGTCGCTGAAAGCACACATAGGTAAGAGATATTTTGGTTAGGTACATTATGTAGAAGAATAGAATGAGGTTGAATTTTTGTAATTTACATGATTGCAATATTAATTATCTTAAATTCTTATTATCTTATTCTTTCGGGTCTTCAATTTTTTATGAAGAACAATGATAAATCGAGTAACAAGTCATAATAAAGTCAATATACTGGAGACTCAAAAGAACGGGAAGTTTTGACACGTGTTTTGGTAGTCCTGAGATGTAGGTGGCGCTGAATGACATAAAATCCTGCTAAGAACATCATGCCGCAGATTGATGCGCATCATGCCTTTGTGAAAAATTATTGTGCCTTTGAAAATACCCATGTCTCAGTGCCTCGTGTCTATGATCTACGCTGGAAAACTTTGCTGCGCAGGAATCATCAAATTCTGTATAAATGATTGACAACACCTGGTTCCAACAAAACGGAGCAACGGCACATACAGCACGAATATTGTGCTGTTACTCCGTTTTGTTAGAAACAGGTGTTGTCAGCCACCTGTGGAAAATTCTGCAAGAAGAGAGTTTTCCAGCATGGAACATAGGCTTATGTCATGGCAACATAGCGTAGGAGGCATTTTTAAACGTAGATGATTTTCCGCAAAGGCAGGACGCGCACCACTCCTCTGCTCCATGATTACTAAATGGCAAACACAGATTTGTCGTTTAGGGCAGAGAACAAGGTGCGAAGCGTCATTAATCTTCAGTCACAACTTCTGATACATATCTTCACACTGTGACATTGTTTCATTGTCCCAATATATGGAAACTCGTTGTTTTTATTGACTAGCTTTTATTTTTGACTTAGTTCCTAATGTAACAGTGTGGTGCACATTTGGGTTGGATGGGTCGGTGCAGGTCTGGATATTACTTAGCTTTTTGGCAGTTTAGGCATGGTGTAGAATATTTCAAGTTTAAGTCATCCTTGTTCGCTAGTTTTATCTAGTTTGGGTTGATAGTATACCTAATTTTAAGTTTTTCTGCGCCGCGTCTCTTACAAGATTTGGCTTTTCCATGAGCATAGTCGTTAAGGTTAAATAATAGTTCGTTCGGGACGGATGGAAATTTGTTGTAAAAGTTTAGCGCTTGCTTTTTAATTTTACCTATCATGGTTTTGATTTTGGAGTCATTTCTAATCACCGAGTTTCTTAAGTATCTAGGGTATTTCTTGATACACATTAGGGTTTTGTTTTGACTTTATGTTATTAGCAGGGTTTTATATGTCCTTCAGAGTCATCTACCTCCCAGGGCTGCCACCAAATGTTTCCGTTCTTTTGAGTCTGTATGAATTTATTAGTTTGATATATACTATGCATGTAAAAGATATGTAAACAGTATATATTAACTAAAAGTATTTTAATGCATGAAATGAATTTCGTTGACTTATTTTGACCTAATGTTGTTTTGACCTTGTTAACTCATGTCAACAGTCAACTAACTCATGTCAGTTTTATATAGTGTGTTTCAACATAGTTGGCTTCGCTTTTTAAGTTTTGACAATTTGATTTTAGTCACATACATCTAAGCCTGTTAAAATTAAATGTTGAATTCTTTCATACATGTTTTTTGGTGGAGTGGATATCTGCAGAAAAATGATGGATTTAAATTTTTATTATTCTGTACCTTGACCAAAAGAAGTTCAATTAGGAAAAATTGAGCTGTGCAGCAACTAATTTAAAAATCCAGTAGAATTACATATTTATTCGAAAAAAATTAAATGTTTTCCTCTTTTGATTTCTAGTAAAAATGAAAGAGACACACTAAATTTTGTTTCTCCAAATGCGTTGAAAATTAATATTCAATATTTATGACCGTAAAATTGGTATTCGTTTTCACTTGCTCTTATTTTGTCGTCTAGAAATTCCGCAGGGGTATCTCTATACTTTCTGTTAGAAACGTGTAAAATTTAATAGATGAATTAATAAGATTTTCGGGATGTTAAGGAATTATTTTTGTGGGATATAATTTTGTTCATTCTCTTGTACGGAGTATATTTCAGAAAAAGTTAACTTGATAATATTGGGAAAGCTATGATTGTCTGTTTACTCCGTATTGTTTTCATACGCTCATTATGCGTAATTGGATTAAATGGTTACCATAGTAACAATATTTATTTTGAATATCAATCTTCTTACACAGTAAAGATCTCTGTGTGTGCAGTCTGTAGCGGGAAATCTAAGCGTCTTACGACTATGAAAAATATCATATGATGTACTACGGATATATGTACTTCAGGATCCGAAAATGATAATCTCTGAGTAATTTTTTTTTTAAATTTCGAATTAGTTTTTCAGTTATTAACACTTTACAACAAAGTTGAAAAGTGTTTATGCCTTTGTTCATTAATACTTTACAACAAAGTTGAAAAGTGTTTATAACTTCTGTCTGTCTATTCTGTTCTATTCTGTTCTATTCTGTCTGTCTGTCTGCCCGTTAGCACGATAACTGTCGTAAAAATGACTTAATCAAAATGAAATTTTAGTATGTTGTTCAGACGGTCTGTAGGACCTATGGGAATATAAATGAATAATATCACCCAATTAGTTTTGGATTGAACCCGGGTTGAAAAAATGAAATACATTGAACCCTATGGGACCTAATGTTTCAAACATTTTTTAAGCGGATTTGAAATTCACAAATTGCTTCGAAAATTTTAGGTAATATTCAAATTATTCCATAAGATATATAAAAAAAGATTCAGCAAAATATATTCAGTAGCTTTTTAAATAAAAATTAAAATAATAATTACACCTCTTATATGAAGCGATCACGTGACCATGATATGAAAAGATCACGTGACCCACTTGAAAATGAAATATGGCATCCGTCTTATCTCAAAATCGTGATTCTTAAAGTTCTTTTTAATTCATATTGAGTGTTGTATCCGTCCTAAAACCTCCTTATTTTTGCTTTAATTATGTGCATCTACATATTGAAACAACGCAATTACAATATATTTGAGTTTAAATGATCATCCAAATTTGATTATTTCTACAACGAAGCCTATTTTTCATTTATGTAAAATGTAAACAGTAAAATATGTTGTTGTTGAGACCCAGACCGTCCGATCTACCAGAAAGGTGTAAGGTAACCGTTTGGACGGTTAGGAAGTGCCACCCAATTTAGACCGGAACCCAGTGGGGGAGGCATCCACATGGACCTTACCCTCCTTTCCCTACCACCAACCTCTCGGAAGGACAGCAAAATATGTAGAATGAGTTGTATAGGAATTGCTGTAATTCTTTAACGCAAAATTATTTAGCTGATGGAGTCTGCATAGTGATATGAATAAAATATTCATTGATTTTACAGAGAGAAGGACGATTTTTTTCGATGAAGTTTTAAGCATAGAGTTTAATTACTTGTAGCTCCATGGTTTTAAGTTTTTAATTAAAATAAACTATTTTAGTACTGTGATGAATGAAATGAATTGGAAAATGTTTATGAATGAAATGCTGCTTTTATAGAGAGAGCCAGGCGTGTTATTTTTCCTATGATGTCATTTGAATGAATTTCAGTTGTTTTCGATGAAGTTTTCAAATATAATAAATTATTGTACGTAGTATTATGATAATTTTAAAACAATTACCGAGGAATGTATCGCATTTTAGAGATGTTTAAACCAGGCCATTTATATTTCAATGCCGTCATTTGAATGAAGTTCATTTCTTTCGTTGAAGGTTTAAGTTTTCAAATATAATAAATTAATGTAATTTTGTGATAAGTTTTAAAATATTACCGATGAATGTATTGCATTTTAAAGATGTTTAAATAAAATTGCACTAAAGTTGGAAAGTGTTTCATAATCAATGCTTTAAGCATGATTGATCTTTCTTGTTAAAGGTCTTTTTAATTCATATTTAGTGTTGTATCTGTCCTAAAACCGCTCTATGTTTGCTTAAATTCTGTGCATCTACATACTGAAACAAAGCAATTACAATATATTTGAATTTAAATGATCATAATCATCCAACTTTGATTATTTCTACAACGAAGCCTAATTTGCACTTATGGAGAATGTAAATACCAAAAGATGTAGAATGAGTTGTATAAGAATTGCTGCATTTCTTTAACGCAAAATTATTTAACTCATGGAGTATGCAATATAGCTGATATGAATGAAATATTCATTGATTTTATACGATATTTTCGATGAAGTTTTAAGCATAGAGTTTAATAACTTGTACCTCCATGGTTTTAAATTTTTAAATAAAATAAATTATTATAGTATTGTGATGAATGACATGAATGGAAAATTATTTATGAATGGAATGCTGCTTTTATAGAGAGAGCCAGGCGTGTTATTTTTTCTGTGACGTCATTTGAATGAATTTCAGTTGTTTTCGATGAAGTTTTCAAATATAATAAATTATTGTAGTTTAATGATAATTTAAAAAATATTACCGAGGAATGTATCGTATTTTAGAGATGTTTAAATCAGGCAATTTATATTTTAATGCCGTCATTTGAATGAAGTTCATTTTTTTCTATGAAGTTTTAAGATTTCAACTATAATAAATGAATGTAGTATTGTGATAATTTAAAAATTATTACCGAGGAATGTATCGCATTTTAGAGATGTTTAAATAAAATTGCATATCAGCTGGAAAGTGTTTCATAATCAATGCTTTATGCATGCTTTATCATGCTTATTCTATGTTTTATCCCGATTTAGGTCGATATTTACATAAATCGAACTTTTCATCTTACACACTATTCTTGCTTTGCACCATATATGTTTATACAGGGAACAAGGGGATTAGTACCTTAAGTACCTGTATTACATATATGATTTATAACACTAAATACAATATCTAATCTAAGGGTGTAGTTAAGGGATATATTAACTAATCTTTACCCCATGTCATTCTTTTTCAATTCCTTAACTTATATATAGAACAAGGAGAAAGGGTTATTTTATACCAATTTAGTACCTGTTTTATTTATAATGTTCTCTTTATCATTTTCACAAGCTTGTCATATAGTCATTTTGTTTTCAAATAATCACTTCAGACATCTTTTTTTCATTTTTGTAATACAGCACTTTTCAATAAATGATCAATCTCAGGTATATATAACACAAGTAAATTAAAATTCTTCAATTATATATATATATATATATATATATATATATATATATATATTTATGTATACATATATATATAATATATATATATATATATATATATACATATATATATAATATATATATAATATATATATATATATATATATATATATATATATATATATATACTTTTTGTGCGTTTTAAACCTCTCGGATTTTATATTACGATATACAAATATGGATATGCCATTCAACGTTCATCGATTCCTTTGCGATCAAAACTATTATCACAGGGTTGCTATTCACACACCATAAAAATAATCGAACAATTTTCTTTCAAACAAACATTGTATAAAAATATCCTTAGCTGATATTTTTAATTTTTCTTGTGCACTACATAAAAAAATGAAATTAGCATTTTACTAGGGGTTTGGTGAAGTATGATTTGGATCCAGGATATGTTTTTCGGAAATTTTAATGGACATTCAAAGAATAAAGTTAACATTTCATGATAGACAATAAACGTGTCTAAATTTTTACGAATTGAAATAATTACCAAACTTAATCAAATGAAACAACATGTTTTGTCACTTACTGCATCAAAACTGTTCGCTTTTCGAAACCAGAAATATAACGTTTAGAACACCAATATCAATTTTCAAAACATTGTTGCAAAAGCGATTAATATAATCCACCTGCAATGAATGATTTCACCGGAATAGTAAGATCCTACTATTAAATATTCTCTAGGAGCATTCCAAAACGCCTTTCAAGTTGTACGGAAGGAAAGGTTATCAGGAAGGAAATCTTTAGAGATGGACGAAGTTCGTTTGCATAATTGCTGCTCGATACTTGATTTCAGACGCATTAACTTCCACTCTCACCGCTGGTGATTTAAATTTTCCGGGAATTTTGCTTACCGCTTCGAAAGGCAATTGCAATGTGATTCATTTTACGAATATTTCGAACAGTGGAGCCTATCAGCTACCGTCAATGTATGGAGATTCGTCATTCTCCATGGAATGGTGAGTTTTGCTTGGAAATAATTTAGTGTTGGAATTTAAAATATTTAGCTCCATTTGGGATAATTGTACATCGCGTTGTGTGGTCTCGCAAAACCCGTCAACTGATCTGCTTCTTAGAAAGAAAAATAAATCTTTCGTAACTCAATGTAAACTACTGAAAAGGATAGCTCTAGAACACACAACAGAAAGTAAGCTTTGTAATTAAATAATTTAAAAAAAAACATTACGACTCCTTTAAAACAAACATTATATAAATATTATTTAACAACAAAAAAATCATAAATTGCTCTTCCTTGGTTTACTTACAATGTGTTATTACCAATTATTTCCAAAACTTTCTTAATAATTCGACAGTGTGATGGCTTCTCTAAAATCCCTCGAGTAACTAAGTAACAAATCCTTCGAACAGTTCGGATTTCTATTTTAACATAAAAACAAATCAATGTTATAAACTATCCTCATAGTCATTACTTATTCATAAAAAATGCCGTAAATACCTTGACTCTCGATCACTGCCTCATTTTCATCTATGTATTTCAGAGCAGCACTATGTCAGTGCTTGCAGTCGTATCGTACGCATCACAGTAGATACTTTCAGCATCAGTCATGGCAAAGTCGTCATAGAGAGAGTTTACTTAACCACGTATTAATAATTCAAGCTAAACCTGTGGGTCTAATTCTAAAGATCCCTGCTTGTCTTAATTTCTACAAGCGCTTAATTTGGCCAGCTTTCTGAATGCAGGTAGCCCTCACATGATGCGCATTTAATAAATTTTGGAACTAATCTAACTTTCAAATCAGTAGATGGGTCGCCTCCTGCCATTGCTGGATCGCTACGACGCCTGGTACGGAGCCAGAGTTCGCATTAACTTTCATGTGGCGCTGGTGCCCCTGCTCCACTTAGACACGGAAGTAGTTTTGCGTAGCTCCTGGAATCGAACTTGGGTCCTTCGAGTTGTTGTTGTTGAGATCCAGACCGTCTGACCTACCAGAAAGGTGTAAGGTAACCGTTTGGACGGCCGGGAAGTGCCACCCAATTTAGACCGGAACCTAATGGGGGAGGCATCCACAGGGACCGCACCCTCCTTCCCCTACCACTAATCTCTCGGAAGGACTTACGGATCCACATGTTTAACGTGATCGTACTCCGCATGAAAACGGCGGCAGTTGTGACAGCGTGCAAATCCAGCGCGCAAACCACCAGGCTACCGCGCTTGAAATGTGTCAACAGTGCAATTCCTGTGCCTTAACCACTGCCTATCATTGTGTCTTAACCACTGCCTATTTTTGTGCCTTAACCACTGCCTATCCCTACCTTTTTGTTCATAATTCGAGGCCTAATTAATATATATTATTTTAGGAATTAATTCATTGAAAACTAAAGTTCCATATACCAATTTATCTCGCATACAGAAAAGAAAATTCATTAAAGTACTTGTAAACAGAAATATGGATCACCCATACACCGATCTGTAAAGCGATAGGATTTAAGAAGCTTGTTTCTGTCTGGCTGTCATCAGCCTTTGCAACTGGCAGACGGCTCCTCCGATTTACTCACTTTTTCACTGGTTTTCTAAGGCTGATGATATCCAAGCAAGTAGGATAACATGTTTTCAACTTATTTAACACGTTAAAAAGTTTTATACATTTTTAAGCTAACAGAACTTCCACTCTTTAAATAACAGAATCTTGATATTTAAAAATATATACTTTCTGGCACATTTTAACGTATAAACTGGAAGTTTTAAACTGAGAATTTCTTTAGCTTTTATGAAAATGATAAGATTAAAGCGAAACACTGTTCGAAGTTTGCTCTTGACAGTTTCCAATCTTAAACTGATAGTTTTTATAACTTTTCTTAAAATTAAAGGAAACAAAACTAATGTGCTTCGTATTTCCCACAGCTTTGCGAGTGGTGAAAAAATAAAATTTAAGCGTGGCTTAATCCAAGTTTAAACATTCTTTATCTATAGTTACTTGATACATGCTCACTTGACAGACTTAAAAGGAAAGTATTGTAAGTGTATTTTTAATTTTTCGCAGCCTTAATATAGCATGCATTTTTGAAACGATGTTTGATTAGCATTTTAAAATTTTACATATTTCTGTGAAGCATATTTGACTTACATTCACTACTATTATCATTTTATGTATAGTACTTATTTCTTCACCATTGCTTTAAATATCCTTACGGAGACGGTGGATCTTGAAATGAGCAGAAATCGACTAAAAAAAGTTTTAATATATAACATTAATTTACACATTTAACATTTGCTTACGGGTGGGCCAGCGTCCATTCCAAACGAAGAACCTCCCAAAAAGACAGGTATGTGACATACCCTATCCCAAACAGTTCGATCCCCTTTGCAGGCATTGGCGTCCATGGAAATCGCCGCCAGAAACATTGCACCTGCTGCAGCAGGTGCAATGTTTCTGCTGCAGCAGGTGCAATGTTTCTGGCGGCGATTTCCATGGACGCCAATGCCTGCAAAGGGGTTGGAACTGTTTGGGATAGGGTATAGTAGATACCTGTCTTTTTGGGAGGTTCTTCGTTTGGAATGGTTGCTGTCCCACTCGTAAGCAAAAGGTTGAATGCATTTTTTTCGAGACGAAATTTTGAAAGGTTTTACATTTTTAAAATGCTCCATACGTCTTAATTTTTGTCTGAGATGCATGAAATTTGGCAAGAAGACACCTTTCATACTTTTTAAAGAAACTGGGTATGCATTTTATAATTGGACTTTATTATTAAGGTAATTAAAAGTGAATAAGAACATAATTAAATGATGAAAATTAAGTTTTAATGCAGAAAAATATTTTTAAAAAATTAACTTTCTAAGGGATTTAAAAATGAATACCCAAATTCGTTCATAATGTGTTTTTGAATGATCATAATTTAAAATTAATAAAAAATGCGAACAAATGGCACGCAAGGAACATTTTCAAATTTTCGTTAAAAAAATTAAATTAAAAAAATACAAAATTATAACAAATTAAAAAAAAATAATGGTATTGTATATAGTAATGTTAAGAGGAATATTTATACAAATTTTTACGTTTTTAAGTCAATAAATACATGAAAAAAATTTCAACCTCCACCGTCCCCTTAACTTCCATACCTTTAAACTATTTCTCTAATATATGGCATACTTCTACAGATTTTTTATATAGCGTATGAAAAGTTATAAACTATAATAGAAAAATTATTACCCAAAAATTAAAAATTGATGAATAATAAATTCTAATATTGAATAATTGTGAGACTTATGCATAATGATTGGTATTTTAAATGCTAATGAGACCCATAAGATTAATATTGCGTGTCACACGAAAACTAAGTATTGCCAACTGCATGTAGAATCACAAAACCTGGCTGTAGGAGAAGCATATAATATCAATTAATTTGACACATTACACATCTTTGACTTATTGTTATGCACCCATTGTTAAACTTGTTTCATCTGTGGTCTGTGAGCACCAAATATGGAAGTAATGAAATTAGTTATGTGCAAAATTATTTATAATTATTGATTATTAATAATTTGGAGATTTTATAATTATGATTCTATTATGCAGAAAAGAGCAGGTTCATTAGTTTCACCAGTAATGATAGATTTTATTGATGATGATCGGTAACAGAAGTAATATGGGTTTATAGCCTGTACTGGTTGTTGCAGTCAGTATATATTCCAAATGAAATACACCCATGTTTAGGAAAATTGCAACATCATGAAGGAATTGTTAGATTAGAATGAAACGTAAGGGACATGCAAGGCATGGTAGGATATGCAGTTGATTAGAAATGCAGAGTGTATGCGTATACTTGGGAACCGCAGCGACTTCTGAATGGTCGTATGAGGAGTAAAAATAGAGGGCTGTGACAGAGCCAGGTATCTGTGACAGAATATGGTATTGGTGTCCGCAAGTTGAGAACTATTCTATTGGAGTCCCTATGCCTCGCCAACGTCAGATGGCGCCTTATTAGCAAACTATTGAGTGGAAACGGGGACACATAATCGGCCTGTGGAAAAGATGATTTTTGTACTGGGATATTGCTGTAAGTATGGGGCATAGTGCTATGACAGCAATGCAAGTGTGGAAACAGTGGACCAAAGTAAACTGGACTAGTAAAAAATCCGGCAGTGGACCATACAACACGGGGTGATAGACATCTCATCTGCATGCCGGTGACGAACCGTGCAGCTTCTTCTCGAGTGTTAGCACTGCAATGTGGACACTGCTACAGGTGTGGCACTGCTACAGGTGTGATAAGCCTTCTTCACTACTGTGGCGCTAAGAAATAAAAGAACTTAAAGTTACCATTTTAAATTTATATTTAGCATTAATTATTATTAAGCTTTAAAGACATAGCCGTTGATACTCATAAAGTGAAATTAACATTTAAACGTACATTAGTGGAATTATTATTAAACGTACATTGCTCGTTGTTGTGCACCAATAAACCCTCCAATTATTTTTACCTTTTGTGTAAGTCCTGAAAGGAATTATTAATTACTATAAAAAAGATTAGACTATTTAAACTTAAACAATATCATTTATTAACAACATCAATCTATCAATAACATCAATTTTCATTAATTAATTTAGCGAGGGGACATATGCGACCAGAATTGTTAGATTTACGATAGTGTCTAGGACCTGTGATAATCTGAGCACATACCTTCCAGTTTATTCTTGGACTGATCATCTCTCACAGACTTGCATCAGTCTTAGTGCTGACGTACGGCCATAACTCTATGGTGTGTGGCTGCTACTCGCACTTTTAATGCACTCGCACATAGATCTCTTTCCATTACTTTAGAACCTTTACGGGACACTCTACAAATCTGTTCGGTTTTTCATTTCTCTCTACTCGTGCTCTAGTCAAAATTGGATCATCTTCTCGTCATGTCTGATCTCCATCCCTGCTTCTCGTTGTCTACATCTCTGATTTCGTCTACCACTTGAACTCTTTTTCTTTTCGTGTGCTGTGGTTCTCTCGGTGGGGGGGGGGGGGGGGTAGCTCCGCCCTTCTTCCCCTTGGCGCTCATTGGTTCTTCTCAACCCAATGGCATCATTTCACATTTAGTATGGCCCAGCTCAGCCCCTCTGGTATTGCACCCCTAAATGTATAGTATTTTGACCTTAAAGTCCAAGTTGTCATAAACCCCGGCGCCAGCCACACTATAGCTTTGTTTGCCGTTCTAGGCATCATAAATACTCACATAAAATTGTCTCATCAAATGTGAGAACACTTTCTGGTCTCACAACTACAGAGCAGATACCGTTTCTTCATTGGCCTGTTTATTCGCCACACATTTCATCGATTGAACATGTATGGGATATGGTCACTCGGTGATTGAGCCATTACTGTTCTCTAGCAGTCACCACCATTGAAGTGTGGAACCGGATCGAAAAAGTCTGGCAGGCAATATCCCAGAAACACATCTAAATTCTCTTTGATTCGATGCCACGACGTTTAGAAGCTCTTATTGCCACTAGGGGCGGCTTCACAAAATACTGATTTTGTGCCAGTAATATGTTTGTATTAGTCTGAAATAGTAAAAATTTATTTGTATCACCATTAGTGATACGTGGTATAAATCTCATTCTAACCTGACCATTCCTTCGTGGAGTTGCTATTTTCATAAACATGGGTATATGCTTCGAATTCTTATGCAATGAAAACATTTATGTTCACTGTTTCTGCTAATGCAGAGTTAAATCAATAGATGTTGACTTCTCTGAGCGAGGAATATAAGTCAATTTTAATCACCAATATCGGCATACGATGTCATCAATTGAAATAAATTTAGCAACAGCATAGAAATATTATGCTGCTGAGAATTCATGCAAAATTGCCGTTCCTATTTCATACTATTAAAATTATTCAGAAAAGTATTTTACTAACATTCACCACGAAAGACAATTACGATATTGCATTTGCAGTGATTTCAAACAATCTGCTTTATGTTCAATTGATAGCCTGGTGTTATATATTGACGTTATAGGGTGGTTAACGTAATAGGACGCTGGTTTTGAAGAACCTACCTGATGGGACGGAATAAAATCAATAATATATCTAATTTATATATAATAATTTGTAATACTTTTACTAAAAGTATAAATACATTTTGGGCGATTTAGTTAAATAGGCTTCTAATATATGCATGTTAACTCCAACCTCCCGCGGTGACTGTAAGATTTACGACAGGGATTGAGAGGAGGAGGTATTTTATATCATCCACCCAGCCGAGCCATGAACAGGGGGAGCGAGGTCGAACGAATCAGCCATGGACCGGATCCGGAAAGCAATCCGTTCAGTCTCGATCCACAGTTGCCGTTAGGTCTGGAAACATGCTACAAAGACGCAATTTCTCTCCACCACCTTGAAGAGTTTGGTTCATGAATCCCCAGATGGGAACACTCGGGGATAATCCCCAGATTTGTATATCCCCTAAGAGAAGGTGATTCAGAGTCTACATAGCAAATGCCTAATATGCCGAGGCATCTTTCCTTATAAGGGAAAGCTTCTATGCACAGATTAATTTTCACTGACAGGGACGACCTGGAGTTTATGCCGATAATCTGCCAGGGGAACTTCTATATACAGGGTGTCGAATTCCATGACGAAATCGCTATTAACCAATCAGTAATGCCAAAAAGACTGTACTCAGAAGTATCACGATTCTAGACTCTGCCCAAACTATACTATAAATCCGTAGGTCTGAAAGTACTTCCGATAAATGATGCGTCGAGACAAGGAGGATGTGGGTCTAGTGGCTGCATCCGACACTGTGTTCCAGTCTAAATTGTATAACTAAAGATCGTAATGTGGTTCACCACTTAAGGTGCGACGAGGCAACGTGTTTCTGATGGCAAAATGGATCACGCTTTTGTTGTTTCCATAGGCGAATGACTTAATTAGCAAGTGCTTGGCCATAACAGAAATAAATACTCCCTAAATCGGAGAACATGTTAATCATATCATACGACGAGGTGAATAAAATCATATAGAAGGTTCCTCTGGTACTTGAGCTTTACATGCTTGTACTTGGCGCTGGACACATGCGGATACGCATCTTTTCGTCCCTTGAGACCCTGAATTAAACATAACTTGTCCCTTGAATAGTTAAACTTGAACTATATTTTGAATCAAGAGTTTTAAATTGATAATTCATATACTGAGACTGGGTATCAAAGTAAGTAAACATAATTTGAATTGAAATTCATTCAATGGACAATTCCGATTTTTTAAAAAATATCTTAAAACCAATTGATATTTGTAGAATTTTTTTTTCTGATTTCAAATGTCCAAGCGAAAATCTCTTAAAATAAATATTAAAAGCGTAAAATCTACTCAAACACAGAACGGCCCGTGAATGGCTGTGACGTCACAATGCCTTTTCCACCTGTGATGCAACATTCTACTATGTGCTGTTTCTACTGAGATTTTTGCAAGTAGTTGGCGTTTATTTTTGTTTACAATTTGTTTATAATTATTTTACCCATTTGTTCTTGGTCTGCTTGAGTTTAAATTATTTGTTCCTTATTTTATTTTATTGAATATGGATTCTGGATTCTGGTTTTGTTAAAGGGCAATCAGACAATTTGCCTAAAATCGATTTTACTGTGATGGCGCTCTCTTTCAGAAATAATAAATATTTTATGACAGCTGAAACTCGATATGTAAACTTGATACCCTTTACTTGAATGCTTATAATAATAATGATAATAGTAATAAATATTATTATGTGGATTACATTGCATTTAAGGTATCTGTAGTGGAAATCGGAGCATTACGAAAAATGCAAACACATTGGACGCCAATTTCTCCAAACGTGATAAATAAAAATGTACATATTTTTTTCTTATTTCGTTGGTCCAGATTATGAATATATGAAATAATTTTAATACTTTGGAACTTTTTTAGAAAACACTTAAAGCGTCTATCCAAGCAAGTGATTTTTTAATTTTTTCTACTTTCACTTAAAATTCAAAAGATAGATATAAATAGTAAGCGACAAAAATATATATTAGTAAATTTAATTTCTGAATCTACTTTTTTAGAAAAAAAAGCTAATATATGGAACCTTACTGGATTAGTTTTCAAGTAATCGTCTTGACAAGTTGAAGAAGATTGAAAATTTTTCATTTTACAAGTTTGTAATGCTTATATCTCAAAAACTAAAAGTGCTAGCTATGAACAATGAACAATAATTCGTAGTTCTTCTAAAGTCTTGCAAGTGTATATAATTGGGTTTTGGATCGAGTGATTCTAATTTCAGTAGCTTAGTTTTTAACCTGGATTTTCCAATAGCTGGGAAAGTTGCAATATTTAAAATATCACAATTGCTGCAGCTCAGTGTCCTTACTTACTCCTAGGGTTGGTTATTTTGCCAGCAGAATGGTATTTTTGCTAGGACAGTGGCGAAAACCTGGTAAAAACTGGAAAAAATGGCTGGATTTAAAAAAATGTACAAAAAACAATATAATTTTGTACATCATATAATTGAGACTTAAATCAGAATATTAATTAGTTATTTCATTAATATTAATTTGTTTAATTAAAATGATAAAACATAATGAAACATTAATTGATTAATAAGAAGTTGTGAAATCAATCTTCATTTTATCCTTATTTGAATCTCTAGGTATAACTTTTATGAATAATTTATAGAAGTAATCTTTAAAAATTCCTACAATTTTGTTTTTGTATAAAAAAACATATGGACCAGATAAAGTGATTAAGACTGTTGATGCCAATAAATGGTGGAGAAGTACAGCAAGAGCATGTGATATTTCTAAAGACTTTTGCAAGTTACTTGCACATCTCTAAACATGCCCTTCAAGCAGTGCTGCAATACAGAGAATATTCTCTAATTTTTCATTTGTGCATTCAAAGATTCGAAACAGGTTGGGAATAGATAGTGTTTCAAAACTTGTTTATTGCTATGCTGTATATTGCAATGTTGAAAAAACAAAATATGTGCTCTGATGTAGGAAATTCAATTGAATTTGATGAAATTTAATTATTTTCTGTGTAATTCTTTTCATAATTAAAGTTATAATTTAATATGAGCTACACTTATTTTTTAATATTTCTATTATATAGTAATTAATATACTTTGTATCTTCAAATTACTATTGTTCTGATTCTGATAGATAGCAAAATTCGCATTATTACTCAGACTTAGTTAAAAATTAACTGAAGCATAAGAATTAGTTGTTTAATAGTCATGACTGTTTAAACTAAAGTCAGTGAGTTATTTTATTGTTATTTACTTTCTTCTTTCTCATGTTCTGCATTCATAGTATTAACTAAAAAAGTATTTTACTAAAACAATACAAGCTTAATAGCATACGTAACGAACACTCTTTAATGACAGTGTGAATTTTGTTTATAATCTGGCTGCCTGCGCTTCACATAATTTTTCACGAAAAAAATTTTTGTCACATATATAAATATTTTATCTGAGGATGTAAAACTAGCAATCGGGCACATTGGAGCGATACAATACTTATAACTATTCGGAAGTTTGGGACTGAAGAAACAATTATAATTATCGGAACTTTCCGAATATAACCAAACTTATGCATCAGTTCTCCAATGACGGGAGCCGCGGAAGAACATTGTGACGTCACATTCCGTACGCGCCAAAATGGACCGTTTTCCCGCCACTGTCAGAAAGGCGAACTTTGACTGCTTATAAAACATGAAATAAGTTCGGAGAATAAAAATTTTTATACCGTTGTCCGTTTTGAAACATTTCGAATCGAATAAAAAAAAGAGGCCGGAATTGTCCATTTTATGAAATATTCCAAAGGTCGCCAAAGTTGGCTCGCCAAAATGGTCGCCAAGATTTTTCCAAATGTATTGAGATTTATTGCCAAATGCACTAAATTTATCGCGTTAGACGCAGAGAAGGTCGTTTCTTACAAAGAATGCATCATATCAAAGAATGTATAAAAGAATGTATTATATCCATATGTGACAATGAGCTGGGTTCTGACAATTCACTAGTGGTCTAGCTGGGCCAACGGCCGTACCGTGCTGAAAACACCGGTTCTCGTTAGATCACCGAAGTCAAGCAGCATCGGGCGCGGTTAGTACTTGGTGGGTGACCAACTCGGAACACCGCGTGCTGTTGGCCATCTTGGGTGCGGTATCCCCGTGGTTTGCGCGCTAGATTTGCACGCTACCACAAAATGCCGCCGTGTTCATGCGGAGTACGATCACGTTAAACATGTGGGTCCGTAAGTCCTTCCGAGAGGTTGGTGGTAGGGGAAGGAGGGTACGGTCCCTATGGATGCCTCCCCCACTAGGTTCCGGTCTAAATTGGGTGGCACTTCCCGGCCGTCCATACAGTTACCTTACACCTTTCTGGTAGGTCGGACGGTCTGGGTCTCAACAACAACAACTAGTGGTCTAGCTCTACGTCCATTACTGAAGAAAATGATACTAGAACGAGCTAAAACTACGTAAAAAGCATGACATAAATTAACAGTGAAAGAAATCACCCAAAGCACCATTTATTAACAAAGTTGCGAAGATGAGTCACTATGAGGGAATTGTACAGGCAATTGAAAAGTTTAACTATTTATATTACATTTCCTATTATTTTTTAATACTGTGTGCCTTAACACAGTATTAAAAATAATAATAAAAGTAAAAATCTGATGTGGGCAGCGCATGCCATTCCCTGCAGACTTATATTCACGTTCTTTTTATTTTAATTAAATTTAATTCTTTTTTTTTTAATTCAATTTTCGTTCTCAATTGGTAACTGGACTTATTTTCAAAGGTGGCTTAGAGAAAATACGAAAAAACTAAAATATCTCGAGAACGGCTAGTCATAGTATTATGGGGTTGGTCTTATTCTTTTCTTCGTTAAATATTACGTATTAAACAAGCATTTAATGGATATATTTGAGCATACGTAGTTTTTATTTTAGATTTTGGGATCTTTTCTGGCCATTTTGCAAAATACGGCAGGTTATTTTTTTCCGAATCGTACCAAAATCTAATCAGCACTAGGGTGTCCCACAAGTGACTTATCTATCGAATTTTGTGAAATTCGGTCCATTAGTTTTTCAACTAGAGTGGATACAAGCTTTTGCGGGCTACTTCGCAAAATAAGGCGGGTTCTTTTATCCCGAATTGCACCCAAAACTAATCAGCACCAGATTCTCCCACAATGGCTTACCTACCAAATTTTATGAAATTCGGTCAATTAGTTTATTAGTTAGAGTGGATACAAAATCTGCACAGACAGACACACACACACAGACGTCACGCTAAAAATAGTTTTTCGTATTCTACAGGTCTCGAAACGCGTTGATTCGTCGAAAACTCGAGTTGCGATTTTCGGCATGATTCCAATACTTTCCCTATATAGTACTATGTATTGCATGGAAAGTAATAATGATTATATATTTGTAATTATTAAACATTGGGGTGATGGAAAATTATTTACAGAAGAAAAATAAAGCATCATACGTGTCAGCGAGTATGCACTTTAGTTTTTCAAATGCTGACAATATTCGTCAGGCTAAATTCGATTCCAAGTTCGTAAGTATTTAAAATATATTCATTTATATCGAACCTATTTACTGAACCGATATATTTTTCTAACAAGTACCTCAAAACTGCTGACTTTAAGCGACCCGGATTGTCAGATTTCGAATTCCAATACCAATTCGGAACATAATACTCAGAGTGCTACGAACGTCACACGGATGTAAAACTTGTTTAACAGAATTCATATTCTACGGTTGAAAATTACATTCCTAATTAGAAATTCTATTCAAAATGCGCGGAAGGAAAGTTATCAGGAAGGATATCTTGAGAGTTACACGAAAGTACTTTTGTGTAATTGTTGCACATTTAATACGGGACACATTAGTATCAACTCTTATCGCTGTCATGTAAATGTTACAAGTATTAAGCTAACCGCTTTAAAAGGAAATTACAATATTTCAATTGAAATGATTATGCACAATGCAATATATCCATTGCGTTTGACGAAATGTCTGATGTTATTGACTATACGTTTCAGATAAATTAGCTAATTACTTCAATTATTTAAAATTATATGAATATTTCTGGTAAATAATCTGGTGCTCAATATTTTATAGTTAATTACAAAAATAAGAATGTTTCGCATTTGTGTACTTTAGCGACTGGCATTGGCGAACTTTGAAAACAAACTGCCGCTATTTTGACTCCATTTTTTTGTTCGATCTGCCTGTACATGGAACAGTATAAAGTGATTATTATTGATTGACAGCATTAATTAGCATGAAAAATGTGTAAAGTATTTTCTTATTTCATTGATTTTTTTAATAAAAACAGTGATTCAATGTAATCAAATTTTATTCCTATTTTTCCTCACTGGCTGCGCTAAATTGACGCCTAGTGGAAATATCCTAAACTAATTTTTGGTTTTGCAAAAATCGTTACCGCATTTTCTTCTATAGAGCAATGCTATTAAATTTGACATAGATCTCCAGAGAGCGGTTTGAACTGAGATACTTTATTTAAAGTCACTTTTTTAATTTTTAAATTCTAATAGATTAAGGATGAAATGTATATTCCGAAAGAAAACAAAGCATATTAATTCGTCCTTCCATATATGCATTTTTATCAGTCTTGTACGACATTGGTCCCTAAAAAATTAATGGCTATTTTTTCTGTCTGAAACACATAACCTTTATAACCTCATTTTTAAATTTCGAAATGTATCCTTGTAAAACTTTAACAAAATTGAAAACAATGAATGAAGTTTTATTTTTATAATACAACCATGTTATGTAGCGTAAGATTAATAAAAATTTAAGCCGTGTTTCGATTTTTATAAAAACCTTTTCATTGTCCTAATTTTTTCAGGCAGATAAAAAAATACTGCTTATAAATCAATCGCGCCTCTTATGGCAGCCGCAAAAAATACCAAATGGAAACCATCAAAATATATTGAAGCGCATTTATTTTACACAGCTTAAACAGAAGGATCTTTTAACTCAACCTTCTAATATAGTATTAAAAATTCTTTGTAGAAACATACAAAATATAATGATTAATAATTAAATTTAGTGTGTTGAGATAAAGATAAATTTAATATTTGATTAGCATGTTGCTCTTAAAATATCGCTAACGTAGCGAATTTTAAGAAATGCATCAATGTTGGCGATAAACTTCATAGCTGTTGGGTTTGTTATTTCATATTTATTCCTCAAGTTGATTCCTTCATATTTTAATTTAATTTCTTCTTTTTATTCTAACTGGTTTCCTGTAGTTTCCAATTTTTTTCTACTTATTTTTACAGCTGGTTTAAATGCCCCAGGTTTTCTTCGTTACTGTTTTTTGTAAGTTACTGTTTTTTCACTTTATTCAACTGTTTCTATTCGTTCTGCTATAGATATATCTTTTCTCTTACCGACCTTACTTTCTTTTTCTTTCCTCTGCGGTTTTGTGTGTTCGTTGTATTTTTCCCGTTTTTTTTTTCTTTTTCTCTTTCATTTATTTCCGCGTCTTTGGAAACTACTTTTTGTCCTTCCTTCAACTACGCATGCCATACCTAGTTACCGATTTTAATCGAGTAAGTGATATTGCGTTTCCCGTCGGTTCCGAAGAAGAAGGCTGTTATTTTCATTTGAAACCAGTAGATCCGTTTTTCGTACGTATTCTGAATTTACGATGAGCAATATTATTCAAAATTAATAAACATTCTTTGGACGGCCATTTTTGACAATTGTATTATTTTGTTTTTAAATTGCTCAATTTTTCATATTAGACAAATGTATGAAATATTCACAGCTGCACTCATATACACAATAAGCACCAAAACAAGTTATGGGGAGATTTAAATAAGTAAAACAAAAGACTAGACGCATTTTTGCTCCATCACAAAGTTATTTCTACCAGAAAAAAAAATTAAAAACACATGCTATATTTAGTACTCAAATGTAATTCAAGCCATTTCATCTCTTTAAACCCCTAAACAGGAATTCAATTTACACCTTTTGTAATTCGAACTGATGTGTAATCCGCAGAGAATACTAGAGGCATTTGAGATTTCCCACATTCAAATGAAGCATTCTATGTTAAAGTTAGTAACGTTTGTTTGTCAAACACCTTATCATATACACACTTATAAAAGTTGGTCTCAAATGAAAGTATCTTGTTTCTAAATGGACGTACTTTGTATGCTTTGAATGAGAATTTTATGCAAATGTTTGGATCCCAAGCAATTTATGTCCCAACAACTTGACAAATGCACACCATTATGGAGATAAAGTCACAAAATGCTAAAAGTGATAACTTCTTAAAATAATGTCTCGGTTGTATTTGTTAGGGTCTTACTTTAAATTTAAATATGAGTACTTTCAGTGAAATTCAATTTAAATGCTACAGTTTAGGAAATATGGAAGCGAATACTTTGTATTTATAATATATTATATGCATCTAATACTAATTCAAGTAATATATTTTACTTCAATGTTCTCATATTTATAAGTAAAAAGCTTTCGTAGTCTCTAAAAGCTTTATATAACAAAATGGATATCAATAGCTGACTTTAAATATTTTATTTTTATATTTATACATCAATGATATCTATGTGGCAACTGTTTTAATCTATCAACTATGTGAATGTGGCAACTATTTTTAAACAATGTACCATGATGTTAGAGGGAAAGAGATAAAACTCACATGGACGAAAAATTCGAAAATACCATAATTTTTAAATAATTATACCTAGATGCCGCTAGTGTTATTATAATTAGATATCGTTAGGGTTATTATATCTAGATTATTTTCTAATAAAAATTATATGATCCAAGGGTGTACGCAAAGGGAGGGGGGGGGGGCTGTAAAAACTGAAATTTTAAATAAAAACTAACATAAGTTTCAAAATAAAAATTATATATATTTCTTTAAAAATTAAAGTGATAAATTTCAATAGATTTTGTTGCATGTACATTCTATAAAGTGTTTCATTTACATAAAGAACTTGCAATAAAATGATGGACATCGTATATAGAATTCCAGAAAAGATCTCCTCCTCATGCTCATTGACCATAGCAATTCATGCCTCTCTGTGTTAGCTGCCGTCAAAAATGACGCTCGGGTGCATTTTTCACTAATTCTGGTAAGCCGACTCTTTTAACGACAAACATTCTCGTCATGATGCTTGTTTTTTTCACCACTTCTGGTAAATTGGTAACTCTTCAAAAGGAGCGATGTGATTTTTTTTTTCTTTTTGCTGAAAAATGTTCCGTTTTTGAAGACATCGCTTACTTCTATATGACATCAAATATGTACATTTGTTTCATGCTATTGGAAGATATTTCAGAAAAAAATTATGGTTTAGATAAATTTCCTGGAATTATGTGATAAATATGCTTTTTGCGAATTTCTTTTTCAAATAGTGAGGAAATGGCTAGTCTTATAAAATGCTTCAGTGGTTTTTCAAAAATTGAAAACTGTATCAAATTGAATTCTAAGTGAATTTTATTCATTTTTTACTCTAGTACATTTCTACATATAGATTATTTAAATTAACTTAATAAACATATACTTAAACTTATGGTTTTCAAACAAAATTTAAGAATAAGTTTATTATTACATTTCTTTTAGAATGGATTATGTCCTTCTCCAACAAGTCACATGATGTGTGGGCGCATGAAACGGGAATCTGCTCCCCCTCCCACATTTTACTTCTCATCATGTGGTACATTTTCATGGTATGCTTTAAAATCTGCCAAAAGAACACGACCCACGTGATATCCATATAGTTTATTAAGCAGTCGCTCATTTTGCCACTACATGTGAGAGTTAACGTTTTTTTCTAATTTTTGAGATGAAGAGGACTATTGTTTCTTATTTTACAAGTGATAAAAAACAGAAAGCGCCTGATGCGGTTATTACTTCCTCCTTAACTAGTGTTGAAACTTCTGGGGAATTGACAAACTGCAAGGAAACACAGCCGGGAGCGCTGAAAGACCAAGAAACAGCGAAATATTTAGGAATGAGTATGTCAAAGAACGATTATCAACAAATGCAAATTTTGTAAATGATATTTCACTGCTTGTTGCAGCTGAACTTACCAACTCTTAAAAGGTAGGGGCATTTAAACGATTATGGAAACCTCTGCCAAATTACCACTTTCCTTTCAAAACTGGAAAAGGCTTCAAACGTCATTTCCAGTGCAAATGGCTGAAGATTATAACTGGCTAGCCCCTTCTAAAATTCAAAATGGTCTTTATTGTTCTTTCTGTATACTTTTCTTGTATAGGTCGATATGGGCTCTCACCAAAGAGCCATGAGCTTTGCATCAAAGCCTTTCTACGACTGAATACATCAATTGAATGCTTCAAAAAACGTGAATCAACAATACATCATAAACATACAGTTTTAGCTCAAACCGACATTTTGGCTATTGTTGGGAATGAATGGAAAGTATCGACAAGCAGTTAGACAGCAAAAGGAAGAAAGACGCAGAAAATAACAGATTGATATTGGATGGAATCGTTAAAATCTTCGATTATGTGGCATTCAAAATATTACTCAAAGATGCCACACAGACTGGGGGTGCATTTCGTTTTCAAACCCTCTGAAAAACAATGGCAATTTTCGTAGCCTTCTTAAGTATCGTGCTCATGGAGGGGATCTTGTGCTTCAGGAACATCTCAAAAATAGTTCTCGGAATGTTATGTATACCAGCCCACGGATTCAGAATGCTCTTATTGATTCTTTTTTCCTCATCATCCAAGAAAATATTGTATAACAAGGACAGATGCTTTTATACAATTTTAGGGGATGAAACAACGGATATATCTCAAATTGAGCAGTTCCCGCTGTGTGTAAGATACATTACTGATGTAGAAACTTTAACTATCAAAGAAGATTTTCTTTTATTCGTTCCTGTCTAAGATCTAACTGGCAAAGCACTGGCGACAGTCATAGAAGAAACTCTTATTAAATACGGTGTAGACTTGATTAATTTGAGAGGGCAAGGTGACGATGGGACTTCATCAATGATAGGTCAATTTCGAGGTGTGCAAGCCCTTTTAAGAAAGGAGTACCCCAAAGCTATCTGCACTCACTGCATTTCTATTTCTCACTGTTTAAATTTACGCCTCATGGATTAATTTAAAGATCAAAGTGCCAGGAACGCGATGGATGTAATATCAGAAACTTGCACCTTTTTTAGAGCCAGTGCAAAACTTATGAAAGTATAAAATCAAAGATCTCGAACCAAATTGTAATAGTAGCAGAATTAAGACCCTTTGTGAAACCAGGTGGTGTGAACGTCACGAAGCTGTAATGCTTTTTAGGAATATCCTTTTGCCAATTGTTTCAGCGATGGAACATCTCAGTGAACTACCAAGCGATCATTCCAAAAAAAAAAGCCTCACTTATTTTGAATAATATATGCACCACATCACTTGCACAAAAAAACTGTCTGTTGAAATCCTTTTAAATATTTCCATTCGGAGACTATATGCTGTAAAAATAGAAAAATAATATTTATGTTCAAAATATGTAATCTAATTTAGAAAATTGTTCTAGACAAATCTACAAGCCGTGCTTTTCAATATTTCGATATGCAATTTGTAGTTTGTACTATTGCGCTACTCGTTATTTCAAAAACATGCTTACAGAAATTATATGTACGCAAAACAAGCATTTGCTTCTGTTGTTACACTTAACGTTTTAAAAACATTTTGATCTAAATAAATATATATAAAAATAGATATACACCAAACTGATACACGTTTAAGAATTTCTTTCTTATATTTATAATAATAGAACGAATATCCACAGAGTGGTCTCCATTCTATTCAGATTTACGAGACAAACCAAATTACCTGCATTTAAATCACGTGGTCGTCTGTCTTCCGATAATTGGACGCGGCATTCTACGGCATTTCAACATAGGTGAGGTTTTAGACGACAGACAGGTACTCAATTGGCTCTTTGAGAAACGATCTATTCCATTATACATCGTTTGCTGAGGTGGGATGGTTTCGGAAATTCACAGATGGATATTTTCCAGATATTGTATGTTTATTCTAACGCAGTTTCTTTTTTGATTATTTTGTACTGAAATTATATAAATTAAATCGGCGGTATCCAACCTTGAGTATGAGTATACTTGGGAGTAAGCGGAATTTTTTTTTTTTTTAAATGACTGACTCTAAAAATATTAGTATTCTTTCTTTAACTTTTTGAATTTTTTCATTGACACTGTGGACTAAAATAAATATCAATTTTATTTATATTTATTTATTACTAAATACATTTTCTTCTGTTGTTGAATGATATCATTTTTTTCATTGCATTCTGGTTTCAATCCAGTAGGAGATATTTTGCGCAATCCGCTAAATAAGTACCCTTGGTTGCTTTTTATCAGGATTTCTACTTCTGCAACAGTTTGTGTACAGTAGACTTCCGATTATCCAGCACTGTACAGGTTCAAAAGACCCGGATTTAAAAAAACATTGGATAATCTTCGGCAAGAAATTCGTAAAAATTTAAAATAAAAATAAATAAATAAAATTGACTTTCTTATTTATTTAAATATGACTGCAAAGACGTGTCCTCCTTTGTTCAGTTTTCACTGAATGTTATTGTAGCAGCATTAGCTTATTAGTTGTGCCCATATTTTATGTAATTGCTGATCTGAATATGCAATTGTATATCTAAGCACTTTTGTCATAAAGCATATAAATGCATAAAAGCTCAATGTGCCTTTAATAAGCATGTTTCTTGGTTTTTTTTTTCGTTTAACTTACATTTTTTGTGATTTTAAATTGCTAGATAAGTGAACATTGGACAAAGCTAAACATACGTACAGCTCAAACTACTGATATTGCTATAAAAGCAATAAAACTTAGTTTAAAGCAACATCCAATACAAAATGAATAGCGTCATTCAGTTTGGAAGGCAAAGCAGCGACTTCTTTGATAAGGCAAGCGAGAAGTAACTTTCACTCGTTAAAGGAATATCGGCAACTGCTGTTAGGACATCAAATATGACTGAAGCAGAGAAAGGTTGTTGTCAACGACTAGAGGAGAAAGGAAAAGGTAAAAACCATGGATGATGGGGAATGATCTTGGGCACTCAAAGTTATGATGCAAGCAGCGTTATCAAAACTGCTACATTTGTGAATGGTCCAACCTTAAAAACATTACAGACAATTCCAGATTTGAGCGCTACAGTTATCTGTCAATGGTATTGGATGCTCGATGTAAATGGTAATATTTTTTATGGCGTTAAAATGTGATTATTTGTTACATTAGGTTTTTGAACTATTTTGTAATTAAACAAGTTTATTGATTGAATATTTTAAATTTTGAATAAAGCTTTAACTTTATCTAAGTCAATAAACTGTTTGCGGTTGCGTTTGGTTTTATTCTGCAATGAAACTCGTCCAAGCGGAGTAGTTGATTGCTGCATCTAAAATAAAAAAAATCTGTGAAAGATTAACACTGATCACACTTGAATCAATTATGAACCAAGTAATTAAATTTAAAGAGCTAGGGGGCTTAGTCCCATCTTGCTGACTCGTCAGCCCCCATAATTTGCTTCGCGAGTCCCCGTTTTGCCATTCTGTGTCTTGTCTTCCATCTGCGTTTCCCTGTCTTTGACAGGGTTAAATACTAGGTTATAAATAAAAATAAACATTAAAGTACAAAATGTTTTTTATTTTTACTTTTATAAGTATGTGAAAGAAAAGGTATTTGAGCTTTCACATAAAACATTGCAAAATAACTTATTTTATGTTTACCCCATTATCTTTTATGCAAAAAACATTCTTTTGTCAGAGATATATATTCTACAGAAAACTTTGAATAATGCATTGAAATGTTGCGAAATCACGCCTCAAAGCATGTTTTTTACACTGCATAGGGGATTAGAGTATAGATTCTATGTATTGAGCTAAATTCGTTGTAGTCGTATATAAAATATCACATATTTGGGAAACACTGTTTTTAAAACGAAGTTTACATGGAAATATCTTACATCATCTAAAATAAAAGTTTAAATATTTTCTTCCCCCCGTAAAGCTACACAAAACATTAAAATTAAAATTGTTCCAGAAATCACGTTATCCGTAAACTTTAAAACTTCTGAAACCTTTTTCCTGAGGCATAATAACGAATCTTCAACAGGAATGCCAGTGAAAAGTTTTGCTGAAAAATAATAATAGTTCTTAATGATTTAAATAGTGTTACGAAATATGGTGGAAAACATGAAACAATAAATTTAACCGGAGGATATGAAACACTGCCATTATTTTAAACAATGGTCCGAAAGGAAACGTCAGCACAGTTGTGAACCTTTGATAATGCATAACATCTGGCACAATATACAATTGAAGTAATAAGATGCTTTTTAAAAGTAACCAGGTATAATTCTAGAAGATTTGACAACATTTCTTAATTTAATGGGTTAACTATTTTTGAGATTTTTTTATTAGTTGGTACAATCGTCGCAATGAGTAAATTATCAATTTTTCAGTCCCACAGAGTTTATCCATGATGATATTTCTACGAACGTGTAAAAGATCTTTACTGGAGTCTCTTTTGAAAACCAAACGGAAAAAACATCTTTACTGGAGTCCCTTTAGAAAACCAAACGGAGAAAATTCCTTTACTGGAGTCTCTTTTGAAAACCAAAATGAGAAAATACCTTTACTGGACTCTCTTTCGGAAACCAAACGGAGAAAATACCGTTACTGGAGTCTCTTTTGAAAACTAAACTGAGAAAATATCTTTACTGGAGTCTCTTTTGAAAACCAAACCGACAGAATACCTTTACTGGAGTCTCTTTTGAAAACTAAACGGAGAAAATACCCGTACAGGTAACCTTGATGATTAATGATAGAAAGGGAGTTTCAAAAAACTTATACCACAAACTCTCAAAAGAAGCGCAGGTGAAGTTTCTAGTATTATATATTGTAGTAAAAGTAAACAAAAGTACCTCTTCTGTTCATACACAATAAACTTAAACTTTTATTTCTACTTTAAAAGGTGGAATATATTCTTCAACTTTTCCAGCGATTGATCGGCCACCACGTTGTGGGTTCGAGCCCCACGTAAGACATGGTTGTTGTGTGTTGTGGGCGCAGTGTGTTCCGCCCCCCTCTGGTGCGTCTGGGCAACGTCCCTGGATGGCTAAATGGTTCACGATTTCGGCCGTACATATGAATACCCAAAAAGACGTAAGTCTAGTGCCTGGCCATTGGAAAAAAATATTCTTCAACTATATTGTTAAAATAACTGATTCAAGAAACACATTTCCAGTTCATCTGGATAAAATGTACTGCATTTCGAATTAGGATTGATAATACATAAGCATGATCAAAAACTTACACCACTTTGCCTCTCAAATAAGTGCTGGTGAAAATGCTAGATTCAGATATTATAGCAAAACAAATATACTGTTTCTGCTTATGCATAATGGACTTGCAATTTCATTTCTACTTTAATAAATTGAATATATATTCTTTAAATGCATTGTTAAAATATCTGATTCAAGAGACACTTTTCCTGTTCATCTGGTTAAAATGTACTGCATTAAGTATTGCAGGGAATTTTGTTCACCTTTAAAATGCTTTCGTTTGTGCCTGAATATTTTATATTTATGTCAGTAAAATACACATCCAATTTCTTGGGACTGTTTTTCGCCGCCTTAGAATAACTCCGAAGGGAAATCTCCACATTTGTTACAGGCAGTATAAGCTGCATAAGGGCTAATTTGTGGTAAGTTTAGAAATGGTTTTTGGGGAATGTTAGTTTATACGCCATCCAAGAAGGGCAATTGTATGAGTTTATGTTAAAATACTCGGTGGAATAAGGACATAAAAATTAGAACTGTTTTGCTTTTCACCAATTTGTATAAAAGATAATGCTTAATGAATTTAATATAAAAATATATTTACATTAGTATTTAATTTTCTTCCTGAACTTATATATAAGAGGCAAAATTAAAATAAACGCTTTTAAGAGGACGGTGGACGTTGAAATGAGCAAAAATCGACTACAAAAGGTTTAATATATAACATTATTTTACACATTTAACATTTGCTTATGGGTGGGACAGCTTCAATCCCAAACGAAAAACCTCCCAAAAAGTCTGTCAGCGATTTGGAGGTTTGTCAGCGATTTCCATGGACGCCAATGCCTGCAAAGGGGAATCGAACTGTTTGGGACAGGGTATGTCAAATATCCGCCTTTTTGTGAGGTTCTTCGTTTGGGATTGAAACTGTCCCACCCGTAAGCAAAAGGTTGAATGCATTTTTTTCGAAACAGAATTTTCAAAGGTTTTACATTTTTAAAATGCTCCATGCGTCTTAATTTTTGTCTGAGATGCATGAAATTTGGCAAGAAGACACCTCTCATACCTTTTAATAAAACTGGGTATGCATTTTATAATTGGACTTTATTAAGGTAATTGAAAGTGAATAAGAACCTAATTAAATGATGAAAATTAAATTTTAATGCAGAAAAATATTTTTAAAAAATTAACTTTCTAAGGGATTTAAAAATGAATACCCAAATTTATTCATAATGTGATTGTAATATAAAATTAATCAAAAATAGCAAAATTAAACACACATCCATAACAGAAGGTCTTTATTTCACTTCCTAAAGACGTACAAAAGTTTAAAACAGGCCATAGCACTTTCGAGCATAAGTATGCTCTTCATCAGTGGCTACACGGAAATAAAGTTTGAATCGTTCATATATAGACCAGATATAGCGACAAAATTTGCATAAATACAATCCACAAAAGAATATACGTCTAGATAAGGATAAACCGCAAGCAATTTTTCAAAAAAAAATTTTTACAACAAAAGAACAGCATATTAAATTACAATCCAATTACAGAAATCGAAAAAAGGGGGGGTGGCAATCAAGCATAATCCCAAAGAGGAAGACGTCAAAGATAACTTTGCAGAGACTTGAATTGCATGGAGTCGAGAATGAGTCGCCCAAATGAGCGTAACTCAAATTCATAACAGGGTCAAAATTACAAACGGACTCACGGTAAATATAAATAAAAATGGATTCAAAAAGGGGAATATCACAAGGGTTATTACACCGAATCAAAAGCAAAGTCTTTTCAAAAAGACCTCACCCTCTTTTTTTCGATTTCTGTAATTGAATTGCAATTTAATATGCTGTTCTTTGGCTGTAAAAAAATTTTTTTTTGAAAAATTGTTTACGGTTTATCCTTATCTAGACGTAGATTCTTTTGTGGATTGCATTTATGCAAATTTTGTCGCTATATCTGGTCTATATATGAACGATTCAAACTTTATTTCCGTGTAGCCACTGATGAACAGCATACTTATGCTCGAAAGTGCTATGGCCTGTTTTAAACTTTTGTACGTCTTAAGGAAGTGAAATAAAGACCTTCTGTTATGGATGTGTGTTTAATTTTGCTATTTTAACATCAGACGTGATGCCAAATTATTTATTTATTAATCAAAAATGTAAGCAAATGGCACGCAAGGAGCATTTTTTAAATTTTCGTTAAAAAAATAATTTAGAAAAAAATACAAAATTATAGCAAAATTGAAAAAAAAATAATGGCATTGCATATAGTAATGTTAAGAGGAATATTTATACAAATTTTCATGTTTCTAAATCAATCAATAAATAAAAAAAAATTCAACGTCCACCGTCCCCTTAAGTGAAATATGTCGTGAAGTTCTTGATGGATTTGAATGACATTTTCTTTCGGATATCAGGTTTGCAGTCGTGAAAAATTCTGATACAGTGGAACCTATTTCAAACGATTACATGTTGAAAGGGGAATACTGTAATAAGCGGAGAATATGTTTAGCCCTGTCTAAAAATATAGGAAATCCATGTTACTTTCCCTTGTGTGAAACGGAGCCTACACAACGCAGTAACGAACCACCAATTTAATAAAAGCAGCTGTTGTAACGAACAGAGAATGGAAAATCCATTTCAGAACTTCAAGAATTTTTCATTAATCAGGGAGACTGTTATATGCTAGAAATATTAATCAGTGTATGATGTTTCACTGAAAGTCACATCGTAAGACACATGTCCAAGAAACCATGTTGGATTATTTCGAAAGTTTATCTGACAGTTTTTTTTAAATTCATTTTTTTTTTGTTTTATGGTAAACAGTAATATTTTGCCAGAAGTCAATTCATCTATTATTTAAGGTATGGTAATAAGATAACAGTTAAGGACATGAAGTACACTGTATTTTTATTTACATTCAATTCTGTGATCGCACTATGCAAAAATGTACGTATATACACATTTAAAATAATTAAAATAGCTATTGTGGCATAGTATTAATAAGATTTATCTAAATACACTTTTCAGAATTTTTAATTCTGATGTATAGGTGAGAAATTACATATGGACTATCAACATTTCCAGCCAAACTTTTTGTGAGATCAGAAATAGATCTCACACTTGCTTTGGTGAGACAGTTTTATGTGCATTATTCATTGTGTCTCAAGCGTCAAACAATACTTCCAGTCTTAATGACGCCAGTGTTTACGACACTTAAACGCAAAGGTTAGTAAATCATAAATTTAGGGGTGTCAAGACAGAAGAGGGGTCGAACTCTTACGAAAATGTGAAGTAACGACATTGGACAAAAGGTTATCTAATGAAGCAGATACTTGCGGCATCGCTGTGAAGACTGCCAATCAAAGCAAAGGGGGAGTGACAGTCCCGAGGCAAAAGAGCCACAACCTGTGACTTAAGGACGACACTTGTTGATATATACTCGTGCGACATGATGATATAACGATGATGATACTCAGTTAAAGATATATACGAATGACTTGGCAAATACAAATATGACTACGAGAATGACATAAGTGCGAGTGTTTGAGTCAGCAGTACAATATGATCGACGAATTTACGTGTCGATGCATTACACTATGAGTTAATGCTAGTAATAAGGACGACATCAAGTACGTGCTGCTAACAGAGTCCAAGACAGACTTGAAGGTATGTGTTCCTCAAATATGATATCTGGTCCTAACCACATTTTAGGCATTTCATACTGGTCTCACATGGTCCCTCCGCCGAAATTATTAACGAGAAGAATAAATGTTGTAATTAAATAATTAAGTATTTTATGTTGTTAATAAATGTTTTATTGTTAAAGTCAAAATGGTGTGATCCATTTAGTGTTATAATAATTAATTATTCTTTTACAGAACTGGTACGAAAGATTGGAATAATTGGTAATAGTGGCACACATGCAATGTACAATTTAATAAATGAGTCCACTATGTACGATTTACGGCCATTTATAATAAGTTCAATTTGACAAAAATATTATATGAAATAATAATAGTAGCATTTTTATATAAATTTAATTCGTTTCCCACACTTTTAAACTTGGCTCTTCCTGAAATGACCTTCATGAAACGGAAACCTTTTTAAGGCGGAAAATTCTTCCGGTCCCTTCAATTTCGTTCAAGGTAAGTTCGACTGTAAGTTTCCTTTCACTACAGTTAAGTGTGGAATAACGGGAAATTAATAATTGTCTATGCCTGTCTGTCTGCCTACCATGATCTCTTATAACTTCTGAATGTCGGAACAAATTTACGCTAATTTTTCACTGATTTGTTAAGCCAGATTAAAAACCTTATTATGCCTAAAAATTATTTCGATTTTATAACCTCGATTATGGATAAAAGTCGATATTTGAAATTCATTTTCAAGCTAAATGTGTAGTTTAATTGGATATCTATTTCAGTGAAACATTTTATATGCTGTAACACTCAATCTAGAGAGTATTTTATATAAGATTTATTCTCCTACATCTACGCATGGTACAATAGGAATTAAAATACCAGTTTCTAATTTTCTTTGTAATAACTACTTATAGCTTGGAAACGCTTAAATCGATTTTCATAATCCTTCACCGCTTTGTTAAGCTTCAACGAGAATGGATTTGTGGAAAAGGGATTAATTCCAATTTTGTACCACGTTAATTTTTAAGATCAAAAGTTCAAAAATACGTTTTAACGTAAAATATCTCCTGAAATAAAGATCTTTTTGACAAAACCTTTACTCATGCAGTGATATAGAACACAGGGCATGCTTTGGTATAACTGTTATTTTTCTACACCTAATCATGGCACAACAAGAAATAAAGTAAATGTTTCTGCCTATCTGTAAAGACTGCATATAATTTAGAAAGCAGCTTAACCTATAAATATCCTTTTATCACCCATTTTATTGAATTTAAAATGGAGAACAGTTGTGGCTATATTTTAGTATGTGTACCACATTACTGTATAATAGTGAAAATATGAAATGCGCTCAAACTAAATATATCCTGATTCTATATATTTTGTTAATACATTTTTATGCAATGAATCAAAGTTCTGGCAACATTCTGATTCCGGTTCCATCCTTCTAAACCTAGCTTTAGATCGAACTAGTGTTACAAACAAGAAACCTTTCTATAAATTTTTTTAACCAAACAGTGACAGAAATTATAAAATATCTATAATTTCTTTCAGTGTTTGGTTTTCTTTCACCGTTTTACTGTTTGGCATTAAACTGAGTGGTAAGGAGGTGATGTATTAACATTATCGAGCATTTTCACTATAGTAAAAATCTTGTTTTGGTGTGTCATTCGATACGTCTAAACTTTGTAAAGAACCTTGCTGCTCCAACCGGGAATCAAACCCTGGATCTCCGAACTGGCCAGCCGACGATCTCTCGTTGAGTTATTGGGACGAAATTGCAACCTCTTATCGTCTAAGTGCACTCTGCATTCTCCACCCTCTAATGTCAGATTGGTGGACCACTGATAATCTTACTGACCACCTCCTGCTATGTTTGCTTCAGGTTAGCCTCCTGCTACTGCTATTTTCACCCAGGTTAGTATCCTGTGTGGTCGTTATCCTCTAAATTTGAAATCGGCGCTCAGTCTTCCAGAGTCCACTGAATCAGTACTAGTAGTACTATTTTCACTTTCAGACCTCCGATATCATCTCTGCAAACTTCCCCCCTCTAATAAACCAATTTGGTTCTCCAAAGTTCGTTCAAATCCCTCTTCAGTAGATAAAATTAAAAACTGTATTCTTGTTTCCATGGAAATTTCTAATAAAGTGACCTAAGCTTATGAGTAGATTCTGCTCTCATTTAATTTTGATCAATGAATCCCTTTATTTCATTCTTATTAACTTATATGAACTTATTGTGTTCCCTCTATTATTTTCTTTTCTAAAAAAAAAAAAAAGCTATGTTAACTGTTCTTATTTTTTTGGATCTTTCTTTTTCTTTTGACACTTTTTTTTGTATTTTTTCTTATTTTTCTTTTCTAAATTTTATTCTAAATTTCTGTTTTGTTTTCATACGCCAAATTTTTTTTTTCCCTTTTCATATATTTTCTTTTTATATATTTTCTAAATTTTACTTTTAAAATTTTATTATTTTCTTTCATTTTAATCTATATTTTATTATGTTATTATACCTCACTCTAAATATTATTTTTCAATGATCTTTTTATCTATATTCGCAATAACCATTTTCCCATTTTTGTAAAATGGACGTACTTGTCAAGTTCAAATATAATGTAAAACTGTCTGAATTTATAATAAATCACAATATTTATTATAAATTGTAATATTTTTAGACCTAAATAAAAGTTCGTTTGGTGGGATGGTAGACCTTGGGTACCTCCTGAATGCAGGAGGTATCCTTTCCCGGCCGTACAGATAGCTACTCTAAACCCACTATGTGAGTCGCACGGTCTGGGATATTCGGGCCTCCGATATATTTGCACTAATCTACAGGGTTGATTTTTTCAGGCGCCATTGTAAAGAACCTTGCTGTCCCAACCGGAAATCGAACCCTGGATCTTTGAATTGTTGAGCCGACGCTCTACCGTTGAGCTATTGGGACGAAATTGCAAGCCTTATAGTTGAAGTGGACTTTGCAACTTCGAGATTAAAGGAAAAATATAAAATAAAAAAATAGAATGGGGGTGTGGCGGTGAAAAGGAACAATCAAAAATAACTAAATCATTTTGTTCAATGATCGAGTACTTCGACTCTAGCTAGAATTTTAGTTTTGGTCTCAATCAATCCGTCTCAGTGTCCGGGCCAATAACAAAAATTTCTAATATTTTGAACACTTGAATAAGGAAGATCATTAAAAGGAATAATTATAAAATTCAAAATTATATTTCGACACTCGAGCAACAATTTTGGTTTGGGTCTAATTCGATCCACCTTGCATATTAATGAAAAATCGGGAATTGTGGTAATTTGAATTAAGAGGGATGATACAAATGGTTTTTCAAACACCTTGTTTCTTAAAAATGGGGCCCTTTCTATTTTTATGTTTATATTTGAAACGATTTTGATATTCTGAGCTTTTAATGTGAAGGTCTCGCATGTATTGACTACTAGTCACTGAGAACGTGCAAAGCGCGGTTGAAATGGCTAGTTTGATATAGTAAATCTATTTATTTTCCTTATCTAAGTGAATAATCAATATTAAAGGATAAATAAGTTTGTACATTACTTATGCATAGTCTTGCGTATGATAATTTTTCTACAATAAATTGTATGTTTATGATTTTTGCTCATACATCTGATTAATCTTTAATCATCAATTTCTGTTCCAAATATGGTACCACAAATAAATATTAAAACTACTGTCGAACTACCAGATTAAAACTGATGTACCATAAATATATTGCCGTTTAATACTTTAAATAGTTGCGTTCATAACTTGAAATTACTGTACTGTATAAGTTAGAAGGAAATATGTTATCTAAAAGGAAATGTCCAAGATTAAATGGTTCCGCAATTGTTGCATAACAATTATGGTTAGATCCATAGGCATTAATTCTTATTCAAATGATTTAACTTCACGTTTGTAGATTTTAAACAACATTTCAGCTTGAAATGTTTGGTTTTGAGATAAATGCTTTAATTTTGATCTTTCAGGTATGCAAGACTATGTACCGTTTTCTTCTTGAAGTCACGTTCTCTGTGTAGTGTCCAGCACAGTTGACCGGTTTCATGCTTATTAAAGAGCATTCCCAATGAATAGCCATTTACTTCACTACCAACAAGAAAAAATGCTATGAGCAACAAGTTGGCGATCATGTACGCTGTCTAATGATGCCAGTCGTATTACTATTCTATGGCTTCGAATTTATTACATATTGAGTTTATCAATCGTGCGAGAAATCGCGATTCTCAGTCATAAATCCCTCCAATCGGATGTGTTCCTAAATTTGAAATCAGTACATTTTCCCTGCCCAAATACTTCTTTTTAGTTCTATGTATTTGGAACACATTCTCACCAATTAAGAACTATGTGTCTGATAACATTGGTTACTAAATTCTACTCACGTGTAAATAGGAATTATCAGATTGATGGCAGTGATTCTAATGGAAAGTGCTTATATCAGCAGTGTGTTTTTAAAACATTTCTTTTAAAAGCTATTTCAAGGAAAAATATGGAAGTCCATTTTATTTCAGTTTATCCTCACAAAATTTTAGAAATTATTAAAGTTGCCTTAGAGAATTTAATCCAAGCAAAAAATATTTTAAAAATATTACTTTCTGTATAAATTAAGATATGTATACTGTAATATAAAATTTGATTAGAAAAAATGCAGGAATTGGAATTGCCAAACCATCTAATTGAAAAAAAAGGTTAGCTCAATGAGAGAACAACATATCAGGTTCATAAAAGAGCAGGGAATGAAAAGTGATATTGTTGCAGAAAACGGTTCTGTAACATTGAATACAAAGTTTGTTTGCTATATATATATATATATATAATGAAGATACAAATGCATGTTCAGATAAATGTTTATTTTTACCTAGTCACAAGAACATAGACATGTTTTTGAAAAAATAGGTGAAGTTGACGTAGGAAATGATAATCAGATTTTATGTAGAAATATTATTTTAAAATTTATTTTTAAAAACATTTGAAAAGTCATTTCGAAAAGGAAAATGGAAACTTTATTCATTATATATACCAGATTCGTCTCACAGCAAAACATCAAGAAATAAAATCTTTGAAACATCAAATAATAAATATTACTAATGTGTAATAAAACTAAAAAATCTTATCTATAAAATCTTATATATGATCTTATCAACACCAATCCTATCCATACATATCTTCAAAAAATTGATTTCTCTGTTGTATAGGTTAATCAGGATAATTGAACAAAACGGTAAGTTTCAAATTTGTTACTCATCATGTAGATTGCTAATATTTATAAATACTTGTTGAGAAACTATTAAAATATTTATATAAACTCCAAATTATTCGAAATTTGTAAAAAATACTTGTAGCACTACACGGGATTTTCTATTCTCAAACGTAAGAAATAGGTTGCACATGATTGAGATTCTCAGTTCCAGAATAAAATAGAAATATTGTGACGAAAATATTAATTGAATATAAATAATAAATAACTTTAAATAGAGATATGTTTAGTTAATGACCGCTCACCTAATAAAATTTATCCTACAGTCGCACGTAAGTATTATTAAGAATTTGAAGAAGACAATTGGGGCCTTCTTTCTTTGTCAAACAAGGATTAATTTCACATAGGGTTTTTTATATTGTATAAGCATAACCGCATAGCTTTTCTTGTCTTGAAGAAGAAAGCTCGTTTGATACTCTTGATAACTCTACGCATTTGCTAACATTATGTTGCTGTATCTCCTTAAAGTACTTCAGCAACAAGTAATTATTATATTGTTGCTAATACCTAACAGGTAACAGTTGTTATAATTTGAAGGTCCGGGTCGTTTGGCATTGAAAACGATTTTTGGTAGCTTTTGGCAAGTTCTCGAAACGTTTAGAATTTCGTATTGGTTAAGAACTCCACGAGTTATGTCCTTTTTTACTACTTTCCACATAGGTTAGATAAGTTGTTCATCATTCAGTTGGATTGCTGACGCGCTACGAATAAAAAGTGAATTGTGAATGGACATTCAATCTTCTGTTTATTGAATTAGTTGAACATCTAATTTCTGTTTTGTGTACTCCGCAGTTTTCTCTTTCCTTGTGAGATAACTAGAAAGTGATTAGATGTATTTTGTTCTTATTTATGCATTTTGATGCATTAAATAAAAGTGTTAATTATCCAGAAATTTTCCATATATGATGCGAATGCATACATGATTCCCGAAGATATGTACTAACAATAATAATTGCATCTCGAAACGTGGGGGTATAGTTGAAACAATGCTAAAGTTTATGCAATGAATTAAGGTCAAAAGCTACTTATCTAGAGCATATAATATTCCGAAGCTTCAATGTAGTGCAGACTTAACCATCTAGAATGACATGACTATGCACTAGTATAATTCAAGTCTCGGCTCATTTAGATGGTTGAGTAAGCGAATGTTTATACATCAGTATAAACGATCTATTGGTATTATCAGCATTCATCTTTAATGCACTAGACGTACGTTTGTATATTGTAATTCAATTTAGTGATCAGCAGTCACAGAAGCTTGTGTATAGAAATGAAAAGCCTAATAGAAGTAAATGAATACAAAGCAATATTTGTCTGTTAATAATTTAATTGATTGATGTCAGTAAATAGCACTGCAAGTGCATAGAAACGTCTTTAAAAATGTATTTGCCTGGGTAAGCATGACAGACTTTCTTTCGTTCTTTTGACCTAGACTGCCTGACTTACCCGAAGGTGTAAGGTATCTGTTTAAACGGTCGGGACGGTGTTGCCCGATTTAGACCGGAACTCAGTGGCGGCGATATCTACAGGGAATGTTCTCTGATTTCCTTACCACCAATCTGTCGGAAGGATTTTCAGACCCACATATTTAACGTACCCGTATTTCGCGTGAATATGGGGGAAGTTTGTGTCAGCCGGGAGTCTAATTCGGATTTTCCGAGAACAATTCCCGTGCCTTAACCACTGGACTGTTCCACCCCTAATAACTGACTTTTAGCACTTAAAAATGTAAATAATTTTGTTAAAGGCAGAATATAATAAAATACTAAAAGTATCGACCGGTTTCGAATGCAAAATCAGTCTTCTTCGTCAGGACACCCAAGAAGCACAACCTTTACTCGTTAGTGAAATATCGGCGACTATTACAGGGGCAGCAAACGTTGTAGAAGCAGAGAATGGGTGTTCCAAACTGCGAGAAAAGAAAAAGGGGGACAAAGGATTCAAATCACTTGTTTTTATATAATTTCAATTAAACTATAAAAACAGGAAAAGGATAAAAATTACCGAAATAGAAAGGAAGCAAATGAAATCGACAAATTAAGCCAGAGATTTCCAACAAGTGACAACAGGATAATAATAATTAATCGCTGTTATTTGGATTTTATAATTTAGCAGCAGTTTGAGTTGTACGTACATTTGAATACTTTATTTCTAGAGAGTCTACTAACGACAACACAATCACTCAGTGTTTTTTTTTTTATTCACTGTCATTAGTCATCGAAAGATGTTCTGATTATTGTGTTGTGTACTATTTTTCCAAATGGAGTATAGTTTTATTTTAAATATTATTGTATATTAAGAGTACATTCACTGAATCAGAAATATGTATTATTACTCCATCAAAATACGGTTTATGTTAAAAACTCTTAAACGGTATTTTCCTTCGGATTTTCATGATGTATAGGTGAGAGAATACTTTATTAAAACAATAAATTTATGCTAGAGTCGTCATATGGTGGCAAGTGGTGTATACACTCAATTTTTGACAGAGCTATTAAAACTTTTTTGTACACTTATTTTGTTCATACGAATTGTTGGGAAAACCATAAGTGACATCTCCAGAAGGGGAAGTGGAAATTCTAAGTTAACTCCTTAAACCGTAAGAATTCAATACTGAATCCATACGAGTCATCATTTAAACCCTGTCTATAACCAATCCTGAGAAATAGATGTTTTAAGCAAATTGTTTATTTCTAATAGGAACTGACATTTCTAGAACTGGAAGTCTACGTCCTTAGTGAGCCCTACTCCCACTAGAGTTAAATGCTGAATCCATATCAGTCAGCATCTAAGCTCTATCTGAAGCCAATTCTGAAAAAAAAATGTTTCAAGAAAATTTTTTGAGAAAACTGTAACTTTCGCGAATTCTCCTACACCTTCAAAAACTTGATGATCCACATCACTTATCATCTAAACTCTAGCTAATACTGGGAAATAAATGTTTTAAGGAAAATTTAAATTTCCGAATCGAAAGTGACATCTTTAGAACTGGGAGTGGTTTTCACTTCCGGTTCTAAAGATGTCACTTTCAAGTTAATGAGTCATCCTACCCCCTTTAGAATTTAATGTTAATTTCATATCAGCCATTATCTAAACTTTATCATATAGTCAATTATGAGAAATATATGTTTATAAGAAATTTTCTGAAGCGGAAGTGGAAATTTATTTTGATTTACCCCACTTTCTCAAAACCTCCATACTAAATCCATATCAGTTGTCATTTAAACTTTTTTTATAGCCCACTTTGAAAAATAGTTGTTTAAAGAAAAATTAAAAAAAAATTGGAATCGAAAATTAAAAGAAAGGAAGTGAATTCCTTAGTGAAAGCTTTAACGCCTTTGAAATTCGACATTGAATATTAGCCCTTATCTAAGCTCTATCTATAACAGATCCTGGAAATAGATGATTAAATAAAATTGGGTAAAATTTTATATGGTAAATTTGATAGCCATTAACAAAATATAGAATTAGAATCTACTATAAATTTTTTTATAAAAAATGATAATACCTGAAATGTTGCATTATATGCCTTGCATTATATGCCTTTTGAGATATTCATGGGAAACGTGATAACTTATATCCTATATAATATCCTATACATAACATAAAATAAAATAGTAAGTTCAAAATGAAAATATCAAATTTAAAGTAAAAATATCAAGTCTAAAAAATAAAAATCGGTTCAAAACTCAGTTACAATGCAATATGACGAATGTGAAATAAGCTAATTATGATGAAAATGTGTTAAGTAAACTAATTTAAATCTAAATTTGATCTAAAAGAGAACTTAAAATATCAATAAACTCTTGGAACAAAACATTAATCTGAATATTTTTAATTCAACGCCGTAAGTTTAGTTTTAGAAATACGAATACGTCATGTTTTGAGTTTAGAAAGAGAGCGATTTTCAGACAAATCGGTTCCTTAGCGACCGAAAGATCTATCACGCAGTTTTCATCTTGACGCCATCGGTGAAATCAAAGAACGTTCTTTTCAATGATGTTTGAACCGAATTTGTTGGGAATTGGTTCTTTCGTATTTATTTTTTTTAATTTAACGTCAGTTTTAGCGACATGCAATAGATGGCAGTATCAGTCAAAATTGACCGCTCTATTAGAACATAAAGATAAGTTCGAATTTCAACTATTATATGTTTATGTTCATAGTTCGAATTAAAAAGAAAGAGAAAAATTAAAAAACCTTAGCGACGCATATTTTCCAAAGTTCTGAAGTACTTCTGTGCCAAATTTCATGGCCGTATGTCGATTATTATTGTATTTGTTTTTGCTACTGACGACACAAACACACAGACAGACATCTTCCTTTATTAGTTTAGATATATAAAAAAAACTAATACAAATTAAACATAGGTTTAAAAACAAATTCTAAAAACCTGTCATTTTAAATACTATCGAAATATTTTAAATACTATCGAAAAAAATGTACTTACTAAATACTTATTTTCATCAGTATTTGAGTATTTAATTAAAAAAAATTACATTTTCTGCTAAAAGCAAGAATATTATATATCCAATCCAAAGGTTTATTTACTTGCGTATAATACTCATTCCTTCAGTTGAATCAGCCATTTTCTTTCCTAATATAAAACATAAAATAAATAACTTGCACTGATATTTGCTCTAGGCTTTCCTCCCAAGAATTATTATCCCTATATAAGTAGACCCCAGAGATATAAATCTCCTCTAATCAGTGGCATAGGTCTACGTTTTCTTTTAAACATACTAGATTATTTGCAGGATTTTAATATAGATAAAACTGAAATCCGAAGTTTTGAAAAAATATCTAAGATTTTTCTTTTGCAGAAACGCATTATCGAAAGAAATTTAAAACAGCAGAAAAAGTACCCCTGAAAAACTTTCGAATTCATTGCAAAAAATTTAAAAGTTAAGAGCATGGAGGATAATGTAAAGGAGTTAAAACTCCATGTTGTGTAAATTCCATAATCGTTTAAGGCAATAATTCAAATGGCGCTGGTGTAAGATATGTTCTACCGCATTTGTTGTATTTCTATGACAAACGTGTATGTTGTATTTCTATGACAAACGTGTATGTTGTATTTCTATGACAAACGTGTATGTTGTATTTCTATGACAAACGTGTATGTTGTATTTCTATGACAAACGTGTATGTTGTATTTCTATGACAATTAAATAGTATTTATTTATCTCGTTCTATAACAGCCAATGTTCACGTGAAATTTAAAATTTTTAAAAATCGTCTGCACCGAAAACTGTTTAGTTTTGCTACTTTCTAAAAACTTAAGTACTGGCCATCGTATTTTCCAGACGAATGATAGTTACAAACCACTTACTGGTGTACTTTAAAGGTGTCAGGCGAATGACACGTAGATGAAAACTATTTATCCTATAAAACCCCAAATATTCATTAATAATTATGAATAAACAATAATATTTATTCTAAAGACCACTTGAATGGGTACATGTTAATCCATTTCAGTGTAATTCCCCAGAGAAAGACCAGGATTCCTTGTATTTCCGAGGATGTGAAAGTCTTAATAGAACTTACTAAGACTGTTCTCTTAGTCCTCTACACAGAAGAAAAATCTTTCCATAAGATGTAGATACTGGGGTATAAATCATGTCTTAAATATCGTTCTTTCCTTTTCTTAAAGAAGAACATTGTCTATAGGAGTTTAGTGTTTCATGGAATTTATTAAAGACGATAATCTTGTTACAGATGCAATTTTATTCCGAATTTAACGCAACTATTTAGAGTGTGTGTCTCCTCTGGACTTTCTCTAGATCCATTTTAGAGTCCTGCAAAAGAATCGGGTACCCGCGGTTTCGAGTCTGGTTTCCTTTATTTTTCAGTTCGAGATGGGTTTCCTTTATTTTTAAGTTCGAGTCAGGTTTCCCTTGTTTTGAAGTTTCGAGTGGGGTTTCCTTTATTTTGAAGTTCGTGTCAGGTTCTCTTCATTTTAAAGTTCGAGCCGGCTTTTCTTTATTTTAAAGTTTGAGTCGGGTTTCCATTATTTTGAAGTTCGAGTAGGATTGTCTTTATTTTGAAGTTCGAGTTGGGTTTCCTTTATTTTGAAGTTCGAGTATGGTTCCCTTTAATTTGAAGCTCGAGTAGGGTTCCCTTTATTTTGAAGTTCGAGTAGGATTTTCTTTATTTTGAAGTTCGAGTAAGATTCCCTTCATTTTGAAGGTAAAGTAAGGTTCCCTTTATTTTAAAGTTCGAGTAGGGTTCCCTTTATTTTGAAGTTCGAGTAGGGTTCCCTTTATTTTGAAGTTCGAGTAGGATATTCTTTATTTTGAAGTTCAAGTCGGGTTTCTTTTATTTTAAAGTTCGAGTCGGGTTTCCTTTATTTTAAAGTTCGAGTTGGGTTTCCTTTATTTTTAAGATCGAGTAGGGTTCTCTTTATTTTGATGTTCGAGTAGGATTTTCTTTATTTTTCAATTCGAATCCGATTTCCTTCATTTTTCAATTCGAGTCCGGTTTCCTTTATTTTTCAGTTCGAGTCCGGTTTCCTTTATTTTTCAGTTCGAGTCCGGTTTCCTTTATTTTTCAGTTCGAGTCTAGTTTCCTTTGTTTTGAAGGTCTTGTCGGGTTTCCTTTATTTTAAAGTTCGAGTCGGGTTCTCTTTCTTTTAAAGTTCGATTCGGGTTCGTTTTATTTTGAAGTTCGAATCCGCTTTCTTTTACTTTGAAGTTCGAACCGGGTTTCCTTTATTTTTCAGCCCAAACCCGGTTTCCTTTATTTTTCAGTTCGAATCCGGTTTCCTTTATTTTTCAGTTTGAGACGGGTTTCCTTTATTTTAAAGTTCGAGTCCGGTTTCCCTTATTTTTCAGTTCGAAACGGGTTTCCTTTATTTTTAAGTACGACTCAGGTTTCCCTTGTTTTGGAGTTCGAGTCGGGTTTCCCTTATTTTAAAGTTCGAGCCGGGTTCTCTTTATTTCAAAGTTTGAGTTGAGTTCCCTTTATTTTTCATTTCGAGCCCGGTTTCCTTTAGGTTTCATTTCGGGACGGGTTTCCTTTATTTTTCACTCCGAGTCAGGTTCCCTTGTTTTGAAGTTCGAGTCGAGTTCCCTTTATTTTAAAGTTCGAGTCGAGTTCCCTTTATTTTGAGGTTCGAGTCGGGTTTCTTTTATTTTGAAGTTCGAGTAGAATTTCCTTTGTTTTGAAGTTCGAGTCGGGCTTTCTTTATTTTAAAGTTCGAGTAGGGTTTCCTTTACGTTTAAGTTCGAGTAGGGTTTCCTTTATTTTGAAGTTCGAGTCGAGTTCTCTTTATTTTGTAGTTCGAGTCGGGTCTCCTTTATTTCGAAGTTTGAGTAAGGTTCCCTTTATTTTGAAGTTTGAGTAGGGTTTCCTTTATTTCGAAGTTCGAGTAAGGTTCCCTATATTTTGAAGTTCGAGTAGGATTTTTTTGCATTTTATGTTAGGGGTCTGTTTGCGGGTCATCCCGCAAAAATTATTTTTTAAGGGTATACCTTACAACATTTAAATGGAAGTAACTGAACAAATGTATTTATAGAGATTACAGATTGCACACAGCAAAAAAATTGCACATATGAGTTATAGATATAACTCATATGCACAAGTACAAGACTGAATATAATTTTGAAATCCAATTTCATTGCTTGTCGAGGGTCGGATATTCAGATCACACTCTGCGGTTCAGGTCGGATTGCAGGTCGACACATGTTTTTGTTGTGCATGCGGGTCTACACTTTTCTTTGTTACCGCGCGAGTCCGGTCATGCCCGACCTACGCAGGACTTTTTATTCATATACCGGGTCGTCAGAATTGAAACACCCCTACTCTGAGCTCTCTGTTCAACAATTTTTGACATCAAACTACTTAGTGTAAAGGTTCCAAAATTGTTGAACATACTATTCAAGACATGGGGAAAGGGATTACGCGAAAAATAAATTAGTTTCATAAACACCGATAGGTGGCGCTGTACAACAGAATAAATGCTGAAAAGATACAAAATACACATTTGCAACAAATTTTATTCGAACGTTCCACACATTTATATTACAAGGATCTTATCGATGCAGGGAATGCTGCGTATAACGTTATCCAATGATTGTTCAACAATAGCGGTGGCAACATCGTCAACGACATCTGAACGAATCGATTTGCGTCCTCGACCCCACTGAACTCCAAGATGTCCAGTTTTCTCGAATCGAGCGATCTCCTGAGAGCTTGTGGAAGTAATAGTCCTTTGCGCAAATTCTTAAGTTGACGAAACTCTCGAAGTGCAGCTGCAGCATGTCCTTTGTTTTCATAAAACAGCTTCACAAGCAAAGCGCGTTCTGGCAGTGTCACAGCCATCGCTGATAAGAATGAAATTTTCCCAGTTTTATCCCCTTTTATGCCCAGAACATAGTAGCTGCAAACCAAGGTTTTATGCAAATTTTTGTGCTTGCAGTGCGGAATTGCAGTTACAATGACAGTTTAAGTTTCTTCACTTTTTTATCTTCTTTTTTTTCATATCAGCAAAAGAAATTAAAAAGGAAAAATTCCATATCGCATGTGTTTGTTTTTTTGTGATTATTTTGTATCTTTTCAGCATATTTTCTGTTGTACAGCGCCACCTATCGGTGTTTCTAGAACTAATTTTTTTTTTTGCGTAATCCCTTTCCTCATGTCTTGAATAGAAGGTTCAACAATTTTGGAGCCTTTACACTGAGTAAGTAGATCGATGTATAGAGAGCTCAGAGTAGGGGTGTTTTAATTTTGACCACTCGGTATATGACTTCTGGAGATAGCGGCCACATTTTTTAGCGTTAACATTTTAGGTCTTGCTTTATAGAAGGTGACAATTTTTGAAGGTCCTTGTTTTTGATCTGTCCCTTTCGAATTTGGCTAACGATCCGAGAATGTGCAGGAAACGTACAATTTAATATATTTTAAAATATTCGGAAAAAAATCACTACAAACGGGCGAAAAATTAATCTATTTTCGAAACTTGTCTCCTTTCTTTTTTAAGCTGTCGTCTCGATTTTTTTAAACAAAAGTTAAATTTGTTGAGAAAGAAATTGAAGATCTGGAAATTAAAAAAAATATATTTTTTTTTTCGTAGATTTTTAAAGCTGAACGAATGCCAAAAGTTTCTGAAAAAAGTTGAGGTATCTATCCTTTTTAAAAACCTTTACAATTTTTGGTTCTGAATTGCGATCTTAATGTTTTTTTAAAGGAAGTTAATGGTGTGTGATAAGGAGCTGATGATCCAAATATTTGATATAGATTTTTATATAGATTTTTAAAGAGGGATAATATATATTGCTGATTTTTGTGATAATATTGGTAGATGTTGAAAGCGATACGATCGAAGTACCGCCCATTTTGTTTGTTTTATTGATTGTGTTCAGGTTGGATATTTTATTGCAAGTGCGGTTTTTATTTAGCGTGTGACGTCGTGACCGACCGCTCAATGAAGTTTTAAAACAGTCTCGTTTTTCAAAATAAATGACGAATCTGGAATAGATCACTCATAAAAAAGGGGTTAATTTTTGATTTGGGGGAGATTGTGGATTACTTAATTTATACGTACACCTATTGGATCTGCGTATTGATCTATCTTAGCTTCTGTTGCTCCGATTAACATACAGTTTTCGTTCTTATTTGGGGAATATCACGGATGAGAATTGTCATAATTCCGATTATAACTCCAGTTTCTTCATTTGTGGTTTGACCTATCTTAACTGCTGTTGCTCCGAGTAACATACAATGTATACTCTTATTTAGGGCGTATCACGTCGGCTGTGCAGTTGTACCCGTATCGCAAACATAGATTGAAAAACTAAAGGCGAGTTAAATGTGTTTGTCTTAAGTCGACCTCTGTGCTCACGCAGCAGATGTTCTGTTTGTTTATTTCTATAAAAAGTTGATTGCTAAAAATGTAACTTCTAGATATGGACACCGCAGTTAATAAATATAAAAGAACGAGCAAATTTGAATATGTATAACTTTCATATTAATATCTTTAGACTTCCCTCATAGAAGAAAAATCCTTACGTAAATAGGCACAAGAGATATAAAACTCATATATTGAATATGGGATTTATTTCTTATCTGAAGCGAGCTCTATACCAAGGCTCTCAGACATAGATTGGCATTAGGCGTATTTTTTCCAAGAGGTTGTATCCACATGATGTATGACCCCCCCCCTTTTTTTTTTATAGCGAACGTGTTTTTTGTTGGCAGATATGTTCATTAATAAATCATCATCGTTCAATAATAAGTTATCTTAATTATTAGCGTAAGAAATATTGAGTGTGAAATTTCTGGACATACCAATAAAGGGAAAATATCTGATCTGGGCATCACATGAATTTCACTAGAGATTTTCATTCTATTAATATCCTTATATATTTCGTAATTTACTAATTTTCTATCGCACAAAATTATGCATGGAATGCATACTTATTTGAAAGTATATTCATTCTGCTAATGTTAAGGATATTCAATTAGATACTGTTCTCCCCACCTCTCCCGAAGGAATGTACATTGTGAAGTATGGTACCAATCGAAAAATTTTATCGAACCCTTTAAAATGAAGGGTAACATGCTGTAGTTATAATAACTTGGACATACTATACCAACCTTTCAAATTTTTTGTAAAATTTGATAAAAAATGAATTCTGGTATGAGAAAGACGAGTGGAGCCACAATCAGTTAAAATATTTTAAAAGTTCTTTCAAATTGGATTCTTAACGCTTTACAACATAGATGAAACGTGTTTAGGACTTTGTTCATTCTGTCTGCCTGTCTGTCTGTCTGTTTGTCCGTTAGCATGATAACTGCCGTAAAAATAACTTTATCAAAATTAAATTTTAGTATGTGGTTCAGAGGGTCTGTGCGAACTATGGGAATATAAATGAATAATATCACCCAATGAGTTTTGGACTGAACCCGGTTTGTAAAAATGAAATATATTGAACCCAATGGGACCTAATTTTTCAAACATTTTTTAAGCGGCTTTTAAAATTCGTAAATTGCTTCGAAAGTTTTAGGAAATATTCAAATTATCCCTTAAAAAATATGAAAAACATTTCAGCAAAATATGTTCGGTATTTTTTTAAATAAAAATTAAAATAACAATCAAACCCATATTATATGAAGAGATCACGTGACCCACTTCAAAATAAAATATGGCATCCATCTTGTGTCAAAATCGTGATTTTTAAAGTTCTCTTTAATTTTATTTAGTGTTGTGTGCGTCCTAAAACCGCTTTATTTTTGCTTAATTTCTGTGCATCTACATTCTGAAACAAAGTAATTACAATATATTTGAGTTTAAATGATCATCCAAATTTGATTATTTCTGCAACGAAGCCTGATTTTCATTTATGAAGAATGTAAACACATAAAGATGTAGGATGAGTTTTATAAGAATTGCTGAATTTCTTTAACATAAAATTATATAGATCTTTGAGTCTGAAATATAGCTGATATGAATGAAACATTCATTGATTTTACATAGAGAACAGACGATTTTATAGCAGACTTTTTCGATGAAGTTTTAAGCATGGAGTTAAATTATGTTTACCTCCACAGTTTTATGTTTTAAATAAAATAAATTATTGTAGTATTGTGATGAATGAAAGGAATGGAATAAAAGTGTATGAATGAAGTATTTACAGCTTTTCCATAGAGAGCCAGGCGATTTATATTTCAATGACGTCATTTGAATAAAGTTCATTTTTTTTCGATGAAGTTTTAGGTTTTCAAATATAATAAATTAATATAGTATTGTAATAATTTCAAAAATATTACCTCTGGATGTATCGCATTTTAGAGATGTTTAAATAAAATAGCATTGCAGTTAGAAAGTGTTTCCCGAGGGATTGGTTATATTCCGTAGATCCGTATTATGTTATTTTAATTTTATTTTCTTTATAATGTATTGCACAACTTAACCTTTTGGGGTACCATTATCATTGCTTTCTCATTTTTAACATTTCATTATCGATTTTTACTTTCCTTATATACATAATGTATAAGGAAAGTATTGTGACGGGGTCGAAAATTCGAATTCGAGTTTTCGACGGGAGAGCACGTTTCAAGCATCCCTGATCACAAATCAAACATTTTTGAAGTGATGTCTGTGTGTGTGTATGTGTGTGTGTGTGTGTGTGTGTGTCAGTGAGTCTGTGGAGACGATAACTGACGAACGAATGGACCGATTCGAACCAAATTTGGTACAAAAATCACAATCCGTAAACACTGGAAGCCTATTGTTTTTATAGGTAATCGAATGTTCAGAACCCCCTAAATTTTCGAATGAAATTTTGAAAAAATCGTCAAAAAATCAAAACCCCTAATAAAGTTACGCAAATAGACATTTCTTATGTAATTTTTCATTAGAAAACGATTGGCATAAATTTTAGAACGCTACCATGAACCATTCTTGAGATATTGTACATTTTTCAAAAAAATTATGAAAAAGTCACATAAAAAAAAATTCCTATTGAGAAACATTTTCACTTTTCATATGTAATACCATGCGATAAATTGAGTGACATCATTCTCGTGGATCTAGCTCGTTCCATTCATGAAAAAATATACTTTGAATAATACTTTTGTATTTGAACGCCAATAGTCATTTATCTGCTGTAAGAATAACTTTTTTCTTAGTGCATAACGCTTGGCGAGATTTTGGCGACGAATTTGGCAGAATGTCGCCAACTTGGCGACTTTTTTGAAATGTTGCCAAATTAATGAAAATCTCGCCAAATGGATAAAAATGATGCTAAATCAATGAAAATGACGACTAATTGTCGAAAATGCAATATCTTGGAAAGAATATTAGTATCTACTATAAGAAAAACCTATTTTTTTACTGTAAAAGTAGTAAATTCATTACATTATATAAGGAAAGTCATGTGCTGCCCACATCAGATTTTTTATGTTATTTTTATCACTTTCCGAAAATAATTGTGGCTTCTTGATAGGAAATAGTTTCATAAAGATTAAAATTCCACTATAACCCTTAATTTTAAGAAAAAATTGGAAAAAATAGAAAAGCAATGCAATAAAAATTTTTTGCACCTTTTTCCATTTATGTCTTAAAATTTCAATTGTTACCTATTTCTTTTTTATTTATGTTCAATAATTTTTGCTGTAACATCAGCAGGATTTTTTTGTGAATAAAAGGGGGACACACCTTTATGATATAAGTTGTAGGAAGTTTTAGGAAAACAATTAATTTTCAACGACTTAATAATATGTTATTTTTCATACAATTTACATATAAAAATGTAAGAATTTAAGCAAATATTACCTCATTTCTTAAATTTCGTAGAACTAACTAAGTGTTGAGAAATAAATAAAATGACACGGTTCTGTTAAAAATGTAGTATATTGCATACAATGAACGATTTATAAACACAATTCCTCTACGCATCGAATAATACTCAAAATCAATTGTGTCTGTGTCGCAAAAAAAGTCAAACTCTGGGTGAGTTTGGTTTATAAGCTCAAAGAAAGAGGCTGCAAAATTGATTTTTTATGGAAACAAAATACAGTGGTGCTCAAATACATTCCATTATTCCAAAAATATTCTATCAAAATATCAGTATTTTCAAAATAAATGTTTAATTTAGTGTAACAAACCCCAAAGTTGCATCTTATTTTTAGTGCATTGACACTTATATTAAAATGTCAAGTCTTATCTCCTTCAGACAATAGACAGTTTTCTATGTCATCTCGAAATTGAACAAAATATATTTTTTTTAAATTATATTTATTTTAAAAAAAATATATTTATTTTAAACTATTTATCTCATAAAATGATAATGTCACATATCCCCAAAATAATAATCTCTTTATCATAAAATACGTAATAAATAATAATGTCACATATTTCCCTTTATTATTAAATATTTAATAAAATAAGAATGTCACATTTCTCATATCGGAATGTTTCACATAAGGACATTCCTACATAAATAATTATTATGAGTTACTGCATGCCCTTCTCTTCAATATATACATTAATACCAAACACTTTCCCTTTAAATACACACATTTAAATATCCCTTTAAATGTGTTACTAGCCGTTTTCTCCATAAAAGTCAGTGATGTGGATGATTTGCAACTTTTTTGAGTACTGCTGTATCTCTAAAATATTAGAGGAGTGTATTTTCGTGTGCATAGGTGCGTTTTAGGGAATTATCGGAATTATACGTTAATTCGAATTTTATACATCACTGGGACGAAATTCCCGGCTTTGTCCGGGTTCTAAATAGGCGTCTATTACAAACAAGCAACCACTGTTAAAATAATACGTACGTTTGAACGCAATTTAAATTGGCTTAGATCTAAAAATTGCACAAATAAAATCGGACGCGCTTTTAGTAAGAGCAAAAAATATGAGAATCGCAATTGACAGTATATTCAGCATACAGCTCATGAAACATGTGGTAAGGTGATTTCACTGAAATCCCCATGCACATTTATTTTAGCCTATCCCATCCCATTCTTTATGACAAAATGGGTGATTTCTCTGTTTCCATTTTGGAGGAATTCCGAGCTGTCCCAGTGCTTGCGTGATTAACTCAGAAAATCAAAAACATGTCTAGGATAAAAAAAATATAATTAATTAACAGATGTGTTTATGAAATTACTTTTTTCCAGAGTAATAAGTGATTTTGTACGCAAGTGCTGAAGTAAAAATGGACGATGGATGGCAAGTCGATTTCTGTATATCGTATAGAAAATCAATGAGGTTTGAAACGCACAAAAAGTATATATGTTTCAAAAATTCACCCAAAATTGTCTAATAATCGTATGGATTCCATTAAAAATTTGTTTAAAAGATATTTTTTCGGTTTCTTTGATGGTGTCAAGATGAAAACGCTGTGATAATATAATATTGTAGATCGCTAAGGAATTGATATGTGCGAATATCGGCCAATATCGTTGTAAATCGGGCAAAAACATAAAATAACTAAAAAATTAATTCGAACTTAAAAAGGAAATAACGCCAAGGTGCACCTAGTCGGGCCCTTAAGTAACTGTGTACCAAATTTGCTAAACAAATAGTTTGAAATCTTTTAAATTCGCAAAGTTTTAGAAACACTTAGTTTGCAAATAGCTTTTTTTCGTCGAGTCAAAATGTCCGACAAGACATTTCATTAAGGACCTGCTCTCGAGTATCGTCTGCAACGGCTAAGAATGGATAGATTTGATTTGATGAAATGCCAGAAAAAGTTCAAAGTCTTTAAAATAAATCGAATTTTAATTCGAGATGCATTTTACGGGGAGTTGAGGAACGTCTGTAGCAAAACTTCAACGCTGTACAACGCTTCAATTTTTCGTTACAGATGACATATACAGACACTTGCACACACAAATATCTTCTCGTATTATGTCAGAAGAAGATATTGTTCGCAAGAACATTTTCAAATTACAATTTTAACAGCAACAAAAACAAGAAAGATCAACCATGCATAAAGCATTGATTATGAACGCTTTCCAACTGAAATGCAATTTAATTTTAACATCTCTAAAATGCGATACATTCAGCAGTGATATTTTTTAAATTATCACAGTACTACAATAAGTTATTTGTCTTAAAAACTTAAGACCATGGAAGTAAAAGTCCTTTAACTCCATGCTTAAAACCTTATCGAAAAAGGCAATGCTATAAAATCGTCTGCTTCTCTATGTAAAATCAATGAATATTTATTTCATTTCATATCACGTATACTCCAGACTGAAAATCTAAATAATTTAGCGTTAAAAAAATCAGCGATTCTTATACAACCCACCTTACAGCTTGATGTGTTTACATTCTGCATGCGGTAAAATTGTGTTTTGTTGTAGAAATAATCTAAGTTTGATCATTTAAACTAAAAAATATTGTAATTACGTTGACGCAAAATATAGATGCACAGAAAATATGCAAAAATAAAGCGGTTTCAGGACGGATGCGACATTAAATATAAATTTAAAAGAACTCTAAAAATCACGATTTTGACACTGAGAAATAAGGTGGATGCCCTATTTTATTTTGAAGTGGATCACGTGATCTCTTCATATAATATGGGTGTAATTATTATTTTAAATTTTATTTAAAAACTACAGAACATATTTTGTTCAAATTTTTTTTTATATATTTTATGGGATAATTTGAATATTTCCTGAACTTTTCAAAGCAATTTGCGAATTTTAACTTTCCTTAAACAATGTCTGAAAAATTAGGCAAATATATTTCGCTTAATTTTTTTTATATATATTTTATGGAACAATTTGAATATTACCTAAAATTTTCGAAGCAATTTGTGAATTTTAAATCCGCTTAAAAACTGTTTGAAAAATTAGGTCCCATAGGGCTCAATGTATTTCACTTTTTCAACCCGGGTTCAATACAAAACTATTTGGGTGTTATTATTCATTTACATTCTCATAGGTTCCACAGATCGTCGGAACAACATACTAAAATTTGATTTTGATAAAGTCATTTTTACGGCAGTTATTGTGTGAACGGACAGACAGACAGAATGGCCAAAGTTATAAACACTTTCAACTATGTTAGAAAGTGTTAAAAAATAATTTTAAGATCTCCAGAATACATTTTGAATAATTTCAGACAGCCTGGGTCAGTCTGTGCATACGGGAGTGTATGTGAGCGTGTGCTCCTGTATGTGATGTTTGGTCATGATAATATACAAGTAGGCTTGTATTGCTGCAATATTTTAGTTATATTACGTTGAAGAACCCCTCGTCTGGCCCGAGGGCTTACAACTGTTTGAGTTGTCGAAGTTATATTATGTGCAAGTGATTAAATAAATTAGATATTATTAAATCTATTAGATATTATTAAATATATAGATATTATTAAATATATAGATATTATTAAATAAATTAGTTAGATTATGTGTAAAAATTTAAATAACTATATTGTTTTGAAAATTAAATATAATTATGCTTTATTAGAACATGAATTACTCGAGAATTTTTAATTTTATTGCCCGCTCTCTCGAAAAAAATGAGTATGGATAGGCAATACAAAACTAATAGTTTTATATTCTTTACCAGTAACTTGTTAAAAGTATTAAAGTTAGTAAAGTATTGACGTTATTGTTAAAAGTATTGACATTTTTGCAGACATTGGCGTCCAAGGACGCCAATGTCCGCAAAGGGGGATCAAACTGTTTGGGATAGGGTATGTCAAATGCCTGTCTTTTTGAGAGATTCTTCATTTGGGATGGACTCTGTCCCACCCGTAAGCAAAAAGTTAATGGCTTAATTGACCAGTTGATATAAATTATTATTTTATAGTATTAAGAATATGCATAATCATATGCATAGTGATATAGTCACAATACTCGCGTTTAAGGGGCGTTCCTGAACTTTCCGCTCTAATGGCGGATAATAAATATTATTCATTGATTAATAATATGTAATAGCGGATATTTGTTATGGGAGCAACGAAACTTTCTATATGCCACAATTTTACGAACCTCCAAGAGAACCAATAACGTCAGTTCTACCACGTAACTGGCTTTAAATTTCTTAAAATTTTTGTACAGTATACAAGACATTTTAATGACCAAGTTGATTTTATAAAGTTGGAATTACTGAAATTATGAAATTCTTTTCCAATCACGTTTCGCGAGAATGGAACGTCTAGTGGGCTCTAAATGTGACACTTACTGTGTGCATATTTAATAAAAGCTCTGAATACAAATATTAGAAAGCGTTTCAAATTTAAACATAATAATAGGCTACATTTTATAGAAATTGCGATATATAAAATAATATTTCTTCTCTGATCACTGTATGTTGTCTCACTTTCAACGTTTCAGACATTGTAAGGTAAATCTCAATTCATTATAGTATTATTTTTTCCATAGTTTGAAAAATAGAAAACAAATGATTTCGGTATCAGAAACTCGCATAGTCGAGTTACCACAATGAAGCAAAAAACTTTAAATAAATTAATTGATAAAATATTATAAAAAATCATCTGCTATAACTATAAATTAACATATCTCAAGGATGGTTGATTGCATACCAATCGTATTGGTATACTCGTATACCAATAAAATGAAATAAAATTTAGGACATTTTTGTGTGTGTATGATGATAGAGAAACACATTTTACGTAATTAGTCGTTCTAGTGTTATAGCTGAAATATGTTAGAACAAAAAAAGTCTGCGATTTATACATTTTTCGTACAAAATTCCAAGAATTTAGATTTTTTTTCTTTTAACTTATAGGTCAAGTTCCTTGTGTATGCAAAGTTTTAAGCTTCTATCTTCAGTCTTTGTAATATTGCAAGTATTGGGTTGTTTCAGGCTGACGAGCATTTAATGAGCATGAAACCGGTCCATGCATGCTGTTATCTGGAATGGAAGCATAATCCTAATATAAGAATAACTTGCAAATGAAAGCTCATAAAATATACATTTTTTTAACTTTCCGATGCTGATATTGATAAAAATATGGCTACGTCCACTTGAGATATTTCTCACTTAATGCAAGTTAACATGTTTAGCTCCGACAAGACAACTTTAATGAGTATTAGCTGTGTTCTTCTGCAATGAAACTATTTGATTAACATTTGTAAAGGCGCAAATCCGGCACTTTGCATCGTTAAATTGAGGGAGACACCATACAATGGGAATCCACTTGGCGAAGATTTATGAGACGCGCCAAATGAGCTCCTATTTCAATGGAGCATAAGTAGCCAATTTCCTCAAACTCTCGAAGCAGGTCCCAATAGTTTCCTTTTATGTTATCTTTTGAAACGTTTGGACAGAAATAAGGATTTCAATAACTGGCCTGAATGTAACTGATTATAAATTGTAAAGAGTTGAAGTTTATTTACGGACAAAAGGTTTCAGAATGGATAAAAATTTATTTCTCTGCGTTCTCTAATGGCTACAGTGAGTTTTAATTTTCATAGTTGTGCAATTTGGAAAAGTTTCTGTATTTTTGTGAAACAATTTACTTTTATTAGAATTTTTACTTTGGGATAATATTATGGTAATAAGAATGGATCGCTTTTTCGGAATTACTTCCTGGACACTTTTGGAAGTGTATCTCACTTTCATGTATACATGTATACAAATTCGCTAAATTGATATCTAAAAATAAATTAACTGGAGTGAATCTCAACTTGACTTTTTCATACCAGAATTTATTATTTTTTTCAAATTTTACAAGAGAAATTTTAAAGAATCGGTCCAAATTATTACAACTATAGCGTATTACCCTTCCCTTTAAAGGACTAAAAAATCCGTTTGATTGATACCGTACTTTACAATGTACCCTCCTGAGGGGGAGGGAGGAGAACTAATGACTTCATGAACAAAAAAAAAAAGGTATGGCGGATATTTTTCACAACAATTTTGCTCGAATTAAAAAAGTTCTGTCTAGTTCTGGATGTTTTGATAACAAAGCGGGATATAAAGTTTAATGAAAATACTTGAATATTTGTGGCAGCTATCGGTACACAAGAAATCAACCTCAGACATCAGACAGACAGACAGACGGACGGATATCACTTAAAATCTGGCCAAAACGTGTTTAGGGTCTTAAAACATGTATTAACATCGAAATTTCAAAACCGAAAATTTTTGTGAAAGCAATACTTTCTCAATACTACGTATGATAAAGTAAAAATCAACTATTTCATTTTAAAGAAAGTTAGCACAGTACACATTGGTAATTAAACTGCATTCACAATCAGACCCTTTGATTAACATTTGTAAATGTTCAAATACGGCCATTTTCATCGATAAATTGGGAGAATCAATTGACTACTTAGCGAATATTGATTAGATGTAGCAATCAGCCCGATTTTAATAGAACTGAAGCAGCTAATCTTCATATACTCTTAACGCCAGTATAAACGATTCCATTTTATTTTTTTAAGCATATTTAAAGAGAAAATTTGGAATTTAATAAATGTATGGACGCGTTCGATTGGTAATGGACAACATAGTTTGTTTTAGTTACAAAAGCTCTGAACAATGTCAAAATTCTGTCTTTACAATTGTGAGTGAGTTATTTATATTTTCCTCTATTTAATCGCATAGTATATGTTGTTATTGTGGTTTTTTAATGACCGGGCACTTGATTATCTAATTATTCACCCATTTTTTGCGACAGAATCATGAATCATTTTGCCGTTACATGAGGTGCCCTGGTGCACCACAGTGGACTGATTACATAACACCCTCAACTGACACTACAACGTCCATGCCCGTAGATGGAACGGACCTGTTGTGATTATTACCTATAACCCTGAACTCGAGAGAGCAAACGCTGGCCTTATACCTCTCAGCTACTGGGCCGTCTCATAGAATATATGTTTATGTGCATATATTTCAAGCAAAACAAACCAGTCCGACCCCTTTTTTTCTATGACATTTTCCCTACTTAATATGAATAACACTGCTGGAAAACACGACTCTATTATCTTAACAACACTGCTCGAATTATAATTTTTTAGATATTCGTTAGCCTTTTCTCCTTGTGGCCACATCATTTGGCATGGGGTTCAGGTACTCCATCCTTGCTCTCATTGGATGCTCCTCAGTGCGATGTCGCATCTTCGCATTATTGGCTCATTTAGTTTCCAATGAAGCTTATTTTAAGTTCTGACTCTAGGATATTTTGGCCCAACCACACCTGCAATTTGTGTGACCTGTATTTACTGGAGTCATGACTTTCCGGGCTTTAATTAATCTCGCAAGACTTCAAACAATAAATCGAACCATCCTTTCAAATATATTTTGCTAAAATTGAATTTATTACCTGTAGTCTGATCCCTATAAATTGGTTTCAAAATTTAGAAATTAGATAGATCAACATATGGTTATTTGTTGAAATATTATATTTCATCCCTTTAAGAAAATAACTGGAGCGTGAATCCTTGATCGGTAGTAGGTGTTTATTCGGGGAAGTTATTATCTATTGGTGTGTAACGTTTCGTGAAATAAGAAGTTAAGTAAACGGAATCCTGTGATCTAATCGTACATATCCTCATATGTACTTAGGTATTTAGGGAGGATTAATTAAAAGTTATCAATTGCGAAGGATGCGTTGAATTTATTTACAGATAAAAGGAATGTAAGGATTTTAGATAGAATCGAGCATTCTTTGTAGATAGAAACCGGCATCAGTTCTCTAGTGGACATTTTTTAACGCCGGTCATCATGGAATAATGGATATCTTCAAACGGTAGCAAGAAAATTTGCTACTTACCATCCTAACTTTAGGAACGTCGATATAGACGGGTTCTGTGTTTATGAACTTAGCCGCGTTAAGCCTGAGCTAAATTTTTAAGTGTTGAACTTATTTACAGATAAACGGAATGTAATGATTTTAGATAACATCGAGCATTCTTTGTAGATAGATACCGGCATCAGTTCTCTAGTGGTGATTTTTTTTGAGCTCGTCAGCATGGAATAATTGATATATTCAAGTGGTAGCAAGAAAGTTTGCTACTTACAATCCTAACTTTAGGAACTTCGATATGGGGGGTTCTGTGTTTATGAATTTAAAAGTTGCAGCCGGATTACGCTTGAGCTAAATCTTGAAGATGCTAAGTGTGCCGGAGTATTGAATGTTGAAGATCCAAACAACTCTACTGGCCTGAGGGATTTCAGCAACTGTTTGAGTGGACGGGGTAGTATTGAATATGTTGATAAAGGTTCCTAAAATTGTAATTCTTGTTTCCGTTGCAGGTATCGGCTGTAGAATTCTGACGAGTATATTAAAGCGCGAAACCGATAAATAGATGCTGTTATCTTCAAAAGGAGTACGACGGTATCTTTGGATCCTCTCCCAGTATGCGTGTTCCGTGAGTATAATTTTAAGTAGATTTTAAGTTGTGAATTGCTTCAGGAAAGGAACGAATTGTTTTTGCATCCAAAACATTTGTGGACAAATTAAAATCTATGCATTTTCAAGACTGACGACTACGAAAAATTAGTTTTGTATTATGTTTCTTAATTGGTCTGATTTGAAAGTTTAGGGGGGGGTGCAATTCAGTTTCTTAGAAACCATTCAACCGAATGAAACCAAATGTGGCACATCTATAGAATGTTACACGAAAATGAAATAATTTTCAGAAAGCTCGTCCGTATTGAAAACGGTACAAGCTACCGCATTTAGCACTAGATTGAAATAGACTGGGACTCATACGATTGACACGTACAACTTTTGAATGTTAAATGGATCTGAAAAACTTCGTAATTTTTAAAGTACACAGAAGTATCATATACTGTACGTGTATGAGGAATTTGCAGTCTCTTGTGATAACTACGTAATTACTAAATCGATTGGAGTTGACTGTGGTTCAAAATGAAAATGTTTGCTACGTGTATATAGAAACAAATATGGTATGGCGTAATTTCCATACACGATTTTGTGCATAGTGAATAAATCATGCTCATAATTTTTATCCGATTTTAATAAAATTTATACGTTAAGTTAATTTAAAGAAAATTTTTAAGAAAATGCAGTCAGAATTTTCCTCAAGTGACTATAACTTGGCAAAATCTAGTTATGTTTAAAGCGAAATGGGTGTGCTACAGAAAAACAAAATTATAGACGATATAGACGTGATAATGTTATAAATCTCACAAAAACATTAATTTACTGATATACAACCTGTTTAACAATATTGTTTTTTGAACACTTAACTCTGGATTTATAGAGTATATTGGTGCTGCAAAAGTAGAAAATTTATACAGTATTAAAACGTATCCAATGATGTACGTATATAAGCATTTATATTAAAAAAATAGATTTCTGGCGCACAAAGTTGTGGTTTGCTTTAAATTTGAGGTACAGATCTCGAGAGAGCAATAAAATATTTGAAGAAAAAAAAATATGTACAATGTATCGTCATGATTTCTTTGTTCTTACAACGTTATCTTTGAAATGCATTGCATTAGCGTGAGAACCTCGCTACACAACTATGCTATAGGAGAAAAGACGAAGTTTGTATGAGCTTTAGAAAACAGATCAGCTGTTTTATTTCTAAACTAGCAGGGTAAATTCAAACTTCTAGATTTTTTATTTATATTGAAACCACATATCGTTACCTTTAGAAATGGGTATAAAATTTATACGATTCTGATAAAAAATACGAATTTAGCATTTCTTTTAAAATTAATTCGTGCCTATGGGTTCGTTTTAAAGAAATGCTTAAATTCCTTCTGCAGCTTTAAAAGGTCATGAACTTGGGCACAGCGTCACCTAAGTGTTTACATAGTGCCAAGCATATCCCAAATTTCACATCGATGTATATGCGATGCATATCATGGACATGCATATCCGATTTGCTTAATCGTGGGGGGAGGAGACTTTATTGGTCTGATTTTAACAATTTAAGTGACTATAGTTAATCGTGACAGCTGAAAAGTTCTTCGGGTACTGTAATTAGCACATATAAAAATCGTGTAAATTGCGACTGGAAAAGATATATAAGTAAAAGGCTATAAATCATAAGCACTCATATATGTTTTGTTATTTTTATACTGTGTTCAACCGTGTACTGTAAATAACTAAAATTTATAGGAATTTTTTCAAGCGTGTATACCCAAATCATGTTAGTAATATTCATGATAACAAATTATGCTAGTAACATAGACTAACATTCAAATCAAAAGTTGTGCACATCGATGTGCGTATATCACCAAATGTAAATTCATCAAACATCTTTTAAATTTTACATTTACTATAGAACGGTCCTTATGAAAAAATAGAATCTGTATCTTCTATTACCAATTTAAAAATTCAAATATGAATACATATATATATTTCTCTAAGGAGAAACAAATGTAGCGCTGGTATCTATCACATATAAATCTCTGTTTATTCGGGGCAATTATTATCTACTTGTGTGCAATGGCTTATGAAATGCGAAGGCAAATAGATTAGATCGTGTTACCTAATTGTAGGGGCAGTGATGTATACTTAGGCTTTTGAAGAGGATTAATTAAATACTTTCAGAAGAGGAGGACGGATAATAAAGAAATTATGGAATAATCATGTATGTCTAATGGAAATATTAGGATTTCAGATACATCGGTATGTGCAAGACGCTATACAAAAGTAATTTCAGTTATAAAATAGACATGAGGCCAAGATCCTGAGTAGAACTTGCACAGGCATCGACTGGTATAGCGTAAATCTAGAGTTGCGGAGCATGGACCTGGAGTGTTCAAACGAAGACCTGGGGTGTTGACGGGTAAGTGCGTAAGTCTGTAGTGTTCACGCGTAAGTTTGGAGTGTTGATGCGTAGGTCTGGAGTATTAAAGCATGTCTTAAGTGGTAGATCATAGGTTCTAAGTCCTAGAGAATAGGTCTCAAGTAATAAAGTATAGGTCTGGATCGATAAAGCATAGGTCACGAGTGGTAGAACAAATTTTAAGTGTTAGATAATAGGTCTCTGGTGATAGATCATAAGTTTCTAGTGGTAGATAATAGGTCTCGAGTGGTAGATCATAGGTTTTGAGTCTTAGATAATAGGTCTCAAGTAGTGTAGTAAAGGTCAGGAGAGTTAATGTATAGGTCACGAGTGGTAGGTAGAGCAAGTCTTAAGTGTTAAATCATAGGTCTTTAGTAGTAAATAATAGGTCTCTAGAGGTAGATAATAGGTCTCGAGTGGTAGATAATAGGTCTCAAGTGGTAGATAATGTCTCGAGTGATACATAATAGGTCTCGAGTGATAGATAATAGGTCTTGAGTGGTAATAGGTATGGAATGGTAGATAATAGGTCTCGAGTAGTAGCTTATTGATCTCAAATGGTAAAGCGTTGGTTTCGAGTTGTGAAGCACAGGTTTTGAAATCCGGACGTCTCGGTTTCGAGTTTCTGCCTGGGAGTCATTTCGACCTTTGGTATGTATAGCAAAATGAAAATTGCCAATTTCTAGTATAGGTAATGTTATTGTGAGTTTTTCGTAAATTATGACTCATTTTCTAAACGATAATGTTATAAAAATCTAATATTTGCAGAGCGTTTATTTTAATCATGCGAATTGCAAAAAAAAGTTATGTATTTCTATTTTTAGCATATACATTTTCTAAACAAATAAGCGTGTATAACAACTACTGTCATTGACACTTTCTATAGACACAAATGCCCCTACAGAGAAGTGGAAAAAAATTTTAGAACCATGTTCAGGAGATTCAAATACCCGTATTTCTGCCAAACACTAATTTTTTAAATTTTGGGTTAAAACAATATAAGCAATATAGCTATAATCTGCTGCGTATCTGAGCCACTGCAACTCGTTTAGAGTCATATAGTAATTACGTTTCGTTAACAAGGTTAGTAGTAAATATGACTAAATCTTGCTTCCATTAGGTATAAGATTAGGATTTACCAGAGGGATTGATTTTGTTAGATGTTTTTATAGAAATTCATTTTTATTTCAGGAAACTCGTGCCATATATATTGCAAAATATAGGTTTTTAGTTGGTAGTATGATAATTGCGTTTTGCCAGAGGTCCTTAATTAATTTATGATATTGGCGGTTTGCCGGGATATTCCAGTGGTTATGGTGAGAATATCGCACGTTTTGGTTCCAAGTTTGATTATCAACACGCTCCCAAAACTACCCCGCGCCTCCGCAGAGTATGGGAATTATAAATTTGTCGGTTTGAAAGTCATTTCTAGAGAGTGGTGGTTCAGGAGAAGGAGAGCACCGACCCTCTGGTTTCCACCAACTCTAGGACTAACTTCCACCCCAATTGGGACTCTCCTTTGGACAAACAGAAGCTGCACTTTCTCTCTCTACTATGGATGTTGGGCCTCTGGGCTTGTTCTGGCTTTTTTACAGACAAGTGGGATTGGCAACAAGAGGATACTGATGAGGTAAGATTTAACGTGATCCTCGTGTGAACAGTGATTTTATGACTGTTAGAACTATGGACAGGTGGATGTGTTGGATATTTGAAAGTGAAATATTTTACTGAATATTATACACCTCGTCGTTCAACCGTCATCGTATCACAACTCCATGCCATCGCACTTTCCCAAAGTATCTGGATAGTGTATATACTGGCATATAGATTTGGTTTATAGAAATTAATGATTTAATATTCTAGCTAATAAAATGTACCTAGTTTCACTGTTCATGGGACAGATAGCCATTTAATTGATGCGGAACGTCTAGTGCATTGTAATATCAGAAACAAAATGGAAAAACACTTCTAAAGGTATACCTTACCTTTACTTTTATCTTTTTGCTTACGGGTGGGACAGCGTCCATCCCAAGCGAAGAACCTCCCAACAAGACACGTATTTGACATACCCTATCCCAAACAGTTCGATCTCCTTTGCAGGTATTGGCGTTCATGGAAATCGCCGGCAGAAACATTGCACCAGCTGCAGCAGGTGCAATGTTTCTGCCAGCAGGTGCAATATTTCTGTTACGTGCAATGTTTCTGCTAACGATTTCCATGAACGCCAATGCCTGCAAAGGGGGATCGAACTGTTTGGGATAGGGTATGTCGAATACGTGTCTTGTTGGGGGGTTCTTCGTTTGGGATGGACGCTGTTTCACCCGTAAGCAAAAGGTTAAAGTTAAATTTTCTGCGTTTACTAGAAGACTTCTTAATAAAAGTAATATATAGCATTTGCCTTTCAATCTGCCAATTTTAGGGCCCGAATATGAATGTTTCCCCATTTAGAGAGAAATAAATGGAGCGCAGATATATATTAAAGATAGGTCATTGGTGTGTACCCAGGAACGTTATTCTCTATTGATGTGCAGTGATTCGTAAAGTAAGGTAAATAAATGGAAACATGTGATCAAATGAAATTCTTCCTCTTATATACAGTTTTGGTGTTTATAGTGGATTAATTGAAATTTTATCAATGAAAGGATTGATAATCAAGTTTGACTAATAAAATCAAAAGACTTTTGAGATTCTAGATACATTTAAGGATAACCGACTGTATTTATATTCAATAATATGATATATTAAATATTTATAGCTGAATTAGTGGGTAAGAAAGATGAGGCCAGATTTTGGCGAAGATGTTACCCTCTTGTATTAGACGATGGGGTTCATATTATATATACATTTAAAAGGGGCAGAGATAAAGGGGGAATGACTTCGTAGAGGAGTTTTGATCAATATATGAAACACATGTGTGTTATGTATGTGGTAAACTGCTGTACTTGACGACAACAGTAAAGAAGCGAGTTTAATGCAATACAAAGTTAATAAAATTATTTTTAAAACGTCCGAAATAGACGCAGTGTCACTCATTTGGACTTCAGGTTTTTTGGACTGTTTATATTGACGAAGTGGCTAGAATTTATTTTCGATGTAGATGTATGTTGCATTGTAAAACTTGTGTTGTTGAGACCCAGACCGTCTGACTTACAAGAAAGGAGTAAGGTAACTGTTTGAACTGCCAGGAAGAGTCACCCAATTTAGACCGGAACCCAGTGGGGGAGGCGTCCACAGGAACCGTACCCTCCTTCCCCTACCACCAACCTCTCGGGAGGACTTTCGGACCCACCTGTTTAACGTGATCGTACTCCGCGTGAACACAGCGTCAGTTTTGGCAGCGGAGGGAATCGAACCCGGGCCTACAGAGTGCAATTCCCGCGCGCTAACCACTGGGCTACCGCATCCATAATGTATAACTTGTGTTGTTGTTGTTGTTGAGACCGAGACCGTCCGACCTACCAGAAAGTGTATAACTTGTGTGTAATTACGTTGTTGAATGTCCCCTTATTTTGCGCTTAAAGTGCTCTTACTTATTGCAGATTATTAGAAGTTATTTAACCACATTGTATTTTTAAACTCAGCTTCGGCTGACAAGTACGAAAATCCTAGGTTATATTCTTGGTTGGTGCAATTACGTTCTTTAAATGACACTCGAAGATATCAACCCTGTGAGTTAGTGCAAAGATGTCGGTAGTCTGAAAGTGACCCTAGTACGACTGGCACGGATTCAGTGTAATCTCGTATATTAAACTCTGATTTCACATTGCGAGGCCAAAAGGCCGTATAAAAAGCTAACCTGGAGGATAAAAGTAGCAGCGGTAGACTAACTGGAGGTAAAAATAACAAGAGGTGGTCAGCCAGATTGTCAATTGCAAGTCAATATGGCATTAGAGAGTGGAAAATGCATAGTCCACTGCGAAAAGAGCTTGCAATTCAGTAGCTGAACGGTAGAGAGTAGACTGGCCAGTACTAAGAACCGCGGTTCGATTCCTGGTTGGGTAAGCAATTGTTAAGCAAGTTTATTCCAATTAATTTCTGCAATTACGTATTTCAATTAATAAAATGTCCAAGTTTGATTCCCACCTTTGCCCAAACTGTGCCCGTATCAGGCGGAGTACGGCAACTTTAAATATGTGGGTCCGTAAGTCCTTCCAAGAGGTTGATGGTAAGGAAAGGAGGGTCCCTGTGAATACCGTCCCCACTGGGTTCTGGACTAAATGGTGCGGTACTTCCCGGTCGTCTAAACAGATACCTAAAACTTCCGGGTGGGTCGGATAGTCTAGGTCGAAGAAAAATTAATACAATGATCTTACCGGCATGCTCCATTTTATATATTAAAGGGCGTGTCCTTTTCATTTATATAAACATCATACCTTTCTTTGGAGGAGGTTGGTTTCAGTTTGCATTTATCATTTTGTACTTCACAGAATTGTGATTGATTTATTTCAATATAAAATGTTTTACTTGAAAATTGAAATCATCATAATAATGCAGCATATAAAATATAGCCAATAAAAGAACAGCACTGCATTAACTAAGGCAATAAGGTGCCAAATATCTTCTTTGTTGGTGTGGTTGTTATCATATTTTCATCCTGAAGGAAGATGCTGTATCTTGTTTCCGAAACCAATTGACTCCCAATTAATTTGATTTTAGCTGTGTTTCTAATGAAAATATTATTTTTAGGCAATTCTTGTGGTATGATAGATGTAGTTTAGGTAAAACGTTTAAGTGAGGGATACACAAAATCGGGGTGCAAAAACAAATATTTATTAAAAGATGCATGGATATATAAATAATTGATGGATATATGAAATTATTATTTATGTATTTTTTCAATAATCTGAAGTTAACCAAAAAATGCATAATAGAAAATGCAGATAAAACATATGTCGTTTAATCTAATAGTGGTGTGAATATACGACGTATAACAGTTATTAATCTCTCATACTTTAGAATATAGAAAGAGAAAGCATTGTTTTTATGAAAAATTTCGATTACTAGATTTTGATGTCAATATCTGTTTCAGAATTTTTCTGATGTTCGCCTGTCTGTCTGTCGTCTGTTTGTGGTGGATTTCTACGATAGCTGGTACGCGATAGCTGGCACAAATATTAATATATTTTACGACATTTTTTATTTATTTATGCTACCAAAAAATTTAGAACTAGGTAATTTTTTTCAATTCAAGCGAAAACTTTAAAATTTAGAGACTTTGCATTTCCTTAACACGGTAGCATAGGACACAATTTAACATAATGCATAAAAGGAGTCATTTATGGTCCAATGTTCACGAAACTAAACAGTATTAATAGTGAAAATTATCCATGATACAATCTTTATATTAGTGTCATTATCCCGCCCTAGGTTTCAAGTTGCACCTCCTCCAAGGGAGTGCATTGTGAAACTAGGTATCAATTAAAATATTTTTCCAAGCCCTTTTAAATGAAAGGTAACGTGCTATAATTGCGAGCATTTAGACTTATGATGCATATTTTTTTAAATGTTTCCTTACTAAAAATTTCATGGCGGTATGACGCATAGATTTCTCACTACAGACTACACACGTACACACACAGGCATTCCTTTGTTGTGTAATATAATAAACGAATGATGTTTGTCTGTTTGCTTGTAGGTTTGCCAGCTTGTTGGCCGCGTAGAGAAAATCCAAGCTACGAACAGCCACGAAATTCGATGCAGATCGACTCATGTCCTGCAACGTTAGACTTCCTTGATATTTTCTTCTAATTCGAATTAGTTAAAAATTATGAGTGTTTAAAGTCGAAATTAGGACTTGCATGTAAATACATTTTATTTGCAAACATAGCTATACGTTTTAATTTTGCTGTACGAACACATTATCGTCGGCATAAATGAGAATGAAATAAACAGTTCCTAAATATATCAAAACAATTCATCGCTATATGTAGTAAACTTCATGTTTTGCTAACAGCATATTTTTATATATTACGTGTAATAAAAATAATCTAGCTCTTTACATAGAATGTAATAAAAATAATCTAGCTCTTTACATAGAATGTAATAAAAATAATCTAGCTCTTTACATAGAATGTAATAAAAATAATCTAGCTCTTTACATAGAATGTAATAAAAATAATCTAGCTCTTTACATAGAATGTAATAAAAATAATCTAGCTCTTTACATAGAATGTAATAAAAATAATCTAGCTCTTTACATAGAATGTAATAAAAATAATCTAGCTCTTTACATAGAATGTAATAAAAATAATCTAGCTCTTTACATAGAATGTAATAAAAATAATCTAGCTCTTTACATAGAATGTAATAAAAATAATCTAGCTCTTTACATAGAATGTAATAAAAATAATCTAGCTCTTTACATAGAATGTAATAAAAATAATCTAGCTCTTTACATAGAATGTAATAAAAATAATCTAGCTCTTTACAAAGAATGTAATAAAAATAATCTAGCTCTTTACATAGAGTACAACTAATTCGATTGGGTGGAGAAAATCATTTATTGCTCGTATCAGTTTTTGTTTTTTTACATGGTGGAAGGTTTGGGGGCCTTTATGATATCAAAATTATAAAAAGAAAATATTTTTTCTTAAATAGAAAAATTTTCTATCAAAAAAAAAAAAAAATTACATTTTTCATTTCACAAAAAAAATGTATCTCGTGAAACATATCACTGAACAAAAATAAAATATAACATTAATCTTGCTATAAAAAAATGAAGGCAAAAAAATGTTGAAAAGACGAATAATAAAACTTAAAACTGTCATATATTTTACAGAAGCTGACATGAATGATAAAAAGTTCTAAATTTCTAAATTTCAAACAATTTATCACAATATGTAGGGAATAGAATATTGTTATTTTACAATCCCGCATAAAAAGAATTTCGATAGAACGTATATCGAACTCATTACCCAACTTGGATTTGCTCCTTGGATCTGTTGTCCATTTTATTCATTTAATTAGGTTCTTATTCACTTTTAATTATCTTAATAAAGTTCAATTATAAAATGCATACCCAGTTTCATTAAAAGGTATGAAAGTTGTCTTCTATGCATCTCAGACAAAAATTAAGACGCATGGAACATTTTGAAAATGTAAAACCTTTGAAAATTCCGTTTCGAAAAAAATGCATTCAACCTTTTGCTTACGGGTGGGACGGCGTCCATCCCAAACGAAGGACCTCCCAAAAAGACAGGTATTTGACAGGTAAAATAATAAAATATCGCAATTATACCCATTATACTTCGAAAACTAACAGCTCAATGTAAAATCCAATTATATTCATTTATCAGGTTTTCATAGAGCTACAAATTCTTGTTCATAGTTTTTATCACCTTTAATTTTTGAGATATAGGCATTACACATTTAAAAAACATAAGAAAGTTAAAATTGGATATGTTGTTCATATAGAAAAGTTGCATGTATTTTAATACATACATTTTTCATAGATTTAAGCTACATGGAAAAAATAAAAATCTGATGTCGGCAACACATAACTTTTATAATGCAATGAATTTACTACATTTACAATAAAAAAATAGGTTTTTCTTATAGTAGATACTTATATTCTTTCCAAGATATTGAATTTTCGACAATTAGTCGTCATTTACATTGATTTAGCGTCATTTCAATTCAATTGGCGATATTTTCGTTAATTTGACAGCATTTCAAAAAGTCGCGAAGTTGGCGACATTCCGCCAAATTCGTCACCAAAAACTCGCCAAGCTTTACTGACGGAGAAATAAGTTATTCATATAGCAGATAAATGACTATTGGCGTTCAAATACAAAAGTATTACTCGAAGTATCTTTTCTCATTAATGGAACGAGTTAGATCCACGAGAATGATGTCACCCAATTTATCGCATGTTATTACATATGAAAAGTGAACATGTTTCTCAATAGGAAGTATATTTTTTTTATTTTATATGACTTTTTGATCATGTTTTTGAAAAATGTGCAATATCTCGAGAACGGTTCATGTTAGCGTTCTAAAATATATGTTAATCGTTTTCTAATGAAATATTACATAAGAAATGTCTATTTGCGTAACTTTATAAGCGGTTTTGATTTTTTGACGATTTTTTCAAAATTTCCCTCGAAAATTTAGGGGTGTTCTAAACATTCGATTACTTTTAGAAACAATAGGCTTCCAATGTTTACGGATTGTAATTTTTGTACCAAATTTCGTTCGGATCGGTCCATTCGTTAGTCAGTTATCTTCTCCACAGACTCACTGACACACACACACACACACACACACACACACACAGACATAACTTCAAAATGTTTGATTCGTAATCAGGGATGCTTGAAAAGTGCTCTCCCGTCGAAAACTCAAATTCGAATTATCGACCCCGTCACAATACTTTCCTTATGCATTAGGTATATAAGGAAAGTAAAAAGGGAATATTTAAAAAGAAAAAAACGTTTACTGATTTTACTTGTTAAGAAGGTTTTTAACAGATATTTTAGGGATTAGAGATAGCTGTTTAGATTAAATTTTGAGATTTAATTTTATCTACAAATGTTATTTACTTTCTTTTAGGAGACTCAAATGAAGGTGAAATATTTTTTCTTAAATAGAAAAACTTTATCTTTCAGAAAAAAAATATTATATTTTTCATTTTAGAAAAAAAATTGTCTTCTTTATTTATAGTGCTACAATTTACGGCACTCCAATTTAGAAGCGTTAAAATTTAGCTTTCGGACCAAGTATTTGTAAAAATTATGCTACAAAACTTTAGTTACACAACTTTTATATTCATAATTTAGTTCTCTTCAATTAACCTTTTAAATACGGACCAGAACTTAAAAATGTACTTAAGTATTTCCTCTTGTGTGTTTTGGAATGGCGCACTGAAGGTGTATTTAGAATGATCGATTGCAAAGTAAATTCAAAACGTGTTGCAAAGGCGACCCATCAAAACATTTCATTGTAATTTAGCGTTCCATAAAATTCTAAAATTTTCTTGTTCGCGAGTGAAACTTGTATTGTTACTTTTATTAAAGTTAATACAAGTAAGTATCCTTAATGTTTGAGTAAATTAATATAAAATAATTTATGTGCAGCTTAAGCTGCTGCTAAAGTATTAAAATTAACATAAATTCGTTATAAGCAGCGTGCAACATAAAATGAATAGTGTCCATCGATTTGAAAAGCAACACATCTGACATGGGCAGCATATGACTTTCACTACAGACTGAAATTCATTTTCTTTTACCTTGTTTTATAATTCGTTAAATTGAGTTTAATATCACTAAATAATACGGATAATTATCTGGAATTACGTTGAATTTATGGTTTTATCTTATGGTTATTTATGGTTAATTTTTGTTTCCATTTGGCGACCGGACGACGTGGCAAAAATATGACGAAATTAAAATATGCCAAGAACGGTTAATCCTAGAGCTACGCGGGGTGGTCCTGTTCCTTTCGTCATAAAAAATTACGTATGAAACAAGCATTTAATTGATACATTTGAACGCACGTAGTTCCTTATTTTAGATTTTGGCAACTCCAATGGGACACTGTTCAGGTTGACCAGATGGCTCTGCCATGTTGAGGGGTCAGTGGATCACATCTTAATCGATGTCGTTACCTAATCTCACCTTCTGTCAATCGTCTCCGAATAGTATCTCTTGATTTATGGCTCATGAAGGATGGCAAACGTCTTTGGCTTATAGCGATGTCATAGGTGTGGACGTGACTGTTCTTCAGACTGCACGATCGACTCGAACAGTTGTCTGTCTGAGGTGTACTCGGCTTCTTCGACGGTTACATGTGCATTCTCTGATTCGCTGTTGCCAACACAGAGCAACTACCATACCCTCCGACCAAGATGGCAACTGATATATGTATTGTACCAACCAGCTTACCTTAGGCCTATGATGTGACCCCCTCTCTCTAAATCCGACAATTATACGTAGCAACTTCTAGTACGTCTCACAGACATCTTTATACACAATTTTCTGTAACAAAGCAGAAAATCCAGTTCAATTGCCAGTGAGTAAGAACTCCGGTCGTTATAAATGCTTCACGATGCGTCGTTCTCATGCGCGTTACATGAGCTCTATAACATCATTGGCCTGATATGCCAAGCACCTCGGCTGTAGCTCAAATTTTTATGAGTGCATATATTTTGTGCAATAGAGTGTATTTTGACATATACTTTTTTTACACCTTTTTATACCGAATTTAAAAAAAGTGTTTAAGAAACGAAGAGTCTTCTCGAAGTCAGGTCTTTCTGAAAACCAAGTCCTTTAACGTTTAGCAATTAAACTCATCATAGTAAATGTTATTCAAATCGATCAATTTGTTTAAGATATACTGAACACACAAAGAATCGGATATTTCTAAATCAGTGATTAATATTTCTGGGTGTTTAAAATGTTTATATTCATCAAAACTCTAAAATTTGACTTATATTGGATTTATGACATTTCTTTGTATTTGTGTATAATGCATCGCATTTTATCTCACACCTTAAATATAACGGCCAGCTCCAGTTTCTGGGAAATTTAATTATATGTTATGCATTGTAGGAAAATAATAAAAGCAGACAGCATTGGTAGGAAATTAGATTATGTCGTTGCTGGAATGAGTATTATTGCAAACCAGTAAAAAGAGATATTGTGTAAAGCGGCGATTTCACCCCCACCCCCCTCCCTTGGGAACATTTTTACTTTCCCTGCAATTTATGGTAATGCATAGGGAAAGTATTGGGATCAAGTCGAAAATAGCAACATGTGTTCTGACGAATCTACACGTTTCAAGGACTCTGGAACCAAAAAAAAAAATATATTTTTAGTGCGACGTCTCTGTCTGTATGTCTGTCTGTGTGTCTGTCTGTGCAATATATGTATCCACTCTAGCTGAAACATGAATTGACCAAATATTACAAAATTTGGTAGATGTGGGTTACCTTTGTCTTGATCGGAATTTGGTACTATTCGGAAGAAAACCTGCCTTCTTTTGCGAAATGGCCCACAAAAAATGTATATATCCACTCTAACTGCAAAACTAATCGATCACATTCCACAAAATTTGTTGATAAGTCATTCACCTGTGGAATACTTTGGTACTGATTAGATTTTGGTCTGTTTCGAAAAGAAAGAACCTGATTTTTTTGCGAAATGGTCTGTAAAAATTACCAGAATCTAAAATAAAAGACTACTTATACACAAGTATATCAATTACATACTTGTTTTTATATGCAATTTTTTACTTAATTTTTGACAGCGAAAAAGATATGACGAACCCCATAACTCTAGGACTAACCGTTGTCGAGATTTTAGTTTCTTCGTATTTTTACCACGTGGCATTTGAAAAAACGTCCAGTCGCCAAATAAAAAGAAAATTTAAGTAAAACTAAACATTCAGTTTGATGTAAAATAAATGTATGTTGTATTTCTTTGCTATTAATCTGAATTTAATGATTTATACAAGAAAGAAAGTGAAAAGAATTTTAGTCTGTAGGGAAAGTCATGTTCTGCTCACATCAGATGTTTTTTCTTTACTACGATTCTACAGAACATTTGCAGCTTGTGCGCTTTCTGCTCTCAAAGAATGCACTATTAATTCTTACGTATTTAATTTTTTTATTGTATGTAGTACAAATGTTTATAAATGAAAAGAACAATGAATAAATGAAAATATATAAGAAAGATCAATCATGCATAAAGAATTGATTATGAAATACTTTCCAACTGAAATGCAATTTTATTTAACCATCTTTAAAATGCGGTACATTCAGCGCTGATATATTTTACATTATCACAGTACTACAGGAATTTATTATATATAAAAACGTCAAACTTCATGGAAAAAATGAACTTTATTCAAATGACGTCATCTAAATCGTCTGACTTTCTATGTAAAAGCAATGGATATTTCATTTATTCCGGACTCCAGAGCTAAATAATTTTGCGTGAAAAAAATTCAGCAATTCTTATGCAACTCACTTACAATCACTTGTTTACATTCAGAATCTATTAAAATTAGGCTTTGTTGTTGAAATAATTGTTGTAGAAAAGTTTGATGCTCATTTAAACTCAAAAATACTCGTATTGTGATTGCGTTGGCACAGAATACAGATCCACAGAAAATACGCAAAAATAATGCGGTTTTAGGACTGATGCAACACTAAATATAAATTTAAAAGAACTTTGTGGGTCACGTGAGTCTCTTCATATAATATGGGGGCAATTATTATTTAAATTTTTATTTTAAAAAATACCGAAGATATTTTGCTGAAATCTTTTTTATATATTTTATGGGATAATTTGGATATTTCCTGAAATATTCTAAGCAATTTGTGAATTTTAACTTCGTTTAAAAAATTAGGTCCCATATACAATCTAAACTCTATAGGGTTGGGAACCCTATAGGGTTCAATGTATTTCACATTTTTAACCCGGGTTCAACCCAAAACTAATTGGGTGATATTATTCTTTTACATTCCCATATGTTCCACAGACCGTCTCAACAATGTACTAAAATTTCATTTTGGTAAAGTAATTTTTATGGCAGTTTTCGTGCGAACGGACAGACAGACAAAATGAACAAAGTCATAAACACTTTTCCACTATGTTGGAAAGTGTTAAAAATGAATTATAAAATGATAAATGTTCTATTTTAAATCCTTATATGCGAATGAAAAAAAAACACTTATCTATATAATGTGCACTGAACTGATTGACTGAGTGAGAGGGCGATGTATCATAAGATAATCTAGCATTTCCACAATAGCTAGAATTTTGACTCGGGTGTTATTATTGCGTTTAAGCTGCGAAATAAAGGAAAACATAATAAAAAAATTGCTTTATTAAAGAGCACTTCAATCGAGTCTTGGTTTGATATTATTCATTCCGTCTCAGCTACCGGGCCAAGAAAAAATTCCCATCTCTCAAAAGTTGTAGTTAAGGTAAACGATGCCAAAGAGTAATTGACAATTTCAAAACCACTTTTTAAAATGGTCGAGCACGTTCGCTCGGGTCAATATCTCGGTGTTGGTTTCTTTCTATCCGTCTCATCTACCAGATGAACAAAACACAACAACAACAAAAATAAAAAAAAAAATGATGTGGGCAGCTCATGACTCTCCCTGCAGACTTATATTCACGTTCTTTTTATTTTAATTAAATTTAATTCACTTTTAATTCAATTTTCGTTCTCATTTGATAACTGGACTTATTTTCAAAGGTGGCGTAGATAAAATACGAAAACACTAAAATATCTCGAGAACGGCTAGTCCTAGTGTAATAGGGTTGGTTTTATTCTTTTTTTCGTTAAACATTACGTTTGAAAAAAGCATTTAATAGATATATGTGAGCATACGTAGTTTTTTATTTAAAATGTTGGCAACTTTTGCGGACCATTTTGCAAAAAAGGCAGGTTATTTTTTTCCGAATCGTACCAAAATCTAATCATCACCAGGGTGTCCCATAAGTGACTTGTCAACCCCGAATTTTGTGAAATTTAATCCATTAGTTTTTCATCTAGAGTGGATACAAGCTTTTACGGGCCATTTCGCAATAAAAAATGCGTGTTCTTTTATCCCGAATCGTATCCAAAACTAATCAGCACTCGATTCGCCCACTAGTGACTTACCTACCAAATTTTATGAAATTCGGTTCATTAGTTTTTGAGTTATAGTGGATGCAATATCTGCACAGACGCACAGACAGACAGACAGACACACAGACATACATACACACAGACAGACATACACAGACACACACACACACAGACGTCACGTTAAAAATAGTTTTTTTTTGTATTCTAGAGGTCTCGAAACGTGTAGATTCGTCGAAAATTCGAGTTGCGATTTTCGGCATGATTCCAATACTTCCCTATACATTATCATGTATTGCAGGGAAAGTAAAAAATTGTAAAATACGGATAAGAGATAATGATGCAATGGTACACTGTTAAAAATAGGTATTCAAAAAAAAGTAGAATGTACTCATTCTCGAGAACTTTGATGCCTATAATAGCTCCAAGTAACCAAGTTTCAACTTTGAAAAACAAATGTACTCATTTTTGAGTATATCAAAGAATTAAATTTTAAGCATATTTAGGTTCAAATTGTAAATATACTATGTACTCATTTATGAGAATGGGAGAATCAATTATAAGCATAATTGTAAATACTATGTACTCATTTTTGAGTATATGAGAGATTCAATTATATTTTTATTTTTCAATTATATTTTTAAACTGTAAATAAATGACGGATGACAAACAGCGCATATGCATAAGACAAACAATGCTTATTGCGTGTCCATATTCTATCTCCACATTAGAGAAAAAACACACGGCCACATAGCACCGTACACGAAATATATACATCTGCCATCGTAATTCTTACGATATAGTTCTTTAATTTCGAGGCTATAACTTTTATTCTTCGAAATATTTGCACGAAAAATTTCAGAATATTAATTGCACATTTATTACACGGATTTTAATGAAATCAAAATGAAATAATACGTTTATTTATTGAAGTACTCATTTTTAAGCAAGTGCGGTTACCTATATTTCAGTATGTCACCTACTCGTTTATGGTGCCATTGTACTCAAATGGAAACGAGTACGTTGAAGTTTTCGATTTTAAGTACTTTATTTTTTACAGTGTATTTTCACAAAACTTAAGCCATTTTGTTACTAAAAATATGATCCATTCCATTTTGGTGCTTAAATTTGAAATAGTTTTTGAAATTAAGTACTTTTACCAAGTCTTTAGGTTGGGTGAAAATTAGCCATCGAGAACACGAGGAGCGCAGGTGAAATGACTAATATTTTTAAAGCAGAATTCACAAAAAAACGTCAAATTTCATTTTATGCGGAATTGTATTACGATTTTTTTTAATCTTAAGCTCACCTGGCGTTTGAAATAATGCTGGAAAGTTTTATTTGCATGCTAAAACATCAAGCCTGCTTTTATGTTTGGTAAGGCTTTAGAGAAGAGACGGTAAGGCTTTAGATAAGAGACAGTAAGATTTCTGAGCGAAAAGTTCTTTCATGTTTTTGCCGTAAAATGTTTTAAAGAATGGTTACTTAACCTTGGCTACGCTATGTTGGGATATATTTTCAGCTATATCTCGACGAAAAAATATTTCTAATAAAATCGCTTTTCTCTGTATTAAAAAAAAACAGTAGGTACCGCTGCGGTTTGACAAATTTTTCGTTTCTTGAGATTCTTTGCTTCGTACCGCAAAAACTATTGCATATAAAAATATTAAAGTTGATACACTTGTAGAAAAAGCTTTGAGAAATATGCTGAAATAAACCGTTTTTTGATATATATTGCAGTTTAAGAAATATTTAATGTCAAAGACAAAATATTTTAGCTGCGAGTTCGCGTCCTGGATAGACTAACAATCGCAAGATCACGAATTTTTGCAGGCAGGTACCTACATGGATGAATTTTTGCGGGACGAAGCGCCTTTTTCCTAATTTCGAAGTAATTTTTGAGTTATTTTACTTTTTATGTACTTCTGAAGTGAACTTTTTTTTTCATATCGGCACGTCTAGCCATGCACCGTAAAAACTGTAGCTTACAAAAACATGAAATTTGATACATTTATAGATAAATATTAGGGTAACACGATGAAATAAACCGTTTATCGATTTAAACTTTAGCTTGGCATGAAATAGCTCGCGAAGCGAGCTCATGATCAAGGAATCCAGTTTTTGGATTCCCTGGACTAAGAAAAACCCAGCTTTTCCCTCCTGCGGAAAATAGGCAGGGTTAGAAAAGATATTTTTGAAAGTAAAATTTTTAGGAAAGATAAATATGAAGCGAGTTCTGTGAGCGCAACCAGTAGCAGGTGAAATTTCCCGAAGGGGATTAAGCGAGCAGGGGGCAGAGCCCCTAGTCATTAAAAATATATTTCTAAATGTCTCTAAAATGTGCTGCAATGAAATTCAAATACTGCCAATTTTATTTTCCCTATACTACATGGTAATGCATCGGAAAAGTATTGGTATCGTGTAGAAAATCGCGAAAAACTCGAATTTTCGACGAATCTACACATTACGGATACGCTAGAGTCCAATAAAGCTATTTTTAAAATGACGTCTGTGTATGTGTGTTTGTCTGAGTGTGTGTGTGTGTGTCTGAGTTTGTGTGTGTGTCTGAGTGTGTGTGTGTGTGTCTGAGTGTGTGTGTGTGCGTGTGTGTAATCTATGTATCCACCCACTATGTATCTATATATTTTTCGATTTTTAAAAGCATTTTTCCAGTTTTTAAGGTTATTTTCTCAACTTTTTAAGGATATGTTTAGGACATCAGCATTCATTTACATCATTATTCTGGTCTTATTAATTATATTCCAATATATCAATAGAAAATCTATATTTCATTCCTTCCTTTTTATTGCCCACTTAACCAATCTGTATTCTATGGTACTTCCAAAGAAATATTTCTTATTTATTTTATGTCCGTATCGTCAAAATTCTTTTACCCAAATCGAATCATTAATGACATCTCAAATAACATTCGGATGCACAAAAGAATATCTTTATTGGTATGAAATAGAATGTTTTATATAGAATTCCCTCGAGAGTGTTCCTTCCACATTTTATGAGTGCATTTGCTAAAATTCAAAAAATGTTCTTTTGAATTCAATATTAATAAACTGCTATTGAAATGCCTCGATTTTGTTTGATGGTATTTCTTGTTTAAGTGCGTCATATAAAAGAATATGATATATATTCTGAGTAAAAGGAATACAATTAAAGGGTATTGTTTCAACTTGTGGATGATAGAAATTACGTTAGAGGAATTAAAGGAAATCAATTTTGAATGTACCTGCTTGATTTTACGTATCAATAACACTATCTATTGATCAAATAAATCTGTAAAATGATTGCTTAAAGTGATTTTGTCTTTTAAACCTACTTTGTGGTTCCTCCGGGAGGGAAAAAGAGGGGGGGGGGGTTGAAAAGTATTCGCCTGTAACCTAGATGGTTAAATTTTTGCAAACTTATTGTATTGAGCACAGGGCAGAACTTATTGAAGCCAAATTTCACTCCCCCCTCCAGGGCGGAGAATTGAAATGCCTCTTCTCTAATCTTTTCTAGACATCCAGAAGCCTCCCAGTAACTTAAGAAACAGGATATTTTCACACTAATAGTAACAATTATGTGACAAGGGGTGGAACAACCCAGAGGTTAGGTCACGGGGCTTGCACTCGAATGACCCGAGTTCAAATCGCGGCTCTGCTTAAACTGCCCCACTGTGTTCACGCGGAGTACGGGCACGTCAAATTTGTGCGTCCATAAGTCCTTCTGAGAGGTTGGTGGTAGGCGGGGGATGGTACGGTTCTTCTGAATGGTGACGCCATTGGGTTATAGTCAAAATTTTGTGGCATATTCGGGCCACCCAAACAGGTGTTTCACACTTTCTGGTAAGTCGGACATTTTGAGTCGAAGAAGAATAATTATGTGGCAGAATTTAATAGTGCCGAATATCAAGTATAAAGTATTATTCTACTTTAACTCCCGTTCGTGACTCTTAGATGAACCATTACAATTTACTTCACTCCAAATTAAACGTCCAATAACTTAATGACTAGAGTTCGCCGAAGAAATCACGATATTTAACATATAAACAACTTTATTTACAGCTAGCTTCGTTGGGAAATCAAAAGACATACACACACACACATATATATATATATACAAATATATTACAAATCTATATACAAATTATTTACAACGCTAGCCTTATAAATTCTACCCGAGACATACAAATCTAGAATGAAGTTCAAACATAACTTTTTACTAAACTGACTTCAGTCTGAACCTATGATGATCAAACTACGACATAATATCTGTACTCGCAATATTGCAGGTTATACAGTGCTTGAAAAAAGTATAAGGACAACATATAATTGAATGAAATACACCTTATTTTCACTTTATCAAAATGAATTTTTGATATTTATATAACATTTACATAACATTTACAACGCATATATATAACATTTATATATATAACATTTACATTATATAACATATACAACGCATAAAACAACAAATATGAACCTTACAAAAGTTGTCCTTATAAAGATCATCACTAAAGATAATATAGAAAAAAATATAAGGACATGTTCTAAATTTACTTAACATTTCTCTTAATAATCAAGAAAACAACCTTTTTTTCCAATCACTTGAATAAGCCGAGAGGTCATCGATGCTGAAAGTTCTTTTAAAGTGTCTATGGAAATGTTATTCCAAGCTTGTTTGATGGCTAACACAAGATCCTGTTTACACTGATATTGTGTGCCATTTTTATAAACTTCTCGGGTTAGAAGGCCCAATACATTTTCTATTGGATTGAGATCGGGACTCCTCGTTGGGCAATCAAGTACATTTACTGAATTAGCTTCAAACCAGAGTTTTGAACTCTTAGAGACTTGTATGGAAGCGTTATCCTGTTGGAAAATATAGTCTTCTGAAGTAATTAGTGGGGCCTCAGGTAACAAATGTTCACCTAACATATCAACATATTTGTCAGAGTTCATTTCTAGTTGATAAAGACTATAGGCGTGTTCCGTCTGCTGCAAAAGCGCCCCAAATCATTACTGTGCCCCCACCGTATTGACGTTTGGAAAAAACTTCTTTGGTTTTACGCAGATTATGCCAAAAATAGCGAAAACCATCTGGATCATCAAGATTGAACTCAGTTTCATCCGAAAAGATTACATCAATCCATTTTGGACCGAGAGAAATGTATTTTTTTGAAAACTTCTGTCTTCTTTCCTTATGTTTTTTTAAGAGACGAATGTAACATTAACTTTCCATACCATATATTCGGATGTTTATTCAAAACATTATGAACTGTTTGTATGGAACATGGTAAGTCCAAATGAATTCTAACTTCATTTGCAGTTTCTTTTTTCTCGCAAGCTCTTCCTGCAACATTCTTTTTTGTCGGTGCATTAGAATTCCTGGTCACCCAGTTCCTTCTTTCATTCCATACATTCCAAGTTCTTTTAGAAAATTATAAACTACAGTTTTAGATCTTTTAATTTTTTTCGAAATTTCATGCTCACTCAATCCACATTCTTTAAAAACAAGAATTTTTCCTTTTTCAAGGTCAGACAGATGAGTTCCTTTTGGCATCGTATAAAAATCGTGAAGAAATGAGGCAAGTGTGAATTTTGTTTAAAAACCCAGCCTTTATATTTGAAATAGTCATTTTCTGTTTTCAAATATGGAAATTTTACTATAATTTTAGATGAAAAAACAGTTGTCCTTATACTTTATTCCAATATCATATGGGTTTCAAAATTATAATGTACACATATACATATTTATTTTTGTTAAATTTAACTAATTTACATGAAAAAGAACTTAATTTTATCAATATTTTTACTTTGGAAATTTGCATACATTTCCGTCTAAAAGATTTCTAGATTTGGCGAGTTTTCGCTTGTCCTTATACTTTTTTCGCTCACAGTAACGCTCTATGCTACCTTCCATGGACGATCAGAATACACACACGCGCGAACTTGTCAGAATGGCAAAGACGCAATTCCAAAGTCTGCCTTCTTATAGACCTGGCCAATCGTGAGTATACTATTCTTCGGAAAGAAAGTTGAGAAGTTTGGGACATAAATTAAAATCAGGAAAGGTGGAATTAGAATAAAAGGATAATAAATAATATAATCCTCACACACGTTTCCCTTTCAGGTTAAAAGCGTCCGAAAGACATTCCAGACCTTCTAAATGCCTGTGCGTTGAAATCTTTTTGTGCGTTTAAACTATCCACCTTGGAAAAAAATATCTTAAATAAACCAATTTTTATAAACACAACTATTTTCTGAGATAAATGTCATACCTTTTCAAAATTACATAAAAACAACTTAACTTGTTGGAATTGAATTTTTAAGAGTGCTTTTACATTCATTGATAGGCCTAAATATTAGTAAATAATATAAATACATGTAAAAATGAATTACTGTATTTCCTAATATACTGTAATCACCTAATTACATAATTCCTATGTCAATTAATCCTCATTATGGGCTGGTATATGTCTATATTGTTAAAGGTCAATTGGTACTGAATGCTGATCAATGATGCTAATTTAATAAATACCTAACGCCACTCAATGCCACCAATCCGACAGTATAGGTGTTAATTAGGCGTTTCCCATCATTAGTTGGCCCGCTTAGTAATTGATGTTACTGATGGTTTCATATTGAACAATTATTGTCAAATTGATGTTTCGGATTATAAAGGTAATTTAAGGTAATTCTGTATAGGGCTGGAGTGTTGTAGTTGGAAGCATCGCTGCCACTTTTTCAAGAAGAAGAAACTATAAGAATGTGATTCCATACCAACTGAGTGTTACGATCTACTTCTATATAGTCACTACAGAAGTTTACAAAGTACAGCACGACGAACTTGCAATTTACCTGTGCAAAAACAGATTGAACGCCGATGAGTTCTAATAAGAATAAAACTGGTCCGTAAACGTTGGTTTCACTATCGGGAGTAATGCTAAGATATTTGGTATACCATTAGCGGATTTTGTTATTATAAACGATGAATATATATATATATATATATATATATATATATATATATATATATATATATATATATATATATATATATATATATATATATATATATATATATCGAACATTATGAAAGAGCCATTAGATTATGATGATAAAGGACACACAGAGAGATGGCATATATAAATACATTATGTTAATTCCAGAAGGATAATGCAATGCAGTAATGGCATAGCCAGGGTGATCAGTAGATAGTATACCCGCCTATTGTGGCCATACAATCAGCAACCGTTCGAGAAACAGATCTGATGAACATGCGGATAGATTGCCGAGGGATAGATGGCCATTTGCCTTCATCAACCTCCACAGGTCATCTTTTGTTTGAGGCGGGGCAGGTCAAAAGACGGCCAATCACGTATCATACTTGCTCGATGAATGAGAGATCTGAAGAAAGTGGAGGCCAAGGCAGCATCTGGATACCTTGCAAGGCTTATTTTCTGATGGTTGCCTTGTGCGGATAGCATTATTTTGCAATCACTGAAGGTAGGGCAGTGCAAACGGCCGATGCTCTCCATCTACATATCGTCGTGCCGTTATTATGCCTCTGATACGAACCAGAGGTGATCGACTATCGAAGCCGATGGCACCTCAAACCCTGATGCTGCGCTGTTAAACAGTGTGACGTACAACAGTCGTCGCAGGTTTGGATCTGTTTCCACGTCGTCTCCAGACTCTCACACGGCGTCTGTCATTTGACAAACTGAACCGAGACTCGTCGCTGAACACTACCCCGTCAATATTCAGTCATCCAAGAGTCTTCGACACTACACCACTGCAATATCTCACATCGGTGTCTTGTCTTCAAGGCCAGTCTTCGTGAAGGGCGATTTGAGAGCAAGCCTCTTTCAGACAATCGTCGAGAAATTGTCCTTGCTGATATTAGAACATATAATATGCCCTGCAAATTCTACAGAATGTTGACAGTCGTCGCTTGTAGAGCCTCTGCCGCATGCCTTTGAATGCGTCGATCGACGTACGTCTGGATGGACCTGTACAGGTCCGATTCATTTGCCCTTTCTCATCCATCTTCTTGAAATCCTTTACACTGTGGACGCATCTACGCGTATTTCAGTGACAATATGCCGGTATAATCGCCCAGTTGTACGTAGGCTTAAAAGGAATTCCTACGCACGATATTCCAAATGCTGAAACGGATTTTGGCCTCATCAGCTAGGCATTTTTTCATTAACACATGCCTTCTGAAATGAAAAACAGCTCGAAAAACGGGTTGTCGTAGGAGACAGACGGAAACAACTGTTAGCTATCTGCCGTTTCCATCCTTTTTATCCCGCAATCCAATCACGTGACCTATTCATTGACCGTGATCATCCATGACCGATTTGCATACATCTGCCAGCTACGTTTGTCGGTAAATTGCATAATTATACGGCCAAAGCTTCATGGTGTTGCATTTTCTATGCCAGGTAGTATATATATATATATATATATATATATATATATATATATATATATATATATACTGTTACGAAGTCTCATACGGCAGTATTAAATGTTTTGAGCTGGGGACGTCTTTAACTGCAAGCTATTATGCTAGCCTACCACACTTTGACCCTCGGACATCGGCATTGTCTAATTGCTAATTTCACATTTTTGTTACAGAACTGATCTGAAACTACTACGAGGGTGACAATGTTGAGGTCAGTTCTCCTCAAACTTGATAATATTGTATATTCTACCAATCTGACAATATTGAAGCGTATATAAGCAATATGGAGCATCGATGTTTTAAAAAGTTTATTGGTTAGAACGTTGAGTAGAACGTCATCCTCCACGTTGTTTTACGGGCACTAAAATAACACTCCTATAAGGTAAACAAACCTACTAAACTATAAAAGTGGAAATCTGTTTTGTAAAATACAAAAAACCACGAGGAAGCATTATTTTCTTCACTTTACGCTTGTAACTCTTGATTGAACTGGGTTGTGATATTTGGAATCTTTTTATGCCCTTCTGTTCTTTTTATACGTGTAAGATTTACTTTAAACCAGGCGGTACAGTTTAAAGTGGATTTTAAAAATTTACAGGCAAACATGTGTATATAAGAATTCAAACCGATATTCAAACCTGGTTTCTACGTGCCTCTAAAGTCTAGAGAATGAACAATTAGGCTACAGATAGAACACCGCTAAGTATTGTGTCCCTAGTAAGTTTAGTATTTCTACTCTGAAAATTATTCTTAGTAAGTTGAAAATTATTCCCACTTCTGATTTTAAGGAAGGTTTTCATCAACATAAGGAAGTTATGATTCAGCACTCTGAGATGTTGAGTCCTTACTTCTAAGAAAGAAATATCGCTGAGGATGCAACACCTCTGAGAATGCAACACCTTTGAGGATGCAACACTTTTGAGGATGCAACACCTTTGAGGAGAGTTCTTAGTACAATACCTCTGAGGAGAGCTCGAAGTACAACAACTCTAAGATTACCTCTTAGTACATAGCTCCTAATTATGCAACACCTTTAAAGATGTCTGAGGGTAGCTCTGAGAACAACATCTCTGGGGGCATCTTTCAGTAGAACACTTCTGGGGGCATTTCTGAGTACAACTCTTGTGAGGAAGCAACACCCCTGAAGATATCTTTGAGAACAACATACCTAATATTAGCTCCGAGAATAACACCTTTGGGGAGGACTCTGAGTATACACGTCAAGGATGGATATGAGAGAATTTAATTCTGTTCATAGAGTAACATTGATATAAAATGTTAAATATCCAATTATGCAATTTTAAAAAAGCATCCCTACATTCAAAAATACGATGAATTCTCAGTCAACATGAATTTTCTTTCGATGATCGTTGTTTTGCTGTGTCACATAAGCTTTATAATAAAATTTATTCGAATCTGTCGTGATTCATTTTACGTTTACTTTTTTATCCCGAGAGACTAAATTTCATTACGCTTCGATAACTTTCAACAAAGCGTAAAGTAAATATCACATATATAGTAAATATGAATAAATAAAAATAATGCAAAACCCAATTCTTATTCGAGTAAAAATGTGACTTTGTTTTTTCTTCTTGAGAAACGTGATGAAAGAATGTAATATGAGAGAAAATGTCATATTTACGCTAGAAGCATTTTCAGTCACCCATGTCATCTCAAAAATGTATTTTCCAGTTCTAAATGGAAACGTACAGATCGTTCGTGAGTTAAAATAATATAAAAAGAGTGATGTTGACGAAAGTTAAGACCTTTAAAATATCTGTGATAATTAAAAGAGAAGCATGGTATAAATGCACTCATATCTATATTAAAAAGTCTGATATCGTCAATACATCATTTTCAGTACACACAGTGACATATCTTCTTTTAATATACATGGTAATTGCAATTAATTTTCACGTTTTAAGATCTTATAGAATTAAAACTTCTGAACGTAGAGCATCCAAGCTTAACTGATGATGTGGTAAAAGAGATGAAAGCACTTTCGTTTGTGTAAAAATATTAGAAAAGGTCACCATCAGGAGGAAAGTGGTTTTTATTGTCAGTAATTAACTTTATAAATAGTTTTACATTTAATATTTAGTTTAACAAATGTTTAAAATGACAACCATTATTTCCTGGAATATGTTGAAAACTGAGTATTTATTGTGATTTTTAAGGTTGCTCGTAGCACATGTAAAGTTTGTGCCTTTTGCTCAGATGAAGTTGACCATTATACTACCCGGATCGAGTTTCATTGTGAATTATGTATACAGATTCATAAAGACTGGTTATCTAAAAATGACCTAACTGCACAATTTTGTCCTAGGTCAAAGTTGCCTTAAGGTCAAAGCAGAGCACACATACCAAGTTATATCAATATAAACTGTTTATTAACAACATACATAACTGCTACAGCAATTGGCTGTAAAATTAAAAAGTTCTGTGCGCACATTAAATTGCACATGCCCATATAGTGACTGAACATGAATTTTTATATAAACTGGGATTGGTGATCATAGTATGAAAGTTGGAATACTAGTAATAATAGAATAGGTGTGCCTCCTGAAATATTTCCGAAGTGGATATTTTTTTATCTATCATTAGTGTATATTATAGAAGATAGTACTATAGAAGTGGATATTTTTATCTATCATTAGTGTATATTATAGAAGATGGTACTATAGAAGTGGATATCTTTTATCTATCATTAGTGTATATTGTAGAAGATAGTACTATAGACGTGGATATCTTTTATCTATCATTACTGGGTATTATAGAAAATAGCACTATAGAAGTGAATATTTTTCGAAAGTAGATATTTTTATTAGAAGCTGTATGGGTCAATAAGATATGTTTATTGTGAGTTCTGTATATACATACTACTTTGATCATACCTGTCAACCGTGCATATTTGAATAAGTTATAAGAAATAAAATAATTTAATGTACATCTCGAATAATTCAAAAATAGTAAGTAACGAAGGAATTTGAAAAATAAAAACGAAGTTCGAGTCGGATGTAACTCACAAATAGTTGCTGAGGAACCACAGAAAAAAAAAGACATTTTGAAATATGTTTGCACTGATATTTTACTGCGCAGAATGGAATGTTTTTATATTTATGTAAATAAAATATAAGAAAATATAAAATGTTTTCTGGACACAGAAACGAATGCATGGAAAACATACTTTTCTGAGAAAGGTAAAAATAGAAACTATTTCTGAAACGTTTCACAGACGGTTGCATTTTGATCATAACTTGTTTTTCCTCCTGGCAAAATATATATTCTAAATAAAATCGCGAATTTGGAGCTTTTCTGATGATTTAAAAAATAGGGTTGAAATATAGTATTAAAAATAGGAATATGTGAAACTACATTTGTCCTATTTTGCTTTTCCGATTGATATCAGCAATAAGCACAATTAAATGTTTCTTCAGTGTTATAGAACGTCTCATCTACATACAATAATGTTCAAAATGTATGTTGAAATGCTACCTGTATTTTTGGAATGAAAAACAAGCAATTTTGCATGTTTTTAAACATTCAATATGTAATACATATATACATACTGGGTATGTAGTACATACTATGCTATAAATGGACATATAATTAAGACATACTTATAGATTTCATTTATTTATAAGCAAGGGAACAAATGCTCTACCAGGTTTACGTTTTACCGCTTTTAAATTTCCAAACATGTATGGAATTTTAAATAATGAAGTTAGTTCTAAAGGCACTTCAAGTACATTTGAAAGAATTGAGTTCCCGAAGATAAATGATCCTTTTTCTTTGGATATCAGTATAGGCAACGGAATCAGAATAATATTCAGATTTACTTGCTAGTACATGGGAATTCCAGAGTAGAAATAACATTGAAAAATTAATTTGATGAAAGAAATTGTCTGAAATTTAATTTATTGGTGAATGTGTTTTTGTTTTTTTTACTAAACCGTAGTTTCAGATTTCAATTTTGGAAACCCAGATTGCTCACTTACTGACCATTTTGTTACTTTTCTTAGGAGGATGTAGATCTTTATCAAAAAATTGGGAGGATGTCTTTAGAGAATTTTATTGGGAGGATGTCTTTATCAAGGAAGATGTATTTATCAAAGAATTGTGAAAGGTTAGTTTTCTCAAAGTTCCGAAAATCTATTTGTTTAAAAATTGAAATGGTTATATAGAAAATGAGAAAGCTGATCTATGTAACTCGCTGACTGGCCCAGTACCCTATATCGACAACTTTCCGAATTAGAAAACATATATTTTATAGCAAAAATAAATAAAACAACAAGAATATATTTCTAGAATATCGTACAAGGAGTAGGACAACCCAGTGGTTAGCGCGCGAAGATTGCACTCGGACGACCCAAGTTCGATTCCCGGTTCTGACCAAAATGTCCCCGTGTTCAAGCGCAGTATAATCACGTTAAATATGTGGGTCAGTAAGTCCTTCCGAAAATTTGTTGTGTGGCAGGGGAAGAAGGGTGCAGTCCCTGTGGATGCCGCCCCCAACTGGGTTCCATTCCAAATTGTGTGGCACTTCCTGGTCATCTAAACAAAGACCTTACATGTTCGGGTGGGCCGGACGGACTGGGTTGAAGAACTTACCGTTGGTTTTGTACAGAACTAATAGAATCCAGAGTAAAAATGTTGCGTTATATTTAACACTAAATGCAACCTTCTGATGTAAGCCTTAAATTTGCAAAATTTCTGAGATTGGAATCAGTATACCTCCACTAGCTCATTTCAGATTTCTTTAAAAGTTTAAAGGAATCATTCAAAGCAACATTTGCCACGATTAGTAGCAAGCTATAATTAACACAGACAGAGACACTTCAAACCTTTATCGGATTATCAGTTTAATATATAACGACTTGAGTGGCTACAGTTAGCTACGTTTGCACGACCCAGATATTGTGCCTTTACCGCATACCGCTATTTAACCATACACCTATTTGCATAGAACTGTGTCTCCTAAACATTCAGCAATCATTTGCGTCTCTTTCGAGAGTTACTTATACGAACGATTTACTATACTAAACACAAACAAAGACACTTCAAACCTTTATCTGATTGTCAGTTTAATACCTAACAATTTGAGTGGCTACAGTCAGCTATGTTTGCACAGATCAGATACTGTGCCTTTACCGCTTACCGCTATTTACTCATACACATATTTGCATATAACTGTCTCTCCCAAGCATTCAACAATCGTGCGCGTCCCTTTCGAGAGTTATTCATGCAAATTTACTTTTGAATTCATATTTGAGGTGAGTTTTGAGGTGGAGTTCGCTGAAAATTAAAAAAAAAAAATGCAGATTTACAATGCCATCTTTACTATTACGAGGTATTTTTCAATTCGGTGAGAGGAGCAGGACATTTTAGATATTTTATTAATTTTGCTACTTAGCTTAACAGTTTACAACAGCCTTAAAATTATAATGCTGTACTAACCCCCGATAGATAACACTTACTGGAAATTTTATGGTTAGTTGAAATCGATAAATAATGAGTGGATATCGCATGCTGTGTTTAAACGGCACTAAGAAATTTTGTCTGCAGCGTTTGCGAGTTATTTGCTTGTGGATACAGGGTTTTCAGGAAAGTTTTTAAGTACCCCGATAAATTTGTAAGTAAAACTCTATAAGTGCAGATATTAAGCCTGTCTACAGTAAAGTTACCATGATGAATCAAATACATGTGATTGCAGCGGTAGTAGTGGGTAACTTAAGGAATTGAGATCATGAGCTCGGATTATGTTCGAGCAAATACATGCGATTGCAGCGCCAATATAGTCGATAACTTAAAGAGTTAGGATCTCGAACTTGGATCATGCTCGATCAAATACATGTGATTGCAGTATGCCACTAGTGGGGAACTTAAGAGTTAGGAAATACGAATTCGGCAACTAAGAGAGATGGACTGAGAAAAGCTAATTACTAATTGCAAAGCTGTAGAGCCTTATTCCAACTAGAATCGGCATAAGCCATTTGTTTGACATAATATGGTTATCGGGATTGGTTGCCTTATTTAGGAATAATACATAAACATATGTCTAGTGTACCGACTGTGTAATTCAGATGATGTACATTTGAATTCTAAAAATAATATTACTGAGTACTTTCATAAGCAGTGGATGTATCATCGTTTTAAACGCCCTGTTGATACAGATTTTTGACAGCAATTTGATCCCTTCCATAAACGCGTTTTGTTTGTTCTTGGTATGGATTTCTGCTCATCAGACAATACTCTATAACTTTTGTAATTGAATTTTTTCGTCTATCGCACTACTTTTTCCAAGTTCGTTTCCCTAACATTTTAAATTCTTTACTGGTGGTGATGCAGTCACGTTAACCGATCAAGTTTGGAAATTTTACTTTAGATAGACTTAATGTGTACACTCGTGAAATATTCCTTAGTTTTACTTTCTAATACTATGCAATATAGTACAGAGAATGTATTGTTTTCAAGAAAATTTTCGAATTTGAAATTTGGATGCCAATATGTGTTTTAAGACCTCCTGAATACGTTTTGACTATTTTTGGAGTGATGTTCGTCTCTTTGTATGCTCGTGGTCGATTTCCTTTGTACACGATAATGACCACAAATATTAATGGATTTTTACAGAACTTCATATCTGGCTTTTCTATCAAATAATCTAGAACTAGATAGATTTTTTTTAATTCGAGCGAAAACTTCAAAATGTATTCGAAATTATATATATTTTTAATATGTCAGCATAATACAAAATTGGACATATTCATACATAAAATGATTTATTTATTACTCAATGCTCAATACTTAATAGTTTCAATATTTGTTATGAAAAATAGCCGCAATACAATTTTTTTATTTGTAATGACATTTGCTTGTATTGACAATTGTCAAGTATGGAAACAATCGAAAAATCTTTTCAAGCCCTTTAAAGTGAGGGGAAACACGGTATAATTGTAATAATTTGGACTCATGATACTGTTTTTGCAAAAATTTTCTGGTAAAATTTGTAAAAAAAAAAAAAGGCTACTAAAAATGAATTTTAGTATGAGAAAGTCGAGTTGAGTCTTATTTCTGTTAATTATACGTGCCAATGTTTTACAACTTCTCAACAATCGGCGGCTTCTTTTAAGATTTTAATCTTTATCAGTGGTGCATTTTGAGCAGATATTTGGCGGGTTATATATATATCTACAATCTACGGAAGGTTCGGAGTTATAATGTTGTCTGAGACGCGTCAGAAGTATTTCAGTTAGGGGGTTGTATGACAGTAAATTCTGAAGAAATAGTTTATATTATACAAGAAAACCTTTATTTTTTAAATTCCATATGACATGATTATTATAAATGGTTTTTGAATTCTATAAAATCGATATTTTTATTTTTTAAACTTCTATTTGTTCGCTATAAGACATAATAATTCTCCTTTTACTCCAATATATCATGTTGTAATAAATACATCTCCATGATGAAAATATTTTAGATATATATGTGCAGACAAAACCAGGCTACTGGGTTTCAAATTTTGAAAACAAACATAGTTTTGTATTTGATAAGAATTCTTGTAACTTAAACCAATCATATATCAATAGATTGTTCTTTATGAAAATAATGTTTTAGAGATATATAGACTCAGAAAATTAAACTGGGATTTATTATACCCCTCCCCTTGAAAAAAGACTTTTTCATCATTATTAATGGAAATTTTAGCATTCATGGTTCGTTAATATAACTTTTGATTAAATTTGTCTGCTCTTGTTTATTTTTCTAGTTTATATAATTGTTAATTTTATTAATGAGAGAAAAGTCGCCAATTCATCACGTACCCCTTCCCTTAATTCTTCACATTATCTACAGGGGTACGCATACTACGCAACCATTCTAGTCTTCAATATAAATTCCATAGTAGTTTGTAAACAATACCATAGTCTTATCTATTTTAGATATACTATGTTTATGCATATGAATGGAAATAGGGTTTACAATATAATTGCCGGTTAATAGGTAACCAGAAATAATTCAATAATCTTTAAGTTATATATTTCTGAGTATATATATATATATATATATATATATAATCCAAGAAAGAGAAGAATTAAAGGAACTTGGGATAACCAAATGCTTTGCATTTAATGGTTGGGGAGGATTGCGACTCCCCCTCCCGTTTAAAGCTGCTTTTCCAGCCTAGGCAAACGCTCACGGTACCAATACAAAGCAAAGGTTGGTCCCCATTGCGTGCTAATACGAAGGCACCCGAATACGGAAGAACAAGACCAACCAAACAGAAGGAAACTGGACCAAAAGTGAATCCTGCCCAACTCGCTATCTTATATATGTTCATCTTACGCATGCGTGCAATCTTAGCAGGTACGCATAAACTTTATTTACTTGCAGATTGAAGAAGTAAACTGTCAAAATCTACCTGATCCTTGAAAATCGATCTATAACAATCCTTTAAGAAATATAAAGGATAATGTTTATATAAAGCCTCTTTTATGATTTTTATATTGCTATTATTGCAATCTTTTTTAAACGTGTTGTAAATTTGATTTCTCTTGAAGTGTCCGAGTATGATGTTTCTGAAAATATTTTTGGTAAGATTTGTTTTCCAATCGATGAGTTGATTGATCTTAATTTTATATAATTCTCTTTTGTCATATAACGTTGTATAATGACCATATAATCCATGTTTTTTTATTGAGATGTCCAGAAAATTTACCGCTTCATTTTCTTCTTTACAATTTTCTATTAATTCCAATTCCGGTGGGTAAAAAGTGAAATCGAAATTGGTGGTGGCTTCATAACACCCCAATAGCACATCGTCAACAAACCGGAAATATGGCATCTCAGACAAAATATGGGTTCCTTTTTCATATGTTGTGAGGTAAATATCAGCCAAGATTGATGAGCAGGCTCCTCCCATTGGAATTCCCTTTATTTGTCGGTAATAATTTTTTCCGTTATATAGAATATTTTCTTTTAATACTAGTTCAATAAGGTCAAGGTATCTTCGATAAGTAATAAAATCCTTCAAATTAAATTCTTCATATAATTTTTTCAAGATTGAGTATAAATTAGATAAATCAATGTTGTTGAATAGGTCGCGGAAATCAAAGCTTTTAAAACATATATCTTTATTACAATGTTTTAATCGATCGATAATTTCTATTCCATTTTTGATCATGACATGATTCTGTTTTTTGATATTTTCCATCACAAACTTGAGGATGTTCAATAGTCGTTTATTAGCTATTGTAAGATATGATCCACAGCCTACGGTAACTGTACGGAATTTTACAGGCTCTTTATGCATCTTTGGAATGAGGATTAAATATGGAAATTTAACATTTTTTATTTCATTACCGATTCGTTTGTACATAGCTTTAATCCTTTTGGATAGAACATTTCCATTATTGTGTAATGGGGTGTACATAGTACCGTCTAGATAGCAGTGGAGAAGTGTATCTATGCAAAACTTTTTGCATTTAAATGCAAAATGTGATACCATCTTGTCTGTATAAGTTATAACAAAATTTTCTTTTACAGTTTGTATAGCTGCAGGTATTGAAAGATTCCTAATTCTGGTATCTTGTCTGATGTAATGAAACTGAATTTCTTTTAAAAAATTATATTTCCATTCTTGAAAGGCTTGGATAGGTAAACTGTGTTTTACTGCTATTTTATAAATGAATTCTTCTAGATCATGATTGAAATTTTCGACTACTTGGTTATATTCTTGTGATCTGTACTATGTACACCCCATTACACAATAATGGAAATGTTCTATCCAAAAGGATTAAAGCTATGTACAAACGAATCGGTAATGAAATAAAAAATGTTAAATTTCCATATTTATTCCTCATTCCAAAGATGCATAAAGAGCCTGTAAAATTCAGTACAGTTACCGTAGGCTGTGGATCATATTTTACAATAGCTAATAAACGACTATTGAACATCCTCAAGTTTGTGATGGAAAATATCAAAAAACAGAATCATGTCATGATCAAAAATGGAATAAAAATTATCGATCGATTAAAACATTGTAATAAAGATATATGTTTTAAAAGCTTTGATTTCCGCGACCTATTCAACAACATTGATTTATCTAATTTATACTCAATCTTGAAAAAATTATATGAAGAATTTAATTTGAAGGATTTTATTACTTATCGAAGATACCTTGACCTTATTGAACTAGTATTAAAAGAAAATATTCTATATAACGGAAAAAATTATTACCGACAAATAAAGGGAATTCCAATGGGAGGAGCCTGCTCATCAATCTTGGCTGATATTTACCTCACAACATATGAAAAAGGAACCCATATTTTGTCTGAGATGCCATATTTCCGGTTTGTTGACGATGTGCTATTGGGGTGTTATGAAGCCACCACCAATTTCGATTTCACTTTTTACCCACCGGAATTGGAATTAATAGAAAATTGTAAAGAAGAAAATGAAGCGGTAAATTTTCTGGACATCTCAATAAAAAAACATGGATTATATGGTCATTATACAACGTTATATGACAAAAGAGAATTATATAAAATTAAGATCAATCAACTCATCGATTGGAAAACAAATCTTACCAAAAATATTTTCAGAAACATCATACTCGGACACTTCAAGAGAAATCAAATTTACAACACGTTTAAAAAAGATTGCAATAATAGCAATATAAAAATCATAAAAGAGGCTTTATATAAACATTATCCTTTATATTTCTTAAAGGATTGTTATAGATCGATTTTCAAGGATCAGGTAGATTTTGACAGTTTACTTCTTCAATCTGCAAGTAAATAAAGTTTATGCGTACCTGCTAAGATTGCACGCATGCGTAAGATGAACATATATAAGATAGCGAGTTGGGCAGGATTCACTTTTGGTCCAGTTTCCTTCTGTTTGGTTGGTCTTGTTCTTCCGTATTCGGGTGCCTTCGTATTAGCACGCAATGGGGACCAACCTTTGCTTTGTATTGGTACCGTGAGCGTTTGCCTAGGCTGGAAAAGCAGCTTTAAACGGGAGGGGGAGTCGCAATCCTCCCCAACCATTAAATGCAAAGCATTTGGTTATCCCAAGTTCCTTTAATTCTTCTTTTTCTTGGATTACATTCTGCTTCGGAGTATAGAGCGGCTTGGCGCCTTTTCCAGAGTAGTGCCTTTGATTTTTGTGGATATGCATAGGAATTCTATTTGAATTTATTTACTGGCTTTTATATGATATATATATATATATATATATATATATATATATATATATATCGCTTTAAGGCAGTATTCCAGGTTTGTAATGATTCTAAAATTCGTAATGCAAACCATACTGCGTGCCGATTGTTATAAGTATTTGGGTGTGATATTCAACTGTATTCTGACTTTGACTATCGAAAATTTCAATCATATATTTAGTTTCGGTTTCGCCTACACCAATTAAATATGAATATTCGCAATTTAGGAGCGTCTACTCAAACTCTAATTTCAAAATATATGTAGCGTTAACGTAGAATAGCTGCATTATACTTTCTTATAAATTAAACTGTGGAGACTGACGGCATATTACCAATTCCCGAGGAATAAAGACATTTACAGGCAACCATCATTATAGAGAGTTACCAGTTGATTGATCTTAGTAACAAATTTTTGAACTTAGTAAGAAATTTTGCAATATATCGCCAACTTGGTGACTTTCAGAAACTGCTCGAAATTTGTAGAATGGTCAATAATTTCCCAAGTAATGTAGTTTTTCGAGAACTTTCCAAAGAGAGAATATAAACGGGTCATCGTTTAGTTAGATTGAGTGGGCATGATGCGATAAAAGTGAATCTCGAAATACGTCAGTGTTTCGAGAACATAATAGTCTGTTTCATGAATTAGTTGAGCATATAATTACTGTAACCTGACGATTGTTCTGTGATCTTGCTAGACCTTGCTGTTTTGTAAATTAGCTGAACAGTTAATGGTTGTTTTATTGTACTTGACAATTGTTTGGTGACTTTGTTAGAGAGCTAAAAAGTTATTAGCTATATATTGTTCCTGTGTAAACGTATTGATACTTTCAATAAAGCGTTAGTTATCCAGAAATGCAGACTCATTTTTGTATCCTGAGAATACACCACGATTTCAGAGGATATGTCGAAACAACATTATTAAAAAATTATTTTTCATTTAGTATATATATAAACTTTACTTTGAAATATTTATCTTTCAGCAAACATGTGTTAAATATTCTCACTATTACTTTGAAGTATTTTTCTTTCGAAAGAATGGTTACCCTTGTTTTAGGGATATATCACGATCCTTTTCCGATGTATTACAAACTTAAATTTTTCGCATCCATCGTTATAATTCTCTAGAGAATGAATCGATTTCTGCAAAACTTTGCATGTCTATTTTAAAGAGTAATCTATTTTCAGCTTGATAAAGGTATGTTTTTAAAAAATTAAATGTAATCATTTGAAGCAATATCTGTCATTGATAGTTTCATCTTCCTATACTATATAATTCTAATCAATAATTGAATCATCACAAACCTCATGACTAGTTTAAATTCGTAACTACCTGTATCTGTATGGCAATCAGTGTTAAAATTAAACACAATCCACCAGTTCTGTTAGAACTAACATTTATAGGTCATTTGCCAATGGGGCATATTTCCATATAGCAACCCTTCACTATAGTTGCTGCTGCATCGCACTTAGGAGCAGCCAATGAGAGATACGGAGGGCGTAACTGGACCTCAGGTAAAATGATGTGGCAACAAGGAGATAATGTAATGAATGTTCGAAAAATTCGAATTCGAGGAGCGAGAGAGAGAGCAGTCAACATGACGATCAACAAGAATGACTGTCCAGTATTGTTGATATTCAAGCAACTGGAGTCTAGAATATCCAAGAGTCCGTTTCATAAGCAATGAAGGTGCAGAAACGTTGAGATATCCAACAAGAATGATTATCCGAAAGTTCAGAGATTGGTGTTTGTAAGCAGTGTAATGCTTATGCTGAAATTTGAGAGTGTGTTAAAAAAGAGAAAACTGACCTCATAATGTCAGAAGAAAAGGCCAATTTTCCAAACATGATGAGTAACAGACTAACAAACAGAGGTATGCGCCAATCTGCGTATATATTAGGCCAATTATTGATTTTGGAATAATATAAAGACCTAGTCTCACACGTGCATTTTCTCCTCCTTAAGCGTTTATTAAAATTACTGTAATTTTAATCTTAACAATAATATGTGAAAAATAAATAATATTTATTTTAAAGTTAAGAATGTGGAATTTAATGTGTAGTGTTTTACTTGATGATTATATTTTAGGAACTCGTGCAAAGAGGTAATGCTGGGTTATTGCGGCCATGATAGTAATGTACAAACTATTCGAACTAATTATAAAATAATAATTCAATCCAAAGATTTATTTATTATATTTAAAAAGTAACCAACTTAATGTTTCTCTTTTTCTTGCACCACAGTAATCACTTGAAGTAATATCTGTCATTGATAGTTTCATCTTCTTATACTATATAATTCTAATCAATACTTGAATCATCACAATACTCATGGCTAGTTTAAATTCGTAACTACCTATATCTGAACAGCATACAGTGTTAAAAATAGACAAAATCCACCAGTTCTGTTAGAACAAACATTTATCGTAATTTGATAATGGGGCATATTTCCATATAGGAATCCTTCACTATAGTATGTTTACGCATAAACATGTATTGCAGTATTCTGCAAAACAATTGTCAGTTAATAATTCAGCCGGAACTGTCAAATACCAGCTAGCCACACATAGTTAAGCATAGTTTCTGACATAATATTCTGGGTATGCAATACTTGCTATTAAAGTCTATACTCTTTGCCTTTTATTATTTTGAGCGTTATAAAATGATAATGTTACTTTTTAGAACATCCATTTAGCCATGAAGAAATAGTCCTTTATGTATATTCACTATCGCATAAATTATTTGTACTTTTTAATAAACAATGCATTGCTTTATAATATTATTAACGAATTGGGTTGTAATTTATAATAATTTGATTAACCATTTAATTATTTTTCAGGATATACCACTATCTCTAGTTTACATACGTAGGTACCGGGTTTTATATTTGCACTATAGTCTGTAGTAAAAATATAGATCTCGGTATCTTGTTTACGATTATATAGGTATCTTACCCGATATTTATAGTTTACATACCGGGATCTACATTTGCACTACACTTGACGGGATCTATAGTTGTACTACATTAGAATCATGTTTCCTAAACTGGTACTGTCCTATTTTCCTCTTGGGATAGGCACTGACCTTCTACCATCTTAATTAGATATAGTAATGTTAGGGATACTTAAAATATCTTCACAGCATATTGCCTGTAACCTAGGGAAAACAATATTTACAGACAACCATTAACATTATTCTGGCTGTTACATCCACGTAACACCCAATATTGGCATGTGATATATAAGTATCTATAGTTATATATCACATGCCAATGAACATAATATCATGTCGATTCTAAACGAAACATTCCAGATTTAATCTTTTATTAAAAACAAAGACAGACATTAAATTTCTTGTTTCTGCGAAATAATCTCAAATGAAAGAATTATGAGTTATTGCTATAATTTATGATAGAAAAAAATTCACCATAGAAGTAAAAAAGAAGAGGAGAATAATAAGACAAAAAAAAAGGTAAATTAAAAGAGAAAAATAGCCGAAGAAAGTCCTTTTTCTGTAGACGCAATTCTTCATAACACATCAATTAAGAATGTCAAGTAAAGCTTTTGGGGATTATGAATTCTCTTTCTTTGGTATCTCAGTTTGATTAATTAGTCTTCGCTCTCTTGATTCCAATACCGGGTAGACTAGGCTTGAAATTTAACACTCAACTAATTGAAAATAAATGTGTAATAAAAGAATTGAGCAAAATTGTTTTATTCCAGAAATATGAAAAACATACTCATATTATTTTGATGTATGAAGTAAAATGTATTAGGGATGCTTATTATTTTCAACGAAAAACGTTTTTTCGTATTTTGGATTATCATATCGCTATTAACGTGTATACAAAAATATGCTTTGATCTTACATTAAAATATGAGTTAATTTGTTTCTCTGTGGGCCTTTGGTGCTTGAGGAAGTTTATTAAATTAAGAGCTAGAGATTTAAACTCGTTTAAAAGATAGGATACCGTTTTCGTTGCAGATAACATCATCCATGGACTTTTGAATTTGATACTAAATCTATATCAGTCATCATCGAATTTCTATCTTTAGCCGATTCTCTGAAATAGATGTTTCAGGGAAATAATTTTAGTAAAAGCAATAGTATCGCAACATTTCTGTTACCAACAACATAGCCCATATATGTCTGCAAGGCACCAAATAATAATAACAATTTATGTTAATGTTAATTTACACTTTTCTAAAATGTTAAATGTTTCCCACTTGCTCATATGTACAAATGGCGCTGAACATAATTTTGGTCTCAACGCAGTTTCTTGCACTCTGTTGTGCAGAAATTTAAACAAGTTTAAAGTTGAAAAATCGCGTTGTCAAGATATCAAATATGGTGACTTATAAAAATGGTGACAACATTGTCTGCCGGATCTCTAGATATAAAAAGAAAATATATGCGGATAATCCGCCTATAGGGGGCTTTCTTAAAGTTAGAATCGCATTCCCACTGCAGATAGCAGCATACATAGAATTATTTTGTGAAAAAAAAATGTAACATGTATTAAGTTTCCTTGATACCATCACACGTATTTGCTATTCCATGCTAGCGAGAGCATATCAAGTGGGAAGTGGTTCGTGCATCATGCTATCTATAGTTTGGCATAAACCTAGAAATTTGAGATTGCCCCATCTTGGTATAAGATAGAGTTCTTTTTTTCATCTTCTGTTTTGGGGTCACTACCTTATAAAATACATAAAAACAATTTTTCTCTACCTGCAAATAATTGTAAAAATATATCTTAAAGAATGAATTTAAACATATGTTTAAAAACAAGAAGTATGTATTATAAACATAAAAAATGTAAATATACGATTAAATAAAGTCTTGCAAGTGAGTCTATTTATTTATTCCTTAAAATAATGCAAATTAATCTAATATGAAATACAAAGTTTAGGTGATAAGTAAATCACAAATGGTTGCAGGATTAAGAAAATGGGAAATTAATTAAAAATAAAATTTAACTATTTTATGGTATAAACTCCTGCGTGAAGGCACATTGTTCATTGTTTTATTATTTTTCAATAAGTTCAGAAGGCAACATGAATCATCTGAGAATCTTGCCATTAGAATAGCAGTCCAACTATTGTTTGTGAATGGCGTAAATCCCAAAGCTAGACCTCTAACTTTATTATGAGCATACAGACCCTACGAGTATTATTATTTAGCTCACCCATTTGGTTTGAGAATACAGACATTAGTTACTAAATACATACTCCAATAGACACCAAAGTTTGGAGATCGATTTATTTATAAAAATCTTTGTTGTTATTGATTTTTAAGATATCCGGTTGTAAAACTATTTCGAGGAATCTTAATGATCGTAAAGAATGACTTTCGGTAAAGCAGTTTGCGGTTTTGGATTGCAAGTTCATAATTTTTATGAATAATATAGAGTCGAGAATAAATTGTATTCCTTTACTGATTTCGAGAATTTTAGCGGAAACAATGGAATGAACAATAGAATGCACTGCGGTATATAAATAACTTTTCGATTATTATTTTCCTCGGTTTTCATTATAATTTATGTTTTCTTTAAACAAACAATTTTGACTGGTTCGGAGAGATAGACCAATCACGAGCTAAGTACCATTCTGTGTTGCTGATGAAAAACAGGGTTAAGTTTCGGATAGCGAGTAAGAAAGGGGATTCAAGGGCATTATATTGTGAGATTCATTGAAGGATGCATTAAGAATTCGGCTCGGAAGGTTGAGTGCGGAAATTGGATGGCAGCTGTTAAAAACCAACTTGGATGTTACTGTGACTTGAAGAGTCTAGCATTCTGGTTTAGCCGCAAAATGGCTCGAGGCAAAAGAAAAGCGTTAGGGCAAGTATAAAACTTTTGTAACTAGTCTACGGCGCAAGCTTTATCACCATGCCCGTAAAGTGTATTATATTATATAATGGTGTCTCATTATGGGCGTGTGCAATATCAGTTATGTTCTATATTGCCAGTTTCTTTAAACAGCTAGCTGTTATAATTATGTGAAGTACACAATAAATATAGCTTGATTAAATCAGTGCATTGTTGTGTTATTTCCGAAAGGTTCTGGATATCAAGTTAATGTGAATTTGAGTTATGCCACTTTGTTCACAGAGATAAGTATGCGCAATAAGAGTATACTCATCCATACAATGGGAGTAACAATCAAGGGTCAGCGACCCAGAACCGTTACAGGCCAAATAACTCTAGAACATATTATTTACATTGATGAGTTATTACTTAATATAGGGCTGTGTCAATGGGATATTGTTTCCAAAAAGTTGTACACAGAAATTCATTTTTCAGAAACGGAAAAGAAAGAATAAAACTGTCTCTGCCTATCAAGAACGGTTACTGGAGCATTTACCTCCATGAAGAAGAATGACTTTTTCGTTTTCGTCATCTGGAAATTTTAAAATCACACGGTATTGGTCTTGGAATTATATGGGTCATACACTGCTCGTTTTGATGATTGATGGTTATGAATTATGGAAAAGGAATTCCTTTAAAAGACCTTCCAAAGAAAACCCCATTGACGGATTAAAGTGAACAATGTTGGAGTGCATCGTGGTCGGAATTTTAGATGACTGTATTTTTGAGGTTAAAAAGAATCGATATGGTTCAAATTGAAGTTTTAGTTGATGTTTTTGACGAATTGTTATTGTTAGGGTTTAAAAGTTGCATCGAATTTTCAATTTTGTTTTGCATTTTCCGTGTATTACATTTTTGGATACTGATAAATGTTTGCTTTTTACTAATGTCTACTTTTAATGATATAATTTAATCAAGACATATTAACAAAAGATTTAGACAATTTAAAAGTTAATTATTGCATTGAATACTGTCTCATGTAATTCTCTTAGCCTCGAGAACCAACTGCGATTATTATACGCCACCCTAGGTGAAGGCATCAAAGGTAAGTTCTCTTTTCAGAATTTGGTAATTGATGATTTGCCTTGTTACACCTTACTATTTCACTTCTCTACAAGCACGAAGAGCTCAATGAAAGACTTGATACAACGCAAAAGTAACTTGTGTAGTTTCCATTGAATCATGTTCTCAATTTTCGAACTTTCAACACCGTGGTAATATTAAATTTATTACAAAGCCTCTCATTTTGTTATGGAAACTGATAAAACAGTTCAAATAGCTCAACAATCGACAAGAAACGTGATATCTGCTCATGTTACAAATGTGTTGTTGTTGTTGTTGAGACCCAGATCGTCCGACCTACCAGAAAGGTGTAAGCTAACCGTTTGGACGGCCGGGAAGTGCCACCCAATTTAGACCGAAACCCAGTGGGGGAGGCATCCACAGGAACCGTACCCTCCTTCCCCTACCACCAAACCCTCGGTAGGACTTTCGGACCCACATGTTTAACGTGATCGTACTCCGCATGAACACGGCAGCAGTTGCGGCAGCTTGCAAATCCAGCGCGCAAACCACCAGGCTACCGTGCACGAAATGTGCCAACAGCACGCGGTGTTCCCAGGTGGTCACCCACCCAAGTACTAACCACGCCCGATGCAGCTTGACTTTGGTGATCTAACGAGAACCAGTGTTTTCAGCACAGTAGGGCCGTTGGCATATGTTGCAAATGTGTGAAAGTCAAAACATATTTGCAGAAAATCAAAGTTGTATTGACAGCTGGGAGATATAGCAAGCGAGGCCAGTTACTGGGCTGGTGGTCGTACAGAGCAGGAGGTAAACCTCCATAGTTTTTGAAAGAAAACAGTTCCAAAATATTAAAATATTGAAATTATTTCTATATATTCGTAAATGATCCCATATATCCGACAAAACAAGTAATAATTGATAAATTTTATATCTACAAGTTGGCTTAGTCGTCTGCTCGCTGTGTTCACCAATCTCCGTAACTTGCTTTGCGAATCTGGGGAGCTTCGGGCCCTATTTGCTAGCTCTTTCATACTGTATGTTTACGCAGATGTAATATGATCGTTAAGGTCCGTCCTTTGTTCTCTGCTGCTAACTAACCTCCGAAGGCCGTTTCACTTTGAACCGGGCCGGCACACACGATTGCTTTCGTCTTTACAGTCGGTTCTACCAATTAAATCTTCTCCCAGACTGAAAAAATGCTTTCATAACAGAAGTGCATAAAATGAATAATAACTCATAAATTAAATCAAAATTTAAGAAAAGGAACTTGTCTTGCAAAACTTCGGCAATTGTATGTATGCATGTATTCGTTCTTTCTTTTGATCCAGGCCGTCCGACCTGCCAGAAATTGTTAGGTATATCTGTTCGGACGGCCGAGACAGTGTCGCATAAAATTTGTTCTATTGCTTGGGTATCTAGTATTCGAACTCGCAACTCAAGCACTCTTCCTTTGACTTTGCCATTAAAAAACTCTTAAACTAAAGTTTGAGAACGAAATAAATATTTATTTCAGTGTGTTCTTCCAATATTCCTCTACAAATGTAGCAATTTCATATCTTTGTGTGCTACAGTTTTTGTGCTACGAGACAGAGAAACTCGAGGAATGCGAAATTTGTGAAACGAAAATTTTCACTTCAGATGTTTATAAAAAATAGAATAACTTAAAAATTAAATCGAAATTAAGAGAAAAGGGCTGCGGCTTGCAAAACTTCACCAAAGTGGGTACATACTTTTAAAAATGCATTCCATTGCTAGTCTTTGTAAGACGTGAACACGCATCTTAATACTCTTCCCTCTTTAACTTTAACAATAAGGGGGTATGGTACCCAAAAAATCCCAAAAACTCTCAATTTTTTTTATTGTTTAAAAAGATTTGTAATTTTCTGATTCCGACGACACCAAATTAATCTTGCTACGTTAAATAGAACCGATTATATTTCGATGTTAAAAAATGAACTACTAAAGTTGTCACCAGTAACATTTAAAGTTTAATGCCATTTTTCACAAAGACGGGATTTTCGATATTTCTATAAATTTAAATTGATATAAGTCAAATTCTACTGCACAGATATGAATGAAATTTGGAACAATTGTTATATATATACTTTTCTTTGTCTTCAGCAATTGCTGAAATATGTGTTTGTTTTTTAATATGATTTTTGAAAACAATATTTGTGGTGTAAAATCACGTCCTTTACATTATATTTTGTTAAATTTTTTCTGATTTATATTTACAAAAACTGTGCCGACAATTTATTTCTTACATATTTTTATGTTAAAAAATGTTCAAATTAAAATTTTAGAAAAATTATTTTTCTACTTATGTCAAAAAGAAAATTTTTTGAAATTTTAATTTTTAAGAATTTTTTTTTTAAGTTTTAAAATTTTGAATATCACATTTTGTTTACCATACTTAAAATCTACCTGAATACAAAAAATTACAACTATAACTTCAAAATTGCAGATTTCAGCAATTTGGGTACCATACCCCTTTAAATATCTTATAAACTGAAGTTTAAATCAGACAAGAAAGATCAATCATGCATAAGCATTGATTATGAAACACTTTCCAACTGAAATGTAATTTCATTTAAAAATTTCTAAAATGTGATTCATTCAGTGGTAATATCTTTTACATTATCACAGTACTACAGTAATTTATTATACTTAAATATTTAAAACTGTATCGAAATATAAATCATCTGATTCTTTATGCAAAATCAATGAATATTTCATTCATATAACTTGTATTCCAGACTCCAGAGCTAAATAATTTTGTGTGAAAAAAATTCAGCAATTCTTATGTAATTCATCTTACAATCGCTTGAGATATTTGCATTCTGCATATGTTAAAATTAGGCTTCCTTGAAGAAATAATAAAAGTTTAGGGATCATTTAAAATCACAACTATTGTAATTGCATAGGCACGGAATTTAGATACACAGATAATATATATGTGTATGTGTATGTACTCAAAGTATTGGAATCGTGCCGAAGATCGGAACTCGAATTTTCAAAGTATCTACACGTTTTGGGACTTCTAGAACACGAAAAAACTACTTTTAGGAAGACGTCTGTGTGTGTAAGGGTGTATCTGTGTATGTTTCTGTGTGTCTGTGTGGATATTATATCCACTCTAATTGAAAAACTAATGGACCGAATTTCATACAATTTGGTAGGTATGTTTTTTGTGGGAAATCCTGATGTTCATTAGATTATAGTACGATTCGTAATAAAAGAATCTGCCTTCTTTGCGAAATGGCCGCTGAAATTGCCTTTATCCACTCTAGCTAAAAACTAATGAACCAAATTTAACAAAATTTGGAGTATAATATTTCAATAACCTACAAGTGATTTATATACCAAATTTAACAAAATTTTGTATATAAATCATTTGTAGGTTATTCTACTACGATTCGGGAAAAAGGAACGGGCTATTTTTGCGAAATGGCCAGCAAAAATCGTTATATATAAAAATAAAAGACTACGTGTGCTCAATTATATCAATTAAATTCCTATTTTATATATGATTTTTGACAACAAAAAGAATAAGACTAACCCCATTACTCTAGGACTAGCCGTTCTTGAGATATTCTAGTTTTTTCACGTTTTCGCTACGCCACCTTTGACAATAAGTTCAGCTATCAAATGAGAACTTAATTTAAGTTTAACGTGCAAATTCAATGTCATTTAAAATACTTATGTTGTGCAGATAAACTCAAATTATCATTGAATAAATAAAGAGAACGAATATGAGTCTGCAGGGAAAGACATGTGCTGTCCACATCAGAATTTTTAACAATATTACACCAATGATTTATAGAAGTGAACGGGGATTATTTTCAGGCCATTTCGAAAAAAATGTATGATCTATATTTAAAGATCCATCAAATTTTTGTCGAATAAAATGTTCAACAAATTTAAGCTGTGTACCAAATTTTAACTCTCTAGGACGTAGGAAAGTGCATTTAAAATGCCATCAATTAAATTTATCATGAAGAGTTATATAAAATTTAAAAAAAATGAAAAGTTGTTATCTACCAAATTTATTTTAAAATATGAAGCCACTCCCATATGCAAAACGTTTAAACAAATGGAGAGATATTTATTATATAATATCTCTCTCTTTTCTTTCTGGAAGATATCCCAAAGTCAGAATTTAATTGAATTTGTTTTTTTCCCTATATTAAATAATTTTTTTAATTAAAAAACTACTTAACATACTTTACTGAATTTTTTTTTATATATTCTATGGGATAATGTGAATATTTCCTAAAAATTTCGAAGCAATTCGTGAATTTTAAATTTACTTAAAAAATGTTTGAAGAATTAGGTCCCATAGGGTTCAATGTATTTCATTTTTTCAACCCGGGTTCAATAAAAAACTAATTGGGTGATATTATTTATTTATATTCCCATAGGTCCTACAGACCGTCTGAACAACATACTAAAATTTCATTTTGATAAACTCATTTTTACGGCAGTTATCGTGCTAACGGACAGACAGACAGACAGACAGACAGACAGACAGACAGACAGACAGACAGAATGAACAAAGTCATAAACACTTTTCAACTTTGTTGTAAAGTGTTAAAAACGGTTTATTTCAACGTGTTCCTCTACTGTTCTTCTACTAAAGCAATAAATTTCATATTCTGGTATGCTATAGTTTTTGCGCCACGAGAAACGGGAAACCTATAAAAAACAGTGGAGTGACGACTACTTTTTCAACACTTTAAAACAAAGTTGAAAAGTGTTTATGATTTTCTTCATTCATTCATTCTGTCTGTCTGTCTGTCTGTCCGTTAGCACAATAACTGCCGTAAAAATGACTTAATCAAAATGAAATTTTAGTATGTTGTTCAGACGGTCTGTAGGACCTATGGGAATATAAATGAATAATATCACCCAATTAGTTTTGGATTGAACCCGGGTTGAAAAATAAAAATACATTGAGCCCTATGGGATCTAATTTTTCAAACAGTTTTTAAGCGGATTTAAAATTCACACATTGCTTCGAAAATTTTAGGTAATATTCAAATTGTTCCATAAAATATATATAAAAAAAATTAAGCGAAATATATTCAGTAGTTTTTTAAATAAAAATTGAAATAATAATAATACCTCTTATATGAAGCGATCACGTGACCATGATAAGAAAAGATCACGTGACACACTTCAAAATGATATATGGCATCCATCTTGTCTCAAAATCGTGATTTTTAAAGTTTTTTTTTAATTCCTATTGAGTGTTGTATCCGTCCTAAAACCACTTTATTTTTGCGTAAATTCTGTGCATCTACATACTGAAACAACGCAATTAAAATATATTTGAGTTTAAATGCTCATCCAAATTTGATTATTTCTACAACGAAGCCTATTTTTCACCTATGTGAAATGTAAACAGCAAAATATGTAAAATGAGTTGTATTAGAATTGCTGTATTTCTTTAACACAAAATCATTTAGTTCCTGGAGTCTGCATAGCTGATAGGAATGAAATATTCACTGATTTTACAAAGAGAAGGACGATTTTTTTCGATGAAGTTTTACGCATAGAGTTTAATTACTTGTAGCTCCATGGTCTTAATTTTTAAATAAAATAAATTATTATGGTATTGTGATGAATGACATGAATGGGAAATTATTAATGAATGAAACGCTGCTTTTACAGAGAGAGCCAGGTGTGTTAGTTTTTCTCTGATGTTATTTGAATGAATTTCAGTTGTTTTCGATGAAGTTTTCAAATATAATAAATTATCGTAGTTTTATGATAATTCTAAAATTATAACCCAAATGTATGACATTTTAGAGATGTTTAAACCAGGCAATTTATATTTCAATACCGTGATTTAAATGAAGTTCATTTTTTTCGATGAATGTTAAAGTTTTCAAATATAATAGATTAATGTAGTATTGTGATAAGTTTAAAAATATTACCGAGGAATGTATTGCATTTTAGACATGTTTAAATAAAATTGCATTGAAGTTGGAAAGTGTTTCATAATCGATGCTTTAAGCATGTTTGATCTTTCCTGTTTAAGATAAAGAGATTTGTTTCGGAGGTATACGACTCCAAAGTGTTCACATTTTTCGCAACTCTCTGATTTCAGTTACACATACCCCAATCATAAATGATATTCATATAAAAATGTCTTCGGAACGGAAACATTGGCACTTTTTTACTACAACGAAGAGATGAATGAACAGTTTGAGGCTACCAATAATAATCTTAATAATCAAGTTAATAGTTTAATAATAGATTTCGTCAAAATAATGTAATAGTCTCTTAATAGTTTTCGTCAAAACAAGTTTTTAATATTTAAACTTCCGACACGTTACAATATTTTATTACACTAAGGAGCTCCGCCCCTGCTCGCCATCACCTGTAATTCGCTATAATTCGAATGGGGAGAAATTCGAATCTCCTGTAATTTGAATCGGGAGGTTTCCTCACTTACTAGCTACCGAACTCGCTTACCGAACTACCTTAACGATTTCGCTTAGCAATCTCTTTCGTCCCACCCTCTACTTTGCTCTCTGGCGCTTAACTGCCCCCATAGCTCGTTTCGGAGGCGCACTTTCAACTCAGCCGGCGCGCACGGTCACCCTCGTGACCCATGTTCACTCAAGCTTCGGGTAAAGTGTCTACTCGGAACATCCGCTCCCTGTTCGCTGCCGCTCATAAATCAGCGGAGCTCGCTTTGCGAACTCTTTTATTATGCTTTTCACACAGGCATAGTACACCCGTTGGGACTTCGTCCTTGTTCGTCAACTCTCATTAGCCCTCTAAACTCACTTCGTTAGCTCTTTCAACCTGATCGGCCTACATGCTCGCAGTTCGCTGACGTCCGCTAATTCCCTGAGATAGGTGGTTCTATTATCTCCTGTGCGTTGCTGCTCACAAACATCCGGAGCTGGCTTTGCGAGTTTTGTGACCCACTTGCAATTCCGTTGAAGTACGTCTGTTCGGGTTTCGTCCATTGCTCGCTGACGCTCTTCAACCCTTTTTTTGTTTTAAATGTTTATATTTTTGAAGCTGATTCGATTAAAAAAATCTCGTACAGACTCATCGTTCGGGAACCTGAAGCATCTCCGTAGCAAATTGGGCTGCCCTTATACACATCGAGTTTCCGTTACAGACGACATATGCAGAGAAACGCTTAGAAAGACCCACACACATATTTGATTATGCAAGATAAAATTAGATATGCACTCTATATTCTATCAAACACGACTCGACTTTATTCTATTAAACATGTATTAAGTTAATGATTTTTATGACTCATCCATACAGCGTTTCATAGCTTGTACTTATACTTGTATAATGAATGATAATGTATTACTATCATAATCCTTTGTTACCATTTAGTCAAAATGGAATAGTTAATGCATAATGTAAACTGTCTTATGAAGATACACACAGTCAGAACATGCTTTTGAATATTCTTTGGGTGTAATTTAATTTATGGAATATATAGTATATTGATTCATCTTTTAACCAGTGGAACATAATATTAATAGTCTTAAATATCCTGATAGTGAAGTCCAGGGTATGACAAATCACGTTGAGGTAGGTTTCGTTATAAAATGCAGATTCTCACTGAATATTCTATCTGTGCAAAGATATATTTATTATAAACCGTGATTATTTCATTGAAGATGAGAAGAAAGTTTAGCATTTATGTGATATTTAGAAATGTTGCGATAATTGTTAACATAATACAGATGATTAATGCATACGTTTAACATATACGTTTGATTTATGATTGTGAGTAAATCTTTTAAATGTGACATGTTGTTGGTTCATCATTACCGTTTTAATGAAATGTAATTGATATTTGTAAGATGTTTAGAATTAATTTCAGGAAAGTATTGTAGTAAATAATGTAAAGTATTTCTATGTTGTTTTTAAAAACATTTGTTTTTATTTTCTAAAATGCAGGGTATAGGTAAGGGGAAAGAATGAAGATGAGGTCAAAAATTCATTTTAACAAATGCCGTGAGTATTATTGAAAATAGGAATCAATCATTCTTTCATTGATGTCTGCGTCTCCGAGTCGGGCTCTTAAGAGAAATTGAACAAATTGAAAGAAATGTAATAATACTTTAAAATCAAAGACAAACAAAAAATAGGTGTAAAAGTCTTTTATTAAAATCTCCTTTTTACGACGTATAAAATCACACGACCATAGCTCATTTGAGCACTATTATGCCCTTCATGGCGAAGTCGCCATTGATGAAGGGCATAATAGCGCCCGAAAGAGCTATGGCTGTGTGATTTTATACGTCGTAAAAAGGAGATTTTAATAAAAGACTTTTAAACCTATTTTTGTTTGTCTTTGATTTTAAGGTATTAATTAGTTGACGTGTTTTCATACTATTTTATTTTATGAAATGTAATAAGCTTATAGAAATCACGTCAGAGGTTTAAGCTTTGAAAAGCTTCCCACAACGTTTTATGTGAATACGAGCTAGTCTCTTCTAATTCTAATAAAAATATAAGTGACGTTGTTTTTTGATCTTTAACAAATTTTTTAGCGAAACTAAGTAAGCTTCCTCTAAAGTGCAGATAAAAAAAATATTCTGCTTTTCCCGGTTAGAATGACGTTACAAGTAAGGGTGTGTTCGTAGTTACAGAGATCCCATACTGTAAATACTAGGCACCGGGGCTTTGAGTAACTGCGACGTTGTTAAATTGCTTTGAGCAATTTATCTGTGCGCATGGAAAAATAAGTGGCTTTTGTAATTCCTATGGCAATACGGAAAGCAGATGTATTTTATTTTTTATTTTAAATGGGCGTTGGTTTCAATACGGAGCGCTGTAATTTTTTTCTAAAAGTATGTTTCGGAAAATAAGTTATGTTACATATGTTACCGCTAAAGCCCGAAAGCCGTTAATGTGCACATTACCTAGCTAATCTGCATATTAACTAATTTGCTCCGTTAATGTGCGGAATCAAGAGTTTTCCCGCATTTTACCTAGGTAATGTGCACATTAACGGCTTCCGTATCATTAACGTTCAAAAGTTTGTTTCTCTCATTTCCTTCCCCTACTCCTTCCGTCTCTCCCTCCACTTTTAGTTTGATTTCGCCAGCGTCTTGTCGCCGGTTGTTTTTATTTCTCATAATTTGCGTCGGTTGTCAGTGCTTAACATAGCTAATTCTGTTTTCAAATTCGTTTCTGCCTGTTAGCGCAGGAATTTGTGTAGTGATTTTTTTAAAGGAGATAAATTTAGCTCCTAGTATGCAAGCAAGCACCGAATTGGTGAGTAAAATGAAGAAAATATTCTTCGCAAATCTCTTTAGTGATCTTATTTTCATCTTAACGAGTGCCTAGTAGGTAATGTGCAGATTATCTAGGTAATTTGCAGATTGCCTAGGGAATTTGAGAAATGAAACAGTTTTCGGCACTTTAACGGATCACCCTAGTTAATCTGCACATTACCTAGATAATCTGTAGAATAACTGATTTTTGCACTTTAGCGGTAACATATATATTATTTATGCAGCGGTAACTTATCTAGAACCCGGGTGGCACAGTCGATTAATTTGTCGTATTTAACTGTCATACTAACTTTACTTTTGTCCTAAAAGTTTAAAGGGTTGTGATTGAGAATCTTCTTAAAAATTTTATCTCAATGTTTATAACTAAACTAACTGTCTGTAAGCTTGCGAAAAACACAATTATTGAGTAATATTTCCTTAACAATTTTTACAGAGGAGAATTTATCCTAATAGTACACATATTTAAATATATGTGTGTAGCCTGGATAATTTTCGAAAACTTTTTCAGGACATTATCTGAGAATTAGCATCATTGCATATAATTTAACCTCCTGTAAGATAGAATTGTAAACATTATTTCCAGAACTGTGATCTCCCATTCTTCTTTTGTATAATTAACTTTTGCTTTTATTTCATCGGTTGATCGTCTGACCTCTGATGCTAATTGTAGTTAAAAATATTTTGTAAATAGACTATGTTTAAAATTATGTGGTTTTTAAATGTCAGAAATCGCTGGAAACTGTTCATAATTCCCAGTTATGTATTCCTTGTCTGTATTAGGAACATTAATTCACTATACCCAGTCATAGTCAATATTATCGCCATCATAGAATGTTTCACAAAACATAAAATTTTTCTTTTTTATACTTTTTAATGCTGTACAGTTGACAATGAAAAAACATCAATTATTTTAAACATGATTTCTTCGTTTGTCCCATTGTAGCGTAACAAATAAAATGGTAGCAAAATTTATCAGCTTATTTATTATTTTGCCTGACAGTATATAAACTTAATATTTTACACTATCTCTGATGATATTTTAAACATCCAGATGAATCTATAATTTTACCTAGCATTTTGTCTAGCGTTCTAAGCGAATCTATAATTTGACATAAATACGAACCTGGCTCTAATTTTCCCATTTATTTTCTTCAGAAACCACATCAATCTTTGAAACATTGTTTTTAGAAATTCTAAGTTAATTTAATTTCCTAAGTTTTTATGAAGCAAAACAAAATATTTTGTGCTTGCTCACAAATGTTTTACTAAGAAGGAAACACATTGAACAGAAACACTGACATTTTGAATGTTTACAACAATGTGCTTTAGAAAATTGTAATACTTAGTAATATTTTATATAAAACCATCTTTAACATGGAATTTAAGTAATTTTATTAACTTTCAATAATAAATATATATAAATATATTCAATAAATTAAAAGAATCAAAACTGTTTTATTAATTGTGACTAGCTGAATACCAGTTGAAAATCAACGGTCTTACAACAAACAACCCCTGAATAACATAAATTTTTGAACAATATACGTTTTACATTTGTTCTTAAAATCGAAAATTTTGGTTTGCGGAACCCCCTAAAGAAGAAAATATAAAAATATTAAAAAACTGAAATCGCTCACTTTCTTCCTTTCGAACCCCGCATCTACCCGCATACCAATTTTGAAGCCTCTATCTCATAAGGAAGCATGCAATTTTATCATTTCATCTTTCGAACGTTTTCATGTGCAGCACCCTCTAAAATGAACATTTATGAAAACTCTATTCTCCTTGGTTTCTTTATCAAATGATTAGTCTATATGTCAAATTTAAAGCCTCTATCGAATTTTAAATTAGGCGTTTCTCATTTATTCCGAAAATCGAATTTTTGGGTTTGCGGCACCGCCTAAAGTAGAAAATATCGGAAAACGGAAATTGCACATGCTGTTCCTTTCGAACTATATACCCGTACACAAAATTGGAAGTCTCTATCTCATCGCAAAGTATGTTTTTCTATCAATTCACTTTTCGAACGTTTTGGTGTGCGGAACCCCTCAAAATTACAAAGATCAGAAGTTTTCTTTTGCACACTTTCTTTCTGTTGTTGTTGAGACCCAGACCTTCCGACTTATCAGAAAGGAGTAAGGTAACTGTTTGGACGGCCGGGAAGTGCCACCCAATTTAGACCGGAACCCAGTGGGGGAGGCATCCACAGGCACCGTACCCTCCTTCCCCTACCACCAACCCCTTGGAAGGACTTACGGACCCACATGTTTAACGTGATCGTACTCCGCATGAACACGACGGCAGTTGTGGCAGCATGCAAATCCAGCGCGCAAACTACCGGGCTACCACGCCCGAAATATGCCAACAGCACGCAGTGTTCCCAGGTGGTCACCCACCCAAGTACTAACCGCGTCCGATGATGCTTGATTTCGGTGATCTAACGAGAACCGGTGTTTTCAGCACGGTAGGGCCGTTGGCCACATTTTCTTTCTCTTGAAGGAACTATCTACTTATACACCAAATTTGAAGTTTCTATTCCATCGCGATGCACATTTTTAATATTTTACTTGTCGAACGTTTTTGTGTGGAGTAGCCACCCCTTTAAATGCACAATTTTGAAAAACTCTATTATTTTGTTTTTTATCAGATGATTGCCCCATATACCAAATATCAAGCATCTATTATATTTATAAAGGAGGGTCTTCTTATTTATTCTACAAATTTTACATGCTGTTATTTTCGAACTATCTACCCGTACACCAAATTTCAAGTCTCTATCGCATTTCGAAGCATGGTTTCTCGTCATTTCACCTTTCGAACGTTTTTCTCTGGAGCACCCTCCTTAAACGAACATTTTTTAAAAAACTCTTTTGTGTTGGGTGTTTTCATTAACTGATTAGCGCATATACTAAATTTAAAACCTCTGATAATTTTTAAAGCAGGCGTTTTTCATTTGTTCGACAAATCGAACATTTCAGTGCGCGGCATCCCCTAGAGCAGCAAATATTGAAAATCTGAAATTGCACATTTTCTTACTTTTGAACAGTTTATCCATACACTAAATTTGAAGTCTCTATCTCATCGCAAAGTATGCTTTCGTATCATTTAACTTTTCGAACATTTTGATGTGGAGCACACCCTCTACAGAACATTTTTGAAAAATTCGATTTTTCTAGGTGGTTTTATCAAACAATCGACCCGTGTACCAATTTGTAAGTGCCAAAAAAAGCGTAACAGACAGACTGACAGACAGACCGACACTTGGCAATTAGTATATATAGATGGTTATTATGGCGTTCTTTAAAAAAGAGAGATTCAAGTTAGTTGAACATATTGCGTTGATACTTTGAAATGCCGCTAATAACTCTCAATTAACGTGGTTGTTATCGTATAGTCGTGAAACATTACAATGTGTCGCACATTAAAACTCACCATATAACCTTTAGTACGGGTAGCTAGAATAATATATATTAACATATTGCCACACAATTAACTTTACCCATTTTAACTTTAAAAAATATATTTATTAAGCAACTTAAAATCATAATTAGATTAGGATTCATCCTTAGCACCTTTTTTATGGCCTATTTGAGATCTCGGGTCAGGGCCGCTATAACACTGGCGTCAATCAGATTTTGTCTAGACGTTAGATATCATAATATATATCCCTTTCTCTAGCCGATAGATATCGTAAATGGTCATATAAACCTGTCTACGTGTATTCTGGTCTCACAGTTATACTTTATGCCTTTGTAAAGAGCTTTGCTGCCCTAAACGGGAATCGAACCCTGGATCTCAATAGCCAGTCGAAGTTCGACCATTGAGCTACGGGGACAAAATTGCAAGCTCTTGTTGTCGGAGTGGACTCTGCATACTCTACCCTCTAATGTCAGATTGGCGGGACACTGACAATCTGACTGACCACCTCCTGTTATTTTTACCTCAGCTTAGCTTCCTAGTATACATATCCTCTCAATTTGAAATCGAGATCTCCGAAACTGTAAGCTCCTCTGTAGCTAAGGATCTCCGAACTGGACAGCTGATGCGCTACCGTTGAGCTACTGGGACGGAATTGCAAGCTCTAATCGTTGAAGTGAACTCTGTATTCTCCACCCTCAAATGCCAGATTGGCGGGCAACTGACAATCTGACTAACATACTCCTGCTATTTTTACCACAGGATAGTCTCCTGCTATTTTTACCACAGGATAGTCTCCTGCTATTTTTACCACAGGATAGTCTCCTGCTACTACTGTTTTTATCCAGGTTAGTATCATGCATGATCGTTATCCTTTCAATTTGAAATTGGTGGCCAATCTTCGAGAGTCCACTGAATGCGTACTAATTGTACTAGGGTCACTTTCAGACCTCCCACATCTTTGCACTAATCTATAGGGTTAGTTTATTCGTGTGCCATTGAACAGAGTCTTGCTGCCCCAACCGAGATTCGAACCCCGGATCTCCGAATTGGCCAGTCAACGCTCTACCGTTAAGCCACTGGGAAGGAATTGCAAGCTCTTATCGCTGAAGTGTACCCTGCAGCTTCTCTTAATGTGAATAAAAACTGCTCAGACAAGATGGAAACATGTATTTTAACTGAAATTAATTTTTCTGCCAGACATATTTGTTGAATTATATGCATAAAGTTTAAAAGGGTCACAAAAATATATTTTATAAGGATTTATATAATATATTTGCTGCGTATTTTTCAATAAAATATTTATGTCGAACTGAATATTCTGGTAAAACTCTTTTTCAATCATGTCGTATAACAGGAATCCACATGGATCAATCTTTAATACCCTGGTGGACGACATTCGATCGTAAAAATAAGTTAGTATATTTTTATAACGTAGCAGACATGGGATTTGATTATATTGTCTGCATGTTAAAGTTAGTTTGATGTTGAGCTTATAAAGGTCATGCAGATTGTTCAAGAACTTCGTTTATCTTCTTCACATAAAATGACATACTTACGGTGAAATTTCTACAATGACCTTTAAATTTTTAATAGAATACAAATATTTTTCCTGTAATTTTACTTTAAAAGGTGTAAAATATTAAGATATAATTAAAAAAGTGGTGAGTAAATTTGTTAGTCGTTATAGATTAATGTGAAACGTCCCGCATTTTGTATGGTTTGAACAGAAAAATGTGGATGTGTGTAACGATGATGTTGTGTGTGACATTGTTTGTGACGATCGGACTAATCTGCCTTGTGCGCAACATTAGAATGCACTCAACAAACTCCAGCAGGGATAGGTAGAGACTCCAAATTTAGTATATTGTCCTTTGTGGGGTATTTTTATTTTTTGGATTTTAAACTTCATCGACTTAGCCCGTCCCAGACCCGGCATAATAATGTACTCGTTGTTTTGAAATAACTCGATAAGAGGAACAGCTGGAAAGTCCAAATTTAGAATGTCGTTGGTTTTTGTGGGATATTTTAAATCTTTGACTTTTGTACCGTATCGGGTTAGTCCGTTCATTGGCTCTAATAAGAATATACTCTTTCTTGGGGAATAAATTGAGAAATATAGTAGTTAGAAAGTCAAGATTCAGTATGTCTTAGAGATTTATTTTAATTCTTGGAATTTTGAGCATTATTGAACTAGCCATCTTGGGCCTGCCATACGAATGCACCCATTCTTTTAAGAAAATGATACAGCAGGGGCTTGTGAATGTATGCGCTCGCCGATACGCGAGCGGATTGAAAGGCCCTGCTCGCTGACGCTCGCCAACCCATGAAACGAGCTTCGGAGGTTGGCGAGCTTCTACGGAAATATGCGGAGCACTATGTATTTATAAATCAAATTACAAGCAAAGGCCTCTCAGGAATGTGAGAGTCATGCTGCTTTTCTTTATACAAAAATAACATTGAACATCCTTATTTATTACTCAAACTTATAAATTACTCATATTGAAGTTGGTGTATTGTATCTATTTTTTAATCTTGTTACTACTCACAAGCTTCCTGCTTGAAATTGACTCCTAGCGGAAAATTTTGTAACCAATATTTTCCTAGACTCGCTTCCGTATAATTAGAAGCATATTTTTCGAAACTTTCATTGAGCTGTGATTACTATATAAGCCTTCAGAAAGCACTGAACAAGAGTAGTTTAATTAATACAATCTTTACTTTATGTGTACACTAATGTTTTATGTGTACACTAACTCTGGTGCCAGCTTTATGTGCACACTAACTCTTGTGCCAGCTTTATGTGTACACTAACTCTGATGCCAGCAGCCATTCCTTAGTTTTTAACAGCTAGTTGACTTAAAATACTTATAATTTAAATATCAGCATTAATCAATCAATATCAACATTACTAACAATCAACGGGACTTTTTTAAAGTGCATTCTCCAATTACAAAATAAAATAGAAATTATATTCTTTCGCGTTCAAGAAACAGTTTGCCACTTGAATTCGCCCTCAACTTCAGAACAAAACCAATTTTAGAGAAATTTGACAATGGACAATATAAGTATCGTATGGTATTGGTAATTCAAATTGAACCTTTCATGCGACGGGGGACAAATATTTTCGGCTGTGATCATTTTTCAAAATTCTGAATATTTAGGATCCTTTATGAAAAAAAAATATGATGTAGTCAGCACATTATTTTCCCTACACAATCCAAGTAATTTACTTTTTTCAATGCCGAATAATGTTGGACAAATTCCACAGCACAGTGTTTTTAGTATAGAAGAATATACTGATATTTAGTATCCAATTAACTTGTATCCACGAAAATTTAACTTGACAATTGAAAATATTGCTGACATTTACTAAGGAATTGAATCTATAATATTAACATATAATAATTATAATTTCAGCAATTTGGCTCCACATTAAAATGTTGTCAAGTTGACGATATTTCGCGAAATAAGTCACCAATGTCACCAAAAGTTACGCCAAGTGTTACATATTTGATGATTCTATAGTTTATTTTTATGTATATTTTTAGATACATTTATTTACAAAACATGCAGTATCCAGAGAGCTGTTGAAGCTTGTGTTCTAAAGTTTGAGTAATCAGTATTAAAAAAATCTGATGTGGGCAGTATATGACTTTCCCTGCAGACTCATTTATATCCACGTTCTCCTTATTTTAATTAAATTTAATTCACTTTAATTGAATTTTCGTTCTCATTTGGTAACTGGACTTATTTTCAAAGGTGGAGTAGAGAAAATATGAAAAAACTTCTCGAGAATGGCTAGTCCTGGCGTAATGGGGTTGGTCTTATTATTTTCTTCGTATAAAAAAACATTTAATGGATATATTTGAGCATACGTAGTTTTTTATTTTAGATTTTGACAATTTTTGCTGCCCAATTTTTAAAAAAAAGGCAGGTTATTTTTTTTCGAATCATATCAAAATCTTATCAGCACCAGGGTAATCCACAAGCGACTTATCTACCGAATTTTGGGAAATTCGGTCCATTAGTGTTTTAGCTAGAGTGGATACAGGCTTTTGCTGGCCATTTCGCAAAAAAAGGCGGATTCTTTTATTCCGAATCGTATCCAAAACTAATCAGCATCGGATTCGCCCACAAGTGACTTACTTACCAAATTTTATGAAATTCGGTCAATTAGTTTTTAGTTAGAGTGGACACAAAATCTGCACAGACAGACACACACACAAACGTCAAGCTAAAAATGTTTTTTTTTTGTATTCTATAGGTCTCGAAACGTGTAGATCCGTCGAAAACTCGAGTTGCGATTTTGGGGATGATTCCAATACTTTCCCTATACGTTACCATGTATTGCAGGGAAAGTAATAAAAAATACGTATAAAATGATTATTTATTTAACATTATTGAATAATCTGATTCTTTTATATTATTTTTTCAAAAATCCGTTATGTATGCATGGAACGTTAGTACTTTAATTAGACACCAACCACGATCTTGGGGACCTCAAATTTGCTAATAGTAAAGATTTATATATTAAATACAAGTAAAATATTTTTTTTCTATGTTTTTAAGTGCGGTTAAAATATGATTTTTCGAAACGTGCCGTGCTTTATTTTATGCTTATTTTTTCATGATTGAAGGGAAGTTGAATTACACATCAATGGTATTCACCAAAGCGTAAAACATATATCATAAATATAGCATCCTAAAATGCCAGGAAAAAACCCCCAACAACATGCATTCTTCATTGGAGTGTGAATGCAATGCTTTTTTTTCGTGGAATGTTTTGAAAGGATAAGACATGAAAAAGTCATTTACGCTTTTCTGCTCCACCATAATATATTTCAATAATGAAATATCTCACACCATACACTCACAATCTCAAAAAATAATGATACATAATACTTATGAAAAAGATTAGGAATCTGTATAAATAATTTGTTTTGTCAAAAATCAAAGAACTGGAAGTAAGTAGACAATTTCCTAAATAGCCGATTTATATTGGAAATAAAAAACATCTAATGTGGGCATCATCTAATGTGGGCATGATCACATGACGTTCTCAGCAGAATCAAATTCATTTTCACTTTCCCTTCCATAATTCATTGAATTGAGTTTAATTACGCAAAATAACACGAGTATTAACCTGAATTTATAACGAATTTACAGTTTTAATTCAATTTTTACTTTCCCTGCAATACATGGTAATGTATAGGGAAAGTATTGGAATCATGTCGAAAATCGCAACTCGAGTTTTCGACGGATCTACACGTTTCAAGACCTCTAGAATACGAAAAAACCATTTTTAGCGTGACGTCTGTGTGTGTGTCTGTGTGTCTGTCTGTGTGTCTGTCTGTCTGTGCAGATTTTGTATCCACTCTAACTAAAAAACTAATCAACCGAGTTTCATAAAATTTTGTAGGTAAGTCACTTGCGAGCGAATCTAGTGCTGATTAGTTTTGGGTACGATTTAGGATAAAAGAACTCGCCTTTTTTTGTGAAATGGCCCGCAAAAGCTTGTATCCATTCTAACTGAAAAACTAATGGACCGAATTTTTACAAAATTCGGTAGATAAGTCACTTGTGGGTCACTCTGGTGCTGATTCGATTTTGGTATGATTTGAAAAAAAAAATAACCTGCCTGTTTTTGCAAAATGATCAGAAAAATCGCCAAAATCTAAAATTAAAAACTACGTATGCTCAAATATATCTATTAAATGCTTGTTTCATACGTAAATTTTAACGAAGAAAAGAATAAGAGCAACCCCATTACACTAGGACTAGCCGTTCTCGAGATATTTTAGTTTTATCGTAATTTCTCTACGCCATCTTTGAAAGTAAGTCCAGTTATCAAATGAGAACGAAAATTGAATTAAGAGTGAATTAAATGTAATTAAAATAAAGATAACGTGAATATAAGTCTGCAGGGAAAGTCATGTGCTGCCCACATCAGATTTTTACTTTCCCTGCAATACATGGTAATGTATAGGGAAAGCATTGGAATCATGTCGAAAATCGCAACTCGAGTTTTCGACGGATCTACACGTTTCGAGACCTCATGAATACGAAAAAACTATTTTTAGCGTGACGTCGGTGTGTGTGTCTGTGTGTCTATCTGTCTGTCTGTGCAGATTTTGTATCCACTCTAACTAAAAAACTAATTGACCGAATTTCATAAAATTTGGTAGGTAATTCACTTGTGGTAGAATCTGGTGCAGATTGGTTCTGGGTACAATTCTGGATAAAAGAACCCGCCATGTTCTGCGAAATGGCCCTCAAAAGCTTTTATCCACTCTAGCTGAAAATCTAATGGACCAAATTTCACAAAATTTGGTAGATAAGTCGCTTGTGGACCACGCTGGTGCTGATTAGGTTTTGGTATGATTTGGAAAAAATAACCTGCCTTTTTTTGCAAAATGGCCTCAAAAATCGCGAAAATCTAAAATAAAAAAACTGCGTATGCTGAAATATATCCATTAAATGCTTGTTTAATACGTAATTTTTAACGAAGAAAAGAATAAGACCAACCCCATTACACTAGGACTAGCCGTTCTCGAGATATTTTTGTTTTTTCGTTTTTTCTCTAAGCCACCTTTGAAAATGAGTCCAGTTACCACATGAAAACGAAAATTGAATAAGTAGTGAATTAAATTTAATTAAAATAAAGAGAATGCGTGTATAAGTCTGCAGGGAAAGTCATGTGCTGCCCACATCAGATTTTTACTTTCCCTGCAATACATGGCAATGTATAGGGAAATTATTGGAATCATGCAGAAAATCGCAACTCGAGTTTTCGACGGATCGACACGTTTCGAGATATCTAGAATACGAAAAAAATTATTTTTAGCGTGACGACTATGTGTGTGACTGTGTGTCTGTCTGTCTCTGCAATGTACGTGTCCACTCTAACTCAAAAACTAATTGACCGAATTTCATAATATTTGGTAGATAAGTCACTTGGGTGCGACCCTGGGGCTGATTAGTTTTTAGTAGGATTCGGGATAACAGATTCCGTATTTTTTGGCAAAATAGGCCACGAAAATTGCCTGTATCACTCTGAAAAACCAATAGACCGAATTTCGCAAAATTCGGTAGATAAGTCGCTTGGGGCTTTCACCTGGTGCTGATTAGATTTTGGTACGATTCGGAAAAAAATAACGTGCCTTTTTTTTGCGACATGGCTCGTAAAAATCTACAAAATTTAAAATAAAAAAACTACGTATGCTCAAATATATCCATTTAATGCTTGTTTTATACGTAATTTTTAAAGAAGAAAGGTATAAGACCAACCCCATTACCCTAGGACTAGCCGTTGTCGAGAAATTTTATTTCTTTCGTATTTTCTCTACGCCACCTTTGAAAATAAGTCCAGTTATCAAATGAGAATGAAAATTTAATTAAAAGTGAATGAAATTAGTTAAAATAAAGATAACGTGTATATAAGTCTTGCGAAAGTCATGTGCTGCCCACATCAGATTTTTAGTTTCATTAGACGACTGAACATGTTTTCAAAGGTTACATTACAACCCCCCCCCCAAAAAAAAAAAAAAAAAACTGAAATATCTGTAGAACGGTTAGTTGTAGAGTAATTTGGTTGATTTTATTATTTTTGTCGTAAAAAATTATGTATAAAACAAGCATTTAATTTGTATTTGCGGATATGTAGTTGACTATTTGACGATTTCTGTGTGTCATTTTGCAAAAAAAATGCAGGCTTTTTTCTCTCGAATCATACCAAATCTAATTAGCTTCATGGTAACCCACAACTGATTTATCTATCGAATTTTGTGAAATTCTTCAGTTAGAGTAGATATATGCGTCTTTTGTGCTGGGTCTTTTTTTTTTGAAGAGGTATATTATATATTACCGCATTGTACCAAAATCTAGTCAGCACCAGGGTAACCGAAAAGTGACTTATCTACCAAATTTTATCACATTAGATCCATTAGTTGTCGAATTAGATCGGATAAATACATTGCACAGACAGACGCACAGACACACACAGCCGTCACGCTAAAAATAGTTTATTTTTGTTCTAAGTTGCTCTTAACGTATAGATCCGTTGAACACTTGAGTTGGGAATTTCGACACGATTCCATCACTTTCTCCATACATTACCATGTATTACAGGGAAAATAGTAATATACATTTATTTTTTTATATATAAGATTTTAATGAATATGTGTTTGAAAGTATCACTACATATCACAAATTTTAAATTTTATTACATTCATAGAGAATTGCGCAGAAGGAATCAATATTATAGAAAATTTGAATTATAGATTTTGACGTTTACTCTTTATGATTTTCCTGAACTTGTATCATACCATTTGGAAGTGATGTTTGTGAACAGCGTATGCATGTGCAATTTTGTGTAAACCATTTTCCAGTTGGAAGTGTGTACCTGATACTAACGACTCAAAAGTTATAAACATGTTCCAACCTTTTGGAAAATCCTGTAGTTTTTTGTAATTTTTTCGAAAAATATTTGCTATCGGATAAATGATGATAATAAAGTAAGAAATCACTGATAGATTATTTTACTTACCTATTCAATACATGGTAATGTATAGGGCAAGTATTGGAATCGTGACGAAAATGACAACTCGAATTTTTGATGGATTGAGATTGAGACCTCGATAAAACCATTGCTTCCCCTGCAATACATGGTAATGTATAGAGAAAGTATTGAAATCATGCCGAAAATTGCAACTCGAGTTTTTAGCGCATCTATTTATGTTTTGAGACTTCGATAAAACTATTACTCTCCCTGCAATGTATGGTAATGTGTAGGAAAAGTATTGGAATCATGTCGAAAATCTCAACTCGAGTTTTCGACGAATCTACTCGTTTTGACACGTCTAGAGTACGAAAACACCATTTTTAGCATGATGTCTGTGTGTGTTAGTCTGTCTATCGGTCTGTCTATCTGTGCAATGTATGTATCCACTCTAACTGAAAAAGTAATTGACCCATTTTCATAAAATTCGGTAGGTAGGACACTTGGGGGGTAACCCTGGTGCTGATTAGATTTTGATACGGTTCGGTGTAAAACCTGCCATTTTTTGCGAAATGGCCCTCAAAAGTCGTCAAAATCTAAAATGAAAGACTATGTGTGCTCCAATGGATCAATGAAATGCGCGTTCGATACGTAATTTTTGAAGAGGAAAAGAATAAGATCAACTCCATAACTCTAAGACTAATGGTTATCGAGCTATTTGAGCGTTTTTGCATTTTTTTTTTTTACACCGCCTTTGAAAAATTCCCAGTTACCAAATAAAAAAAAATGAATCGAATTAATTCAGTGTTATTTTGTTCAATTAAGCTGAATTTAATGAATTATTAAAGAGATACAGAAAAAATGAGTTTGAGTGTGCAGGGAAAGTCATGTGCTGCTCACATGAGATGTGTGTGTGTGTGTCTGTCTGTCTATGCATTGTATGTGTCAACTCTAATCCAAGAACTAATTTACCAAATATCATAACATTTTGTAGGTAAGTCATTTGTGAGTTAACCTGGTGCTGATTAGATTTTAGTACTATTCGGTATAAAAGGACCTTCCGGTTTTTTCTTGCGAAAAGGCCTGCAAAAATCCTCAAAATTTAACATAAAAATCTACGTATGCTAAAATGTATCAATTAAATGCTTATATTACATGTCATCTGCAACGATAAAAAGAATTAGACCAACCCCATTACTCTAGGGCTAGCTGTTCTCGAGATATTTTAGTTTTTTCGAACTTTTGCTACGCTGCCTATAAAAATACGTCCAGTTAGCATATGATAACGATAATTGAAATTAAAAGTGCGAATTCAGTGTCATTTCAAGTAATTATGCGTTTATTTTGTGCAATTAAATTCTAATGAAGAGAAAGAGAACCAAAGGAGATAACCGATCCTCCCAAAGGTATACGCAGACAGACACTATGGCAGACAGACACTAAAGAATACACTATGGCAGCATCCCCGCCTAGGATACGGCGCTGCCATTTGGCTGACACCACATTCCCCTCCCCGAAAAGAAAGATAAAATAAATTTGAGTCTGTAGTGAAAATCATGTACTGCTCACTCCAGCTTTTGTATATTTTTTATATATGAACAAAGGAATTTTCTTAGAATACGCTAAAATTGCTATTTTTTCGACAAAAAACACGTTTTTCATTAAAACACCATAAAAAAAAATTGATTTCTTTTCAATTCTGTAGAAAAAGACATATACTGTTCACATCAGCTTTTGTACATCCTTTATATATGAACAATGGAATTTTCTTAAAATAGGCTAAAATTGCTATTTTTCTCCTGCAGAAAACATTCCTTTCATTACAACACCTGCAAAACAGTTTTTTTTCAATTCTGTAGGGAAAGTCATGTACTATTTACATCAGCTTTTGTATATCCTTTATATATGAATAATGGAAATTTCTGAGAATACGTTAAAATTGCTATTTTTCTCCAGGCAGAAAACATTCATTTCATTACAACACCTGCAAAAAGTTGATTTTCTTTCAATTATGTTTTAATATGATTTTCCATATCCGTCATATCATATTTTGTTCTTTTTCTTCGTGACTGAGAAGAAACAGAAGGACGCCTCACTGGCACCCAACAAAGCATACGAAGCATTCAGCACAAGCATAGCAACATAAAACGCAGAAAAAAATGCAGAATGCATTCTTCATTTGAGTGGAAATGCAATTATTTCTCAAGAAATGTTAGAAGAGGAAACATTAAAAAAATCTCATATTTACGTTAGACGCATTTCTGCTTAGTCCTGATATTTGAGAAAAAATTCCGATCTAACTGCTCTCAAGAAAAAAATTTAAAATTTAAACAAAAAGTTCTTTAAACAAGATAAAAGTTAATTAAAGGTTTATAGTTCATTAAATCGGTTTCAAAATCGAAAATACCGTTTCTCATCGGGAGAAATGGAAGAGAGCATCATTACCATTAGAATCATATTTCCAATATAGTTTAAAATATTAAAGTATCAAAATTGTAACAAGTATATTTCGAAAACTAAGAACCTGATACAAAATCCATTTATGTGTCCTTGTACGGCTTTTAAAAGGCTACACATTACTTAATAAAATTGCATGGAAATACGTCAAATCATGGATACTTTAGACATGTAAAGACCACTCAAAATTAGCTATTATTAAAAGTCTTTAAATACAGTCTACATTTACGACGTACATAAAACTTACATGTTTGTGAATACGTTTTCTATGGTTGTGAGTATGTTCGCTACGATTGTGAATTTTATGTACGCCGTGGATGGATATTTTAATTAAATACGTTTAATAAAAGCCAATTTTTTGTTGTCTTTATATTTTTAAAGTACACATTACTTCTTTAATGTTTATACCAATAATTTTGAAGATATTTCGGTTCAAAGTAAGCAAAGTTAAACGATAACTCGCTCGAGCAAAAACTTTTCTCCCGTTAAAGTGCGTTTTAAAATTTTATAATAGTGAAATTATTTTTGTATATTCATAAATGATAACCTAATTCCGACAAAACGAGTAAACATTGTTTACATTTTTCTTTATTAGGTTCAGAGGTATAAGCGTCCAAAATGCTCACACTTTTTGTAATGCTTACACTTTTATAAATATTTACGCCTTTCTTAAAGTTTGCACATTCCCATTTCATCCAGATGCCCCGATCCCAGACGTCACTCATGTCAATAGTCACAATCAGTAAGTAGTCTTCAAGACTTTATAACTTACACCTGAGACGTTGCATGAAATTACTCAAGCCAAATATTCAGCAATGTCAGTGAATCAGATCCTAATGCTCAGATAAAATCCGTAATCATTCCACATAATGCTAAAACACACCATCAGTCGTCTTTTGGCCACATCAACGACACATCTGAAAAGTTACGTGAAATTATCCCAACCACGGAATTGGCAATATCAATCACTTAACAGCCCGATGCTTAGTTTAAATTCACAATCAGCCCACTGGATACTGAAACCAATGGTTTACACGACGCTGGGATATTGGCTCCTCGGCTATTTCAGCAATTATCGGTGATTTCGCAATGGTTCAAATTTGCATACAGAAGCAATCTGGGATAGTAGGTTTATGCATAGGAATTGAAATGTGTTCCACAAAACATTCATCTGTTAATAGCTAATCTAAAATATTCAAATGACTGTAAGGCATGAGTATTTAAACGAGAGGGTGATTTTGAGTTGGAATTTGTTGCATTTTTCGGAGCATTTTTTATGCTTTGTGCGGTTATGTAGTTGAGACGGGTAAATGTAAGAATATAAGCGTCTATAACCTTTATATAAGTAAAGTATACTTTGTGGAAAGGATAAGGAAAACTGGAGCAACGTATATAAGTACAAATACGTCTTTAATGCAGCATCCAGCTGTTGTGAGGATACAGTGCAAGACCATTCACTGTATCCTCGAATCAGCTGTATTCGGCATTAATGCTTATTTGCGCTTATATACGTTGCTTCAGTTTTACTTAACTTTTATATTAATTAGGAGTGTTAAAAGTTAATTAAAGTTCGCACATTAATTTGTCATTATTATGTGAATTTTAATATTTGAAATTCTTCAGTTAATATTGGGCATATTTTATCCACACGTCACCACTGTTTGATTTGCATTTGATAATATTTGCAACTTTTATTTAATGCTAGACCAAAAGCAGGAAGTCTGGGATTAGAGAGGCAAATCTCTGATTAAAATTATATAGGAATTTTCAGCGATTTTTCGAAAATCAACGAACGCTTTAATGATCTTCCCATTCAAGACAAAAAATGATAGACGATATTGTGACGTTATGACTTCCGAGAAAGTATTCCCCCTTCTTCATGAAACCCGTAGCAACGACGCGACCCCAGCAGAGAAGCAAGGAAGCCGTGATTGTCTACTGTTCGCTGTCTTTGGTTTTCGGTCGAAATTAAAAATCACAACTTTTACAGACCTACTTAAATGTTAATTGAAAATTCAGGGATTTATTAATATATTTTACTATAATGCAATTTGCTATAATTAATATATTTTAATATAATTCAATTTACTATAATTAATATAATTTACTATAATGCAATTTACTATAATTAATATATTTTACTATAATGCAATTTACTATAATTAATATATTTTACTATAATGTAAAGATGTGATTCCGTATCCATACCAAAAATTACAATTGTGCGAATTTTCAATTTTTCGATGTAACAATATAGAAATAATTTTGTATAACGATGCATTTTCAAAACTTATTTTGAATATGAAGGAATTAGCCTACGAATTCAGTTTAAAGCTCGTTAGAAAAATATAGATAATAGTATTTTATTATGGTAGATTAGTCAGTATGAACTAAGCAGTGGCCTATGATAGGCTATGAAGTTGCCGGCTAGAGCTGGTTAGATGTCAAAAATGTTTTAATTGGAAAGAATATTTGAGAAATAATGTATCAATTATACAATATATAAGTGACGTAACAAATATCTCCATTCCAATATTATTGTCTATTTTATAAGAAAATATTGTTTTGCTTGGAGAAAAAATGCATCTGTTCGAAATGAATTAAAATCAGAAAAATAAAACTTTATTAAAGAATAATTTATTTGTGTGGAATTTACGCTATACAAAAATATTTTTAAATTGGTTTAGGAAGAGAAAATCAAATAAGATAATGTAGGAAAGCGCGATTTTTCTGACAGATTTAAATATTTTACTTTCCCTGCAATACATGGTAATGTATAGGGAAAGTATTGGAATCAAACCGAAAATTGCAACTCGGGTTCTCGATGGATCTACACGCTTTGACACGCTTTGGAACCCCTAGAATACGAGAAAACTATTTCAGCGTGACGTCTGTGTTTGTGCGTGTGTCTGTCTGTCTGTGAAATGTATGTATCCTCTCTAACTCGAAAACTAATGGTCTAAATACCATAACATGTGGAAGGTAAGTCACTTGTGTGTGACTCTGGTGCTGATTAGTTTTTGGTATGATTCGGGATAAAAGAACCCGCCTTTTTTTACGAAATGGCCCTCAAAAATTGCTTGCATCCACTCTAGCTGAAAAACAAATAGATCAAATTCTATAAAATTTGGTAGATAAGTAACTTTTAGGTTACCTTGGTGCTGATTAGATTTTGGAACGATTCGAAAAAAAATAACCTGCCCTTTTTAACGAAATGGTCCGCAAAAATCGTCAAAATTTAAAATAAAAAACTACGTATCATCAAATATACGTATTATTAAATATTTGTTTTATACGTAAAATTTAACAACGAAAAGAATAAGACCAGCTCAATTACACGAGGACTGGTCGTTTTCAAGTTATTTTAGTATTTCGCAGTTTCGCTACGCCACCTTTGAAAGTCCTTTGAAAGTTCAGTTACCAAATAAAAACGAAAATTGAATTAAAAGTGCAAATTCAGTGTAATTTAAAATAATTATGGCTGTCATTTTGTGCAATTAAACTCAATTTAATGAATTACTAAAAAAATAAAGAAAAAATGAATGAGTCTTAAGGGAAAGTCATGTGCTGCCCACATCACATTTTTACTTCCTCATGCTATAGAATATAGTATAGGGAAAGTATTATTTGCACTAGTGTTGATTATTTTCACGTGGAAATCCAGTTACAGATGAAATCCAGTTACCGTAATCACACAAAAATAAAAAGAAGAAAGCATAAAATATAAGAATATTAAGCCGTATACATGTCAAGCGCATTAAAACAGGATTTTTACTTTCCTTATATACATAATGTATAAGGAAAGTATTGTGACAGGGTCGAAAATTCGAATTCGAGTTTTTGACGGGAGAGCACGTTTCAAGCATCTCTGATCACGAATCGAACATTTTTGAAGTGATGTCTGTCTGTGTATGTGTGTGTGTGTGTGTCAGTGAGTCTGTGGAGACGATATTTCATGAACGAATGGAGCGATTCGAATGAAATTTGGTTCAAGAATCACAATCCGTGAATACTGCAAATCTATTGTTTTAAAACACAATCGAATTTTCAGACCCCCCTAAATTTTAGAGTGAAATTTTAAAAAATCATCAAAAAATCCAAAACATTTAATAAAGTTACAAAAATAGACATTTCTTATGTACTTTTTCCTTAGAAAACGATTGACATAAACTTTAGAACGCTAGCATGAACCGTTCTCGAGATATTGCACATTTTTCAAATAAATTTATCAAAAAATCCCATAAATTAAAAATATATATTAACTGTTAAAAAACATGTTCACTTTTCATACGTAATATCATGCGATAAATTGGGTGACATCATGGATCTAACTCGTTCCATTTGCGAGAAAAGATACTTTGAGTAATACTTTTGTATTTGAACATCAATAGTCATTTATCCGCTGTAAGAATAACTTATTTCTCCGTCCATAACGCTTGGCTGTTAAGAAACATGTTCACTTTTCTGTTTACTTAACTGTTAAGAAACATGTTCACTTTTCATACGTAATATCATGCGATAAATTGGGTGACATCATGGATCTAACTCATTCCATTCACGAGAAAAGATACTTTGAGTAATAATTTTGTATTTGAACACCAATAGTCATTTATCCGCTGTAAGAATAACTTATTTCTCCGTCCATAACGCTTGGCGAGATTTTGGCGACAAATTTAGCGGGATGTCGTCAAGTTGGCAACATTTTTTAATGTTGCCAAGTTAACGAAAATCTCGCCAAATGGATAAGAATGACGCTGAGTCAATGAATATGACGACTAATTGAAGAAAATTCAATATCTTGGAAAGAATATAAGTATCTACTATAAGAATAACATTTCTTTTAACTGTAAAAGTAGTAAATTCATTGCATTATATAAGGAAAGTCATGTACTGACCACATCAGATTTTTTAAAATGGGTAGGAGTCAAATTAAAAATACGAATATCAGTACAATAGGCAATATGGAGATTAACAAATATATAAATAGAATAGCTCTTAATGTAATTGTGTTTAACGGTAGTATTATGAAATAATGATTTTTTCTAGTATTAATAACAGGTGTATGGAGTTCCAGGGAAGAAAGTAAAATGGGGCAATCAATAATATTATTTGAAACTTTATAGTAAAACAAGAGGCAGGACCGTTTTCCTCTATTTTTTAAGAGACATTAATTTAAATTTTTGTTTGAGTTCACTAGTGTGCATACCATAAGGATAATAACCAGACATTCTCTAATTCATAGTACGTAAAATTTATTTTTCACGACTTCTATTCGTTGAGAATGTATATTGTAAACATTGTCACGGATCATAGCGCAATACTCCAAAATTGAATTATTAAGTTTTTTATAAAAACAAATAATAGTATCAGTCCTATCAAAAACACAAGATAGTTTGAAGGTCAAGCCATGTCTTTGGTAGGCTATTTTAATAGTGTTATTGATATGCAGCTGAAAGTTAAATGTATGAAACCCAAAAGTGACACCCAAATCAATAAAACGCGTACACTGCGATAGATAGAAATAATTTAAAATGTAGTTGTAATTGTTGATATTATGGATTCTAGCAATGCTCATAACATGGCATTTGGAAGCATTTAAATGGAGTACATTTAAAACAGACCATTTATTCAGTTAGATCAATCTGTATCAATTCGCAATCAGTTACGTGCTGTAAAATGAAGGGTTACACGCTTTATTTAGGATCATTTGGATCAACGATAGAGAATTTGATTTTTTCTTGCAAAATCTGCAATAAAAAGAAGAAAAAAATCATAAGCTACTCTTTAAAATAGATTCTAGTATGAGAAGGTCGAGTGGAACTCCAGTTAATTTTTCTTTATTGTGATATTTTCAGCTACATTGCGTTTTATATCAACTCAATTAAACTTGTTCCCAGTGTGTAAAAATATAAACTACATTATCCATTGATGAGGCAGATGGTTTTCATTTAATCTATCCAAGCTAAGTAATAGAGAAATTAAAAAATCTGATCTTTGCAGTACATGATTTTTTCTACAAACTCAAACTCATTTTTTTATTTTTTTAATAATTTATTCAAATGAGTCTAATTGCAGAGGATAACAGGACATGATTATTTGACATTACATTGAATTTGCACTTGTGCTACAATTTTCGTTTTCATTTGAGAATGGCTAGTTCTAGAGTTATGAGATTGATATTATTCTTATACCTTTGAGAATAAGTAGACTTTTATTTTAGATTTCGAAATTTTTATGGGCCATTTCCCAAAAAAGACAAGTTTTTCCCGAATACGTTCCAATATCTAATCAGCACTGGGATAACCTACCAAATTTCGTGAAACTTGGTCCATTAGTTTTTATATACATATGGGTTTTGCAGGCCATTAGGTCAAAAAGGCAGGTTCTCTTATTGGAATTATACTAAAATATAATTAGCACCACGGTGACCCGCAGGTGACTTGCCTATAAAATATTAAAAAATTTGGTCAATTAGTTTTTGAATTAGAGTACATACATACATTGCACAGACACGCACACACACAGACGTCACGCCAAAAACAGATTTCTCGTTTTCTAGAGGTCCCAAAACGTATTGATTCGTCGAAAACTCGAGTTGCGATTTCCGACACGGTTCCAATACTTTCCCTATACATTGCTAAATATGTATTGCAGGGGAAGTAAAATATACAGTAATTGAACATAATTACATTTTGGAATGCCTTTGATCGGTTGAAGACACGAAAATAGTAACAATATCAATAAATATCAATAACTTTGAGAATTGTCAATATTTTTTTTATCTTATGATACTTATTTTTTTTTTCTTTTCGAAATAGTTGTTACAAATTCATATAATTCTAAATAGAGATATAGAAGTACAATATGAATATACTATGCAACGGTTAAAGAGTGTTAATTTTGGAATACATATCAGACTGTGTTTTGTTCGTAAATTAGTTTTCAAAAGAAATAGGATGCTTCAGTCTTTAAATTTGCTTCAAAGGTAACTTTGCATAGTGGGAACAGAAGGATTTATACTTTTTGTTTCGTAGAGGGATTAAATTAAATTTAAATTTTTTCTGAAAGATAATATGATTTAGAATGTTACTATAATATGTACGTATTTTAAAAGTGAACAACGACAGGTATTAATGCTAGTGAAGCAAAGTATTTATAGGATTATAATATCCAATTTCATCCTAATAGACATGCTGATAATCTTGCCTTCCTTATTCTCATCCCTTAAGAAAAGATGCAGTAACGGTGCTCAAGGGAAAGATTTCCCAGCTTTTTAGTGCATAAAAATATTCTCTGTGTAAGTAGACACAGGGGTAAAGGGTTCTTTATACCTCGGATATGACAGTTTTATTTCCCCTGCATGTGAATAGGCGCGTTGAGAGTTTTACGAATTGACTGCAGTATTTGTGGGATTTTGCTTATTCTAGCATTTCCAGACTGCATATTATCTGGCACGAGGGAGCTGTTCTTCTAAAGTTCTTGGGATGATGAAATTTTGGAAAAGATAAAATAGAAAAAAGAATTATTAAAACAAAGATTTAAATGACAAACTGCTTGGTTCTATTGACTTTGTGATTCATTTTAGTATTTTGCTATTTTGTGCTGCGTAAAATCTTTCACGTGTGCAATGTAATACGAAAATTTATTATTAAATACAATATATGGTTATCTAAATTTTCAGTTATGCCTGTTCTTAATATATATATTGCTGAATTTTGATAAAGATCAGAGATTGCTTAGAATACTAAATGTTAGTCTTAATCCTCATATATCCTCGGAAATTAAATTAATGTTGTTCTAACAAATATTGCTCTAACAAATTATTTGTATAATGAAAAAATGTTTTTTTTTATTTTATACCTAGCTGTTAGATATCCGTGTTTCTCAGATGCACCGCTAAAGTAATTGTATAGAAGTGAACTTAATGTGAGATTTAATGGACTTAATTAACAATATTTTTGGAAGAGAAGGTTCCTGGAGTGATCAGACGCGTATAAACTACTGTATTCCGCTGATGTAAATAATTACTTGAACTACCTTATAAACATTTCGAAGTGTAGCACACAAATAGTTCAAGGAAATGCATGTCTGGATCAACAAGAAAGGAGAGAGCTGTAACTGGGCTTCAGGTACATATAGCCATACCTCAAAAATATATGTTGTTGAGACCCAGAACGTCCGACCTACCAGAAAGGTTTAAGGTAACTATTTGGACGGCCGGGAAGAGCCACCCAATTTAGCCCGGAACATAGTGGGGGGGTATCCACAGGGACCGTACCATCCTTCCCCTACCACCAACCTCTCGGAAGGACTTACGGACCCACATGTTTAATGTGATCGTACTCCGCGTGAACACGGCGGTAGTTTTGGCAGCGGAGGGAATCGAACCAGGGCCTACCGAGTTCAATTCCAGCGCGCTAATCACTGGGCTATCGCGCCCTTCTAAAACATATATGGAGAACTTTTGTTTAGAACTTTCTAAACAATCTGCGGAATTTGTGTTATACTAAATAATGATTATTTTAATAATAGGAAATGGAATTGGGTTGAATTTATTCCCTTTATTCTCAAGTTAAACCTTACCTTAATGCCAAATCGCTTTTATCAATTAAGACGCAATTGTCTTCAGTGTTGATGAAACAACCATCTCCAATTCATCAAGTATAGATTTTTTAATTTACTACAAAAATTGCTTTGTATCATTCTAACATTAAAATATAAACAATTTACTGGAGGGCCTATTGGTAAAATGTAAAAATGGGGACACTACTGAGAGAAGAGGGAAATTAATGGATAATTTTGTAATGGAAGATGACAGAATTTACTTTATAGAAAAATTGGAAAACTTTGAAGTCGCAGTTTGTCAAGATCATGCCAACAAAGGATCCCCGTAACGTCCAACTACTTATCTCCTCATTATCTTAACCGCTAGTACATGGGTTAATGTTCCTGTAAATTTTAATTAAGATTTCAGCATCGAAGCGGAACTTTTAATTATTACAAAAATGAATACTCAGCTAACTATATACCATCCTTAGATTGGTTTCACAATATTTTTTTTCAACAAAAGGTAGGTGGTGTTATGGGCGCAGAAAGTACTTTCAAAGAATAATTTGTGACTTTTTTTCATATAGACGTTTTTTATTAACACTTTACAACATAGTTGAAAAATGTTTTTGACGTTGTTCATTCTGTCTGTCTATCTGTCCCCATAATTAACTGCCGTAAAAATGACTTTATCAATATGAAATTTTAGTATGTTGTTGAGACGGTCTGTGGGACTTATGGGAATGTAAAGAATAATATCACCCAATTAGTTTTGAATTGAACCCGGGTTGTGAAAAATGAAATGCATTGAACCCTATGGGACCTAATTTTTCAAACATTTTTAAGTGAATTTAAAATTCATAATTTGCTTCGAAAATTTTAGGAAATATTCAAATTATTCCATAAAAAATATGAAAAAAAAATCAGCAAAATATTTTCGGTAGTTTTTGAAATAAAATTAAAATAATAATTACACCCATATTATGTGAAGAGATCACTTGCTCTACTTCAAAATAAAATATGGCATCCATTTTATGTCAAAAATCGTGATTTTTAAAGTTCTTTTTAATTTATATTTAGTGTTGCATCCATCATAAAATCGCTTTAATTTTGCGTAATTTCTGTGCATCTATATACTGCGCCAACGCAATTACAATATTTTTTACTTTAAATAATCATCAAACTTTGATCATTTCTAAAGCGAAGCCTAATTTTAACTTATGCGGTATGTAAACACATCAAGGTGTAAGATGAGTTGTATAAGAATTGCTGAATTATTTTAAAACTATTTAAGTCTGGAGTCTAGAACATAGCTGATATGAATGAAACATTCATTGATTTTACTTAGAAAAATAAACTATTTTATATTATTGTCGTTTTCGATGAAGTTTTAAGCATGGAGTTAGAAAGCACTTTTACCTCCATGGTTTTAAGTTTTAAGTAGAATAAATTATTGTAGTATTTTGATAATAAATTTTTATGCAGGATTGATATTTCTGATTATTAATCTCGGATTGGTAACTCAAAGGAGGAAATTATTTTGGCACTGCCTACTTAAGACAGGAGTCCGAACTCTCAGAATAAATGTGATGGGATATATTTCCTTTGACACCGTTAAATAAACATTATATTGCTAACTTCAGTTATACTTCAATACAATTTGACTGGTTCCACTAATGTTTGTAAACTTTTGTCATTACCTATCACCATTGGGAGAGTTGGAAATTCACGAAACTAGTTCAATGGTTGATAAGAGATCACCAAGTGACATGTTTTATTTATTTGTATTATTCCATGATAATAGAGAACTACTTTACAATTGAAGTTTTTAAATTGCCACATACATACAATATTTGAATTTTCACACACAATAATTTAATTAAGTAAATACTCTTTAATAAAAATTTATATTTTATATACTTTCTGGCGGCTGAGAAAAAGTATAGCTTTTCTATATTCTATATCTAAATACATTTTAAAATCTTAGCTATAACTGAACTGTAGCTCTCTTGGCGTCATATATTATATCCAATATGCTACACTTTTTAAAGTACTAAGTTCTATCAGAATATAAAATGCCTTCAAATGCCATTTGGTTTATATAAATTAAAAAAATGTATAAATAATTTCCTTTAATTGTCAGATTTCAACGGTTTTACAACGTTCTTTCAAAGATCTAAATGCTAAAATTTTTACTGTTGTAAAATACTTAGTGTTTTAATTGTTTTAAAGATTTTGCAAATTGTTATATATGTTATTAAGATTTTTAGAGTAATAAATAGGATTATTTATTCGGTTTGAATAAATTAATGAAAACGTGTTTTATAATACATCATAAAATTTCAGTATACAATTCAAAATATTTGAACCTCAGAACTGTAAGAATTAATTTCGAAAAAGAGATTATATTTTATGAAATAAACACAAATGGAGATTTGTATATTTATATTTTAGCATTAAAATTAATTTTTCATGAAAACTATATTACTGCTATTGGAAATTGTGTTTCCTGGCGTAATTTGAATTCTTCAGTTGAAATAACAATCTAAATTACATAATATCTAACTACTCTACTGAGCCGACGCGGTGGCCGTACGGTCAAGGCAAGCGTTTCCTAGCGATCGTTCGGCCGGCGGGTTGTGGGTTCGAGTCCCACCTTCAGGCATGGATGATGTGTCGCTGGACGCGGTGTGATCCTACCCCCACTGGTGCGCTGGGGCAACGTCATATGGCGGATAAAAGGTTCACGGTTCTAGCCGGTGTATAGGCGAATGATGAATGAGCCAATTTCCTGGCCATTGAGGGGGGGGGGATTTTCTACTGATTCACAAATGTAGATATTGTGCGAAGTTAATATCACAAAGACAATTCTTCAGCATCGCTTCCAATGAAAATACATAACGTTGTTGTTATCAATGGTTATCATGAGATATAGATTCATAGCAATCGCTTGATTCTTTTCATGTAGAAATATAAAATGTATAACATCTCGAAAACGTCTCATGAAAATTTCAAAATATTACCATCCATTTATTCATAAAAAAATACTTGCAATATATCGTGCCCCACAGATTTACAGCACATTAAAACACTCATGAATCATTGATTCATTTGCGAAAAACATGTAGATGAATTAAACACAGACCATTATTTATTTGAAGATGTGATATTTATTACGACAGGAAATTAGGTAGTAAAATATTAAAATAGAAGTCAGCAAGAAACTTGTTTTTCCCTTGTTTGTGTTTAAGACGTTTAACTTAATAGCAGAGTTAGAAATAAGTAAAATGCACTGGATCAACAAAGGATAAAGAACTTAAGCAACGTATATAAGCACAAATAACATAATAATATCATATACAGCTGTTTCGAGGATACGGTGGACAACCCCCACCCCCCGCATTCATCAGTGCAAGAGAACCATTCATTATTAGTATCCCAATATTACCATCCATTTATTCAAAAAAAAATACTTGCAAATAATATATCGTGCCCCACATTATTTACAGCACATTAAAACACTCATGAATCATTGATTCATTTGCGAAAAACATGTAGATGAATTAAACACAGAACATTATTTATTTAGAGATGTGATATTTATTACGACAGGAAATTAGGTAGTAAAATATTAAAATAGAAGTCAGCAAGAAACTTGTTTTTGACTTGTTTGTGTTTAAGACGTTTAACTTAATAGCAGAGTTAGAAATAATTAAAATACACTGGATCAACAAAGAATAAAGAACTTAAGCAACGTATATAAGCACAAATAACATAATAATATCACATGCAGCTGTTTCGAGGATACGGTGGACAACCCCCACCCCCACCCCATTCATCAGTGCAAGAGAACCTAATAACCCGAAGTCTAACAGAGGAAAGGTCCCATTCATTTGCCCGTCATATTTTGTAAAGAGCCTTACTGCCACAACCAGGAATCGAGACCATGGATCTCCAACCTGGCCAGCAGACGCGTCGGTTGGCCAGTTTGGAGATCCATGGCCGACGCTCTACCGTTGAGCTATTGGGATGAAATTGCAATCTCTTATTGTCGAAGTGGAATCTGCAGTCTCCAATGTCCTAATCGCAGATTGACGGGCCATTGACAATCTGACTGACCACCTCTTGCTATTTTTTCTGCAAGTTAGTCTCCGACTACTACTATTTTACCCATGTTAGTATCTTGCGTGGTCGTTTTCCTCTCACTGTGAAATCGGCGCTCAATCTTTCAGAGTCCACTGAATCCATACTAGTCGTACTAGGGTCACTTTCAGACCGCCGACATCCTTTGCCTCCATCCGAAGCCATCCATTTGACATCCGAAGCCTTTTCAGACGACTTTGCTATTATTACATTTGGAAATAATAGAAATGTCCTTGAAACTAATACCAATTACCTCCTTAACTTCCTTTCTACTTCCCTCAATAATCTGATATTAGAAATATCTATTGATAAAAGTTGCTCCGTTATTTTCCAAAAAATTTACTCTAGTATTAAAAGAAATTTTCAAATTTAATAATAGATCCATTAAAATTAAAAATCCTTTAAAATTTTTAGGTTTAATAATTGATAATAAATTAAATTGGGACCCTCATATTCGATATCACCAAGAAAAATGTCTAAAATTTTGTACTACTTTTGGCCAAATTTCTGGGAAAAATTGGGGTGTCAAAAAATGTTTCTTAAAATGCTGGTATCTATGTGTTGTGGAAAAAGTTATTACTTACGGTTCTGCTATATGGGGTAAATAACTAAAAAAAATGCAAATTAAAAAACATCTTTCACTCATCTCAACTCTTTCACTCATTTCAAAAGATCTTCCTTCTAAAAATCTGTCCAAGCTACCGTACAACATCTAATATCTCCTTATTTTCCCTCACTGTTATTCTCCCCATTCATTTACAATTTTTACCCTCTATAATAAATTTAATTTTTGGTAACAAAAAAATGATTCCTTTTCTTCTCCCTCCCTCCCGCCTCCCTCTGATTTTGATTTCCTTGTTCCTTTCTCAAACTTTCACCCCTCTAAATGGTCCGTAAATTTAGTTAACAAAATGGATAAAGACTCTGCCATTTATAAAATATATGCTGATGGTTCAAATATTGACAATAACGCAGGTATTTCAGTCTGTATTTTTAAACATGATGTTCTGGAAAAGATTCTCTCCTATAAACTTGACAACAGGAATACAGCATTTCAAACCGAACTTGCCGCTATTTCCTTTGCTATTGACTGGGATTCCTCTAATAATACCCTTGTTAATATTTTTTTCCGATAGCATCTGTAATGCCAGAAATGTAAAGTAATAAATATTTGGAAGGATTAAAAAATAATGGAACCAGGAATGCGGGCGGATTATCCCCACGCTAAGCAGATGGGCGATAATATACAGGTGGCCCCATATCTTACATACCACGCCCATGTTTACATACCACGTTAAGCCGTTTGGCGGCAACCGAGACGGCGACGCCATGTCTACGGATTAGCCCTCAGCTCTACGTTTCAGCACGTGGACCGCCGACCGAAAAAGGGATATAAGTGAGAGTTGCTCGAAGTGGGAGTCCGAATTGGTCAAGGCAGGCTGTTGGAGTTAGACTAGTCAAGAAGAAGCGACGGTAGCAGAGTTAAGAGTTGTGTGTGCGTCTCTGATATAGGAATTCGAAGGAGAGCTCATGTTCATCTGGTATTGCAAGTGTAAAGTGTGACAAAGCATCGGTGTTACCCAAGTTATATGAAAGAAGATCAGGTACCGTACAATTAAACTATATGAGGATAACCTCTTTGTCTAAATTTGTGTTTTTAAGGAAAAGCTAATTAATGCATCCCACCACGTGCTCCAACCAAATATCAATTCATCTGGCATTACACCCCCCGAACTACCATTGAGATGTATTCCACTATTGTGATATTTATTTAATTTGTAAAACTAAAGAGTGTAAATTGAGTATGTGATAAATAAATGTTTGTTCCTTTACTATTAACCTTAATTTTTAGTTTGTTAACTTAGTATCCCGTTAAGCACAGAAATAGGTGGGTTTTGCGGCCACCAACGCAATGTACACAGCAGTAAGTTTTAGAACAGATTACATGTATTATTAATATACTAATAAATAATTAATTTAATGTAAAATGCATTTTTGACAATATTAATTTTAATCAACAAAATTAATAATCGGCACAGCATCTCTTCCATTCAAGCTCTTAACTCAATAAAAAATAAATCTAATTATCTTAATTCCATTAAATCCAAAGCTCTCCTTGCCAAAAACCTTGTCAATATTTCTTGGGTAAAAGCTCATAATAATATATTTGGAAATGAAATTGCTGATTACCATGCCAAAATTGCTGCTATCTCTGGTTCCCCACTTACTATTCCCTTTCCTTACTCGCTCCTCTCAAAATTTTGTAAATCTTATATCCTTAATCTTTGGCAAACATATCTTAATGATTATATTTACACCAGGACTGATGATCCGGCTAGAATCCTGTCTTACTTCCCTATCGTGAATCCTAATTTACAATTTTTTAATAAATACCTCATTTACTTTCTTACTGGCCATGGCCCCTTTCTTGATTACCTATACTTTTTCAAAATTAAATCTACCTCTAACTGTATTTGCAATAAATTCGATGACGTTGACCATTACATTTTCGATTGTCCTTTTTCTAAAAATTTTCATCTCTGCAAACCCTCCCCCTCTAATACACCAATTTGGTTCTCCAAAGTTCGTACAAATCCCTCTTCAGTAGATAAAATTAAAAACTGTATTCTTGTTGCCATGGAAATTTCTAATAAAGTGACCTAAGTTTATATGTAAATTCTGCTCTCAATTAATTTTGATATGAATCCCTTTATTTCATTCTTATTAACTTATATGAACTTATTGTGTTCCCTCCATTTTTTTCTCGGATCTTTCTTTTTCTTTTGACCCTTTTTATTTTGTATTTTTTCTTATTTTTCTTTTCTAAATTTTATTCTAAATTTTTGTTTTTGTTTTTCATATGCCTAATTTTTTTTTTCCTTTTCATATATTTTCTTTTTATATAATTACTAAATTTTACTTTTAAAACTTTATTATTTTCTTTAATTTTAATCTATTTTTCATTATGTTATTATACCTTACTCTAAATTTTATTTTTCAGTGATCTTTTTATCTATATTCGCAATAACCCTTTTCTCATTTCTTGTAAAATGGACGTACTTGTCAAGTTCAAATATAATGTAAAAGTGTCTGTTTAACCACACTATTTTTCATCCATTGTTATCTTTTTAGATCTAAATAAATGTTCGTTTGGCGGGATGGTAGACTTTGGGTGCTTCCTTAGTGCAGGAGGTATCCTTTCCCGGCCGTGCAGCTAGCTACTCTAAACCCACTATGTGAGTCACATGGTCTGGGATCTTCAGACCTCCCTCACAGCAAAGATCGTCACATGTGTGACAGATCGTTGTAGTCACGTAACACCTGGGTCACAATGTGACATCATATTTGCGACTTCTATGCGACGTTACATATTAGTAACTTTATAACTTCATTGTGACTATATTCTGTGACGTTTCCACAATTTAATTAAGACGTAACAATGTGACGACATTACAGTGACAACTACAATGTGACGTCACAGACAAGTTAATATGCGACGTCACAAACGACCATGAAAATGACCAATATGACTTCGCTGTGACCTCAATATGACATTGCCGAGACGTACTGCGACGTCCTGTGACTTCCCAAAGTCACAGTGTGACGTAAATCTTACGTCACTGAAAAAAAATGCTGTTAGGGCTCCGACATCTTTGCACTAAATTACAGGGTTGATTTGTTCGGGCGCCATTGTAATGAGTATTGCCCCCTTCCACCCCACCCCCCCCAACCGGGAATCGAACCTTGGATCTGCGAATTGACCAGCCGACACTCTGCCATTGAGCTACTGGGACAAAATTGTAAGCTCTTATCCTCGAAGTGTACTTTGCAATTTCTTTCATGATTTAATACGTATCTCGCATCCTAAGATGTTTCACACCAAAAACAACGGAGTGAAAAAATCATAATAGATTTGAAGTGAAATTTCGATCTTAATTTGGAAAGAAAATGTTCATACACTTGGAAGTAAATACGCATCACTTGTTTAGTGAATTAAATTCACAGTTGAACACAATTTCTTTACAAGCTAGATACATAACATTTTATGAATGTTATAAACTATACTGTATTAATAAATTATAATAACGCTATTTTCTTTTCCTTGTGCAGCAGTTAAGAGTAAAATTATCTCTTTTGCTCAAATAATTTTCTATAAATATTCGGAAATGGCTACATGTTGTTATCCATTATTGATTTCCATCCAAGGAAAACTATATAATTAACATACGAGAAACTGAAATTTTCTCTTTTACAATTCAACGACTTACAAGGAAGATTTCTTAATAGATACATATTTATGGATCTGCAGATGTAAAGTTTATTTGAATTGCATAGAAAATGTTAATTTCGCGGATTGAATTCAGTAAGGATTTCCTTTTATATTATATACGCTTTGAAAAGTAATGGATAAAATATGAGAAGTTGGTGGTATTTTCAGACGTGAGTTATAAAACAATAATTAAGTTTAAATCAATAAGTGAAGAACAATTTATGCAAAAAGATACGGAAAACTTCATCGTATTCAAGCACAATTTTTTTTATTTTATTTGCACTCGGATATGTTAAGTCAAGTTTAGTTTAAATAAGTTTAAAATTATAGAAATTTAAAATAAAATTATATGTATCAGAAAATGGTGCGTATTGAGATTTGCATTTTTTCTCTATCAGCCAGATACTTTGAAAATAATTTCACTGGCCCTGTCGGGGTTCAAATCGCCGATCTTCATACTGGTCATTGGATGCTCTACCAATTGTGACTGAATTATAAGCTCTTGTGGACTCTGCCCATGGTGTTCCCTCTAATGTTAAATTAACGTGCAATTTTGTAATTAGCGTGAAGACCTACTGCTATTTTTACCTCAGGTTAGTGCCGATCCGGTGGTCAAGCGGTCAGGGGCATGCGTTTCCATCTGATCGATGGATTGCCGGGTTGCGGATTCGAATCCCGCCAGCGGGCATGGATGTTGTCATGTCGAGGCCAAGTCAGACTTCCACCCTTCGGGGAGTCTCTATAAAAGTGAAGCTGCAAATCTCCTCCCCTTCGCCATGGGATACCCTGGGAGGGGGGGTCTTTTGGACGTGGTGCATAGACGCTCATTCACCACAGGGGAATTAGTAACAAACCTCAGGTTAGTCTTCTGATACTATTTTCATCTTCCAGGATAGCTTCCTCCGTAATCGTTGGCCTGCCGATTTAAAAAGACTCCTAGTATCTCATTGTTCATTGTATCCGTGCTAGCGGTATTGAAAGTGTACTTTTAGATACCTGACACTATTGTACTAATCTGCAGGGTTAATTTGTTTGGACGCGACTTTAAATAACCTTGCTGTTCCAGCCAGGACTCGAATCTAAGATCTTCGTACTGGCCAGTCAACTCTTTCTCAATTGAGAAACTGGGATGCTGTTGCAGTCTCTTAATGTTGAGGTGTATTCTGCAATTTAACACATCAGTCTCCAATCAATGAAACAAGGGCGTTTTACCGTTGAAACGCTGCCAGATGCCACATAGGAGGCGATTCTTATTTCCTTATATTCGAAGGGAGGTGAAGAGGAGGACGCCTTCGTGACACTTGAAAATATTTTGGAAGGGAACTGAACCCTATACTAACGAGTCCATCTTCCTGGTTAGAAAGCAGTGACAATATCTCCGCTATTGTAAGCTTAAATGTGTGCAAGAGTTATTCTTAAATATAGTAAAAATTGATAATTGTGATTTGGTTGGTCTATCATATGATCTTAACAAAATATGCAGAATCCACTTCAAAAATAAGAGCTTTCAATTTTTTTCCAGTAGCTCAACGGTAGAGTTTCGACTACCAGTTCGGAAATCCAGGGTTCGATTCCTAGTTGGGGCAGCAAGGCACTTTACAATGGCAACCGAACGAATCTACCCATAGGTTAGTGCAAAGATGTCGGAGGTCTGAAGACCCCGAGACAAATGTTTATCAATTTTACTAGATACTGTATGGGTAACATTTTTGTAAGTCGAGTGTTTTCGTATGAAGGTCTATAAAGAAAGTTATTTTTTATTTTCTTACAAAATTTATTGCACATCGTTTGATTTGTGCACATCATTTTGTAGGAAGTTATAAATTCTATCTATTTCATAACTTCCTACATTATTCAAAGCAATTTTGCAATTGGAACTATGGGTCTATAACCAACGAATGCTCTTTAGAACTTTTTTATGTATAATGTTTCATTAAAGTATAAAATAAGTCTCATGTTTAAATATAGTAAATCTGATATTGAAATTATTATTTATATATTTTTCGGGATATTAAAATTCAATCAGGGGAATTTTCAGTTAATAAATCTAACAAAACTTAAAAATACTGAAATTTTTCTCAACTGCCCTTGTTCTCAAAGATATATTTTTATATATCAATTAAACAATGAGACATTCAGGAAATTGATTTAGAATTTTTAAAAAACAAAAATGGAAAACTCTTAAAGGAAGTTAAAGAATAAAATGCAACGGATATTTTGCTCAGCATTAACATCTTGCTCGAAATTACAACTTTTTTCATTATCAGAAAAGTGTACACCCCCATGGATGCCACTGCTTTTAAAAAAAAGATCAAACAGAAATTGTCTTGGAATTATTTGGGTCACACACCATTCCATCTGACGATTGATGGTTATGAATTATGGAGAAGGTATTTCTTTTAATGGCTTTTCGAAAGAAACTCATTGAAGGATTAAAATGAACAATGTTGGAGTATGTCGCAGGAGGAATTATAATGGAAGCATACATATTTTTTTAAGAAAGTTTATGTTGTTTTATTGGTGTATGTTTCAAAGGATGTACATTTTAAACATTTTTAGGAGTGATTTAAAATAAATGTTTTATATACCGGGTGGTCATAAAATAACATGAGGTGTTCAGAGCCCCCTCTAGCGAGTAATGTATTGGATGAAATGTAACAAAATTCGGTGGGCGTACACAGTGGAACATGCGGTTTAGATTTCTAAATAAATTGTTCTAATAGTCGGGGAAATATTAGCGCTGCAAAAGTGTAGCAGTGTGAATAATGATTGATTAAATGCCAAATAAGACAGTACATATCAATTTTGTTGACAATGCATGACAACGTTTATTGTTAATTACAAATGAGGTTGAATATGACCACCATTGGGATGCTCCAAGAACTGTTTGAGTTGCACGACATTTTCTACGGCGACTCTTAACGTATCAGAAGTGATTTATCTCACGTATAACGTTATTCGATCGTTCAACGTTGCGATATCAGGGATATATCCTTGATACACAAATCTTTTAAGAAATCCCCACAGACAAAAGTCACAGCGATTGAGATCTGGCGAACTCGGAGTACTGTCAGCACTCGGCAGACCTGTCAGCATTGACGGAACAGGTCACTGGTCCACTTTGCCAACTTTCCTTGTAAAAGTAAAGACCTATGATAAAAGCTGCCGTAGAGCCGCACCACACTGTGGCTTTTGGAGAGTGGAGAGATTTCTGCAGACACGCGTGCGGATTAGTCGCAGCCCAAATGCGGTAGTTGTGTGTGTTAATACCACTGTTCAGATGGAATTGCGCTTCGTCATTCCATAAAATATGCCTCGGCCATGCATCATTCTCTTCCATGTGTACTAAGAATCTCAAAGAAAACTCAATTTGGGTGGCCACATCGCCAGGGGGCAATTCTTGAACAGGACAGATTTTATAGGGGTAAAATTTCAGTGTCTGATGCAGGATTTTCCACACCGTTGAGTATGGGGTATTTGTTTGCCAGGATATAATCCGTGAACTGCTGGTACCCTGCACATTCGTCATCTCCTGTTCCACAATATCAGTTGCAACTTCTCCAACTTGTTGTTGACTGATCGCTCTGCGATCCCAGGCTGGTTGCCGTTCTAGAGTTCCGCTAGTTTCAATTCGTTGAATCATGTTTCGTAAGTTCATTAAGCTCATCGGTCCTCGTCGTAACTTCTTCAACCGTCAAAATTCACGAAGGGCAGCATTGGCATTCTCGTTCCGCTGATAATATAGCTTGACTAACAAAGCACGGTCGCGTAAGGTAAGAGGCATAAAAAGGTACTAGGTAGTTCGCCTCCGAATGATGAGGATTCTCCTAGCCTTTCCTTTTATCCACATGATTGCTACACGGAGTGTGATTATGCAAATTAATACATTTTACTCGGTAAACAGCGCCAAAATGCTCCCTGGAGGCGACTTTTGGAACTACTTTTCTTAGAAATCGAAACCGCATGTTCCACTGTGTACGCCCACCGAATTTTGTTACGTTTCGTCCAATACATTACTCGCTAGAGGACTCTGAATACCTCACGTTATTTTATGGTCACTCAGTACTTTTAAAAATTTTTAATATGTATCAGTTACAAATCTTTAATCAAAGTAATTATTATATACGCACAGACACACGGCTTTTCCAGGGTTAATAGAGAAATGCAATAAATCTGAAATTTTTAGTCATAAATGTGCTTTCTATAAAATTTGACATTATACATTTATGAAAATCTGATGTGGGTAGCACATGACTTTCCTTATAAACTCACATTAACTTTTTCTTTTTTCTCTTTCATAATTCATGGAATTGAGTGTAATTTTATAAAAGAACACGGATAATTATTTAAAATAACACTGAATGTGCTGTTTCAATTCAATTTTTTGTTTTTATTTTGCGACTGAATGTATTTTCAAAGGCGATGCGGCAGAAATGCAATAAAACTAAAATATCTCGAGAACGGTTAGTCCTAGATTTATGGGGATGATCTCATTCTCTTTGTCGTTAAGAATTACATATAAGAGTATCATTTAACCCTTTAACGACTGGCGCCGGTTATATCCGGCATCCACTAAATGCGTCGCACGAATAAAGTGTATTTGTACCTTTTTGCGGAGTATCGTAGTTAAAAGTAAAGTAATTAACGTGTACGGTGTGTACTAATGGCACGACGACCCGTTCATTGGTGGCGTACTGATGGTTAGTTCATCCGCCGCGAAAGGATTAATGGATACATTTAAGCAGACGTAGACTTTTATTTTAGATTTTGACGATTTTTGCTGGCTATTTCGACAAAAAAAGGTAGATTTTTTATTCGTCGTTCACAAGTAAAGGTAAATGTTCTTTTTTTCTGAATCATACCAAATTTGAATCAGCACAACGATAAATCAGAAGCTACTTATTTACCAAATTTTGTGACTTTTGGCCAATTAGTTTCTCAGCTACATTGGATGAATGGACTTTTGCTGGCCATTCCGCAGAAAAAAAAGGCAGGCTTTTTTCCCCATATTGCACTAAAATCTATAATCAGCGCAGCAGGGTATCCCACATATGTATTAAAATATTATTTTTAAACATATTATTATTAAAATATTATTAAAATATTATTTTAATACAATAGATGTTTTATTTTAACGCCTTTTAAGAATGTTGTTTAAGATGTTAAATAAAGATTTTAATATACCTAGCATACATATTTTAACATGCATCAGTTACAGTTCTTTGCAAAAACATCATCACACAGCTTCGTGAGATCAACTGAATAAGTGGTGCATTTACAGCTCAAACTGTTAAAGGTGGAAAATTAGTACTTTTCACGCACGTGAAACTTCTATAAGCAGTAAGAGAAATCTAACATTTTGGAATATTATTGAAAAATTTATGAAATCTTTCAAATTTTTATTGTAACATTCTTCAAACGATAATTTGAAAAAGCCTAGACTCACAAAATTTGCATTTATACTATCATGCGTAATATTGAAATAAAATAAAATAAAAATCTAAATTTTCTTGATTAGCTCAACTGGTATAAACCAATATTCCTCTTGAGATATTTTAACTTCTGGCAGACGATTAAGTTATTATGATTTAAGTTATGGCAGACGATTTTTTTTATTATATTTTGTAATTCACTTTTTCACACAGTTTTAGATTTCATTTGTAATCCACTTCAAATACCGAAATAGTCTGTTGGTTATTCTTCTAATCAAACTATTGGAAAATAATGTTATAAATAATTAATTTTGAGAATAAAACGTCTGAGATAACATACGATGATTGGAGATGAAATATTGTATCTATGTTAATAAAACTGTAAAATGTGAGCCTTTCATGCTTAAATTTGAAAAGGATTTTGATATTCAGGACGTATTAAGTATGCAGGTGTCACTTACTATCCATTTGGAAATGACTGATATATTATATATAATGAAATCCAAATTAATTCTTCAATGGGATGGACAGTTTTAAAGTATGTTCATAATTATGATTGATAATTATCATTCCGCGTTTTACATCATCAACAGTAAAAATAACAGAACTTTTCAGTTTTTTGAAAATTGAAGTCTGAAACTATCTATTGTCGCCCTTGTGAATTATGCACAAACATTTCACTATGCTTAATATAACATGAGACATTTCAATAGGATTTCTATGATGTGTATTTTTGATAAATGCGCATAATTTATAAAGTAACTTAAAATTTAGTATCGGTAAATGGCGGGGTGCTTAAATTTATGTGTAAGATAACCACAGATCCTACTGCCTGCAACACTTGCATTATTAAAATTGCAGATTCCACTTCAAAGATAAGAGCTTGTAATTTTGTCCCAGTAAATTAACGGTAGAGCATCGGCTAACCAGTACTAAGATCCACGGTTCGATACTCGGTTGGGACAACAAGGTTCTTTACAATGGTGCCCGAAAAATAAATTCTATAAGTTAGTGCAAAGTTGTCAGAGGTTTGAAAATGACCTTAGTATGACTAGCACGGATTCAGTGGATTCTGGTATATTGAGCGCAGATTTCAAATCGGGAGAACAACGACCACACAGAAAACACACTTGGAAGATAAAATAGCATCAGGAGGAGGCTAATCTGCGGTAAAAACAGCAGGAGGCGGTCAGTCTTATTGTCAGTTGCACACCAATCTGACATTAGAAGGTGGAGAACGCAAACTCCACTTCAAAGATAAGAGCTTGCAATTAAGTCCCAGTAGTTTAACGGCAGAGCGTTGGCTGGCCAGTATGAAGATCAGGGTTTATGTCTCGGTAGGGGCAGCAAGGTTCTTTACAAAATCTTCTAACACATGTGGACCATGCACCGTACCCTATCAGTTCAGTTAATTAATTACTCCCTAAAAACATTATTACCCCTCCCACCTACAAAACGTAAATGTCCCACGAATATAGGGAAACTCTTTATATTGTGAATTAAGAACATAAAATGACATACTTTCGTAAAGCGGCGTATAAAAAGAATTTAATTTGACGGTGAGATATATAGAATTATCAGTTACTTGGCGACATTTTCGAAAGTCACTGAGATGATGATATAGCGCCAACTTTGTCGAAAAAAGGACAGCCAGATTGGATTTTTCTTACGCATTTAAATTATTATGATTTCTTACGTATTATTATGATTTCTTACGTATTCAATAATGTCTTCGAATATTATCTTAAATCCGATATATTTCCAAAAGCATTGCATAACTGAAAATATTTACTAATTAATTTTGGAAATGATTATTGACTGTCGACAACTTACGCAGTAACGAAACAAGTATCTCTAACGCTATTAAATACTGCAAATAAATATTTAATGTAACACCGAATGTAGTACAGCTATTAACATTTGAATTTCACATATTCCAAAATCAATTAAATCGTTTGCAACCCTCTAAGCTAACTTTTCCCGAATCGTAATAGTTACATGATTCAACTCTGGAGATATGTACAAACTCATAAAGATCGGGAATTTGTGTGCGATTCAGTCTTTCGGATCTATTCATAAGCACATACAGAATGGTTATTGAGGTTCAAATATGTAAAAGTTACATCTTTGACGGCCTGTGTTAAAGTTCCCATAGAAAGCTCAATAACCTATATTACAATTCACGCTGCAGTTGGTTTCGATTGAAAGTTCAGTTCAACTACAAGTATTAGAATTCTATGTCTTGAAAGAGGGGCTGTTCGAAGTCACGTTATGCATATCGGTCTGAAGTGCAAAATAAAAGTTCGAAGGTATTTATAAATATGGTTGAGGATTTTGTAGTGGTGATGCGTTAGATTGAGGTAATGGACGTTTCCAGTGATATAGTCGAGCCAGGGATATATGCTATGTTTTATGTAACCAGGGAGCGCCCTGCCTTACAAAATGACAGTCAATATTTAGTTTTTAAATTTGCTTTAATATTAATTTGCTATGTGTCTATGAGCACGATGAGTTTAGGAAAGTTTGAAATCTTTTCTGACAGGAGTGTTTTTTTTATATACGAGTGGCCTACTGATTGCTTGAGTTTCAAGTTTTGCTTACTCAAGTTTGACTTAAGTTTCACCTTTTTGGAGATTTGTAAGCAGCTGAGGTAGCTATTTGTTAATGTGACCATATTAGTCAGTGTAACTACAATAATAATAATAATAAACACCATGTTAACACCTATGACACCCGATTATGTAGCTTAATGTATTTACTACTAATGTTCTATGCGATTATGATACGGTTTGAAAAGCGCCACGGTACTGTTTATGTTACGACTACACTACTGCGCGTTTCAACTTTAGACGTGTTTGAAATCGATACATTTATGTACTATCGCAGTGGTCGTGAAACAAAATGGAATACGTGTTTATGCTTCGCTGTAGTTTGAATATTTTAATCGAGAACATTTAAAATACTATAACGAGTGCAGTAATTTTTCCATATACTTACGAAACCCACGGATAGGAGAAGTTCCCGATGTTAAGATTATATTTCTACTGTCGCCTTAACGCTCTCTATAGGCGAGTTACGTAAGTATGAATTTAGCCTCTTATAGCTTGAAATCAATCGTTAAAAAGTGTGAAGTCTGATGCATAATAGTACTAAATTAATTGATCGGTTTTGATACGGTTTTGCAAAATTGTGGTATATTGTATGTTCCCTTGCTGCTATTGTTGATTTTCGTCTATTTTGTCGCTAAGTGCAAAAACTGTCCTTAGATGATGCTATCTGCAATAACAGAGTGAGTGTAAATTTGGAAACACCTTCTATGAATATATTTCTGGCGTATCTAATGGAATTGTGGGTGTATTTGCAGGACACAAGGACGAGTCAAAATTTTTGGATTACGTTTTACTAAAAGTGCCAGTATTTGTAATATACGGTTAATAACTGTACAGCGAGCAATGTACGGTTAATAACTGTCTACATATCTTCCAAAGTCATAAAACAATTCTCAGGTACAATAAACAACAATTAAATGTTCATCTCTTTCACAAAACAGAAGATTATATTCTCAAGTTTCTGACTTATACAAAAATTACTTTTAATCGTATCACTCCAATCCGTTAACTGAACGATGACCAGATTATGAACCTTCTGCTGTGAGTTCTGGAGAGAGCACGTAACTTGTGATGTTCTTATCCAATCTATGAAATTCGAGAGATTTGTTTCTAGAACTCGCCAAATGCCGATAACTTGACGATAATTCGTCAGATTTGTGGCCAAGGCCAGTAGATCCGGAATCTACAAAATTGGAGAAGTTTGTTTTTAGAACTCGCCAAAATTCGAAATTTTGGCGTTATTCCCAAATTTGTCGCCAAGGTCAATCGACCCAGACCTTCACACGATAACAGTGATTGACTGTAAAAGCAATATGCTGCGTTATGTATTTGTAACAGTATGAATATGTAACAGTGTCGTATAGAATTAGTTCGATCTTTAATGAATTTGATGTCAGCAGCGTGATATGGCTCAATTTCTTTCCTCCCATAGAGGCTCGTAAAATTTTGCGGCATAGAAAGTTTTTATGCTCAATTGTGAATACCGGTTATTCGTCAACGATATCGAGCACGTAAAATGAACGTAAACTATCCATGGAGGTCATTATCCGAGAAAAGAACTTGATTCTAAGTTGCATTCTTAGTATCTTTTATTGCAATTACAATTTATTTTGGAAGACACTCCCGTTGCAGATACCAAATCCATGGACTGTTTTCGCTTTGATTACTCGCTCGTCAGCAGGACCTGAGTAACGTACAGGCCTCCGGGGCCACGGTCCTGATTTTGTTGTTTATGAAATTTGCTTTTGCAGCGAATTCTATAACGGCCTCGTGGAAGGATTGAAATTGTCCCATAGAAGGTGGCAAAAATTGTGGTTTGAAGCAAGTTTCTTGCTACCATTGGATATATCCACTTTTACGTGTTTACGAGGTCTTAATCAGCGAGAAACAGGTCCATGGATGCTGGTATCTGCAATGGGAGTGTTTTCAAAAAATTTGGAAACGCCCTTACATACGGATTTTTCGTTTATGATGCAATTTTTTTGTTATTCTTCAGCAAAAATAAAATAATCATTGTTTTCCTTACAATTTTGAATGTCAAATTTATTTTATTATTATATTTTTCTTAAGCGCAAAATCTGAACGATTATACATTACAAAATTACATTAACAAAATTTACATTAACAAAATTTGAGTAGCATTCTTACGTTAAATTCACAATGAAAATTTAAAAATGAGGTGGCAATGATTTATATCTTTACATTAGGTTAGAAATCTACTATTTTAATAGCATTGTTTTCTATGGGACAACAATTGTCTATGAAGTAAAATGATGATTTTAAGATTGTTTGAGTAGTCTTTGATGATTTGATGACAGTTTCAGTTTAACTTATTTTTATGAGCTCATTTTAGTCTGTCTGAACCTTTTCAATCAAATTTATTTCTTGACAAAAATTTAAGTCATCACTATTTGAAAAGCATTTCTCATATTCAAAATTGCTGTTTTAGTCATTAATGTTGCTTTTTAATCTCAAAGAACTGTAATTTATTGGGGTATAAATAACGAAACAAATCCATGCTTTAAAGTACCAAACAGTAATTTTGAGAAATTATTCGGAAAAAAAATTATTGCAAAATTTAGAGAAATTTTCCAGATGACTGTATTTTTACAGTTTATTATTTGATGTAAAGAGTAATTTATGCAGGATGTAAATTAATGGATTATTTTATCTGTCTAGACATGACAAGTATTATTTATTTGTTTATAAATTATGTTTATCTTCTTTGACAAACTTTGTTTATTGCCACTAACAAATATATTAAAAATTCATAAAGCTTATTTTTAAGGCCAGCATTTTTAAAACGGAAAAGTAATCAATAAATAAATATAATGTGAAAATATTAATAAAATTATTTATATTTTCTAATAAAATTTATGCTTATACCCCGTGCTTTAACCACTGGTCAACCCGTCCCATACCTACGGCGCTGTAATTTAATGGTACTGAAGGGCATGGTTAGTAGTTTATTCATTCCAGCATTCCCATTATTCAAAATACAGCACAAATGCTATACGCTTTAATGTCTAAAGGCGTATTTACTTATATTTATATACCGAGAAAGCTTCATATTACAAAATGTATGTCTTTATTTTGTGGATAAATAAATCAACATTTTATCGTATACACATTTCTTGTACTCCTTTGAAAAAAGCAGGCATAAACAATTTAGGTAGCTACAGTTGTTTCGAGGGCACTATATGCTCTCTTCTTCAGATTAGGAACTATGTGCTCGTAACAACTTTAACGCCCTCGAAATAATAGTAGTCACGTTTTTACTTATGCCTACTTTCGTGATGGAAGTTATAATTTCACAAGCTGCAGTTTCATACATCGTGATTTTATCCTATGCATAAAGGGCATAAGTTCAAATATGGAAATGATTGTATATACATATAGTCAGATTATTTAAAAGCAAAACATTTTGTTATTGTTATTAAACGTAATTTTTATTTGTCTGGCGAACATAAGCGTCATTAAGAATACTTACGGAGTTCAATCCATTTAGAATAAGCCTAAATTATCTAACTGGTAAATTATGGAATTGCCCTTATTCACCTATTCGATTAACGAGCACGTAAAAATCCTCTCACATTTCCAATCTTTTTCAAAAACTTTCTCCTCATAAGTGGAAATAGCTGATTCTAAACGTTCATTCCAATGCTTATTTCATAGTTTCATTTCTCTTTCGTTTTCAGTTGAGCCTAATTACCAATATTTCTATTTTGTTACTCCTTTGGATAATACAAAGAGCACGCCCTGTTGCTACCTCAGAAAATGGGCGTTACAGGAAATGTGCATAAATAGCACAAATAATTTATTTTCTTAGTATGTTTCGAACTTCCGAATATATGCTGTTAGATGCTGAAACAAACTCTTTACTAATTTAGGCTATTATTATATTCTACCAATTCATTTGTCCAATTCGTTTCCAAACAAAGAATTACAAAATTCTTTAAAAATTATATGTGATCAGTATTTTACTGCCTCTGGTGAGGCAATAGATTTATTTCTTTCACTGCAAAATTATCAAGCACAAATTACATTGCACAATATTTTTAGTGTTGAATGACCTATTGTATTTAGTGTTGAATTTCAATATATATTTTTAATGTTGAATAATCGACTTGTTTATGTGTTGAATGACACTGTTGTTTTCGTGTTGTTTGTATCATAGAATGACACTGTTGTTTTAGTGTTGTTTTTAGCGTTGAATGGCCTAGTTGTTTTAAGTGTGGAATGACACTGTTGTTTTAGTGTTGTTTTTATCATTGAATGACACTGTTGTTTTAGTCTTGTTTTTAGCGTTGAATGGCCTAGTTGTTTTAAGTGTTGAATGGCCTAGTTGTTTCTAGTGATGACTGACCTAGTAATTTATGGTGTTAATTTTGTCTAGTCATTGTAAATGTTGAATGACCTAGTTATTTATTGTTAAATGCCCTATTCTACTTTAGTGTTGAATGACCCAATGTTTTTAGAGGCCCCAGTTATTTTTAGTGTTTTGAATGATTAAATTGTTTTAGTGTTGAATTTACTTTGTTGTTGAGTGTTAAATGACTTAGTGGATTTTAGTGTTAAATGGCTTAGCTGTTTTCAGTGTTTACTGTTTGTCGTGACCATCGTTTTATGAAATGCAGAAGAAACTGTTGACAAGGAATTTTTGTTTTTAATTCTATGAAATAGTTTTTTGGTTCACAGTACAGGGGTGCGATAAACCAGAAAGTGGCTAAAGTCATTGTAAGCAAATCATTCATGACCTATTTTAAATCATTTACGTGTTGTTAAGTCATTTATTTAATATAGATTTTAGAATAATATTACATCAGTAACATTGTTTTTTCATTTAAAGTAGCATATTTTGTCTATTGCCTTTGTTGCGAATATTTTGAGAATAGTTAAAATTTATCAAGTATTATTGAATTTTTAGAGAATGCATTTACATGCATGTTTTCAGTTATAAAACGTCTGGGGAATGGAAATTCAAATGTACCAAATTTTCTGTATATTACTACCGCATTTTATGTTTCTATTTGCATGTCTTCCCCAACAGCATTGTTATCTTAAAATAAGAAATAGTTCCATTTACTACAGTTTTAAGATTTTACATAAGGATTAGATTACTACCATGTTTGTACCATGAAACATGCATGATGACTATACAATATTATAATCTATATTGTATGTTTCCACCAATACCACCATGTATCTTGAAAGAGGTAGAAACAGTAATACTTAATATATTTTTGAATCAACATGTGTAGGATGGTCCTAAGTTATATAGTTTTGTCAAATGTGTTGCTTCGAAAGACACCTGGAAACGTTTCAGAGGACACACCGAAAGCACCAAAATTTTAAATTATACTATAAATGAGATGAAATGGAAAGTAAAATGATAGGGTTATAAAATAAATGTATCAAAGTCCTTTGATTCTGAAAGATAAAAAGTTGGAAGAAAGGCTTTTTTTATCAGTCAAGATTCGAAGAAATAAATATTCAGACACACAGATAGTCTTAACTTTTGAAATTTAACAAATTGAGGATTTTGGAATTTAATATTTAAGCTAATTTTTAATTAAATTTAGAGAAAATTAAAATATATCAACTTCTTAAGTGGGAAAAATTTGTCTGGTTAATACCTCGAAGTGTTATTTTCAGCATTAAATCTTTTCGCGAATTTTCGATAAAAATTAATTTGAGTATGTCTCAGATGAAATATATGAACTTAAAGATGTTCACATGTTATTTAAACCAACTTAATTTACGATTTTAGCTATAATTTTCCTCATAAGAAAAATGTTTCAATATGCAACTTATTGATAAACCAATCATTTTAAATTAACTATTAATTAAATTAACTACTAATGTTCATCTACTACTTTTGTTATTTTAGCTCTCTTATAAAATAAAGATACAAATCAGACGTTTCATGATTAATTGCTCATTTCTTCCAAAATATGAAGTCTGAAGTTGGTTGGTGCTCCAAGGTGCATGAGGCACCATCACCATGGTATAGAGGCGTATTTTGTAATTAAGGGGTACCGCTACACCGAAAAAAGAATACCGGTTGTAGAAACCGCTCATACAAGAGCAAATAGAAAGGATTCATTGATAGTTCAAACTCCGATTGCAAGTCGATAAGGAAATAAATATTGTTGTTGTTGAGACCCAGACCGCCCGACCTACCTGTGAGACTAGAAACAGTTCTCACATTTGATGAGACACTTTTATGTGTGGAATTTATGGTGGCCGAAACGGCAAACAAAGCTTTTAGTCTGGCTGGCACCAAGGTTTATGACGACGTGAACCTAAAGGTCAAAATACTATAAATTTAGGGGTGCCATACCAGAGGGGCTGAGATGGGCCGTACTAAATGTGCAATGGTGCCATTGGGTAAGGAGTAGCCAGTAAGCGCCAAAAAGAAGTAAAGGCGGAGTTACTCCCCTCACACACCGAGGGAAACACAGCCTGTGACCCGAGAACGAGAGCAGAGACGATGATGGAATTTTGACTTAGAAGCAGGCCAAAACAACTATCACGATTTTGACTTAAGAGCATACCACAAGAGACGATGATGGAATTTTGACTTAGAAGCAGGCCAGAAAAACTATCACAATTTTGACTTAAGAGCACGAGTAGGGAAGAATGAAAAAAAAACACCAGATTTGTAGAGTGTCCCGTAGAAGTTCCAAATTAATGGAGATAGATCAATGTGCGAGTGCATTCAGAGTACGAGGAGGAGCCACACACCCAAGAGTTATGGAAGTACTGAGACTGATGCAAGCCGTTGAGATATGATAAAGCCCAAGACTTATTGGAAGGTATGTGCTCAACAATTATTCCACGTCCTAGACACGATAGTAATTTTAATAATTCTGGTCGCATATGTCCCCTCCGCTAAAATAACTATTGAAAATTGATGTTGTTAATAAATGGTATTGTTTAAGTTTAAATGGTGTGATCAATTTAGCATTTTATTAATTAATTATTCCTTTACAGGACTCGCACGAAAGGTAAAATAATTGGAGGGCTTATAGCGGCACAATAAAGCAATGTACATTAAATATAATTCCACTATATGAGAATAACGGCCATGTCTAAGTAATAATATTAATATTAAAATAATAATTACTAAATGAATTTAATATATTAAAACTTTAACTATCACATTACTTTCCCACGCTACCAGAAAGGTGTAAGGTAACTGTTTGGACTGCTGGGAAGTGCCACCTAATTTGGACTGGAACCCAGTGGGGGAGGCATCCACAAGGATCGTACCCTCCTTCCCCTATCACCAACCTCTCGGAAGGACTTACGGACTCACATGTTTAAAGTGATCGTACTCCGCATGAACACGGCGGTAGTTGTGGCAGCGTGCAAATCCAGCGCGCAAACCACCGAGCTACCGCTCCCGAAATGTGCCAACAGCACGCGGTGTTCCCAGGTGGTCACCCACCCAAGTACAAACCGCGCCCGATGCTGCTTGACTTCGGTGATCTAACGATAACCGGTGTTATCAGAACGGTGGGGCCGTTGACCCAGGAAATAAATGTTATACAGATACACAGATGATATAGTCTGTATAGATTATACTATTACTGTATATATAGGCAGTCAAAATATAGACACAGTCTCTATATACACATTTTGTATATATAGACATAGCCTGTATATATAGGCAAATATAGCATAGTCTGCATATATTCTTCTCATAACTATGTTTGTTCTCATATGGATCACACGATTGTGGAATATTTTAATGCCATACTATTTTGACATGTTGAAACAACTCTCTTACAGCCAAAAGGTATTAGAGTATTAATTTATTAGAGTTAAAGGTATGATAGGTGTCGTTCTCAAAATTTTGCACATTTTTGATCTGAAATGGATAAATATACCTGTAAAAAGTATGCTTACTGTTAACAAATGCACGACTGGTTTTTAACTCATAATGTGAAATTAGTGAATATCATTATTTAGAAGTTCTCACCAGCAAATTTCGAGATATTAAAAATTTTGCTTCTCTTCTAGAAGAGGATACACTTTGCAAGAATCGCACACTATCTTTAAATGTGGTATGCTTTTAAGACAATAAGATTATTGTCTTTTAACGAGATAGTGTTTTAAGAAAATTCACAATTCAATCTCTAGGTAAAATAATGTGTTGAACCCAGAGTGTTTTTAAGTACTACCAAATGTACGAAATTTTGCCCAGGATTTTTCATTTATCAAATTCTTCAAAAGACGAATGGGCTGGTATCGGATAATTCCTACTCTAAAGTGTAGGCAACGCCGGTTACAAAGTGAATTTTAAATAATCGGACTTTTGCGAGTTTACATAGAAACGTGACATCTACTTATTTCTTTATTGCTGACGAAGAAGGGTACACCTTGCCTTTGAATCCAGTTGACACTGTTAGTTTGTCTTGAATGTTGCTTACAACGAAATTCTTATAGTTTCAGTAAATTAAAAACTGTTTGAGCTACAGACCTGTGCTGGTCTGGTACCCGCAACAACGGAAATTGTTGACCCTCAACCCGATTCGAACCCGCAGCAAATATCCGAATACGTGACCAGCAATGAAATTGTATTTTAAAACTCTGTTTAGTAGGTTTTAAATCTCAAATACTTGAATACAATTTTCTGCTATTTACAGTTTGTAACCTCCGTTTACACATTTGTTCTATTTCCCCTCCTAAAAATATGATAAACTATAGCTTAAATAATTTTACTAGTAGATCCATGACCCGACTCGCAGGTTGAAAAGCAACGGAAATAGAACTCCCACCCGCAACTTGAGTAATACAGAAAACTCGACCCGACCTGGAACTGCGAAGCAAGAAACCCGCGGGTGACCGACCGCTGGCACCCGACCGATTTAAGACTCTAGTTTGAGTTGTACCCATGACCCAAAAATGCTTTTAGTTTTAGCAACATGCAATAGAGTCACCTATCACAATAGGTAGTTGTCTTCGGACAGGGCGAATTTCGACTACTAAATGAATTAATTTTTTTTAAGTCTCGGTAGGTGTTTTTATCGTTCGGAGTACGATATACCAAATTTCATAGCTGTGGGTTGCTCAGATTTTGCGATGCGAGAGAAAGAAACATACATATAAACAAACAAAGATTTCCTTTAAATATTGTAAATTATATTTTCTTTCCGAGGTGAGGAAACATAAAATGTGAAGCATAAGAACAAGAAGCTTAAAGAACATACTATTAGAATAATCCTGTATTAGCATACTAGTGAATAGTTGAATATTAAGTATTCTCTTATTTAATTATCATGGTCATAAAAATATGTTCACAGTTCTATTATTGGAAACACACTTCCTGTGAATACCAAACTTTCATTAAATCACTTATTTCAGAGCTCTATGCAATTTAAGAGAGCCTTAATACAAACACTTCTGTTATGTTAAACCTTTGTGTTAAGCCACGCCCAGTTCCAAATGCATAAGATGTGTTTTCTGAACAATGAAAATAGCCTACTTAGTTATTTACATGCCAGTTATTTCGGACATCCGAATACCCGCTATACAAGTTGAAATATAGGATTTATTGTATTATTTTCGTTCCGTTGTTCCATCGGTATTTATTAAAGCAATGCGTGTGTTTCATGAAGAATGCGAATCACTTGATAATAAAAATATGAATATTCTTTCGGAGTGGGCGTGTATTTATGAGTACTTTTTCTATTTCTTCTTGGTAAATTGTTATAATCAGATTGCTATATTTATATTCTATTGAGATCTAATGCATATTTATGAAAATTTCATTTTTACTTTCTTATACTATGCAATATAGAATAGAGAAAGTATTGTTTTCACGAAAATTTTCGAATTCGAGATTTTGATGTGAATATATGTTTTAAGACCTCCCCACGTTTTAATTATTTTTGGAGTGATGTCCATCCGACCGTCTGTTTGTCTATATGTCTGTGATCGGTTTCTTGTGCACATGATAGCGGCCACACATATTAATGGATTTTCACGAAACTTTGTATCCTGCTTTGTTATCATAACATCTAGAACTAGATATATTTTTTTTAAATTCGAGTGAAAACTTTAAAATTTATTCGAAATTTTATACTTTTTTAACATGGCAGTATAGAACAAAATCTAACATAATTATGCATAAAAAGGTTTATTTATGAATCAATGGTCACGTGATTAAATAGTATCAATCATTGTTGTGAAAAATAGCCGCGATATAATTTGTTTTGTTCATGACGTCATTAGCTCCCCTCGGGGGCAAGCTACCTCCTCCCAGGGGGTGCATTATCAAGTATGGTATCAATTGAAATACTTTTCAAGTCCTTTAAAGTAAAGGGTAACGCGTTATAATTGTGATTATTTGGACTAGCAATACCGATTTTTCGAAATTTTTTTGTAAATTTTGAAAAAAAAATGTTAGTAAAACATGGATTCTGGTATGAGAAAGTCGAGTTGAGCCACGCTCTAGTTAATTTCTTATTTTCTCATTAGTTTCACTAAAATCGGTCCCTCGCTGTGTTATACGAGGGCCACACTGAAATTTTTTAGACAGGGGCAGACGATAAGCGCTAGAAAAAAAAATATTGGTCGGATTATTAAATTTGAACTATTTTATGTCCGCATACGATAATTTGTGGCAACAATTATAATTTAGTTATCGTAGAATAAATTTTAAAAGAAAAGAAAATGGAGTTGACTCGAGAGCATTATCGAGCTATGATTGTCTATGATTTTAAAGTGGGGCTAAATCAAGAAGAATGTCTTCATCTACATTTAGCATATGTAAATGATGCTCCATCTCGTGCCACTGTGTTCAGATGGTTTACAGAGTTTAGAAGAGATCGAAATGCTCTCATGGATGAAGAATACACAGGAAGACCTTTGTCAGCTGTAGTCCCAGAAAATGTGTCGGCCATTCGAAAAATGTTAATCGATGATAATCGCTGTACCTACCAAATAATACGGAAGGAACTTAACATTGGATCCGCAGCTATACATAAAATTATTCAAGAAGATTCGCATATGAAAAAATCAGTTTGTTGTTGGGTCTCCCATAATTTAACAAAACATCAAAAATCGGAACGTGTCAGAATCAGTAAAGAAACCTTAAAATTACTGAATAGTGGTGGACACCGCATTATTTCTAAAATCATAACGGGTGATGAAACGTACATACCGTTTTTTGACGTTCCAACACGTCAAGAAAGTACTATGAAGATGACCCCAAACTAACAATTGTGAAAAGAAAACGAGCACTGTCAAAAATAATGTATGCCGTGCTCTTCAGAACTGCAGGTCTGTTCGAAACCATAAAGCTAGAGGGACAGAAGACAGTTAACTGGTACACCACTAAGTGTCTTCCAGAAATTCTTCAGGAAGTGAATATTAGGGGACTGACTCATGCTTCACCATGACAATGCATCTTCTCATTCAGGAAGAATGAATGCCATTCGAATTTCTTGAACAAAAAAACATGAACGTGATAGAACATCCACCCTATTTTCCTGATCTTGCTATGTGTGACTTTAGTTTATTTTTAATTTGAAAAATATTTACGTGGGCGTCGTTTTCATTCCGAAGATGAAATTGATGAGGCTATAAAACCATATTTTTCATTGATTGCAAGAAATGAATGGCTTGAAGCATTAATTCTTTGGAAAATTCACCTACAAAAGAACATTGATGGAGGGGAGTACTTCGAACAATCCTAAGACTTGGTAAGTTTAACTTGTACCATTTAGGCGTATCACAAAAATTTTATGTGACCCTCGTATTTTACTCGTACAACCTCATAGAAACCTATCTCTCAAAAAATTTGAATGACCGAATTGATTTGATATAATTACTTTTTTAAATGCCAATTATGAATAACTGATTAATTTAGGTAAAATCGATTTACAATAATACCTCACAATTGGCTGTTTTCACACAAATACGATAATTCCCTCAAATGCAACTATTCTTATTCATTTCTAGGGAATTCGCGTTTTGGACACATTGTATTTTATAAATTAGAAGAATACATTTAATTCGTATGTTTATGTGCATGCTAGAAGTTATTATTATACCAAATGTGAATTATATCTGTTCAGTATATAATTATAGCAATAGAATACTAAGAGATTTATAATCATTTAAAAAATGCATTTTACTTTCCCTTCATACACAGTGCTCGTATAATGTATATCACGTCTCTACAGAGTACTTTAATGTATAGGTATAATAATGTGACTGGGTAGAAAATTTGAGTTCGATTTTTCGATGGAAAAGCAAGTTTTAACCATATCGAACTCGAATCGAACGTTTCGGAGGTGGTGTCTGTGTGTATGTATGCTAGTGTGTATGTATCTTAGTAGTATGCATCTTGTAGAGTTCTGTTTTCTGTTCGGGTATTAGATGTATAGTTCGTACCGTAAGGTATCAATTCTGAACTCTAAAAGTGTCACAACCCAAAGATATGGCTCCTGTCTGTATATTTAAGAGCCTTACGTTTTATGTATAGCTACTCCGAGTGGCAAGAGATAATTGGTCCACAACAGACTTCAGCTTATACTACAGTGGTGCTCCATGAGGTGAAAAGGACGAACAGACAAAAGTACGGAGGCGGCCTGATAGCCAAAATAATTTCAGTAATAGCGGAAATAATTGAACATCAGGTACTGTACCATCATTTGATGATGACACCCTGAATTAATTTAGTTATACTCACTTTTTCACTTTTTAAAAGTTCAATAATGTCGCCCCACCAGTTGACTAATCTTGGCATGACATTAGGGTAATTAAATGTTACTTAATGACTTAAGTGTTATATAATAGTTAAAGTTCCTTCAATTAATTATTGTTATTTAATAATGAAATGCTACTTAAATAAAGTTAAAGGAAAATGTGATTACTCTCTTTAGTTGTTGTGAAATTTACATACTTAACGTTCAGCCAGCCTATATGTGGATCCCGGAGCGTAGGTATAGTTGGTGTACGTCGCGGCCACCTTAAGGCAGGTCACATATTGAGGATTCGTGACGCACTGTATGTAGTGCACTGTGTCTCGTATGTTGCTCAAATATGCACTAGGCATTGGTTTTTTTATTATTGTTTTGCCTGTCTACTGCAGCCTGTAGCTATGTACCTTCAGTGTGTGGACAGTAGGGAGCAACCATTGTCCAAAACGAACCACAGGTTGCACCATACAGCAATACAGCATGCTTTCTCAATGTGTTGTTGTTGACACCCTGACCGTCCGACCCAGCAGAAAGGTGGATCCGACCCAGTGGGGGAGGCATCCACAGGGACCGTACCCTCCTTCCCCTACCACCAACCTCTCGGAAGGACTTACGGACCCACATGTTTAACGTGATCGTACTCCGCATGAACACGGCGGCAGTTGTGGTAGCGTGCAAATCCAGCGCGCAAACCACCGGGCTACCGCACCCGAAATGTGCCAATAGCACGCGGTGTTCCCAGGTGGCCACCCACCCAAGTACTAACCGCGCCCGATGCGGTTTGACTTCGGTGATCTAATGAGAACTGGTGTTTTCAGCACGGTACGGCCGTATGGCCGTTGGCTTTCTCAATGTGCGTCGTCCCGAAGAAGATATACGGACATGTGATAGTAATGTTCATTTATGTGTAAGTACATCTTTTAAATTACTGATATTGATATGTCGGTACATTTGGTGCACATAATGTTATGTTGTCACATTAATGTAACAACAACAATCATTTCATAATTAAATATTCAATTATAAAATAATTGATAATTATAAAATAATTGCACCTTCAGCAAAACTATTAATTTACACAGCCAAAACTCTTAATTTACAAAGGCAAAACTCTTAATTTCAAATTATTAATAATTATAAAATATTTGTACCTTCAGCATGTACATAGCCAAAGCCATTAATTCCTTTGTGACTGAAATTTATTATTAAAACCCATTTATGATAGTTTCAATTTTATGAAGTAGTTTCTTTTGTATTAAGAATAGTGTAACCTTTATCATATGCTGTTTCTTGAGATACCAATCTAAAAAAACGTCATTATATTCGGGTTTTAAAATAAAGATAATATTTCGAACAATAAAAAGTATTTCATTAAACATTTTAAAATTTTCCTTAAATAAATATATTTTAATATTTTTTCATCGTTGTGATCACTAGTAAAAGCGTCCTCAAGGTTTATTATTAATCTCCAATGCACGACAAATATTTCTTTATTATAATGAAAGTATAATATAATAGCAAAAAACATTGATGATAAAGACTATTTTTTTTCAGAAAAAATGAACAGAAAAATGAGGCAGATTTTACAAGGAGTGAAAAAATATGTATAAAAAAGATTTTGATAGTGCATGTAGCTGAATTATAAAAATGTCTTGTGTTGCATATTTAAAATTCGTTTGCTCATATTTCAATGTCACTTTTGTATTCTGTGGATGAATCGGGAGATCCACATTTTATTGTTATACGAGCCTTAAAAATTATTTTTTTCATTTCATTCTCTCAATATTTTCAAAATATATTTTGATATTCACCAACTTTCTTTGACATTTGTTTTGTCATATGTTTTTACACAGGATGATTATAATTATGGTATCTTTATTTAAATCCTTCTGTAGAGGTATATATTGACCTAAAGTCAATAAAACTTAGCTAGATTATACGACAAACTACATGAAATCAATTTTATGAAAATAATAGTTCTATGTGAATGTTTATATGAATTTGAAAATAAATGATAGTTCTCACAATTTTATGAAAACAATCTTCACCAAACGAAATTTGGCCTTGAATGTGGTGAACTCTACCTAATGAACTGTGAAATTTTGGTGTAATTAAACTAGAAATTTAAGCTCTGAGTGTAGTATTTAAATCTTGTAGATTTTATTTAATTTATCAAGAATAAAATAATAAATTCAAATTTTTTTACAAGTTTATTCAGAAAAGCACTTTTAGTGCCATTGTGCTTAAGCTATAAGCATAAATAACTATAGAACGTTGATAGTATATCTACAAATTTAAAATTTGCCCATTGTAATTTGCGTAGAATGCAAGAGTTATTACACATCTTCGTAATTCACAGCTGTATGTCTACTTCTGTTGAAAATATTTTAAAGTAACAGTTTTTCAAGGACATTGTTTCCGCATGTTTAGGTATTTCTACCAAGTTTCGTAATTTTCTGGTTAACAGATACGTTTGTGGAAGGCGCTTAACAGGTATGCGCTAATTTACAATCACTGTTTATTAGCGAAAATTATAAATATTGACTTAATATCAATATATTATTAAAACGTGAATCTTGTTGTCGATGCCATTTTATCCTTGATTCCCACAGCGGTATTTTTGATGGAGTTATTAACTGCAGTTTTAGATTCAGTTGCTCGATAAAAATATTTGACAGTACTAGATTTATAAAATAAATTATATTGGGCGGAAAAACATTCTAACATCATTAAACTGGAGATGGCTTCTGATTGGTTTTTGCAGGTAGGTTCTGAATTATCCTTGGTTTGCTGTTTTCTAATTGGTGGAGACTGTTGTTTTGGACGTATGTATTCCTCTTGCATAGTCTATTATATACCCCATTTCGTTTTTTGACGCGGGGTTTTTTGGTCCACTTGTAAAGGTGTCGGAATGAACACGCAGGCATCTTTGAGTAAAACATCAAGTTTTATTCTTAAACTGTATGAATCATAAAATAAACTCCATTAACGTAATTTACAAATAATAATCAGGATGTGCATGGTTTACCTTTTCTACCATCGTCTGCATCCACACACGCCACGTTCTACGTCGTACCAACTCGTATCATCTCGAACCTACCTCTCGTGCTTCGCATTTCACCTTTTTATAACCTGGTTGTCAGCACTCTCTCTCGTCCGCAATCTGTGCAGCTGTTATTTAAATTTAGGCTTTTCTTTCTTCGGGGAAGACACTGCTTGAAAATTAAGAAGCCGAGAGTAGATATTGTTAAACACTGACAATGGCCCTTACACACTGACAATGGCTCTGCTGCCAAAACTGCCGCCGTGTTTATGTGGAGTACGATCCCGTTAAACATGTGGGTCCCTAAGTCCTTCCGAGAGGCTGGTGGTAGGGGAAGGAGAGTACGGTCCCTTGGACACCTCCCCCACTGGGTTCCTTCTAAATTAAATGGCTCTTCCCGGCCGTCCAAACTGTTACCTTACACATTTCTGGTAGGTCGGACGTTTTGGGTCTCAAAAACAACAACACTGACAATGGCGAACTAACATATTCTGAAAACAGCTGTTCGTTGTATAAAAATTTGTACATGTTTTAGTAAACAAATGTACATAATATAGTGTTTTTACATGTTTATTTTAAATATCCAGATAAAAGAAGCCACATGATATAACAGCGATGAGTGAAAATTGCCTAAACCAAGCAAGTAGTCAAACCAAGTTAATAGTCAATAATGTTTTAAACGAGAAAACCTCCTTAATATTACAGAGATGTTAGACTTCATTGTATATTAAAACTTTGCAACTGATTTTCACAGTATAAATAAAAATAGAAATTAAAACATTTATATAGGAATGTTCAATAAGCGAGGTCTTATAATGGTCCAATCCATAAATAATTCTTATTACCTCCAATAACATTTTATTTTGTTCTTAAAACTGTTACTTTTGTGTTTGAAGCAATTTATTGAGAGAATTCCGCACAGCTGTCACTCCCATTACTCAGCAAGATAGTACAAACTACTCGAAGAAATATGTTTAAAGTTCATTTTTGGGGAACTTTGGCTTTTCTTGTTGAGATAAAAAGTATTTAGTATAATGTCAGTTCTTTTTATCACATGATCAAAATTCCACAAATAGTAGTATTCTTCAAAGGACTTAATTAATGAAAAAGATTAAATATATATATTTTTGATTTGAGAATTATTATTGGTTATATTTATTTACAAACCATTTTCACCTAAGGTTCGCTCAGGCGAAACGACAAGTGGCTACTCACTCGGATGTTTATACACTTATTACTTTCCTTATATACATAATGTATAAGAAAAGTATTGTGACGGGGTCGAAAATTCGAATTCGAGTTTTCAACGAGAGAGCACGTTTCAAGCATCCCTGATCATGAATCAAACATTTTTGAACTGATGTCTGTGTGTGTGTGTGTGTGTGTGTGTCAGTGAGTCTGTAGAGACGATATCTCACGAACGAATGGAGCGATTCGAATGAAATTTGGTACAAAAATTACAATTTGTAAATACTGGAAGCCTATTGTTTTTAAACGTAATCGAATGTTCAGAATCCCTCTAAATTTTCGAGTGAAATTCTGAAAAAATCCTCAAACACTCAAAGCCATTAATAAAGTTACGTAAGTAGCCATTTCTTATGTAATTTTTCCTTAGAGAACAATTGACATAAACTTTAGAACGCTAACACGAATCGTTCTTGAGATATTGTACATTTTCCAAATAAATTTATCAAAAGATCCCATAAATGAAAAAAAAAATTAACTTTTGAGAAACATATTCACTTTTCTTCATATGTAATATCATGCGATATTACATATGGGTGTCATCATTCTTGTGGATCTCGCTCGTTCCATTCATGAGAAAATATATTTTGGGTAATACTTTTGTATTTGAATGCCAATAGTCATTTTTCTGCTATAAGAATAACTTATCTTTCCGTCTATAACGCTTGGCGAGAATTTGGCGACAAATTTGGCGGAATGTCGCCAACTTGGCGACTTTTTTATATATTGCAAAATTAACGAAAATCTCGCCAAATGAATAGAAATGACTCTAAATCAATGAAAATGACAACTAATTGACGAAAATTCAATATCTTGGATAGAATTTAAGTATCTACTATAAGAAAATAACCTATTTTTTTATTGTAAAACTAGTAAATTCATTGCATTAATTAAGGAAAGTCATGTGCTGCCCACATCAGATTTTTACAATTAAGTTCTAAATATTGAAAACCGTTTCAAATTTAATCAGAAAAATGGTGCGCACTTTATAGTTTCGTTAACATGAAAATTGTAGAATGTAAAACAATATTTCATCTCTAAACGCTGCAAGTCGCCTTATTTTAAAAAGTTTTCAGATATTTTAATCTAAAAAGTAATTATTAGTGAAAAATATTTTAATAGTGTGATTAGAAAAATAGTCAGCTGCGATTTATTTGTTATTTATCTGATGGTAATGTCTGTTTATAACAAATGGAATCAAAAACGGTTTAAAAATTGAATTACAAAATATAATAAAAAATCGTCTGCCATAACTATAAATTAAAACTTCTCAATGGTTAGAGTTAACTGAGAAAATTTACAATACGTTTTATATGCCTAACGGTTGTAAAATATTAATTTCGAGTGTTTAGTTCTCAAATTACAGAATTTGGGAAGAAAAGTTCCGATATTAATCGATTTTTCGAATAAAATTCCAAGATTTTAGATTTTTTTACTATTTATAGAATATGTGAACAAAGTTTCAAGTTTCTACCTTTAGTAGTTTGAGTCGTTAATGTATTATTCTGTCCATCAGTTTTGCACAGCTATATATCAGTCATTAATCCTACTTTATAGGATATATTCATGTGTGTATGTCGTGTGTGGCGGGAAATCCAAGATTCGGACAGATACGGAATTCGGTATTAAGGTATTTTAAGTCCTGGGACAATACGATTTGGCGATTTATTATTTATTCTTCAGCTATTCTATGTTGAAGTACGATGTTGAGCGATTTTCACACAAAATGGCTCCTTAGTAACAATTTCCGTACTGAATCCGTAGGATAATACCTTTTTATTTATTTAATTTTTTTAAATATAACGAAATCTGCATTTTTAAATTTGTGCGATTCCTATTTCGTCATATCCGAAAATGGAAGAAGAGGACAATTCTATACTTTTGCAAAAATATGTGTGTATATTTTTTCTTTCTATTAAAACTATTTATAATTATTGTATTATTTGATTTTATATGGATTTTAAAACTAACGCATACAATTCAAATTTTAGATTCCGCTGGTGAAGTGCTTTTCTCTCATTTTTCCCGCTTTCCTGGTTGCTATGCAATGGGAGATTGATGAGATAATGGAAGATTAGCACGATTCTATAGTTTTGCAGAAGAATAGAGTTGTGTTAACTGGCATAACAACCTATGCGCTGCAATGGTTAGAACACCTATAATAAAGGCTGACCTTATGGTAACCATGTTATATCACCCATAGAATGAAAACCTGCGCTAGTCTCCTTGAATGCACAGTGGAACCTTGAACGCACAGTGGAACCAAGGCTACCTGAAATAGGTACCTTATTGGTCTTGGTGGTACATATATGCTTATGGCGCCATCATCACCAAATGCGGCGAAAAAAGATATTCTTGCCTTTATGACTTTAACAATTTATTTTTTTTTTCTTGTTCATTCAGGAACCTAAACATTCGTATCACTTTTTGGGAATTATTAGAGCAATTTATGGCCGAACATCCTTCAATTGTATCGTGAATTTATACCACAATGCTCGATATAGAGACACTACGCAATATAAGATGATAAAAAGATGATAAAAAGGCAAGATGATAAAAAATGGTGGATGCGCCAGCTCTCCATATGGAAGTATTAGAAGTATGGCGTATTCATAGAGCGGATAACGAATGAAAAATTTCAAACTAATTGTGGTTAAACTTTGTTTGGTATTTTCCTGCGGTATTCGGTATTTCCCTGCGAATAATTCTCAGTGATTGTTCTCAGTGTGATATATATTTTGAAAGCAACATGATGATAAGATTTTCGACACCCTTCTAATTTTAAACTTTTGCTTACGAACAGCAACAATCCCAAACGAAGAACCTCTCAAAAAGACATATATTTGACATGCCCTATTCCAAACAGATCGATCCCTCATTGCAGACACTAGCGTGCACGGACGCCAATTGGCGTCTAATGGACGCCAATGCCTGTGGAATCGAACTGTTTGGGATAGGGTATGTCAAATACATGTCTTTTAGAAAGGTTCTTTGTTTTGGATTGAAGCTGTCCCACCTGTAAGCAGATGGTTAAACATTTCACTAAGCTTATATAAACACCTAAACAACCTGGTTCCTTCATATTTATTTTTTCCTTTTATTCTAGTTTTTTTTTTCAATTAATTTGACATCGTTACCGTTTTAGTAGGCGTACTCACTATTTAATTGTTTTTCGTCCTTCTGCTATTTTTTATTTCTCGTCTGCACGATGGCAACGTTTTATTTGTCTTCAACCATGTGAGCAATACTACCCTAGATGACGAACTTACTTAAATAAGGGAGGTTGCTTGTTTTGATAGTCCCAAAGAAGAAATCAAGTTTTTGCCATCGAAGCCGATTGACTCTTAAATTTATTTTTGTGCTGTGTTAATACAAATATTTTATACAAATTTAGACTTTTTTAGTTGAATTGGGGTCTTATCGAACTATTGGCTATTAAATCTCTCTCTGTCAACGTAAAATACGATACTTTTGTATTATTTTCCTGAAAATTTTTTTACTGAATTTAGTTGAATTTAACTGGTAATATGCTTGCCGTGAAAGTGTTAAATTAATGATGAAAAGAACATTACGGATTTTGGTAGAAAATTTGTGAATTTTATTAGAAGAATATAATTTCATTTTCAGAATTTTACAACCATATACGTCCAATAAAATTTTAAATGCTTGAAATTTCGAAATTTTAAATTTTGAATTTCAATATAGATATACAGGTGTGAAATCATCAGTTAATTAGAGGAGTGTTAATAAAAAATAAAAAATATCAAGTAAAGTGTACACATTTTTAAATAGTGCATTTTGCACATTGATAGAAGACAACTGTGCAATTTTAAATTATATGCAGCCATAAAACTTTAGGCAGTTCATAAAAACAAAAGTATATTTAAAATGAATAAAGTAAATTGAATAAACATATTTTTAAATTCACTTTGACATTTTGTGAAATAATCAGTTATATCAAATATGTAGTTTTTAAGCAATTCTGAATAAAAAATGTATTGTAAATAATAAATATCCATTTTAAAAAGTTGTGTGTTTGATAAGATATCAAGTTTTTTAATTTATACATATTTAGTATAATTAATGGAAAATTTGATTTAAAACATTTCCTGGCTCAATAACTTTTATAAATGAAGAAGTGTTGCACATATACAAAAACATAATTAATAAATTATTTATTTTGATCATAATTAATCAAGAAAAATGAACACGTTTAAATCATTAATTTTGATTCCTGTTACAGATATTTCATTTTTTATTCAAATCAAAATGCATTTCATTTTTTACTTTATTTTACCTTAAAACAGATACTCTTAAGAAAAATCATTTTCTTCTTTTTTGTTTTCTTGTGATTTATTGCATTAAAAAGTTTTTACCCACCGACTTTTATTCTTTTAATATATTCAAGTCTCTTTTCCCTCAAGAATTTTATAAAATATGAACCGAAATCTAATAAATCTAATATGTTTAAAATGAGAAAAACTATCTTTTTACAATTTTGAAGTTAAAATCATTTTTATTTAGAATAAGTGATGAAAGAATACTGGGATTTTGAAATAATATATTTTATTTTTAATGAATCGTACATCTATAGCTCTCTCTACCAATTGATTGAGAACTGCCGACTTTATCTGGGGACACTTGCTCACTATGAAGATAGATTATTAGTTAGAATTTAAATTTATGCAGGTTGTGTGGGCACACAGAACGTGCTCAGATTGTTTTGCATTTATATAGAATCTTTGACTTATTTTTTCTGAAAATTCTGAATATATAAATGTGTGGTGTCGAGGTTTGAGATCCTCGCACCACTCGAGTGAAATTGTAAATTCTATAATCTGTCTCTATATTTATTGCATACATATTTATCTATATAATTATTTGTTTTATCCTGTTGAATACCCTCTCTTCAATTCTATGTTTAATATCAAAAACCCTTTTATATTTAAAATCAAATCGATATCCTTAGCCATTTTTAATTTAATAAGTGTTGTGCGATGGCGCTCCCTGGAAAGTTCTTGAAATAAAGAAAATTTCTATTGGTGGGGCTAGAATTGGCCCCTGGTGCATAAAATGGGCATGTTTGTTGATTCGGGGCGCACATTCCCTATCTGGCTACCCATGTCTCTGGGCTAGTCTGGATTGTAATTTTATTATGTTGCCCACCTCGAAGTTGGAGACCTGATACCATTCCGGTCTCTGAACTTCGTGGGCATGGGGAGTGTCGCGGCCGGTCATCGTGGAGGAGCCCGTCTACCTGCTGAGCATCGACGTTGAAGAACGGTTCTAACCCGAGGTCTCTGTGCCGGGTCGAGATGTTGGATGTCGTGGGCAAAAATGACACGGAGGCCTGACCGAGCCTCAGCCTATCATTTGCTAAAAGAGGACCGGTTTTCATGGAACGGCATAGCCGAGGGTTCAAAGTGGATGTTGGTGTGCGACCCTTTCAGCATCTCCGATGTCGGAGGTAAGAGTGTTTCTTCGATGGATCAGTTTTCCGTCGGAAGTCATTCACATAAATTGGAACAAACTTAAGATAAGGAGTTTCGGACCTGGGTATTCAAAAATTCGAGAAAGTTAGAGTTCTCCGGTCGGCCGTGTCGAGCGGAAAACTGATCCGACAAATGTTAGCAATTCTAACAAAAATAAGAAAATAGTTTCTTATTTTTTTTTGCAATTTTAAATATTAATATTTATAGTTATAAAATTAGAATTGCAAACATATTACATATATTATTGTTTCGTTTCTCATATTGCAAACAATAAGTCAGTGCTTCTCACCCTTTTTTAATTTGCGCCCCCTATCGATATGGATTTCAGCCGTGCCCCCCCATTCCGTATCGATTTCAGCCGCGCCCCCAATCTAAAAACCTTGCCAAAACAGCCATGAAAAGCAATATGTGTTTTCCAGGTAAAGGCATTCCTTCTGAGCATCCGTTCAGATATTTAACGGCCCCCTTGTATAGCGCGCCCCACATGTTAAGAACCGTTGCAATAATATTATATGTATTTAAGCTACATCGGGGAGTTGGATAGCATGTTAAATATACGCTTATAGATTGTTATGACAATTGATTACTGATGATCAGCGCATGCTGATTCTAGGTTTGAGAAAAATCGCTTTTGCAAACCTGTACGCGGTCTGCAACTTCTGAAAGAAAGTTATTGTCCAGTTGAGACCTTTGAGAAAAGCACATAGGTCGCAACATAGTCAACATATGTGCGCCCGCTTTTTAAGAATTAGCTGCATGTTCAAGCGTACTTAAGCGTACTATGCCGATTCTAGGTTTGAGAAAAATGGCTTTTGCAAACCTGTACGCGGTCTGCAACTTCTGAAAGAAAGTTATTGTTCAGTTGAGACCTTTGAGAAAAGCACATAGGTCGCAACATAGTCAACATATGTGCGCCCGCTTTTTAAGAATTAGCTACGAGTTCAAGCGCACTTAATCAAAAGTTTGCATCTTATATCCCGGTAAAAAACAAAGGTAAGCTAGTCATTAACAATTCTTTTCTCTGGAATCAAAACAATTAAACAAAAGAACAAATAAAAGAATGAATAATTATAGCTAGAAGATTAAGAATGTACAAAATCATCAGAAAGCGCATGCACAACTGACCTTTCCAAAGTTCTCTTCCTGAAATAACCTCGATCTGGATAACTTAAGTCTCAATAAATTTTAAAAGAACTATCATTAACCAAAAGTGTAAGATAAATAGAACTTATCCACTTTATACTCGTATATCTGGTATTAAAATGACACGTAAAAACAATAATATATATATATTATTGATTTTACGTCTCTCTCTCTCTCTCTCTCTCTCTATATATATATATATATATAAATATATATTTATTTATTTATTATCTTGACATTTTTGCTTATCAACGGAGTAACATTCTCTTTTCTTCTGAAACCAATTTTTCCGTAAAAGTTTAGTCTGAAAATAAAAGCAGTTCTTTCACACATGCAAAATATTACTGTTGCTCTGAGAATTAGAAATATATATATTAAAATATCTCAAAAATGCACTTTCTGCGTTGCTTGCAAATTGGGGATTGCATATCTGAGAGAAATAAAATTGAATTCTGAGCGATAAATTTTGCTCTCCTGTTACTTATAAGAGAAGAAAAATATTCCGTTAGATCAGACTTATTTTAAGTTTAAACCGTATGTTGTTCAAGTATCTGTCAAAATGTTGATGTAAAAGTGGAAGTTGAAAAATGAAGTTTAAAATATTTTATAGAAAACTCAAATTTTCGAACACTGCAGAAGTAGAATTTTCATGCGCTTCGTGTATTTTCTATAAGATAGTTGTGTAGTAGTAGAAAAACTGAAATAAAGGCTTTACCGATTTACTTTCTGTAATTTATTAATATATAGAAAGGTTATTAATCATAAACGGAACACAAAGTATTTAAAGCACTGCACTTAAATAATATAGGATTTTGTATTAGAATTAATAGTGCATGGTTTGTAAAATTTGTTACTAATGTGTATAAATCTATGTGTTGAAATTTAACGAAAAACCTTTTATACACAATACATTAGTGTCATTATACGATGTCGTGATTTTCTTTTATGTAAGGGAATATCTTTCTACGGCGAAATAACCGAATTTATTGTATATTAGAATTAATAGTGCATTGGTTTAAAATTTGTTACAAATGTGCATAAGCCTCTGTATCGAAATTTAAAAAAAAAACGTTTTACACACACACGACATTGGGGGCGCCCATTGGTTAGCGCGCTGGAGTTGCACTCGGTAGGCCCGGGTTCGATTCCAGCCACTGCCAAAACTGTCGCCGTGTTCACGCGTAGTACGATCACGTTAAGCATGTGGGTCCGTAAGTCCTTCCGAGAGGTTGGTGGTAGGGGAAGGAGGGTACGGTCCCTGTGGATGACTCCCCCACTGGGTTCCGGTCTAAATTGGGTGGCACTTCCCGGCTGTCCAAACAGTTACCTTACACCTTTCTGGTAGGTCGGACGGTCTGGGTCTCAACAGCAACACACACGAGATTGGTGTCATTATATGATGACTTGATTTTCTCCTATGTAAGGGAGATCTTTCTACGGCGAAATGACCAAATTTACTGTGTATTAGAATTAATAGTGCATGGGCTTAAAATTTGTTGCAAATGTGCATAAAACTGTGTATTGAAATTTAAAGAAAACCTTTTATACATACGCGACATTAGTGCCATTATACGATGGTTTGATTTTCTTTTATGTAAGGGAATATTTTTCCACAGCGAAAGTTGTGAAAGTTATTTGTTTTGATGAGTTCTATAATAGTGTTCTATAATAGATGAGTTCTACACACACACACACACACACACACACACACACACACACACACACACACACACATATATATATATATATATATATATATATATATATATATATACACTGCTTACAACTGAGATCGCAACACCACAAATTTGTAACTTTATATAAGTCAGGCAAGAGAAACAAAAAAGCGAGATGTGGAAATGATCACAGTTTCGTTACGCATAGTGACGTAACACCTTGCCGAGCAGTATAAAAGCGTCAGGTCAAGCAGGAGGCGATATCACAGCTAAATTGTAGCGTCATTGGTTTCAGGCTGTATAAATCACCACAGTGTGCAAAGAGTACGTCGACATACCGCATATGTGCAGTTATCATCAACGGCACGGCAACAAATCATTGGTTTACGTGAGGGTGGAATGAGCCCTCGAAGGATCGCTGAACATTGGGTCGTGATGTGAGCACAGTTCAACTGTGTGTCTTACGGTTCGTGAAAGATAACGAAACGACACGAAGTTCAGGAAGTGGATCTTCCAGGTGTACCACACCACGTTAAGTTCATATGTTTCTGAGAAGCGTTGCACGGGAGACGTTTACCACAGCAACCGTGTTACAGCGACATTTATCCTACACTACAGGTAACGTGGTTTCGCCGCAATCAATAATTCCAAACCGTTTGTATGACGCAGGTCTCCGAGGTATACTACCTTTTTGACACCTACCGTTTCAACGTCATCTCCGGTTACGTCGCCTCCAGTGGTGTCAATTGAGACAAAATTTGTCAACAGAATGGCGAAGTATTCTATTCACAGATGAATCACGATTCTGTTTTGGCATGCCAGATGACCGTACACGCGTATAGCGGGGCTTTCAACAACGTCACTAAGCTCTTTTTATCAATCGCCACATATCTTCCCTAAGTGGTACCATGGTTTGGGGTGATATATCATTTGGTGGACGAACACCTTTGGTCCACGTTTCTGGCAGTATTACGGCACAACGATACGTCTCTGACATTGTGAGACCTGTGGTACAGCCATATCTGTCAACCAGTCCTGGACTGCTTTTTCAGCTGGATAACACAAAGCCACAAACTACACGGGTAACTATGAATATTCAACAAGGTTTTGATATCCTTCCGTGTCCAGCATATACTCCGGATTTGTCGCCAATGGAACATATCTGGGACATCATGGATCGCCGATTAAGAAAACTCCAAATTCCAGCAAACCATGTTCAGTTACAAGCTCAATTGCATGCTCTGTGGAACGCCATCCCTCAGCACACCATTGACTTCTTCATCGACGGGATACCTCGTCGTATTCTGTCCTGCATAACCGCTCGCGGTGGGCCTATTCCATATTGATCTAATGTCAATAAAGTTCCATGTTTTTATTTTAAAGGTATGAGTTTTTGATCATTTGCACACCTCTGCATTATAATTATATTCTGCAAATTTCATAAGGATACATCAATTTCTTCATGGTGTTGCGATTTCAGTTGTGAGCAGTGTATATATAATCACAAAATTAAAAGGTACTAACTATTATGAAATACTTTCACTTTTTATGCATAATATTACGCGAAAAATTGTTAGCATTATTCTATTGAATTTAATTCACACTATTCAAGTGAGAAGATACTTTGTATAATGGTTTTGTATTTTGATGTCTAACAATTCGCTAACAGTTATTTATGTAAGAAATGATCTTCTATCTGTTTGTCTGTAATACTTAGCGATAAATTTGACATATTTGGAGGCTTATTTAGCGAAATATCGCCAACTTGTCAATATGTGTTTTCAGATTCACGAAAATATTGTCATTGCAAGAATGACTAACAACGGAAATAACGCCAAAATGATCAATTAATTATTATAATATGTTAAAATATGTACTATATTGCTTATTGCGAATGTTATCAGTATTGATAATTTTCAATTTAGAGTTACTCGAAATATAAGTTAGTTGTGTACTTCGAAACAGTTTTACATGTTGTTATCCGGAGAAGCACCAATAAATGTACAATTCCGCATTAAAAACATTATGCAGTGGACATTATACGTAATTTTTCACTGTGAAAGAAGTCAATTCATTGCATTACATAGGTAAAGTCATGTGCTGCCCACATCAGACTTTTTTGTATGCAGTAGATTCCCAATTATCTGAAACATAGCGCGGACCTATTTCAGACATGCAAACTTCGTAAAATCTGGAATTTCTATTTGACAGTGTAAGTGTAAAAAAATAAAAATTTATACAAAACACATTTAATTACTACTAAGGTACACTATGGCAATGAGATACATACGTAATTTACAAATAATACTATGTATAAGTTATTAACTGCTTTAAAAATAGTCCAATATTTTAGTTTGAACTTTTTTATTACTATACTTTTTGGCTCTATATCGTTTAATAAGCAATACGTGAAGGCGCCTTGCTTTCTTTAACGAAACGCAAAGCATAACAAACCTGAATTTTACTCAAGGCTGCTTAAAACTTAATGCCCATTTCGGTGTATTGTAAAACAAAATGGATGGCTTCCTACATCTATGGATTTAAACCCGTCACCAACAGTCGCCCGGTAATGATATGGGTATGCGTTATCTGTGTCATCTGTGTCGTCCAGAGTGTTATTTATCCCTGTTGACTGATACATAATAACACGCATTTATAATGTCTCGGTCTGTGAGTTCTTGTTCATCGTCGTATGTTGCCGAAAGCCTCACTTTTCCTTTGTTCATCCCTTTACATCCTGTAACACTTTCCGACATTTTCTATAAATTATCATTCCATTCAGTCACCTCTTTATTGGCATTTAAATTCTATCTGCTCAGGAGTTTTATTCAACGATTTTTGAAAGATTGACACGCTCACATTTTTCCCCGCCTCAGATCCCCCGGCCCCTTAAAAACAACATGTTTCATATTAATTAATTTTAAGGAGTTTGTCAAACTTTGTGAACCACTCCTTTCTTGTAAAATGAATTGCAGTATGAAATGGCGATAATTCAATTTTACATTTTACCTTGTTCCACCAGCTGCACTAAAATTAGGGTATAATAACACCACACGAATATCACCATTTTCCCGGAAGACGTAATGTGACGAAGCTTTGTCCATTAGTAAAATCAGCAAACACAATGGGTTATCGTTTATAGTACGTTGTGGGAAAAACGGGATGTTATAGGACTAAGCGGAAAAGAAAATCCAGTGATTTCAGACTATGTGGGTTATACCTGGGTTTCGGTTAAGCGAAGTTCGGATAACTGGAGTTTCACTGTATTTTAATAACTAACTTTTAAATAAAACGGATTTTAGATCGACAACATACATTTGATGAAATAGGGACTAAGTTATATAAACGTTTTAAATATTTTGGTTTGCATTAAAAGAACAAGAATGAAAGATAGTTTGCATTATTCTTACTGAAGCAACACTTAAGCTTGATACAATTATGCACACCTGATGCACCGTTGTAGATTTGTAATGATCCGTATGAAGCTTAAGCTTTAGGTCTCTTTTGATCACGTGTCCTAAAGATTCCCAGTAATAAAATGTTTCGTTGCATGTTGAAATACAAAATGGTTGGCCGCTTGCTGCCTAGAAGGTTTCAAGTAAAAATGCACAACTGTCTTCTCAGAGTGAATATAATCAATTTAAATATTGTAAAGCAATTTTGAACTTTGAAGCAGATTTAAACAAAAAATAGGTATTTTTCCGTTGAAAAAGTGAATTTTTTTTTTTTTTTTTTTTTTTTTTTTTTGATTTAGAAAAAACTTGATATGCTGCTGGACAATTTATAGTCAGTGTCAACATCGAAATCCGACGAAAAAGTCACTTAAAGAACAATTTACCGATAACTCACATGTTATGTTTGAAACTTTAATTTGCGTTGTTTCCGAGACTCAAACCCGGACTTTTTGAATAGTACTCAAGTAGAAAAACTTCTGCGCCAATCCTAAATTTTTTAATAAATATATTTTTTTACAACATTCGCAATAAAAAGTTCCTTTAATATCCCTTTTGATGTCACCATTGTTACATGATTTGTGGCTTAAAAAATAAACGATGTGATAAAACAACATTAACTAGGAATTCAGGTAGAGTCCTCAAAATCGATAAATCGGTCATTTCAGAGGGCAGGTATAATGATTAGAGAACAATATCCTCAAATTTTCCACAAACTGCATAATTTAAAATATAACGCAAAAAGGATGGTAATATTGTTTAGATAAACACAATGAATTTGCCCAAGACAAACAGGTAAGATGTTTTCAGCACATGCTTTTCACTACAAATTGACAAATTTCAATATTGTTTATTTCTACGGTATTTGCACTGAAATTCTTATTTTAGTTCTTTTTATCTTTAATGAAGCGATTTTCATTGAAAATCATTACGTTCAAGGTGCCCATATACGATCACTCCCAGCATGGTGTCGGGATGTAAGTCTAACAGCTTATTAACCGAACTGCCCGTGTATTCATATGGCGTTTCACGGTTCATCATGCTACTCTATGAAAGGAACTTATGAAGCCAACCTGTTGGCACCCCCATAATTGACCTTGTAGGAATTCATCCAATACTGTTTTTACGGGCATGCTATTTTGAGTCTACTTTTTGTGCTATTTCATCATAATCATTCTGACCATGGTTTCCGGATTGAGCTATTTTTTTTCGTATCAGGGCCTGATGCATGTAGCGCAAATTCCTGTCATGCCGTGAATGACATGTCTGAAGTGAAATGCAGAGTATCAGTCAGTAATTGATCGTATATGGACGTTAGAAGAGGATGTTTCTTTAATACCGTCTCGTTTCAGTTCTCGCATGTTAAACTGTAGAGCAAAATACTGAATCTCTGTCTTGTTCAGTTTTGAGGATTTTTTTTCTTGCTGATTTTAGCCAAGCATAGTTGCTAAAAATTGAGGAAAGTTTGCTTGTCTTTAAAAAGCGATAACATTGTTAGAAGTATTTCTAAAATTAATTAAATAATGATACGTTTTTTCTACTTTAGCATTAGAAATAACTATATTTATTTTACGAAAATTTTTTTCAATGCTCAAACCTACTTTTCAGGATTTATATTTAGAAAAAAACAACGAGAACAAGTGTAAAAAAATAAACAAGCTAGAGACATTTTTTGCTTTTTGAGGCTCCGGAAAGACATTTAAAAATCCATATAATCTACGTCTCTGGCAGAAGGGTACAAATGTCCGAATCTTTTAGGTTCTGTCCGGTGGTCGAAATTATAAGTTAAAGATTCAGATTTCAAGATCCCTAAGGAAACTTTGGAAGGATCTATAAAGATGTGTTGCAATATTGATACCCAGTGCGTCGCATCTGTTCAATTTTGGATATTTTTCTAGTGCATTATCATCTAATTCCCACGAAAATCAACAAACCTGATAAATTTTCTTACAATAATCATGCTAAATTCTATTTGAATAACTTTTTTGTTATATATATTAAAATAGACCAACTTGCAATGTTAAAAAATGGCTGTTGATTCTGTGATAAAATAAATTGATTACATATATATACGGGATGAATTATGTTAACATACATTGAATTTATGATAGAATAATTTATACAATAATTATGAATAGAATATCTATACAATTATTTAGTACAAAAATTCTAAAAGAATAATTTATACAGTAATTCTTAATAGTATATCTATACAATAATTATATACAAAAATTCTGAAAGAATAATCTATACATCATTTATAAAGCATACCCACCTTTATGCAGTCAGGCAATCTAGAACAACTATAAAATCATCATGTATTTTTATCATCACAGATTCACATCAGGGATGATTAAAATACTTAAATCTTTTCAAATACAAGAATTCGAATTTTTCTATATACATCCCTTTATTTTCTCTTGTTGTATAAGATGTAGGGACAGTAAACATTAAGCTTATAAAATAAATTTAAGTTCATGCAGAGAATAATCAAGACAAGTATTTACAAACATAATAAATTCCCTGTTAGTTTTAATTGCCAATGAACATACGACCATTGGACTAAATAGAATCGTTCAAGGTACTATTTACTGATGAAAACTTCATTGTTTATTCATTTATGCTAGTCCTCTGACCGCACTTATTGGAATGTTTACGATCCGTTCAATGCAAGTTAGTTAATTTATCTCAGGCCTATAAAAGTGAAAGGCCTTTTTATTTCTCTACTAAAGTTATGATTAATTATGATAAATTTTCCTCACTCATTACATAATGAATTAGGAAAATGTGAAAATTATACTGTTTGTAATATTTATAAAGTGTAATTAGTGTTAAGTGACATAAATTATAATACACAAACAAATTGCCCAAAGATGAAGTGTTATTATTATATAACGTAATATCTTTTCGTGATAGTAATGCAGTTTTAGTGCATTACAATTGTTATTTTAAATTTTAAAATACATAACTAAGAAATTGATGTTTAAATTTGTACAGGTGGCGGAATGAACACGCAGGCATCTTTGATAAAAACAAGTCTATTCTTAAAACTGTAGAAAATCGTAAAATAAACACCCTTTAACATAATTCACAAACAATAAATCAGAATGTGTGTGGTCCACCCGTTCTACCCTTCATATGTACACGGCACGTGCCATACACGGCACTTTTCAACATGGCACGTTCCAACTCGTGCTTCGTACTTTGCATCTTTAGAACCATGTGTAAAGGATTCTACTCTGGAGGTGCCATTGTAAAGTAACCTTTACGGTATCTATTCCCAAAATCATGCCTTTTATTCACCAATGTACTCACTTCAATCTTAAATCTACTGACTAGAGTTCGATGAATGATTTACAACATTAAGAAACATATGCTTTATTCCAGATAACTTCTCTGACAGCTCAAAATACTATTGCATACACAGATTATTTGCAAAGCTGGCACTCTATATCCATACCGAGACTAAATCTTAACATTTTCTTACTGTACTAAATTAGAACTACTAATCAACTATTAAACCATATATATCTATACTTACAATCTTCTAGAGACAATCACTTCGCTGCGTACTTCCATTAATGAACAGAGCCACCACCACACCCGCGCACTCTCGTTATAAAGATAACAGCCGAAGCCGCACCACGATTCACAAATACATCCTTATTGAATTCCAATATATTCTTCGATACTAACGTTTGCCTCTTCTTTTATAGTTCTGACCAGTCGTGAGTACTTGATTCTCGAAAACAGAGTTGAAGCGTTTCGTACATAAATTGGCATCATTAACAGTAAGATTAGTATACAATAATAATGAATAATAGGATCCTCACACATGGTTGCTAGCTTCACTTGCCGTTCGCAATCTGCGCGGCTGCTATTTAAAGTTAGACTCTTCTTTGCCCGGGGAAGACACTACTTGAAAAATAAGTCGAGAATAGAAATTGTTTAACCTTACAATTTTCTCACATATTGTTGAGAGCTAGCTGTAAGGTCATGAGGTGTATTAAAGTAGGAGAGTCGTTACTGTAGTAAACAAATTCATAAATGTATTATTAAACTATTAGAAAAAGTAACATGTAGACTGACCTTATTATTTGTAAAGTTGCAAAATTAGATTTAACTTTCATATTTTCATAATAAAACACAGTCAGGTACTTGCCAAAAGTTTAAAGTCACATGTTAAAGTTAAGTGCAGAATAAGAATACATCTTTGATTTTTTGTCTTTGCTGGTGTGGTTGATATTTCTAATTGTCCTAAAAGAGAAGGCTCTTTTCCATTGAAACATTTTAGCACTTTGAATCTACTATTTATACTGTTACTAACAACTAAAATCATTTCATTTTAGATTGTTTTGGATTTTCGCTAAATGTGGTTACTAAATAACGAGATAAATAATTGCAACAGTGACTTGTTTGGTAAGCTTTAAATTAAGAACAGCAAATGCCAAAAGGTCAAAATGATTTACAATTAGACCAGAGTGTTTTCGGATGCCATAACGTCTTTCATCAGTGGCAATGCAATAAAGGATGGAAAGCATCAGCTTTCCATCACAACCAGATACACAACCAGAAACCGCGAAACAAGAATTTGCATATGAATGGTCGGATTATCCGATGCAAAATATAGGATGTTATGGCGTCCGAAAGCTCTCTGGCCTAATTGTAATTTATTTTGACGTCTTAAATGGTGTAATATTAAAATTACTTTTTACTTAAGAAAGTGTAATTTTTACTGTATTACATTTAATATTTTTAGACGCGCTTCCATACATTTTGTTTTCAAAGGTGATTGCTTGTAGAGTCAACTTCGACAATAGGGTGTTTGCAATTTCTTCCTAGCAGCTCAACGGTGGAGCGTCGGCTGGCCAGTTTGCAGATGCAGGATTCGAATCCCGGTTGGGGCAACAAGGTGTGCAATGGCTTCCGAATAAATAAACCCTGTAGGTTAATGCAAAGACATCGGAGGTCTGAAAGTGAACCTAATACGACTAGCACGGATTCAGTGGGCTCTGAAATGTTGAGAGCAGGTTTCAAATTGAGAGGATAACGACAACGCAGGAAGCTCGTTCGGAGGATAAAAATAGCATCAGGAGGCTGACTTGAGAGGAAGCGGGCCAGTTCGGAGATCCAGGGTTCGATTCCGGGTTAGGGCAGCAAGCTTCTTTATATACTTGTGATAATCATTTACCATATATTAACTTCATGTCTATATACATTTAAGTTAGAACGTTTTCTCTGATCTGTACCAAAAACTGTTCTAGATAAGATACAAATCAGAAATAATTGATATAATTGTTAGAAAAATATTTGTAAATATCTTTCTTTCTTTTTCAATCTCTATTTCTTCTCTAAAAGAGGCCCAAAAAAGAAATATATTTTTCAAACGAGAACAAGATAAAAAGGTGATCTTAAACATCGTAAAACTTTTGATTGTTTTGATTCCCACTAAGTCTTTGACCATTAAGCTGGATTAAGTTCTTCAAGACAGCATTTGCCCACAAAAAACTGCATTGTTTATGTGGCCGTTCTTTAGCTCTTATATTCCATTGAAAGAAAGTTAATGTATCTGGCAACTAATTATTAAAATGACCCTTAATTTGTCAATTAATTGGCATAAGTGCTTTAAAGAAAATGAATTTGTTTATATTGCGTAATAAATTTCGAAGGCACAAAGACGAAAAATCCATAATGTTAATTACTTACTTAGGAGCAGCCATTAAGAAAATATTAAATTAAGAAATATTTTTGAAAGATTGTGTATTTTCATAATACATTTATTGAGTGTTGCGTTTATATTTTCCAGAATTTTAAACCTGTTAACCGCTAGTTATCTCTAAAGACATAAATATACAAAGAAAATTGTTTTTGCATTGCTGTTTATATAGCTTATGCTCAAGTTGTATATATAAATTCAATACCGTTGTATATTAGGTGTGAAAAACCTGTAGTCGGTGGGCATGAATATTAGAAAAAAATAAAATGTAAAGAAAATTTTGCATATAAAAGTATATAAAGGATCTAAATTATATTGTACATACAGTGATATATGCAGTATAATACCTTATATGCTGGATGCAAACCAGACAAAATTAATTTCAAAAGTAAATAGTTTCAGCTTTAAAAGGCTGAACACATGCAAAGATGGGTAATGCCTTTTATTTTGTCAAGTTACCTTGTGTTTTCGATTAACATATAATTTTCCTTTATTAAAGTCTATTTCCACTATAACAGTTTAGAATTTTGTCTCAGCTTAATGTTTAATGTGTTCCCTGACGAATTTACGATCCAGAGTTTGAGGGAAAATACTTCTTTGCTAAGTATGGAAAGAAAATAAAGTATTTAAGAAAGTAAACGTTTACATCTTTTACTACATTTTTTCTACGTGCATTCAATAGTTTTCTTTACGTCTTTTATTTTAATTTTCTGTCAAAACTTACGTTTAATAATTTAATTTAGTTATTCTTCATTATTCCTTATAATTTACCTAAAATATTCCTTTATTTATTTTTCAATATATCCGTTGTGCGCTTAATAAAAAATACTTAAAAGTACTATTATTATTAATTATAATATATAATATTGTTAAATTAAACTTCATATACATGGTCGTAAATTACTCGTATAGCGGTACTTATTTATTATTGTACATTGCATTGTAGTGACGCTATATAAAACCCTCCAATTATTTATCTTTGCGTGAGTTCTGTAAAGGAATATTATTAGAATAATATTAAATCGATTACTCCATTTAAACTTTAACAATAAAACATTTATTAACACCATAAACACTTAGTAATTCATTACACAATTAATTATTAGTTTTGGAGGGGGAACATGTGAGACCACCTATCTAGCCTAATATATTTGTTTATTTGTTTAGACCTAGTAGATATATTTTTGAGGAACGCATACTTTCAAGTCTGTCTTGTACTTTGTCACCACCCGGTATTTCGCCGATCATATTACCGAAATAGACTCGAAGTACTTATTCACTGACCCGTAATATCCACGATCACTTTGTACTCATGGCGTGCACACACGCACATCAACAAGTTATCATGTCGCACACGTATCTCTCTAGTCTCTGCACAAGTCATTAAGTCATAATTGTAATGTCGAAGTCGAACTGTTATTCCACAAGTCGTAATTTTATCATCGTCTCGAAGTTATCTGTCAAAGTCTACTCCTAGTGTCCTTCTTCGGTCACAGGCTGCGGCTCTCTTTTTCCCTCGGGTGTGTCAATACCCCTTTCTTTTCATTTGAAGCATTCAGCATGACGCAACAAGCACTTTCTTCATTGGTTAATCATTGAACCAATGTCGCTACTTGGCATACTCGTAAGGGCCGGCCCGGCCCCCTCTGTCTTGGCGCTCCTAAATTTATGGTTTGCTGTACCTCGGCGCAATCCAGACTACAAGTATTGTTCGATGTTTCGGACACAATAAATAATTCGCATAAAACTGTCTCACCAAAACACATGTGAGATCTATTTCTGGTCTCACAAAATTTTTCATACTTTCCCTTAATATTCCTTCACTTAATATATAAAATGGAAAATTGTAATATAAATGTGTCCAGAACCACGAGATGGAATTTAAGGATTTTTGTAGGCAATAAGTCTGTATCCAGGCAATATTCTGATGATTGCTAATTAACAGTGAAGTGCAAAATAATGACAAAGACATCTTTCTGTCTGTCTGTTTGACAATTGTAAATTCAATATGTTCCAATTATAAATCTAGAATGGCTCAACGAATTTACATTTTCATCACTGTTTTTTTTTAAGTTTAATATGGAGCAGGTTTAAGGTTACAAATATTTCTGATTTTGAATCGCCTTAATATATAAAAGTGAAAATTCCAAAATACGAACTCTTACTCCTACGAGCTGAATTTCTCCATAAATGCGAAATCTAATTTGGTGAGACTTCCTTCAGGTAATGAGACTGAGCCCCCCCCCAAATAGAATGATATAAAAGCTTTATCAACCTATAACTACTCATAGATGCATGTAGATAAATTATTTCTTTTTGTCAACGTGTAATGCCACCGAGTAACGTCGAATGTTTAGGAAAATGTATTATTTATATTTCCTTAAATTTGCCGTTTATATTTACTTTAATTTTCCTTTAAAACTGTCATTCGATTCTTTTGATTGAATATTTTACTTTTCTATTAAATGGTAATTATGCTTTCTTCGTAGTATTAAACATTTCCAACTCCCTGTGAAGTTGGTAGTTAAAAGTAATATATACGTGATATTAAAATTATTTTCCGGTACCAAAAATACTAAAAATTATTCTGCAATTTTACAACTGATTTATGACATTTTTTTCTCATCCACAGACCGTTATGGCCAAAAGATATCGAGCCTCCTTTTGCAAATTTTGAATGGAGAAATATTGATGGCTGGTGTGTGCGATGATGATACATTGTACCTAGCGAATTCGATATTTTTTGGTCATTTAAACAAAATATTCCTTACCCGTATCCTTTCGATAACCAGAGTGGATGATGACGAGCTTATGTACCCTCTGTTGTTGTTGTTGAGACCCAGACCGTCCGACCTACCAGAAAGGTGTAAGGTAACTGTATGGACGGCCGGGAAGTGCCACCCAATTTAGACCGGAACCCAGTGGGGGGGGCATCCACAGGGACCGTACCCTCCTTCCCCTACCACCAACCTCTCGGAAGGACTTACGGACCCACATGTTTAACGTGATCGTACTCCGCATGAACACTGCGGCATTTGTGGTAGCGTTCAAATCTAGCGCGCAAACCACGGGGATACCGCACCCGAGATGGCCAACAGCACGCGGTGTTCCGAGGTGGTCACCCACCAAGTACTATCCGCGCCCGATGCTGCTTGACTTCGGTGATCTAACGAGAACCGGTGTTTTCAGCACGGTACGGCCGTTGGCCTTTTATATACCCTCTGTGGAAGATTCTGGAAAAAGCCCGTAATTCGTGAAGTTCTTAATCTAAAAAAAATTGAAATGCTATTCTACAACACGTTAAAAATAGCCACCTGGGTGATATTCTGCCAAATGTGTGATCACGATCGACGAATTTGTCGCCAGAGTCAAACGATCCGAATCTCCAAATTATAATAATGATTTATTGTTATGTATTTGTTACAATACGATGTCACTTTCGTTACATATTCCGCTTCATTCCCGTCATATGCCTTCCAGGATTTACTCAGTACCCCATGTAGTAAATTGTTCTTCATAAAATATAAAAATGGAGCGATGGAAATAATTGTTTGAATAAAAGAGAAAACACAGCTGTGATAAAAAATGTCTATAAAAGAAATTTAGATTAGGCAGAGAACAAGTAAGAAAAGCTGCTCCTAAACAACGTAAATTTTTTGGGCGTTTTAATTACCAATGAATCTTTGTAGTTAAACTAAACCTGGTCCAGGATTTGCAAACACAAACTGTATTGTTTTTTTATTGGTCCTTTCACCTCGTATAGTGAAATGTTTATTGTTCAGAGAATTAACGTTCCTTAATTTGCTCTACTATATCAAATTAAGTGTCTTTTAATTTGTTAATTTACTGAAAATAAAATTTTAAGTCTGTATGCAATGGACAATAAATTTAATAGTGCGAGCGATAAAATGCTACACCTCAAAGAATAGCTATGGTAAAAATATGAATGAATATGATAGTTTTTATGAAATTAGTTATAATGAAAGTTTTTTATTGTCAATTTAATAAAAAGGAAATTTTGAGTCTGTATTTAATAGAAAATAAATTGAATAGGGTGGGCGATAGTAAAGTTAAAAGTAATATATACGTGAAATGCATACGAGTTAAAAATAACATATACGTGATATTAAAATTTATTTCCGGTAACAAAAATATTTAAAATTATTCTGCAATTTTACGAATCACGTACGACATTATTTTCTCAAATCCACAGACAGTTGTGGTCAGAAAATAGTCAGCATCCTTTTGCATAATTCGAATAGAAGAAGGTTGATGGCTGTTGTGTGTGACTATGCTACATTGTACCTAGCAAATTCGATAATTTTTGGGCACTTAAAGAAATATTTCTTACCCGTATCCCGTCAATAACCAAAATGAACGATGACGAGCATATATATCTTCTTTGGAAGATTCTGGAAAACCCACGCAATTCGCGAAGTTCTTAACCAATTTAATTTTTTTTATTTGACCCAGACCATCCGATTTATCATAGAAGGTTTTGAAGACCTAGAGCACTCGACTGACCCTAGAGTTTACAGTAGTCGTTTGAGTGGCCGGACTATCAGAAGGTGTAAGGTGACTGTTTAGACGGCCGGGAATTACCACCCAATTTAGACCGGAACCCAATGGGGGTGACTTCCATAGGAACCGTACTCTCCTTCCCTACCACCAATCTCTCGGAAGGACAGTTTGGTGGCAGAAGCAGGAATTCTAATTCGGGTGTTCAGAATGCAATCCCCACGCGCTAACCACTGAGCTGTCGTGCTCTCTCTAAAACAATGTGAAATATCCTAGAACACGTCAAAAGTCGCCAACTTGGCGATATTATGCCAAATTTGTGATCAGGGTTGATGAATTTATCGCCAAGGCCAAGCGATACGGACCTCCAAATTATAATAATGATTTACTGTTATGTATTTGTAATAATACGATGTCACTTCCATAACATATTCCCTCTTCATCCCCGTCACATGTCTTTCATTATTTACTCAGTACTTCGTGCAATAAAATGTTTCCCATCAAACATAAGAACGGAGCGATTGAAATAATTGTTTGAATAAAAGAGAAAACAACACAGCTGCTGTAAAAAAATGCCCATAAAAGAAATTTAGGATTAGAAAGAGAACAAGTAAGAAAAACTGCTCCTAAACATCGTACATTTTTTGGGCGTTTTAATTACCAATGTGTATTTGTAGTTAAGCTAAAACTAGTCTAGGATTTGCAAACACAAACTGCATTGTTTTTTGTTATTGGTTCTTTCACCTAACTTACTGAAATGTTTACTGTTCAGTGAATGAATGTTCGTTAATTTGATATACTATAGCAAATTAAGTGCCTTTTAATTTGTTATATGAATGAAAAGAAATTTTTGAGTTTACATTCAATAGACAATACATATAATAGTGCGAGCGATATAATGCAAAACTATCATATTATGAAAGTTTTAATGTAGTTAGTTAAATATTAGTTACAATGAAAGTTTGTCAAAAAGAAAATTTTGAGTTACAAAAATGTAATTCTATAAAATTTATTTTTGTGTACATTTCTAAATTATTTAAATCGGAAAAGATTTAATAAAAATCGTCTGGTGTATAAACTCATTGGGCTTAATTTCGTTGCTTAACAACATCTTATAGAAACTCGAAAAATGGACAAAATTTTAAGTGAGTTATTTCAAGTTTACCCCCATAATTTAAAGAAATTCCTGCGGCCGTTCTCCCGTGATGATGAAACACACACACACACACATACCAATAGACATATTTTCAATTTTATTTATATAGATAAAAGTGCTTACAAAGTACTGAAATTGATAATAGTGAATGTTTTCTATTGTTTCATTTTAGATTAAAAATTCGCACTATAGTTCGATAACTGCCTGCTAAATATTCTATAAATGATAAATTAGCGTTTAACTGATCAAATTATACATAAAGGGAAATACTATATGTTTAGAATTTTGAAAAAAATGTTTTTATAATTATGTCTCTGGTGAATAAATAAAAAAAATTAAAGCCCCGCATAATTTGGAAATTTAGAATAAAGTTGCCGTTAATCGTAACATACGTACTGCGGTGCACTAATTTGAATTAAAACTTTAAGTTAACCTTTTAGAAACATATTTGATTAATCTTAGAACATGGTCGTATATTGTAAAGTCGTGAAACACCTGCGTTGTGCCGCTACGACAACCATCTTCCAGATTGGTGAACCTTTTTAACCAATCTCGTGGCTTCATTTTAGTCCTCTTGGTTTATGGCCTATTTGACCTCTCGGGTTAGGGCCTCTGTAAAACTGACGTCATTCAGACTGATGTCATTGTCTAACATTACAGACCTCATAAATATTGAACATAAAACTGTCTCACATATTAATGGTCTCACACGTACATTGCTATCGTGGCCACAAAACTCACCATTACCTCTTTGCACGAGTTCCTTAACATAATCATTAAATCAAAACTCTACACATTTTTAGATTTTAAAATAAATTATCGTTTATTCACATCTATATTATTGTTATAATTAAAATCAAATCAACTTTACCAAACGCTTCTTAAGGAGAAAATCACTTTGTGAGACAAGGTCTTTTGAATCTTATTGCAATGATAAAAAATCGAGCTAATATACATGAAGACTGGCACATACTTCTGTATTTCGTGTCTGCAGCTCAGCATGACTGGAATCTTTACCAACTCTTTCGCTGACATTTTGTCAGACTGCGTGTTTTTCTATAGCATTTTTACTACTTAAAATGAATAACCACTACTCCGCTTGACAACATGACTCTCCCTCTTAAAATCATTTCTTAAAATCACGACTCTATCTCAGCGATTTTTTTAAATAATAAATGCAATTACATTCGTTGCCTATTCACCTTGTCGCCACATCATTTTGGCTGAGGTCCAGATACGCCCTCCTTGCTCTCATTGGATGCTCCTTAGTACGACATAGAATTTTTGCATAATTGGCTCAGTTTCCAATAAAGCTTGGTTTAAGTCTTGGTCTAAGGAAACTTTGCCCTAACCACACCTGCAATTTGTGTGACGTATATTTATTGGGCTAATGAATTTCCGGGCCAAGACAGTCATAAAAAGTTGAATAAAAATCTGCTCTTTTTTCATCGAAAACATCGAAAACTGCGTATGATGTCTCCTGGTCTCACAATGTTCTATTTTCGAAGAAAAAGGGCATTTTTCCGCGTTTAGTTTCCACTAAACTTTATACCTCTAGCTTCGATGGATACAAATTTTCGCACTCAATTTATTTGAATTCGCCCCATTTTTTTAGAAGTTTTCTCTTGCCCACAGACACACATAGACACACGTGAGAATAAAACACATTGAAATTAAAAGGTTGACTTTTATTCAGACATGCTAGAAACGTGCAGATCCGTTAACATCCAAATCTTATTTTTGACCCTATTGAAATACTTTCCCTTTTACATATACTATGTACACTTACGTTTATGAAAATTGCAGCACCATGAAGGAATGGTCAGATAAGATTGACATTTATACCACATATTACTAATGGTGATGCAAATAAATGATTACCGTCAGACCAATACAACCGTATCAATACCACATTGCAGGGGCAAAATCAGTATTTTGTAAAGCCGCCTCTAGTGGCAATAAGAGCTTCTACACGTTGCGACATTGAATCAATAAGAGTTTGGACGTGTTTCTGGGGTATTGCCTGCCAGGCTTCTTTGATCCGGGTCCAGAGTTCCTTGGTGGTGACTGCTGGAGAACAGTAATGGTTCAGTCGCTGAGTGACAGTAACCCATACATGTGTAATCGCTGACATGTCTGGCGAACGGGCAGTCCAAAAAAGAAGTAGTATATGCTGTGCAGTGAAGAAGACTTGGACATTTCGGGAAACATGTGGTCTGGCTTTGTCTTGTTGGAATATAGTGCCAGGAGTGTGCTGAATGAAGGGTACAACTTTGGCCTCTAAAACCTCCCTGCTGTAGTAGTTGCTGTTGAGCGTAGCCGTAATGCGTAGATGCCGGGACGTGTATGACAGTCAATGGCATCTCAGACCATCATATTTAACGTTCGTGCACTATGACGCTCTAAAATGCTGGGATCCGTGGCGTGATCCTGTAATCCAGCGTCTAGGAGGCTTGAACTGTAGTGTACCGGCTGTGTCCTGTCTTTCACATCGCCGCCCAGGTGGTGTAGTGGATAGCGTGTTCGGCTGATGTGTGGAGGGCTCGGGTTCGAATCCCGAATAAGGCATGGAGGCTTGTGTGGCTACTGTAACTGGATTTCGATCTGTTGTTGCCACGTTAATTGAATTAAAAAAAAAAAAAAAAAAAATGCATGTAGGAAGGTGACGCTCACCACAATACCGTATAACGCCTTTGCGGCCATCCTTGTAGTTCAGGTTGTACCGGGACTCGCCGAAAACACGATCTGGTGCCAATCCCCACGCTATGGTCTATACTCCTCCGGCCATTTTAACATGGGGCGTCGATGTATTAGGGTCAGCGGTATCCTCCGTAAATGAATGCTTTCACGCAGTCCTCTGTGCAGCAGATGTCTTCGAACCGTAGAAGAAGACAATGCTACACCTGTAGCTATGCTCCAGTGCTTCTTTAATACTCTAGAAGAAGCTGCACGGTTTGCCATTGTTATGCAGATGAAATATCTATCATCCCCTGTTGTCGTCGCATTACGTAGTCCACTGCCGGATTTTCGACTCGTCCGGTTTTCTTTGGTCCACTGTCTCCACACTTGCATAGCTGTCGTGGCATTATGCCCTGTTCTGGCAGCAATATCCCGGTACAAATATCCTCCTTACTGCAAGCCGATTATGCGTCCCCGATCGAATTCTGTAGTTTATTTGTAAGGAACTCTGTGACGTTAATGAGGAATAGTGACTCCAATAGAACAGTTTTCAACTCGGGGGCACCGGTACCATACTCGTCTGGGTCTTCCATAGCCCACTATTTATACTCCTAGTACGCCCGTTTAGAGGTTGTTGTGGAGCTCAAACATACACATTCACTCTGCATCTGTAATCAATTGCATGTCCTACCCTGCTTTGCATGTTCAGTACGTCCAATTCTAATCTGACAATTCCTTCATGGTTTTGCAATATTCAAAAACATTAGTTTTGAAGTTAGTTTCAAAAACATCATTTTTGAGCATATGCAAAGACGTTCATAAATAACGTTTCTTTTTAGACTGGCACCATGACTAATTTTTGTTCTGACCATTGCAAATTTCGTAGTCGTTTTAATTCCCCCTAATTCCCAGACTATTAAGCTAAATAGAGTTACTTAAGGCAGTACTCGCTGAAAAAATGCCATTGTATGTGCTTTTATGTAAGTGTTTCAGCTGCCCTTATTCGAACTTTTACGACCCATTGAATAAAAGTTTGTTAATTTGTCTTAGGACTTTCAAAGAATATGCCCCTTAATTTGTGAACTGATTGAATAAGCCTTTTAAAGAAAATTGAGTCGTAAATATTTTTAATTCTGTCTTTGTTTATTGCGTCATAAATATAAACATGTTAATGATGTTAAAAGTTCATCATGTATGTGGAAATGGATGTATTATTTATTAATTACTGTCATTATATAAATATCAATATTTAACATTGCAGAAAAAAAGCAATAGTAATCATGTACTCTTTCTTCTTAACCCGTGAAAAATTATAATGCAACATTTATTATTTCCCTTACAGACGTCGTATATTATTTTATAAGGAAACTAATTTGCCGAGGTCGAAAATTCGAATTCGCGTTTTTGACAGAAGAGTACGTTTCAAACATCTTTGAAGTTGAATACAACGTTTAAGAGATGATGTCTGTCTGTGCGTATATGTATGTTAGTGTTTGTGTATGTATGTTAGTGTTTGTGTATGCATGTTAGTGTCTGTGTGTATGTTAGCTTAAGCGCGTTTATGTGTGATGTGCATGTATGTATGCCTTGATGGGAATGCTATACATAATTATGAATGAGTCTTTTTGCTTCGTCAAATAAGTTGTCAAATGCGTCTAGTTTTAATTTTCGAAGCTTCAGTTCAATGTCGAAAACATTAGTACTATGTACCTTGTACACAATTATTTCACTGTAAAAGACGTAAAGCGTTTGTATTATGCAGTGAAAGTCATGTACTGTCCACACCTGTTTTTTTAAATTCGAGTAAGAAGCAATCTGATGTGGGCAGCACATGACTTTCCCTGCAGACTCAAATTCATTTTTTCGTTAATTCTTTAATAATTCATTAAATTGAGTTTAATTGCACAAAATAACATCAAATTTTCATATTTAATTAATTTTTGTTTTTATTTGGTAATAGGACATTTTTCCGAAAGCGGCGTAACAAAAATGCAAGAAATCTTAAATATCTTGAGAACGATTTGTTTGTTCTAAAGTAATGGAGTTGATCTTATTCTTTTCCTCTTCAAAAATTACGTATAAATCAAGCATTTGTAGTCTCTTTTTTTAGATTTTTGCGATTTTTGCGTAACATTTTGTGGAAAAAAGGAGGTTGTTCTTTTTCAAATCGTACCAAAATCTAATCAGTACCAAAGTATCTCACAAGTAACTTATCTACCAAATTTTGTGAAATTTGGTTAATTAGTATTTTAGCTAGAGTGGATACATGGAATTTTGCGGGCCATTTCGCAAAAATGGCGGGTTCTGTTTTTGAGAATCATACCCAAAACTAATCAGCACTAGGGTTACACGCAAGATATTTACCTACCAAATTTTATGGTATTCGGTCCATTAGTTTTTGAGTTAGAGTGGACACCACATACATTGTACAGTCATACACACAGACAGACAAACACACACAGACGGCACGCTAAAAATAGTTCTTTCGTATTCTAGAGGTCTCAAAACGTGTAAATACGTAGGAAACTTGAGTTTGGATTTTCGGCATGATTCCAATACTTTTCCTATGCATTACCATGCATTGCAGGGAAAGTAAAAATAATAAAAATTGAAATACGAATACGTAAAATTTATTTTTTTGTAAGAGTGTTAACATCTCATCCTATAAGAACTTAAGGCATATGTATCAGTATTTTAAAAATTCCAATGACTATAAAAGGAGTTTTTCACTTGTTAAAAAGTAGTTAAACAGTAAAATACTAGTAAAATAGTAGTAATAAAAAAGTACTAAAATACTACAATATGCGTAAAACATATTGTAATACTTTATTACTTTTATTCTTAAACTAATGATTCAACGTTTTCGAAAGAAACCAAACTTTGTTACTTTTATAATGCTTATTAAGTGACGATTTATATCACAGTGAAGCGACTTCTTCTCTTATAAAGGATGTTGCTTATAAGCAAGACTGTGCACCTTTACCATCTAAGGATCATGGTTTATGGTTTTGCTACTCTGTAGTAAGGGATAGGTTATGGGGACCACAAAATCCTTCAAGCAACGATTTTAAAAATTTTATGGTGTACGGTTTCAAATATGAATTTCCAACTAGTATCAGTACTTAACAGCGTTTTAGCACCGCCCACCGTGTAGTACGAGGTTAAACATTTTAGAAACAATTTCTGGAGCTAAAATGATCCCCTGCGCTGTTGTTGCTCGGAATTAAACTTTGTAAAACTTTAAGAAAATTTATAAAGTCCATTAGAATGAGGTTTTGTGCGCTCTGTTCACCTCACCCTCTATTTCTTTTTCGATATACACAAAAAGAGCCAATCGTTAATACATGTGTTTTGCAGGGATCACCAATTGAGCACTCTTATCTGTTTATAGGAATTAGATTGCCAATTATTGTCCTTTCGCAATATCTGCATGATTTAGGATTTTCAGTGCACAGATAATTGCTTATGAAAAAGAAATTATGCCAATGTAGGTATATATGTATTAACAGTTAAATACGCAACGTTATTAGACAAATATGAAATAAAACTGCAGTCGCATTTCAAAAAACGAGATTGTTTTCTTGTACTTTATCACTTGCGAAACTGCGTTTTTTTTAACATACCAAAATCTCACCAACGTGGCGATATTTCTTTCTGTTCTCGTAAGTAAAATTGAATATAACTTGTTAAGTTCTTAGCCAATCTACAATATTCGAAAAGTTTCTAGAGCTCGTCAAAGTTCATCAAATTGGCGATGTTTTGCCCAATTCCTCGCCAAGGCCAAGCCACCCAGATTAGACTCAAATTATGGCATTAGTTTTCTGTTATTTTTTCGCAACAATATGATATCACAATTTCCGTCACTTACTTCAGTTTCATCTAATTGACATTTATTTCAAGAATTACTCCAATCCGCACTCAAAGATGTTTCACATCAAAAATATAGCTAACATGTATTGTAGTAATTACTTTATTTGCTACTCCCTGAAGAAATTGGTCATGTGGCGCTAATAGGAAAAGGTTTCCGATTCCTGCATTACACGATATTAACTAATATTTGTGACTTACATGTATGAATGATATAAAAAATTCTTATCAGAAAAGTAATAACTCTAACGACCTCGTCTTGGGACACAAAAGTTATATAACTCTTTAGTTCATGTCCACTCTCCTAACTTTGGCGTCTGTTTGATAAAAGATGGCTTTTCACTTGTTACTTATTGGGGCTATTCTTTCATCACAATAAGGATTGTTGGCGATTTTTCTACCTCGCAGACAATAACGGTGCCCCTTTCATCCAATAATCGATCCTGAGGCATCAGTCTTTCACTTTGTGCTCCAAAAAGTTGTGTTTTTCTCTTTCGATATCATTTTCACAAATGACCATTTATAGTTCAAAGATTTGGGTGTAGATATGTGTATTAAATCATTATTAAATGAAATAGCAGACTGACATATTTCCGAGAATATTTGAAATGTGTTAATTAAAGCGAGTCTTTATGTTAAAAACCAGAAATTTTAAATTTTTTCGAGAAAACAATATTTTACTGTGAAATAGTTAAAGAGAATAAAAAAATACGAAGCTGTCAAATCAATTGTGGTCATACGCTATTTATTTAGAATGCACGCTAAATATTGCATTGTATAATCATGGATATGTTAAATAGTTTAAAGTTTTGTGTTAAGAAAAATATATTTTATAACCACATTTTTTCGTGGGCTATAATAATTGATGATTAATTCAGAATCCCAGATTTTATTTTTCTCAGTGATTTATTGTTATTATCAGATGTTGGTATGGCAGAAATCATAAACAAGAATCTTTGCAGAGTAGCACGCGGTGTGTATATGACTGAACTTTTAAGCATATTCATACTCTTTTGCACACCCTTTCGTAGAGTTATACGAATTTTCGTCAAAATCTGAAGTGATAATTTTAGTGAATACCACTACATCAACTGAAATATGATGCTGAATCAGTCACCATCTAAGCTGCATCTAGAGCCCATTTTGAAGAATAGATGTTTCAAGGAAAATTTATGTAAAATCATTTGCTTGCCACCCGTAACTAAACATCTTGAAATTATTTATCCAAAAGATGTCATTTTCCTTAAGGGAACGTTAATTCGGCCCCAGTTGGAGGACAATTTAAGATGTAGCAATCCTACTCAAAATAAGTTTGGATAAATGTAAAACCAACTATGTAATTACTACCTTAAAAGGTCCTCTTGCAGAACTTTACAGTACATTTTAATTTTTGTATATTGATTTTTATTCTTTTATAGCATTCTGAAAGATAAAATGCGTCTATTAAAGCCAGACACGAAAATTTTTTAAAATGCATGGTTACGACACAGTCAAACGACTAAGGTCAACGTTTTTACAGGCAACTAAAATACAAAAATCCTTTATATAATATACATACATAGTATAAAAAACTAGAAAGTGCCGCAAAACTGCACAATGACGCAAAAATCACTCATCCAAAACACAAGATACAATTTACGAAATAGAACCATATTAGTTGAAATACAATATCGTCTGTGGAAAGAAAACTTCTAAAAGAACCATTTGTTCAAACAGAGCATTTTTCTTTTAAAGAAGTTCAATTAATGCTTCTCTGAAATATTATCTAGCTGTGCCTTTTCCATAATATAAATATATTCTGACATATTCTATTATGCACCTTGGTGCGCTCCGTAAGATAATTGTGAACTTAGAAGTATTTATAAAATCAATTTTGCATTTCTATGAAAATTAACCAGTGGAAAACGTCGCAGAAAGGCTTCCGAGGGAGATCCGTGACAGCTGTTAAAATGCATTTGTACAGTTATGTGCTAAAAGTGGACCTTAGAGCTCCGGTTGTCATGAAATAGCTTCCATCTGGCAAAAGCCATATAATCCGATCTACATTATAAACATTTCTTGTTAATTTCTTACTGCAAGAAAAAAAAAATAAGAAAATTTAGTTTTTATCAAGTTCAACTTTATGAAATTTAACTTTTTATCAAATTTAACAAATTCAACTGAGTTGACAAACCTGTCAGCTCAGGAGTCACAATTTCTCAAGGAGCCTATCAACTTAGTCATTTCATAGAAGCATAAGCAGACATTGCATTCATTATGAAATTTCTGTTAATTACAAGCAGACATTGTATTCAAAACGAAATTTCTATTAGTTACAAGGTCCAACTGTGGCTGAAGGTTTAACTCTCTCTTCTCATCAGATTCATATTGGTCTATTTAATCGGCATGGGTAGTATTCTGATCGCTACCCCCAATCTTGTCTAAGATCCAAACCCGACAGGGTTGAATAGTTTGCTCGTAGATAGGACTAGCAGCTCGTATTGATCTTATAATGAGTATAAGGTCTATACTTACAAATCTGCTTGTTAAAAGCTTTAAGGCTCGGTAATCGCCATGCATATTAACGCTGTGTATATTTTCTTTGTTTGGAGGTATATGTAGCGAACGCTATATTGAAACATCTCCTTAATTTCCATTAGGAGCTCGTGGCCTTATTTACAACCCAGTGAAAATTTCGTTCGATTTCGACGAAACTGACTGGGAGGGGGAGTACTGTAGCGAACGCTAATAAGGCAATATTAAATGCCTTGAGCTGGAGACGTCTTTAGCTCAACGCTATGATACTGGCTTACCACGCTTTGGCCCCCGGGATCAAACCCCGGCACTGGCAAGTTGGTGATTTCAGTTTCTCGCTACATATACATCTATTTTATGTTTAATAGAAGTTATGGACATGAGTTCTATTTCCTATTCAGGCGGTATTGACACTCTATGGCATAAGTTTTCATAATTTTTCAAGCGTCATATTAAATAAGACGTATTTTCTGTCAGAAATTTATCCATAAAAGTCATCTCTTTATGACTTATGCCTTTAGGGTGCGTTTAAAGAATATTCATGGTTGGCCGTTGCTTATAAGTCTTGAATTTCGGCTTTCTACTTTAAGGAGTTATGGAGAAACTGAGACTCTGTCACTTTGATGTTACACTCCTTGTTTCACCTTCCTAGAGTTGGATTATGGGATAATTTATTAATGATTATCTACGACTCATGAAGAACATTTATGTTCTTATTTATAGTTTAACTCATTGGAAAGATACGGTAATGAGCCAATGTTATCATTTTTATATATATAACAATCATATATGAAATATAACAATCAGGAGGTTTATTTATATCCTATTCAATTCTTTCGTAAAATAAGCATTAATCATCTTTTAGAATACATGGACTTTCTAATAAAAGGTATTATAACCTATATATTTATAAATTTAAAGGTATCGATACGTTTTATAATAATTCTGAATGTTTTACTGGTAGTTGAGTAAATAGCAAGTGCGGGGATAGGGAAGTGGTTATGTCGGAAGTTTTTCACACGGTGATCCCGAATTCGATCCTTGACGCTACCCCAAATAATGTTGTCAATATGAGCAGTACAGTGGTTCGAGCGCTAGAATTGAACCCGGACAACCCGAGTTCGATTCCCGCCCCATCTCAAACTGTCGCCGTGTTCCCGTGGAGTACGATCACGTTAAACATGTGGATCCGTAAGTCCTTCCTAGAGTTGGTGGTAGGGGAGGGAGGGTACCGCTCCTGTGGATGCCTTCCCCAATGGGTTTCGATTTAAATTAGGAGGCATTTCCCTACTGTCTAAACATATACCTTACGCCTTCGGGTAGGTAGGACGGTCTGGGTCGAAGAAGATAAATATGAGGAGTATGGGCGCAACAAATCTGTTGGTCCGAAAGTCTTGAGTTGATAGGTTAGGATAAGGATGGTACCGCAACTGTGATTGCCACACTTACTGGATTATGCTCTAAACTGTATGGTAAACAAAAGTAAGATCTACCATGGAATGTTTAGGAAGAGGGAGTTGAAATATCTTTTGTATTTACCATGGCACTTAGGATTTACGAACAGTTGAGGAGCATGATAAAATAGCAAGGGGGACCGAACTGGAAACCAAAATTAGCAAATAAAGTTTCATATTATATATATTAGTACAGTTACAAATAATATGAAATTCACGAAACATTTCTAATAATCTGCCCCTTAGGGACGTCAGCAGTTTCGGATTATTAAATTTGACGGATTATCGGATGTTGAAATAAAATAGTAGAACAAAACGGGAAAAATTAATTTAAAACAAAATGATGGGCAATAAATGCAATATTTTTTGCCTAGAGCATTACACAGACTGAATTACGTTGCACAGTACGTGGGAAAAACATTTAAATTGATATGAACATAAATCTGCATATAAAAGCATTTAATATATACACTTTAGTACAGCCGAATGAATGAACCCAAACGCGGTTCGAAATGATAGACGGGTTATCGAGCGTTTTGAATCATTAGATGCCGGATATACCGAAGTTTACTGTAATACCCGAATTACAATGAAAAAAAAACCATAATGATATTTTACAATTTTATTAATGTGGAACATCGATTTCGCTTTTCTCTGTGGGAGTCTATATTTTCGTGAAACTAGGGCGACACATCGCCAAATTGGTTATATTCCTCTGGGTTATTCGTCAAATTTGCTCAAATTTATCGCCAAACGTTATATACAGATTGATAGAAGAGCTTTTTTTAAAATAGCGTCTGGCGAATTGTTGGTTGTAAAAATACAAAACTATTACACAAATATTTTCAACAAACTAGATTCACGGGATTGCTGATTAAAAATTTGTCACATAATATCGCACGAAAAGTGAACATATTTTAAGTTAGTTAAGGCTTTAATTTTATGCAATATTTCTGACACATTTATTAGAACATGGTTCAAAATCTTGAGAACGGGTTAATGCTAACGTACTTTCTGTCGATCGTATCATAATGAAAAAGTATATAAGAAACGATCATTTGCGTGTCATTATTGAAGGTTCTGATTTTTTTAAATTTCATTCGATAATTTACGGTTTTTCTGGACATCCAAGTGCGTTTAAAATCAATAGGCTTCTTATTCACCGATTCTAATATTTGTACCAAAATATTTGTAATATTTGTACCAAAGACTGGTACACATGCAGTAAACACTTACTTCCAAAAATATTTACTGCGATCCACACGAAGAGTTGACAACATTCAACATACGACAATCAAATAGTGATTGGTGACCCTTAAAATATATATGATAAAAATTTAAATAAGAATATAAATATTGCAGCAAAACAACATGGATTTCTTTGTAGATGACGTGTCAAAAAGCCTAAGAACACACAAATAATCACAGATATAAGTAGTGAAGAAGAGATTCGAGGTCTGTCCATCTCGATCATTTGATATTTTAATTTCCGGACCATTGAAATTCGGCTTTGTTTTCTATGATGTGACGTCACGAGCTAATACAAGAAAGAAATTGCAGTTAACAGCTTTGAAAAAAAAAAGCGCAGAGATCGTGGTGAGAGGCGAGTTTTTTATATATTGTTATAAGCGGGCGCATTGATAAAGCGTTATTTGGTTTTACTGTAAGTTCCAAATTCGCAGAGTTTGTAGTGAGTTCTTGTTAAATTTTAATCAGAGGTTTTCGTTCTAAACCTTGGGCAACGCCAAATACCTTACCATATATATATATATATATATAATACACTCTTTTGAAAAAACAAAACAAAAAAAAACGAAGCACCCCTAAAAATTAACCCGATCATCTCGAAATGTCACATGCAATGATTAAATTTACAATGCCAGTGAGTGTTAACTTCTGTTATAGCGTGCGTTTTTACTGCGCAACTAGCATTCCATAAAACAGGTTAAAAATGTGGACAGTTTATCTTTGTTCGTTATCGGCGTTGGAGTTCCGTAGAGATCAAACCAATAATGCCATTACTACGTTGCCGAAGACCTTATAAGGAATCAGACGAGTTCAAACGTGGTCGTATAGTCGGCATGCGTGAAGCTAGCTGGTCATATCGAGCAAAAGGCCGTCACCTGCACCGAACGGGCACTGCTGTGCAAAGATTTTGGCAGCAATAGTTGCTGCGATGAAATCATCGGTGGAATGAACGCTCTGGAAGGCCAAGGTGAACGAATGCGAGGTAAGATCGGATGATTGTGCGATAGGCCCGAAATGGCTCAACGGCATTATTGCCCGCCATCCAACGTGCTACCACTTCTTCCATACCACCCGTGGTATCTTCCACCACCTCACGGCGCTTGGTTGAGGTGGGGTTACGCTCACGGCGTCCTTTTAAGACGTCTGCCTATAACCTCACAACATCGACAGAGTCGTTTGGAGTGGTGTCGTAGCCGAGTATCAGGGCAGCCAGCAAATTAGCATCGCATAGTGTTCAGCGATGAATCACGCTTCAGTCCTTCAGCAGATCACCATCGGGTACGAGTGAGGAGGTGTCAGGGTCAGCGATCCCAATCAGTCTATGTTTTACACAGGCACATAGCCATTACCTTTGGTGTGGGGTGCTATCTCTTACGACAGCAGGTCAGCCCTAGTCATCCTGCCTTCAACTTTAACAGCTTATCGATATGTTGATGAAATCCTGCGACCGTTTGCGTTACCCTTCATTGAACGTCATTTTGGTGCCATTTTCCAGCAAGATAATGCCACGGCACATAAGGCTCGCATATCTGTGGACTATCTCCTTGCTATTGATACTGTTCCTTGGCTAGCAAGGTCACCAGACCTTTTGTCAATTGAGCATGTATGGGACATGCTAGGCCGCCTGATTCTGGCACCCCAAAATGTAGCAGATCTGGAGCAACAATTGAGGAATACCTGGCAGAATGTATCGCAGGATGAAATTAGGAAATTTTATGACTCCTTACATAGACGTATGCATTGCCGTCAAGGGGAGTTTCAACAATTACTGATTTGAAAATTCAATGTGCAATAGTTAACCAATGATGGGTCTTGCGGCCTTGATTTTGTAATCTCATTACCTGTGTATGAGCTGTACGCATATTTAATTTCAATAAAAACAGTCACTTTCTTTATGGTGCTTCGTTGTTTTACAAAAGAGTATATATATAAATAAACAATTTTAATAGTATGAGGAAAGTAAGAATGCAAAATCTTGTTTTCTTCATACTAGTTAATACTCCTACAAAACTAGATAATTCAATAATTCAATTAATTGACATAAACTAAATGTTGCAATAACAGTGCCACATTTCATTTGTACGTAGTTGTCCCTTTTCTTCCTTTTCTCAAAGATAGTGCAAGGTTGGAATGTACTATTCAGCCCAGATGGCATTTATCAAAATCACAAGATAAATAATGGCAAAATCAAAAAAAGAACAATAAAACCTGAAATATGATTCTGTCTGCGGAAGAAAACTTATGAAAGGGCCATTTATTCAAACGGGCCATTTCTCTCCTAAAGCCGATCAATTTATGCTTTTCAGAAATTATTAGGATTTTGTACCTTTCGTTTCATAATTAGAAAACAACAGTTTTTGCATATTCTAAATCTATTCTATATCGCTAAAAGGGTAATATATATTATATTTAAAAAAAGTGAGGACAAAAACATTTATTATGACATTTTAATTTCATGATTGTTTCATTCACAGAAATTATTCGGTCGAAAATTGAAATTCCACTTTTTGATGGAAGACCACGTTTCAGGCATTTACTGAACTTATATCGAAAGCTTTCGTGTTGAATCATCTGCACGTGTAAGTATGTTAGTATGGGTGTATGTTATTGTGTGTGTATATTAGTGTGTATGTTAGTGTGTGTGTGTATGTTAGTGTATGTGTATGTTAGTGTGTATGTGTGTATGTTAGTGTATGTGTATGTTAGTGCGTATGTATGTTAGTGTGTATATATGTTAGTGTGTGCTTGTGAGATTTTGGAAGCAATATCTCATGAACGAATTTAGTGTTTCGACAAAAATTGGTACGATTTTTACAGCCACTGAATACTGGAACTCTATTGATTTTAAACACAATCAAATGTTCAAGAAACTTTTAGGAGCATCAATAATGATAAATAGTTTAACATTTCTTGCGGCGAAGTGTCCAGGGATTTTGGGGAAGCAGTATTTACTCAAACTACCAAGCAGCTCTGACATTAATTACTAGCCGCCTTCTGCGATCAGCCTGTTTGCTACCCTTGAAAATTCTGACCAAGGCAAACTCGCTGGCGCGTCCTACCAGAAAGGTGTAAGGTAACTATTTGGACGATCAGGAAGTGCCACCCAATTTAGACTGGAACCCAGTGAGGGAGGCATCCGCAGGGACCGTACTCTCTTTCCCTACCACCAACCTCTTGGAAGGACTTACGGACCCACATGTTTAACGCGATCGTACTCCACGTGAACACGGCAGCGTTTTTGGCAGAGGCGGGAATCGAACCCGGGCCTACCGAGTGCAATTCCCGCACGCTAACTACTGAGCTACGGCGCCCTTAACCCCGTGGAGTTAACAAAGTTTGGTTTAGTTTAATGACGTTAAAACTAATAATGAAATTTTAAGGCACCGTGAAAATCTCCATAACTTTCTTTTTATTTATTTTTTATTTATTCAGTGTTTAAGTTTTTCATTGTGGTCCCAACCACCACCCGATTTGAACAATACATCGCCACAATTCAATCCAGCATAATGAGCCAAAAACCTTATAAAAAGCAAACACTAATTCGATTTTTAATTGTCCCTAGGCCAAAAATCGTAAAAACCATAATTCAACCATTTAAATTTTATAATGACCATATGCTAAGCTATTAATTCCATCATTTAAAATATAATGTAATATCATTTAAAATATCCTCATTCCATCGTTCTATCATTTAAAATATCCATAAAATTAAAATATCCATTTAAAATATCATATCGTTCCATTATTTAAAATATAAATATAATAATTTCATATAAATATAATAATTTCATATAAATATAATAATTTCATATAAATATAATAATTTCATATAAATATAATAATTTCACTCTGTATACAGTTACCACCACCCGATGTATATAATACATCACCATAATTCAATCATTTAAATTTTATAATGACCATATGCTAAGACCTTAATTCCATCATTTAAAATATCACACAATTTTCTAACCCGATGCACAATCTCCATGGAAGCGCCGCTCGCAGTGCGCCTGCGCGGGCATGGGAGAAAAACTTATTTTGCCGGCTTGCCGCCGAGAAATTGAAATTCGGAAATTCTTAAAATCGGGATCCGGCAGCTACTTTTTCATATTTTTTGACCAGATTGGACTTGTAAGAATGCCTGATGCTTTCTAAAAATGTAAATTATTAGTCGAAATTATCGGTACTTTTTTCGGATGCGAGAATTTAAAAACGAAAGTTCGTTTTTTTGAGCCGAAAGTGACTTTTGTTTTAAAATCTTCAAAAATTATTAGAATTTGTCCCTGTGATTTAAAATTGATATATTTTTACTCGCAATTGTCTGCTCTTTCCGGTCGTGTGATTTTTTTTTTTTTTTCTACGACGTCTGGATGGTGGGGAAAAACGGGAAAAAACGGTCGAAATCGCATAAAATATTAAATAACAAAAAAATAATTCAAATTTTAAAAATCGGTTTTCACGTGTCACCTTCCCACCCCATCCCGGGTCTCCGATTGCCAAATTTCGTAGCTCTGCGACGCGCGGTTGCTGAGCCTATAGTGTATAAGACACACACACACAGAAAGAGACATTGCCTTTAAATATTTAAGATTATACATTGTTAATAAAATGAGGTAAATATATAAACATATAAGCACTTCTATAGAATGGTGGGCGATTGGAAAGGAAGTTAGTAGGTAACAGGGGTTTGGGCTGGCACTGTTTCCCTAGACTCCTTAGCACAAACCGTTATAGACATATTGCACGTTTGCGGCAAAATAGGATCCAAATTTAGCATGAGCAGGTCGAGTGGGTCCATCACAAAATCGAAATATAATGTGATAATTGTATCAAAATCAGAGCAAGCGTCGCCTAACAAATAATTTTATATAAACGTTGATGTTTCTGCGAAACATTTAAATATCTTGTTTACCATTCACCCCTACACCGCAAGTAGTGTCATGTGACTGTGACTTCCCTCCCTTGAGGAGCGCGAAGAAATATAGAAAGAAAGTCAAGTAAAAACACACAGTGTCTTTCTGGATGAAAGTTATTAAATGAAGAATTTAATTGTAAAAAATTAATAAATAAAGTTGCAACAAAAATATTACGTTATTCAGAGCTAAGATCTGACACTACACTATGACAATTTGAAGATCCTGCCTCGAAGATTTTATTTTTGACGAAATTTAAATTTTGAGCATTTGGCCGCTTTAAAATGTAAGTTACGAAATTGTTTATTTTATTTTAAAGAATTAACGGAAAAGTTACGAAATTGTTAATTTTATTTTAAAAAAATAACAAAAAAGTTACTACAAAAAGAGTTGAAGATCCCTACAGCCAATATTTTTTTTTACTGATTATAATTATCGATATAAAATATATGGTATGAGATCATTTATTCACACTTTATTGAGTTCAACTTATCACAATGATCATCAGAATGCGAAAATCAATATGTTTTTTATCATATTTAGTACCCAATTTAATATTAAGCATTTCTAAAAATTATTTTTACAAGTGCATAACAGCTTAATGACGCCTATGATTTGAATGAATGCGACTTACATGTGTAATATAAACTATTTTGATACTATTAACTTTCACAGAGTAGTTCAAATTGTCACTTTTCTTCATATACTTTATACTACTATCAATTTTCCGGGAATTATCAGAGTTTTTGTAGAAAACAAATACTGCGAAATTCTTGAAACTCGAGTATTTTAATTCTTTCTCATGTGAATTACCAAAAATCCAATCTAATTTTTCTTTATGATGTAGTTTACTATCTGTAGATAAAATTTGATATTTTTAGTGCTTTTCGTTCTTTCGTTATTATATCCACACATCGAGTTATTATATACACACTCGCACACAGTACTGTACTTACCTGGAGACATATACAGAATTTTAACCAAACGTTTTCCCAAGCATTATCTATCTTTAAGTATCACATTTCCATATAAATGCAAAGATCGTACGTCCTCGTTTGCAGGTAGATTTTCACTGTGGAGGTGTTGCAGACCCTGACCACTCGACTGACCCAGAGTCACTGCGGAGGTGTGTAAACATATGAATATCTGCAAAATGCAACGCACACACACACACACACACACACACACACACGCGTGCACACACACACTCACAGAAAACACTTAAAATATACTCAAAACACACACACACACAAATACGCGCGAAATGTTTTTGCGAAAACAATATCTTTTCGATACAATAGTATGAGGAAGTAGAAATGTTGCTACTAGACGGAGGCAGACAGTGTATCCAACAGCTCCAGAACCTAGACACCATATATCAGAAAAATAAAATATAAAGCAACAAATTAAAAAGAGAACAATAGAACCTGAAACATAATCTACCTTCGAAAGACAACTTATAATAGAGACATTTAATCAAACAGAACAATTTTCTTCGAACGTCCATCAATTAATACATCTCAGGAATTATCTGGAATGATTAGCCTTTCTTCCATAATTGGGAAAACTGATCGCATAGAATTAGTTCTCAAGTGGTTATTAGAAAATAATTGAGAATTTAGAAGTAGTAAAAACTATAAAACACTGATTTCTGTGTCAGACTATGAGACAGTCATAGGGGGTGGGGCTACTGCTATGATTCTGTGCAATGTAAATATCGAAGCTATTGAATTTTGGATTTTACTTTGTGCTGTTGGTTGCATAAGCAAGTTTAAAAATATTTTTATATTCGAAGAATGTAGCCGCCGCCGCTGTTTGACAAATTTCGCGTCCGTTGGGTTTCTATGTCTCGTACCGCAAAAATGACAGCATACAAAAATATGAAATTTGGTACAGTTGCAGAGAAATATCAGAAGATCTCACTGAAATAAACCATTCTGCGATTTAAAATTTAGTTTAATTACATCTAATGTTATATTTAAAAAATGGATATTTGAGTCTCGAGGACAAGGGACAGTCGTATGTAGCATGCTGCACGAATAATGTCGCGAGGCGAGTTACTAGGGTTAGTGAGCGTGAACGAGCAAAGTGCGGAACCTAGTTTTAAAAAATACTGAGTAACCCTGTTACTCCTTACAGAAATACTCGTCACATCATCATATATTTAGAATTTTTGTATTCTGCTCCATTGAATTGTTGCCAAAATCGTTATTTGTGTTGTATTATTTACACATGGTTTAAATTTACAACATGCTATTCATCATTTTCAGACATTGATCTGCTTTCCTTTAAGATGGACTGCATCTTATTTTATCCCTCGTCAAATACGACATTCTTTGGACATATTATGGGATTCAAATTTTTATTTTTTTACATTAATATTCGAACGAATTTTCTTACAACTACTCACTTCTTTTGCACTTCGATCTTGTAAAATGATTTAAAACTAACGTACAAATTTGCTTGGAATGTTTTATTTATAACTATCGTATGAATTCTTTTGTAACTATCCATTTCTTCTATACTTTTAACTTGCAAAATGAATAACTGAATAGCGATCAATAAGACTCACTATTTCTATTAGAAATAATAAATCAATAACACTTATGAAGATATGTTAAGGCATGTACGCTTCTAATATAAGCTAGAAATAAAATATGTGAATTTCGGAAAAAGAGGGGGTGTATAAAGGAAAGTAAAGACAAAAGTAAAGTCAGAATACACTTTCATCAGCTACAGTCTATCTGCGAATCTGTGACCATATCTTTCGTTGTAGAAATTTGGTATTAATATTTGGGTCGATGAACATGACAAGCCTATAAATTTTTAGAGAGATTGGGCAAGGGAAATACCTCAAGTTTAGAACATTAGAAGTTGAAAATAATGTATGAACAATAATTCAGTTAAAAATTCATGCAATAGTTATAATTTTTTATGTAATTTTTATTAAAGGGGGGATCACTTCTAAAGCTTAAAATTAAATCATTTATTTTTGCCTTTATTATTAAAAATGAAGCATTCTGAATAATTTAACGAAAAATATTAAAAAATTCCGATTAGTATGATAGCCAAAATAGGCAATATTTATTGAAAATTTTAGACTTCAACCTGATTTTTCTCTAAACTATAATTTTTCAATTTGCGAGAACTCAAGTTTAAAAAGTAATGTTAGTTGATAATAATATCAGGACAAAGAATCCTAAAATTTCACAAAGTATTATGCAATGAATATGTGTAAAATACCTATTCCTAAATTTATGTATGAAACTTGAATAAAAATTTGTTTATAACTAATTCATTGTAAAATTTTGGTAGTTATTCCATTTTTTACTAAATATTAAATTTAGATATAAGCAACACACCTTATTATATAAATATATATAATATATATATATATATATATATATATATATATAGACTTTCATTCAATTCTCTTGTGCCTCCTATTTACTATAATGAAAAAAAGTCATCTATGATTCTTGTTCATTCTAGTTACCCTATTTTAATTACTGCTGTCTATCTCCGTCATTTACTCCCTGGGTTGAGTTTCAGTGGAAGTCTTTTCAACTCTTAGTTTTCCCTCTATTATCTGTGTGTACTCCTATCTTCTTGTATTTTTTCCCCTTTCTCTGGAACAAAACTCGATCCAACTCTTTTATTCAATCTCATCTTCTTTGAGTTCGCATATGTCTTCTACACTCCTGCGTCATGGTTCCCGATAATATTTGAATTCTTAATAAATTTTCAATTTCAATCCCCTATTTTTTCTTGTAGACTGAGCTAGGGGGGTTCCTAATGAATAACTATCGTCTTAATCAGAGACAAGTATTTGCTTTGGATATTTTGGATTATATTCTGTGTCTTGAAAAAGAATCTAATTCGAATTAACTGCCACTTTAGTCCTAGCTCTATTTCTATCGTTTATAAGTGTACATAGACAGGGCCTGCTTGAGAATTTGGAAATACATTAAAAATATAATCTCCGCCCTGAGATGATGTTGAGTTGAATTTTGGACTACGTTAGGTTTTGTTTGATAGTTGATACTGTGGGACACAGAAAAGAAAAAAAAAACTTAAAGTCACACTTTTTGATTAATTATCACTAATCTATCATATCTTAACATGGCCGTAAATTACTCGCATAGTAGTACTTATTTTTATTGTAGTACATTGCTTTGTTGTGCCTCTATATAAAACCCTTCAATTATTTATCTTTGCGTGAGTTCTGTAAAGGAATATTATTAAAATAATATTAAATCGATTACTCTATTTAAACTTTAACAATAAAACATTTATTAACACCATAAACACTTATTAATTCATTACACAATTAATTATTAGTTTTGGCGGGGGAACATGTGAGACCACTTAAATTGCCTAAACGTTTCTAGACCTAAAGTTACTTGAGGAACACATACCTTCAAGTCTGTCTTGGACTTTGCAGCATGTACTTGATGTCGTACTTAATACTGGCATTAACTCGTGGTGTGATGCATCGACACGTAAAATCGGCGGTCATACTGTACTGCTGACTGAACACTCCCACTTATTTCATTCTCTTAGGCTGTTCTCTCCACATATCTAGTCGTCGTGCTTTTTTTCTAAGTCATAGTTCTTATTGTAATGTCGAACTCGAACTGTTATTCCACAAGTCGTTATTAAGTCATCGTCTCGAAGTTATCTGCCAAAGTCTGCTCCTAGTGTCCTTCTTCGGTCACAGACTGTGGCTCTCTTTTTCCGTCGAGGGTGTCACTCCCCCTTTGCTTTCATTTGCAGCATTCAGTGTGACGCAACAGACGCCGCTTTCTTCATTGGTTAATCATTGAATCAATGTCACTACTTGGCTTCCTCGTAAGAGCCCGCTCGGCCCCCTCTGTCTTGACACTCCTAAATTTATGGTTTGCTGTAAACATCGGCGCCATCCAGACTACAAGTATTGTTGGATGTTTCGGACAAAATAAATAACTGCCATAAACTTGTCTCACCAAAACACATGTGATATCTATTTCTGGTCTCACAGATACCATAAATATGCAATTATTAAGACTTATCTTTAATATGCAAAGTCACTTGAGGGGCTTCAAAGGCGCGTGTTTGTGATACTTTTAAATATTTTATTGATCGTTTAAATAGGCATACATATTCCATTTTTAAGTATCTATGCTTGGCAAAAGTAGCTGGAAAAATACTAAAAACTTCGTGTTAGGTTAGAACTTAGATACAAAAAACTTAGATAAAAACTCAGAGTTAGGTTAAAACTTAGGTTAGAGACAATTTTCCCTAGATTTACATGTGGGAAATAAAACAAGCGATTGTAAGGAGAAGATCTTCTAAAGGTAATTTTACATATATTGAGAAAAACAAATTATGAATAATTTTACTCTAAAAATCTCTCTCTCATTGTTAGCATAGTTAAATTACAATTGCATATATATAAGGTCTTGTTCGACTGAACTTTAAAAGACTCAATGCATTTTGTAAAAATAGTCTTTACACATCTGTTTCATACATGCTTTCATAGAAACACACAACGCTCATTTAATAAAATAAAAATTCACATGAAAAGATACATTTGCACTATTATCGCATTTCGAATTCGTATCAGATTTTAATTGCAAAAATGTTATTTCTTTGCGTGTCCTCTTAAAATGCATTACTGAATACATTCATTATGAAATCCCCCACAAGAGGTTTCAATTAGGGAATATAAAAATGGGTAATGCGATTGTACTAGTATAATAGGATAAATGTTAATGATCAATATGTATTGAATCGACATTTTTTGTGCCGGTATTTGTATTTAAAGTTATCAAATTATCGGAAAAAGGCGCATCCTTAATTATTATTTCTTTTTATCAAGAATTTATGTAATGCGCTGTCTTCTTTTGCAAAAATACTAAATTATTAAAATATGTCCTCATGTATTGATTGTGTAAAGTAATTCTAATAAAGGTATGGAGGGTAGGAAATATTTCTAAAGTTTGGGTTTTATCTGTATTTGTCATAAGTTAAAGTAACATTTATGTAAGACGTTTTCATACGAAAGCACTGAAAGCTTTTAACAGCATTTGTTCTATTCAAAGATTTAATTCGAGAATAACATTTCGACTTTTAAGCCAACAAAGTGTATTGGTACTTAAAAGCAAACGCAACATTAATAATATGATTTTGTATAACATTAAAAACAATTTGCAAATTATGATATGTTTAACTTATACGTTTAACATAACAAATATGATAAAAGTTATGTTTAACTTATTATGTATATTTATGAAGAGTCCAGAAAAGAACTGCTTGTTTTCTAAGATATCGCTTGACATGTCAAGGATAGTTTGGGGATCAGCATACCTGATTATTTATCAGGGGAACTGCGTTTATTAACATTTTACAACATAGTTTAAAATTATTTATGCCTTTGTTCATTCTGTCTGTCCGTTCGCACGATAACTGCCCTTAAAAATAATTTTCTCAAAATGAAATTTTAGTATGTTATTGAGAAGGTCTGTGGGACATATGGGAATGTAAATGAATAATATCACACAATCAGTTTTGGATTAAACCTGGGTTGAAAAAGAGAAATGCATTTAACTCTATGGGACCTAATTTTTCAAACATTTTTTAAACGAAGTTAAAATTTACAAATTGCTTCGAAAATTTTAGGAAATATTCAAATTATGTCTTAAAATATATTAAAAAAATTTTAGCAAAATATGTTCTGTAGATTTTTAAATATAAATTAAAATAATAATTACACCCATATAATATGAAGAGATCACGTGATCCACTTCAAAATAAAATATGAATCCATCTTTTTTTTCCTAGAGTAAAAATCGTGATTTTTAAAGTTCTTTTATATTTATATTTAGTGCTGCATCCGTCCTAAAACGCTTTATTGTTGAGTATTTTCTGTGCATCTATATTCTGCGCCAACGTAATTACAATATTTTTTAGTTTAAATGATCATCAAATTTTGATTATTTCTATAGCGAAGTCTACTTTTAATGGATAAAGAATGTAAACAAGGGATTGTAAGATGAGTTGTATAACAATTCTTGAATTTTTTCGCTCAAAATGATTTAACTACGGAGTCTGGAATAAAAGTGTATGAATGAAATATTCACTGCTTTTACAGAGAGCCAGACGATTTATATTTCGATGACGTCATTTGAAAAATTAGTTTTTTTCGATGAAGATTTAAGTTTTCCAGAGAGTTAAGCTTTCATTTTAGAGATGTTTAAATAAAATTGCATTTCAGTTGAAAAGTTTTTCATAATCAATGCATTATGCATGATTGATCTTTCTTGCTTTTGGTTTAAGCTCATTAAAAATTTTGAATGAAATAAAAGTGAATGTTCTAAAATTTGCGCATGGTTAAATATATGGCATGGTTACAATAAATCAAATTGGTGCTTGTAAGGAAAAGTTTGCAAAACTTACTTGAATAAAGCAGGCGCATATCAGTAAGGTGACGACAATTGTTTCGAGTGCGCTATGAGCATCCTTCTTCAGGTCATGTGAACAACATGCGTCCTTAGCGACTACTAAGATCGTTCTGCAGAATGGATTTGGTAGTTCGTTCTTCGCAGTGGCTAAAGGCGCATACAGTTATACCTGTCCATATGGCTTGAAGACGGGGAGTTATAACAGCCTCGAACAAATTGTCGCCACCTTACCGACATTCCTGCTTTATTCAAGGAAGTTTTGCAGGATTTTATGTGATATTTTATAGTGTCCAGAGGTAAATGGCTTGTTTTTCGGTCTTTCCTTCAAAGGAGAATTCAAAGAATGTTATTTAACTTTTAGCTTCCGGGTGGGACAGCGTCAATCTCAAACGAAGAACCTCTCAAAAAGACAGGTATTTGACATACCCTATCCCAAACAGTTCGATCCCCCTTTGCGGACATTGGCGTCCTTGGGAGATTGCTCCACCTGTAAGCAAAATGTTAAAGGATGTTATTTATTGTCTAACCAATCTCTTGAGTTCTCCTTGGAGAGAATTATGCAGGTGAATGAGGAAGAAAAGTTGAAGGTAAGGAAAATAAATGTACAATCGAATAATAGTATCGGAGCAGGAACATTGCTGGTGAGCTGGCGATGTGTGCCTAAGAAAAGGAAGCATGTTGTGTACATATGTCATTGAAGCGGAAAAAATTTGGAAATCACAGAGAAAAGCAATACAATTTATCCAGGGAACGATTTGGTGAGAAAATATACTTTATCAGTATAAATAAATGCATTAATTAACAGTCCTAAATCCGAGCATAAACTTTACATGTATGCATTTTATAACAAGAAAGATCAATCATGCTTAAAGCATTGATTATGAAACACTTTTCAACTGCAATGCGATTTTATTTAAACATCTCTAAAATGCGATACATTCAGCGGTGATATTTATGAAATTTTCCCAATACTGAAATAATCTATTATATTTGTAAACTTAAAATTTCATCGAAGAACAGTGAACTTTATTCAAATGGCGTCTTTGAAATATAAATCGCCCGGTTCTGTATAACAGCAGTAAATATTTCACATTAAAGCAGTAAATATTCAGATGTGATGTTTTTAAAATGATCACAATACTACAATAATTTAGTTTACCTAAAACATGGAGGTTAAAGTACTTTCTAACTCCATGATTGAAACGTCATCGACAAAAGTAATACCAAACAAGAAAGATCAATCATGCTTAAAGCATTGATTATGAAACACTTTCCAACTTCAATGCAATTTTATTTAAAAAAGTCGAAAATGCAACACATTACTCGGTAATATTTTAAAACTTATCACGATACTACATTGATTTATTATATTTGAAAACTTAAACCTTCATTGAATAAAATGAACTTCATTCAAAAGACGGCATTGAAATATAAATTGCGTGGTTTAAATATCTCTAAAATGCAGTACATTCCACGGTAATATTTTTAAATCTATCATAATACTACGATAATTTATTATATTTGAAAACTTCATCGAAAACAACTGAAATTAATTCAAATGACGTCATAGAAAAAATAACACGCCTGTATCTCTCTATAAAAGCAGGATTTCATTCATAACTTTCTCCATTTCATTCATCACAATACTATAATAATTTATTTTATTTAAAAATTAAGACCATGGAGCTACAATTCATAAACTCTATGCTTAAAACTTCATCGAAAAATATCGTCCTTCTGTTTATAAAATCAATTAATATTTCATTCATATCAGCCATGCAGACTCCATGGACTGAATTATTTTGTGTTAAAGAAATACAGTAATTCTAATACAACTCATTCTACATATTTTGCTGTTTACATTTTACATAGGTGAAAAATAGGCTTAATTGTAGAAATAATCAAATTTGAATGAGAATTTAAACTCAAATATATTGTCTTTGTGTTGTTTTAGTATGTAGATGCACAGAATTTAAACAGAAATAAAGTAGTTTTGGATGGATACAACACTCAATATGAATTAAAAAGAACTTTAAAAAATCACGAATTTGAAACAAGATGGATGCCATATCTCATTTTGAAGTGGGTCATGTGATCGTTTCATATCATGGTCACGTGATCGTTTCATATAAGATGTGTAATTATTATTTTAATTTTTATTTAAAAAACTACTGAATATATTTAGCTGAATTTTTTTTATATATTTTATAGAACAATTTGACTATTACCTAAAATTTTCGAAGCAATTTGTGAATTTTAAATCCGCTTAAAAAATGTTAGAAAAATTAGGTCCCATAGGGCACAATGTATTTCATTTTTTCAACCCGGGTTCAATCCAAAACTAATTGTGTGATATTATTCATTTATATTCCCATAGGTCCTACAGACCGTCTGAACAACATACTAAAATTTCATTTTGATTAAGTCATTTTTACGGCAGTTATCGTGCTAACGGACAGACAGACAGACAGACAGACAGACAGACAGACAGACAGACAGAATGAACAAAGTCATAAACACTTTTCAACTTTGTTGTACAGTGTTAAAAATCGTCAGCTTCTCTGCGTGAAATCAGTGAGCGTTTCATTCATATCAGCTATATTCCAGACACCAGAGAATTTTTCGTTTAAAAAATTCAGCAATTCTTATACAGCTTATATTAAAGCTTATATGTGTTTACATTCTGCATACGTTAAAATTAGGCTTCGTTGTAGAAGTAATCAAAGTTTGATGACCATTTAAACTAAAAAGCATTGTAATTGCTTTGGCGTAGTATACAGATGCACAGACATTACGCAAAAATAAAGCTTCTTAGGACGGATGCAACACTAAATATGAATTAAAAAGAACTTTAAAATCACGATTTCGGCACAAGATGGATACCGTATTTTATTTTGAAATGTATCACGGGATCGCTTCATATATTATGGGTGTAATTATTACTTTAATTTTTATTTAAAAAACTTCCGAACATATTTTGCTCAAAATTTTTTATATATTTTACAGGATAATTTGAATATTTCCTAAAACTTTCGACGGAATTTGGGAATTTTAAATTCGTTCAAAAATATTTGAAAAATTAGGTCCCATAGGGTTCAATGTATATCATTCTCTTAACCTGGGTTCAATACAAAACTAATTGGGTGATATTATTCATTTACATTCGCTTATGTCTCACAGGCCGTTGGAACAACATACTAAAATTTTATTTTGATAAAGTATTTTTTACGGCAGTTATCGTCCGAACGAACAGACAGAATGAACACTGTCATGAACATTTTTCAACTATATTGTAAAGTGTTAAAAACTGAACTTTAAAAGTTTGTTAGGTTATGCAGATGTTATTAATTTTCATCATTGTTCGTTTTCCGTTCACCGCTTCACGAAAATGTCAGTGAAGCTAAATTCACACAGCTACATCTTTTAATCAAACAAACGCTCAAAATCTGCTTCAATATTCATACGAAATGATGTATTTATCCTGTTAGATCTTTTAAACTCTAAAGTCTAACTGACGCTTACAGTCCACAACTGTGTAAACAGCCACATCAGCGCTCGACCTTAAAAAAACACGCATTTTGCAAAATATTCAACCATTGGTCAGGTAAGAGGTGAAGTAGTCGTATAAAATTTCTTTCTACCAGTTCAGTTTATTTAAATATTATAGTTTCCACAGAGGGACTGAATCTTATTATTGGAAAAAAAATACTTTGTAGCGATTCTCAAAAATCTTCTCTATCTTATTTGTTATTAAAATGATTTTAAACATGATTAAATATAAATTTTGTGTTATCATACCAGCATTTCCCAGCTGTTGAAATATAGCAATGTTTTCTAATTAATTTCTCAAAAATTTAATATAAAATTTAAAATGTGTTAAATATCTTAACCTACCATGTACAATATTGTAGTATTAATATCGTTTTATTTCTTGATAAATTTATGAACATAATTCTTGTGCAATTAGTATGTTCCCTTGGCGAGAAATGATGCATGCCTTTAAATAGTTTATGTTTTGACGCCAATTCATTCGCCAATTATTTCATGTCATATTAATTACACGTCGATATCATTTGAATGTTAGTTTCTTATTTAATTATATATACAATATATTTTGGTCAACAAAGGCGCTGAAAGAACTAAAATTTAATCTTGACAAAAAAATAAAGACAATCTAAATGCCGCTACAAATGAATATTATTTCATTATGTTTTGCAAATGGATCAAAAAACGGGAAAATGCATGATCACGTTATATAAGATAAATTATGCACTCCCCATAAGATTTTTATTTTGATCTGAAAGTGAAATTTAAATAATTTAGTATGTGTTAGAAACTTCTCTCGTTCAAAGTAATTTGAAACATTTATGACACGGTTGCCGTTCTAAAAATTTTTACATCTATTAAATGAAATTTAAAATGTTCGCAATCCACCCTATACGAACATAGTAAATATGTTGCGGTAAATTTCCAGAAAATTATATGTTAATCACTGATATGTTAAGAACATGATGCATTAGATAACGATATTGTATTCAAATATTTGCTTTATTTAAAACAGATTATTACTGGTAGGATATTAATGCATTCATAACAAAGTCCTTAAAATATATTCGTTGAAAGTGTATTCATTACACTGGGTAACAAACAGAATTTTTGATTAGGGAGATACCTCATGTTTAAAGTAAACAATTTTATTCAACTAACAGATATTATGGACGTACGAAATGGATGCAGTATCTTAACATAAATATGTTTTATGCATTGTATATTACACACGTTCTAGCAAATATGTAACCGCTATGTCATAAATATATATTTAGTAAACATTCAAGGAATGTTTAAGAAAGATTAACAGAATTGTATACTATATGTAAATGTACTATATGGGACAAGATGCATATCTAAATTTAGAAAAGTGTATTCTTTTAATCGTTGAATAAAGTGTAAATTTGGAAATTGTAATTTTTCTCCCATAAAATGACTGAAAATCAACGGAGCATAGTAGCAATTACGCCGTAACCTACAAAGTAGAACTACATTAACTGTGACTATTTCATGATGCTATCTCACTAGTTTTACGTCCACGTTCTAGGTGGCAGCACAGTTGAGACAGTGTCCTTCTGATTTTTCTTTCAAATGTTTCATTTTTAAGAATTTAAACGAAATAAATGTTTTACTTTGGTTATTTAAAGCCACATTATACTATATATATACTTGAAATTACACTCATGAAAAGACAAGAAAATATGACCGATTAGCTCATTTTGTGACGTTGAAGAGGAAGATTTTGACTCCAGAACGGAATTCTGGTGAAGTGTGTCTTGACGAGCGGAATTTTGACGCTCTCTACAATCTCGTGACTTTTCGGTTGATGACTTAGCGGTCTTTTCGGTTGATGACTTAGCGGTCTTTTCGGATTCCTCTCGTTTTCCTCTAGCTATTTCTTCAACTTTCGTCGGTTCTTATAGTAATTTCCTTTGGATTTTAAGTAAGACTATTGATGTTCAACTAGTCTGAACAGGGTAAGCTCTCAATTTTTCAATAATTTTTATAAAACCGTAAAAAATATAGATTGAAACAGAATATAAAAAATCTGATGTCGACAGCACATGACTTACCCTGCAGACTCATATTCACGTTTTTTTTCTTCAATAATTCCATTAAATTGAGTTTAATTGCACAAAATAACAACCATAATTATTTAAAATTACACTGAATTTGCACTTTTAATTCAATTTTCGTTCTCATTTGGTAACTAACTGGACTTATTTTCAAAGGTGGCGTAGTGAAAATGCAAAAACACAAAAATATCTTGAGAACGTCTAGTTTTAGTTTAATAGGGTTGATCTTATTATTTTCATCCCTAAAAATTACGTAAAAAATTAGCATTTAATTGATATAGAGTATACGTAGTTTTTTATTTTATATTTTGAAGATTTTTGCGGGCCATTTAAAAAAAAAAATACAGGTTATTTTTTTCTGAATCGTACGAAAATCTAATCAGCTCCAGGGTCACACACGTGTGACTTACGTACCAAAATTTTACAGGCAATTTTTGCGGTCCATTTCGCAAAAAGGCAGCTTCTTTTATCTCGAATCGTACCCAAAAAGAATCAGCACCAGAGTCACCTACAAGTGACTTTTCTATTAAATGTTATGAAATTTGGTCCATTAGTTTTTGAGTTAGAATAGATAAATACATTACACAGACATACATACAGACACACACACAGACGTCAGTCTAAAAATAGGTTTTTCGTATTCTAGAGGTCCCACAACATGTAGATCCGCCAAAAACTTGAGTTGCGATTTTCGGTATTATTCCAGTACTTTTACTATACATTACCCTGTATTTCAGGGTAAGTCAAAATTTGATGGGAGCAGCACATGACTTTCCCTGCAGACTGAAGTTCATTTACTCTTTATTTTAATAATTCATTAAATTGAATTTTATTGCATTAAATAACACGCACAATTAATTGAAATTACACTGAATTTACCCTTTTAATTCAGCTTTCGTTTGCATTTGGTAAATGGACCTCTCAAAACCTGTGTAGTAAAAATGCTAAGAAACTAAAATATCTCGAGAAAGGCTAGTCCTAGAGTCATGGGGTTGGTCTTATTCTTGTTATCGTCAAAAATTACATCATATAAAAGAAGTATTTAATTCATGTATTTGAGCATACATAATCTTTCATTTTAAATTTTGTGAATTTTTGCGGTCCATTTTGCAAAAAAGTAGGTTCTTTTTTCCGGATCGTACCAAAATCCAATCAGCACCAGGGTAAGCCACGAGTGACTTATCTATCAAATTTTGTGATATTTGGTCAATTAGTTTTTTAGTTAGAGTGGATACAGGAAATTTTTGCAGGCCATTTCGCAAAGAAACGTAGTTTTTTTTAAATCCAGAATTGTACCAAAATATAATCAGCACCAGGGTCATCCACAGCAGATTTAAATACCAAATTTTTTGAAATTCGGTCCATTAGTTTTTCAGTTAGAGTGGATACATACTTTATACACACAGACACGCACAAAGACGTCATGCTAAAAATAATTGTTACGTATTCTAGAGATCCCAAAACGTATAGATCCGTCGAAAACTCTAGTTGCGATTTTTAGTATGATTCCAATACTTTCCCTATACATTACCATGTATTGCAGGGAAAGTAAAAGTAATGAATATGTTAAAATGTTAATCATTTAAGATAATGATTTTTCAGTCACGTTAATGATTATTTAATGATTTTCCTCTCAAAGATACAAGTATACTGTCACCGTTTATTTAGATATTTTAGCTGGTTTTTAAGACACTAAATGGGCAGCACATTTTTTTCACGAATAAATTGTATTTAAGTTCATAGAAATCGTAAAATATCGTTTGAACAATCCCATTCTCTTATGGTCGTACACACATACAGAAAATACAAACATAATTAATAAATATCTAATTAAATATCCCTTCGTTTAGTTGATTCTCAGAGACGCTCAAATCATGCAGATCCATCATACTCTGCGCATGAAATTTTGACTCCATTACAATGCTTAGTCTTAAAATATTTTACACATTGTAGAAAAATTAGAAATATATTCATAAAATCAATTTGATGTTATAATCTGCTTAAGCCTATGCATTTGCAATATGTGTGTAGAATTTTTAAAAAGAGAAAAAATGCTTTTCTATTATTTCAGAAATCACAGAAAAAAAGGTGGATTGTATAGAGTTGTTTTAGAAAGATTTTCGACGAAAATAAACAGAAATGTCAGAAGAGAAGTAATGATTTGCCGATAACAGAAAACGCATGAAAAATAAAGAACAATGGTGTTGCCACTTGCGTTTGAGAAATGTTAGTTTTCCGTTCTTTCTCGGGGAAGAAAAAATACTTTCACTTGCGATATGTTTTTTCGAATGATAGTTTTGTGGTCTGAAAATTATTTTGCGAAATAAAAGGGGTTTATTATTATAGGTTATCATAAATTTTCAACATAATTCTTCCCTTTATATGAGGAACAGGAATGTTCAATATAACGTTTTGATTGTTTTCTTAAGTAAAGCTGTGTTAAATCAAAAATGAACCTAAAGGTCTACTTCGACGAGAAGATCTTGGAATCTTGTTCCAGTAGCTCAATGGTCGGAGCATCGAATTTCCAGTTTTAAGATTCATGTTTTGATTCCTCACTGGGACAGTGATTCCTTTGAAATAGCTCCTGAATAAAGTAACTCTATAGGTTAGATATAATGATGATGGGTGTATGAAAATAACCTAGGTCTGAAGTTCCAGTGTTCCCTATGACTTACGACGCCAGGTTCAACATCCCGACTACACAGAATATTAGCCAGATCGAAAAAGCAAATAATATGGAGGTGGTTGTTCAGATCTGCAGTTACACGCCGATTTCATTTTGGAGGGATTATATTTTGGATCAACTTCAACGAGAAGAACCCGAAATATATTCCAAGTAGCTCAGTAGTTAGAGCATCGGTTGACTAGTTCCAAAATCTTTGGTTCTATCCATGGTTGGACAGTAGGACCTTTCTATTTATACATATTTCCATGGCCTCATACATGCCCTCATTCACTTAGCTCTCCAATCTCTTCATTTAGGAATCGAGATTTATACAGGAATGGTCCTCATAGTAGAACTTCGAAAGATAATAATAAGACATACTGCCAGGCCAAAAAAAGTCGGTTAAGTTAATATTTCGTTGGACCACTTTCAGTACAATTATGGCAATTATTCGTCATGGCATTGTGTCTATGAATTCATGTAATGTATCAACGCTTATTTGTGATCAGATATACCCTAACATTGTACCAAGGTACTTGATCGATGAAGAAAGAGTGAAATTTATCCTTAGTTGCTTCTCCAGTATATCCCACACACCATCAAGAAGGTTTAGGCCATGTCTTTGTGGTAGCCAATTCAAGTGTGCGAATGAGATCTCATGTTCCTCGTACCAGTCTTTCACAATTTTAGCTTGATGAATCGTGGCATTGTAATCCTGGAATATGCCATTGCCCTCAGGGAAGAAAAATGCCATTTATGAAATAAGATGATTATTCAGTATGTTCAGACATTCAGCTGACTTTATTTGATTGTTGCATAGTATTACTGCATTAAGATCAGCCGAACAAAAGCAATCCCAGATTATAACGCTTCCTCCTAAGACCTGTACAGTGGGTACAGTACAGGAAGGGTCCAATGCCCCATGCAGTTCCCTTTTAATCCTGAGGATTCCATCATGTTGGAAAAGTGTAAACCTAGACTCATCGGACCACAAGATTTCCCCCATTACTCAGTAGTCCATTCTTTATGTTCCTTGGCGAATTGGAGTCCTTTTCCCGATTACTCTCAGTAACCAGTGGTTTCCTTTTGTAAACACGGCTGTTTAATCCTAGTCCTTTGAGTTCTCGTCTCATCGTGCAGTGGAAATGGTCTTGCTTCCACTATTGAGCATGGTTGTGAGTTCTAGTGTCGATTTTTTACGATTTGATTTCACTAAGCGTTTTATTAATTTTCAATCACGATTATGATTTTCTCTCACGACTGTTTATGGATCACACATATTTCGCATAGTTTATGGTCCACTGCTATCTTTCCCAGATTTAATAATGCGCTGGACAGTTCGTAATCCAGTGTAAGTGATTTTAGAAATCTTCTTGCACGTCGTCTGGAATCGACGAGTAAGGCCCTTTTAAAACTCTGTGATATCTTTTTCTCGACCTTGTATAACGTACTCAGCCATAATCGCTGTGAACTGATCAGCTGAGCACTGATGCCGTTATATTTAAAGGATATATTGCTCACAGAATTAAGCAAAATTTCGAAATTCATCAATCACCACTTCGTCCCTCCTCAATAACAGCATGTTGCACTCACAACTCGATGGCCAGGCAGTGGGCATTTCTGAAACCCACACATAAGTAGTTGAAATAGCTTGGGATGGCTGCAGATCTTTATTACCGTATATCCCAATTCTCTCATTAGAAAGCTAGAATTTTACAGGTATGAATGTCAAGGATCTAACTAAAAAAAGTCTCATTTGCGTAAAAAAAGGGATGGGATGTTAGGTGTGAGATCCGTTGCATCGCATGATCATCATATATCCTAGACCTTTTAAACTAGGATCTGGAGCTTTAATGGAGATATTTCTCATCTGTTTTAAATATTAAAAGTCGGTATAAAAATGTGGCATGATCGCTGTAACAGTTCAACTGCTTTAACTGAAATCTAGTTTTGAAGAAACTTTAGAACAAATTTCATAATGGTTTAATAATTGCCATTTTTCTACAAAACATATTTTCTAATCAATCCCGATAGAGTCCTATACGAAACAAACCAACGGCATTTTTATTTCTTATATATATATATATATATATGGAAACTGTTGTTATAGATTATAGGGATAAGGATTTGAATACAGATTGTAGTTGGATTTATACATTCTCTTTTGGGGTGAGGCACCTATGATGACAGGAATTGAATATATTCATCGTAATATCTATATGGTACTTATTGTACATATGTATATTATGTGCATATCTTTTATAGCTTCATTATACGTCTCATCCTCACGATAATGTAAAGTGGGGTGACCTATGTATTCCTTCGATGATAATAGGATTTTGGCACACACAAAAAACATAATTGGCACATCTCTACAAAATAACCTGCAAAAATTAAAAAAAGCTTCAAATAAAGAGTTAAATATACTTAATCGCGTAAAATAACTATTTTTGCAACTACTTTCTGTTCTAAAATAAATAAAATCACTTTATAATAACCATTCTTCTTTGTTTGGAAATTGAGCGTGCTTGCATTATTTTGAAATGTACCAATTCAACAAATAATAAGTACATTTAAATGAAAATTTGACGCTTTTTGAAGTAATTGTGGATCTAATGAATTATTTTATGCTTCAAGTAGGAGTTAATGACTATACTTTGTATGCTTTATTTACTTACTGTATTTTGGGGGGGTATGCATAAGACGTTTTTCTATGTTTACACATTGTGCAAATACTATTCATACTCACCAGGCCTGACCCATAAATAAAGGGGGGAAGGAAGGAAGGAGTATTTACTCAAAGTAGGTAATGTGTACGTTAAGCTTAATTGTTAGCGCGATGCCTCCTCAAATTCACAATGAGACAGTTCGAGGTCAAGGTTTGAATAGTCCATGACAGAAGTTGTAAATATTCATGTAGATATATCGTATTAAATGTTTAAATTGAAACTACAAATATCTTGAAATTATGGCCCCTGTCAAGTGTTAAGTCACTCTGAGGCTCGAACGAGACCTCCAGGCTGGTGGGAACTCGCAGGCCATCGGATTTTATTGGAACGCATACAAAATGAGCGTCATTCCGTAATCCAATAAATAATTCGGAAGTTGGCCCCACGCATGTTCGCGCACAAGTGGCGTAACGAATAAACTGACGAGGAAACTTTGCGCCCCATTTTGTTCCACGTCCACAAAATGTGAAGGGATCCGATTTTAAAAAGTTAAGTAAGACTTAATTTTGATCTCTGCAGTGAAGGTCTCTTAAAATGTATGAGTACTTGATCGAAGCCTTATCCAAAAATGCATTTCGACACATTTTTGGTAACCGGTATTCACTGCTTTTCTTTAGTGGTAGCCCATGTTTTTGTAACTTGTATTTGTAACAAGTTACTTGTTTTTGTAACTGTAACCTGTTTATGCCCTACAGGAAGGAACCGGCGTATTTGGTATCCTGATGTGAGCACATCTACTCAAGTGTAGCTCGTATCCAGGCCCAGCTATTAAGCAATGAGGTTTTATGGTCACTCTAAACCAAATCAAGCTAAATCGCAACCAGACTGATATTTGCTAAAATTATCGGGCGGTGGGGTCATCGGAGCAGCGAGGATTTCGTCCCTTTCGCCAAGCAGGGCCACATAACTCTGGAAATAGACGGCGTAGTATGGGATATCCTTTGGACCCTGTAAACTACAGCTAAGCCGTGATAACTGTGCGACTGCACGGTAGACGGAATTTGACAGCTCAGTGGTTATGTCACATCACGGACTACTATGCATTGACGGCATTTGACAGCTCAGTGGTTATGTCACATCACGGACGACTATGCATTGACGGCGTGTTTGTGAGGCACCAACTCTGGGCCCCTACGCAGCATATACCACGTTTCATCTGAGTGAGACAACCGTCATCGATTCGAATGTTGTACTGCATGCAACCGGAATGCCATCATGATCCGACTCCGAATGGCATCGGTCTTCACGTAGTTCCCTGGACCTCCAAGCATCGCTAGACCAACCGGCATTTGGACGGTGGAGCGCATAGCGGACAGTGATCACCAATCCCTGATGGACTCCCGATTTCCGTAAAATCTCCTTAAGCGTGTGTCCGTGTGAACTGTGTTGCCTCGCCTATCCTGGACCTCTAAGCATACGAACATTTTGAGGTGATCTCTTTTGGGGATTAAGAAACCATTTCATCCGTGTTGCAGGTATTGTGTTTTTTGAAATTCAATTATGGTGCAAATATGTGTATCACAATCTAAATATAATTGTATCAATATAAGTTCTGAGCTTGGGAAAATCCCCTAACTATATCCGCTAGAGATTTAAATTAATTATAATATTAATTATAATATTAATTATATTAATTATAATATTAATTAATTAGAATATTAATTATAATATTAATTAATAAATATTAATTATAATATTAATTAATAAAATTAATGAAATAAAAATCACTTACCTTTATTACATCATTCTGTAGGTAGCGCCTCTTTCCTTGAGCTATTTATTATTTAAATAAGATGATAGGACTTTCCGCACTGATGACTACTACTATAATAATTTAAATTATATTTCAATTATACATTATTAATTTACAGTATTATGTACAGATGATAGTATTTACATTCAGTTCTTGCAAGAGTTTGACTATTAACGTCAGAGTCTGTGAGAGGAATGAATTCTGTTTTGAAGATAAAGGGTTGCAGGAGGTTGGAGAGAAAACGAAAGTCATAAATTGTTTTTTATTGCTCAAACGCCGATTCATCACAGATATCCAACACAACTACTTGATGTCAGCCGTATTGAGACCAATTTGGTTTCTAAGTGTGTGAAATTGTGGTCTTCCAAGTGGTTTTGTGAGTATATCTGCCACCATTTCATTGCTTCTGCAATACTCTAGCTCTATTTGTTTCTTTTCTTGGAGTTCCCTTAGGTAGTGATGTTTAATGTATATGTGTTTTGTTCTTGACCTGTTTTTATTATTTTGTGATAATATGATGCAGGATTTATTGTCTTCATACAGTGCCATAGGTAGAATTTGCTTTAGTCCGAGATCTTCTGGTAATCCAATTAACCATTGTGCTTTTTGTGCTGCATTTGCTGCTGCCACGTATTCTGCTTCTGTGGAGGATAACGCAATGCAATTTTGCCTTTTTAAAATCCACGATATTGTATAATTTCCAATTTGGAATATGTAGCCACTTGTTGATTTTCTTGATATCTTATCATTTCCCCAGTCGGCGTCGGTGAATCCTTTAAGGACTGGTTCCTCGTTTTTGGAGATTAGGAGTTTAAGATATTTTCCCTTAGGTAGCGATGTTTAATGTATATGTGTTTTGTTCTTGACCTGTTTTTATTATTTTGTGATAATATGATGCAGGATTTATTGTCTTCATACAGTGCTATAGGTAGAATTTGCTTTAGTCCGAGATCTTCTGGTAATCCAATTAACCATTGTGCTTCTTGTGCTGCATTTGCTGCTGCCACGTATTCTGCTTCTGTGGAGGATAACGCAATGCAATTTTGCCTTTTTGAAATCCACGATATTGTATAATTTCCAATTTGGAATATGTAGCCACTTGTTGATTTTCTTGATATCTTATCATTTCCCCAGTCGGCGTCGGTGAATCCTTTAAGGACTGGTTCTTCGTTTTTGGAGATTAGGAGTTTAAGATCTTTTGTAGTTATTAGATATCTTATTACTTTTTCTATGGCTATCAAATCTTTTTGTCTAGGTTTTTCATTTCTTCTCCTTAGTAAGTTGATTGAGTTTGCAAAGTCTGGTCTAGTAATTGTGGCTATGTATAGTAATGCCCCTACTGCTTTCCTATAACTGGTACTATCTTCTAAGACATCATCATCATCATCATTCATTTTGCAGTAGTCTGTGTTCATTGGTGTGTAGGTTCGTTTTGAGTCTTGTAGAGAGATATTTTCTAAAATATCTTCAATTTTGCTCTTCTGAGATAGTGTGAAATCTCCATTATTTGATCCTTCAATTTTGATTCCGAGATAATAGCTAACTTCTCCTAGGTCTTTGACTTCAAATTCCTTTTTTAAGTTTCTGATGATTTCTTGAATTGTTTTTTCATTTTTACTTGATATAAGGATGTCTTCAACGTATAAGATGATATATACAGATTGTTCATAATTTCTTATGAAAAGACAAGCATCTGCTTTGCTCTGTTTGAATGAGTTTTCTTGTAGTTTCTCTCCAATTTTTAAGTTCCAAGCTCTTTCTGCTTGTTTGAGTTCATATATGACTTTTCTTAGTTTGCATACTTTATTATCTTGTAATTTGATGTAACCCACTGGTTGATCCATATAAATTTCTTGTTCTAAATCACCATGGAGGAATGCTGTTTTTATATCAATGTGGTGAACTTTCATATCCTTATGTGCTGCTGCTGCCAGGAATGTTCTTATTGTTGTATGCTTTACGACTGGTGCGAATGTTTCGTCGTAATCTGTGCCGAATTTTTGACTGAAGCTTTTTGCCACTAGTCTGGCTTTGCATCTTCCAATTTTTCCCTCTGCATTCAGCTTCGCTTTAAATGTCCACTTGCATCCTATGGTTTTCCTTCCTTTGGGTAAATCTGCTAATTCCCATGTGACATTGTTTTCTAAAGAATTTATTTCTTTAGTTGCTTCCGTCCATTTCATTCTTTCTTCTGGTTCCAAGGTTTGCATTTCTTCCCAGTCTTTTGGTTCAATGACTTTTGTACCTTTAGTATAGCAGCCAAATCTTTCTGGAGGCTGTCCTTTATTTACTCTTTCTGATCTCCGTGGTTCTTTAGTTTCAAATTCATGAATTTCTGTAATAGGAATTTCTACCTTTTCTTCTTTTACTTCTTCTATGAACCTTACTGTTCTGCTGATTATTATGTTATTTTCCCCTACTTTAATTCGGCAACCCTTGCTCCTATTGTCATATCCAATAAATATTCCTTCGATGGCTTTGTCATTGAGTTTTCCTCGCTTTGTTTTGTCTGTGTAAGCGAATGCTTTACATCCAAATATTTTAATATGGGATAAATCGGGTTTTATTCCCGCCCACAGTTCGTGTGGTGTTTTCTTGTTTGGTTTTGTGGGCAAGCCATTCTGTAAATAGTTTGCAGTGTTAACTGCTTCACCCCAATATTTATGTGGTAATCCTGCTTCTAATAGCATGTATATAGTCATTTCTACTAAACTGCAGTTTTTTCTTTCACTTATTCCGTTTTGTGACTGTGAGTGAGGTACAGTAACCTGATGATGGATCCCGTGATCCTTTAGGTAGTCTTCTATTTCCTTACTAATATATTCTCCACCGTTGTCAGATCTTAGTGTATTTATTTCTCTTCCAAATTTATTTTTAGTCGTCGCTATGTATTCCTTAAGTTTGGTATATACTTCACTTTTCTTTGAAATGAGATAGATCATAGTGAAACGACTGTAATCGTCTACAAAGGTAAGAAAATATAATTTCCCACTGAACGTAGGAGTGCGCATTGGGCCGCAAATATCTGAATGTACTAATTTAAGTGCTTTGGTCGCTCTGTATTTACTTTCTCTAGGGTAAGGTAACTGAGATATTTTACCTTTGATACGGGTTCACATGTATTCTCATGTTGACACTCATCAATCTGTATACCGTCAGCTAGTTTTCCAGAAATTAACTGTTTTATGGCATCCTGATTTCCATGACCAAGTCTTTTGTGCCATGTTTCTATGCAATTTTTTTTGCATTGTAAGGCAAAATGTGTTGAATTATTTTCATTATTATCCCTTTCCTCCATGACTTCGTATAAATTATCGTGCGCCCTAGCTTCTAAGCATACACATCCATTTTTAATAACTGTGCATTTGTTTTCCTCAAATATAACTGTACAACCATTTTGAGCTGCCATTTTAACTGACATTAGATTACTTTCTAATTCAGGAACATACAAAACATTTTGTAGTCTTATTTTATTTTCCGATTTCTTGGTTAAAATTACACATTCGCCGGAACCCTTAGCTTGTAACTTATTTCCATTCGCGACAGTAATCGTGCTTCGAGCTTCATGGTTTATTTCCATGAAGAAATCTGGGTCATTGCACATATGCGCTGACGCCCCCGAATCTATGAGCCAAGTACAGCTGAGATTGTTTACATTTGTTGCAGCGAATGTAACATCGTCTGAAGTGAGCGATTTTTATTTTGGGTTTTCACAAATCGCAGCTGTAACAAGAGCCGAAGTGCCCGCTTGTTTTCGAGATGTCTGGTGAGTCATCATCTGATTCGCCTTACGTTTCAACATAGAAATTAGACTTTTGCTTGGGTTTGATAGAATTCTTTGAGGGGTATTTCTGAAAGTTGGGATTCTTCTTTTTAAGATGCCAGCATTCGGATTTAAAATGACTTTGTTTTTGACAATATGTACAAAATTTATTTCCTCGATTTTTATTTCTGTTAAAGATTTTGTAAGCTTCAGATGGTTCATTTACCGAGTTTTCTTTTCTTCGTTTGTACTCATCTATTAATTTTCCTCTAATGAAATCCGCAGTTAGTTCATCTTCCGGTCTCGCCTCAAGAGCGGTAATAAGTTCGTGGTAACTTCTTGGTACTGAACATGGTAGTAGTGCTAATATATGAGAATTGCTTGTATTTTCACCAATAGCTCGCAGCTTATCGATTAGCTCTAACATGTTTACAATGTGCGTGTTCATGTTACCACCTTCTTCCAGCTTAGTGGTGTAGACTCTTTTTCTTAGTAAAAAGAGTTTACTTGAGAGATTTGACCTTTCATGAATTTTTCTGAGAGCTTCCCACGTAGCTTTAGCAGTGGTTTCATATTTTAACATGAATAATTTGATTATCCTCACTACATAAATTTATTAGTGCGCGTGCCTGTTGGTCGGATTTTTGCCACTTCGCCGTTATCGGATCCGGCGATTCATCTTGTATGATATTATACAGATCTTCTTTTATGAGCTACATTTCCATTTTAAACTTCCATGTGGCATAGTTAGTTGCATTTAATTTTGCAATATGAGTGCTGTCTGTTATGAGAGACAATTTGTTACAAATTATTATATACTCAAGGATATTTATTCGTGAGACGTCAGTCTCATCTGTTGTTTTTTTATTATTTAAATTTATAATATATATATATATAGATAAGGTAAGATAAGTGAAATAAAAATCACTTACCTTTATGACATCTTTTTGCAGGTAGCGCCTCTTTCCTTGAGCTATTTATTATTTAAATAAGATGGCAGGACTTTCCGCACTGATGACTACTACTATAATAATTTAAATTATATTTTAATTATACATTATTAATGTACAGTATTATGTACAGATGATATTATTTACATTCAGTTCTTGCAAGAGTTTGACTATTAACGTCAGAGTCTGTGAGAGGAATGAATTCTGTTTTGAAGATGAAGGGTTGCAGGAGGTTGGCGAGAAAGTGAAACTCACAAATTGTTTTTTATCGCTCAATCGGCGATTTATCACAGATATCCAACATAATGTTTGTGCATTATTAGTGTGTCTCATAATGTATGTGTATAATAAAAGTGTTAGTGGCCACAAAATCGACTGGTTTCCTGAATCCAACGTAATGTACTTAATCTTTTCAGATTTCACATATACGATTACCGAGTCAACTGGGGGACACTATTGGTAAGTCTTCGGATTGTATTTATGTGAATTTTTCTGTACCACATTCGTTACTTCTTTCTCAGTCATAATACTCCATACAGAAAACAAACATCTGCAACAACCAATTGACACTACTTTTCGGATCGGATCCCTAACGACATATTTGGCGATATTTGTAGCAAATTTGTCGAGAAATTTGGGTGAATATTCACAGAATTGGGTACATATTTGACATCATTTGCATAACGATTGGCGATTTGTGACTACTTTTGTGACTTTAGGATAGTTTGGAAGAGTTAGAGAATTGAAATCATTAGTCTAAGCCAGGGGTTCCAAATGTTTGTTTAACCGAGTACACCCTGATTGTAAATTTTATCCCTGATTTTGCATAGTAACCCTTTAGTTTTCTATTGCTTACAATTGTGCCCTTTGATTACCTTGCCTATGCATTTCAACTGCAGCATCTGATTCAGCATCTTTCAATTGAACCCCATCAAAGTTTTTACATTTAATAAATATTGTAATTGTTATAATTTTGATTTTCTATCAATGAAAATGAACTTGACTAGTTTTAAAAATAATATATGTATTTGTAAGTTTTAGAGAATAAAACATGTACTGTATATCTTTACCTTGAAATTTCCTTGAACAGATACAAAAAAATGCAGAATATTCAAACATATACGTATTTTCGTATATTATAATACATAATATGTTGTGGCGTAGTGAGTAGCGTGGGTTTCCGGTCACAGCCAACTAACTCTCGAGTGACTTCAATTCTTTATTGACTTCGGCAATATACAAGTTAGGTCGCAAAGGTACCCAAATCTGAAGTAAGGCGAATAGTCCGCTGAGGTCGCTCTGACGTGTTCAAAGAAAATGTCCAAATCAATTTCCCGTGGAAAGTCTATGAGAGGTGGTTTCTCTGGCGAGGTTTCAAGATGAACTCTCTCGCGAAGTTCGGGATGAAGATGACGTAAGTCCACGATGCGTTGACGTCCTGTCACGGCAAATGCTAAGACCCGGGTAGTCTAAATTCCAGACTAGTGGTAGTCTATACGGATCGAGTCCTACAGGGCCCTCAATTTATCTTCCGTTCCCGTACTTAGGAACTTTCGCAGAAGGCTTCTGCTCAAAAACAAGGGTACAGGGCCTATGCCCGAGAAGCACTCTTTTTTTACAAAAAAGACGGGCTCTCTTGTCGAAGATCAGATCTTATCTCCTCTCGAAAACGCCGCCCTCAGAAATGGCGCCAGAAGGAGACATTTTTCTCTCTATTTTTTATTGGATCTTAATATCCGTGATGTCATTTTCCATGAGTCTCATTTGTCCGGAGACTCGTGCCAGTAAGTCTAGGGGACACTCCCCTCACGTCTGGAAGCTGACGTTCACGCGATCACTCAGGGCGGTCTATGCCAACTTAGCCTTTCTTTTTAACTGTCAACTGGCAGAATTTGTGGCGCGGGGTTCGCGACATCCGTTATTCTGGCGACACCTGCCATGTTTCACGTTTAAAGGGTAACAAGTGAGGACGGTCTAGAATTTCCAAGCCCCAATTCCATTTCGGGGGGGGGGGGGAGATTTAAATATGGTTTTATTTGGTGAGTTAATTTAATTCGGCACAATGTATACAAAGAACTAAGGGGAATATGTAAAAAGAAAACTACATTATTACAAACGACCACAGAAAATGCAACCCAGTTTGCTTCTAGAGCGTAATATCAGCACTCTTCGTATGGAACGGTAAGTAACAATCTTAAAATCACAAGACCCTGCCAGAAAGAATATATAAACAACAAAATATATAAAAAACTTACATTTAGGAACACGCCCATTAAGGAATCACTCCCATTCAGGAAGACACCCCCCATAAAGTAAAACACTCCCACCGTTATGCTGATACAGATAAGAAAGACTCTCCCACAGTTATGCTGATACAGATAAGGAATACACTCACACAGTTATGCTGATACAAATAAGACGCACACTCCCACAGTTATGCTGACACAGATAAGGAAGACACTGCTGTTGCAGATACCACTAAGTTACATTCTATTTCAGAAGAAGCAAACCTGCTTAAAAAGCGTCGAAGTGATACATATTTTTCCAGATTAGGCAAAATTTCACAAAATGGGATATCTGAAAGTAAAATAGGTAACAGAAGACTATCATTTGCATTCGGTTTTTCATTTAGAATAAGCATTTGGTTTCGTATAAGTACTAGAATTATATATTTAGTTTTAGTCTTCAGTATCATAAAAAAGGTCCGGTTTGCAAAAGTATGAATTTGCCCAAGACCCCCATGGTTAAAATAATTCCGCGTATCCCAATATACTTTCACTTACCCCCAGGGTTACACGTATCCCAGGTTTAGAAAACCAAGTTGGTGTTTGAGCCTTTAGTCAAGATTTCATCCAAAATAAATAGTTTTTCTCAAAACGTATACATATAAGGATGCCCACTGTTCAGAGAATGATATTATGTGATAAAAGACATGTTCATTGTTCAGGGAACGTTTCTATGTAATAATATAGAAAAGCTCTGAATTGCAAATGCATTAGCGTTTTGAGAATATAATTTCCTTGCTTATAGACTATGTAACTTTTAATGGCTGTTTTATTGCATTAATTGATTGCTTCCTAATTTTGATCGATAGCTAAAATATTATTAACAGTATTGATGATTACTTGATAATGCTCATTGATTATTTAAAAAAAGCTTAAATATTCGAGACCTTTGAGCTCATTCTTGTACCCTGAAAATACACCCACTAATTTAGGGAATACATCATAACAATACACAACATGAATAATAAATTAAATTAATTCGAAATTGAGCCTTCACTGATATGATTAATTTTACATCAAAAGTGATATCCCATTATCTATTCATTATTCAAAATTTCCGTCCTAACCTTCAAAATTCTGAAATACATCCTCTTATAATAATTAAGATTAGTTACTGCATCATTAACTAACAAAGCAACCTGAATAAAGAAATGTATTTTTAATTAACAAGATAATTATTTGTCTTTCTATAACCGTTTGTGCAATTTACATTTCATTACTACAATGGAATTTAAATTATTGTCCTGAATTTAAAGCGTAATACGCTTACTATGTCTATATCCTTGATTCGGGACTAAAATATTCATGTATATTAAGGATAATTGAAATGTATATAAATAATAATTTTATGCAAGATATATTGACTTCAAATAGGTTAATTCTTGTTTAGTTATACTTTCTCATATGTAGAGAAAGTATTCTTTTCTCGAAAATTTTCGATTATTCGATTTTGATGCCAATATATGTTTTAAGACGTCAGGAACACGTTTTAATTATTTTTAGAGTGATGTCTGTTAGTTTGTCTGATGTCTGTGGTCCATTTCTTGTGTACACGCTAGCAGCCACAGATATTAATCTGTTGCTTACGGGTGGGACAGCGTCCATTCCAAACGAAGAATCAATCTCTCAAAAAGACTTGAGAAGATTTGAAAAGACTCTTTTTGAGAGATTCTTCTTTCGGGATGGACGCTGTCCCACCCTTAAGCAAAAGGTTAATGGATTTTCATAAAACTTTATATTCGGCTTTGTTAACAAAAAATCTAGAACTAGATAGAATTTTTTTTTAATTCTAGCTAAAACATCGAAATTTTATATTTTTTAACATGACAGCATAGGACAAAATTTGACAGAATCACGCATAAAAGAGTTTATTTATGAGTTAATGATCACGAGACTTAATAGTTTCGATCATTGTTGTGAAAAATAGCCGCAATACAATTTTTTTTTTATTCCTGACGCTATTAGCCCCTCTCTGTCGGGGAATGCACATTGTCAAGTATGTCATCAATCGAAATATTTTATAAGCCATTTAAAGTGAAGGGTAACACACTATAGTTATAATACTTTGGGACGACGATATCGGTTTTTCAAATTTTTCCTTGTAAAATTGGAAAAATAAATGAATAAATGACATAAATGAATAATTGAATAAATTAATGTATAAGAAATTCGAGTTCAGACACTCATTTGTTAATTATACTGGATAGTAATTTAAAGTAAATAAGGTTTTCAGAGAGCCGTGTTTTATAGTGGTATGCAATTAGATCACTGTAATAAAGTAAATGTGATTACCGGTTTAATAAAATAACAGACATTAAATGAGTAGAAACCTGAGGTATTTTTTTTATTTTATGTAATGAAATAAAAAATTACGATGAAATATATTTTCACAGTCTTAGTTTGATAGTCTTGTGGATTAATTTGACAGACGATTCAGGGTTAATTTCTATGCATATGAATTTTATAATGCTTAAGTGCAAAGCAAAAATATCATATCTACGAAAGGGAAAGACACGATTAAAACTCCATTTGAAAGATCTGCAGACAAATTTATGGAAGCCCTCCAGGATGAACAAAATAACGCCTTGTATAGTCATTTATTGTCTCTATATGAGTTAATGAGAGAGCTTGGTATAGTGAACAATATCACGCCAAGAGAACAGGTTTGATGAAAACAAATTATACGGCGTTGAATGCCGTTGATTGGCGCTGATTGCTCGCTCCAGAATGAACAAAAGACGGCCTTGAATAGTATCATTTATTTATAAATATGAGTTGATGAGAGCTTGGTACAGTGAAAAATACCAGGCCTAGAGAACAGGTTTGATGAAAGTAAATTATGCGGAGTGGATCGGCGTTGATTGTTTGCTCCAGGATGAACAAAAGGCGCCCTTGGATAGTCTCATTTATTGTCTCTTATGAGTTGATGAGAGAGCTTGGCAGAGTGTACAAACAATATCAGGACAAGAAAACAGGTTTGATAAAGGAAATCATACGACGTTGAAAGGCGTTGATCGGCATTGAAAGGCGCTGATCGGGGTGATCATTCGTTTCAGGATGAACAAAATATTGCCTTGGATAGTCTTATTTATGGAATATATATGAGTTGATGAGAAAACTTGGTACAGTGAACAATATCACGCCAAGAGAATATTTTTGATGAAAGTAAATTACCCTGCGTTAAATGCCGTTGAAAGGCTTCGATCGGCGTTGATCATTCGATCCTGAATAAACAAAAGACGGCATTGGGTAGTCTCATTTATTGCCTCTATATAGTTAATGAGGAAAATTGGTACAGTGAACAATATAAGACCAAGGGAACATGTTTGATGAAAGCAAATTGCATGGCATTACTCGTATAATTAGAATGCCAGATATTTTTTCAAATATATCCTTATTTATTAAATTAGAGTATACATAAATTTCAGGAGCACCTCAACATCTTTAAAATAAAAGGTCTCTCAAATCTACATGATAGGTCTATCTGTAGTCAAGTGACGACGGCTGATCAAATAAAGGTAACTGTAGCGCCTCTAACGGAGAATTGAAGAGCACGAAACTCGGCAATAAAGTGAAATAGAAGTAAAAGACAATTACAGAGCTGTAGAGCATTGTCTATGGCAGAGGAATCGACACTAAATAGACTACAGGAGGTATTTATTTGATGTAGTTATAGAGAAATTGCAGTTACGTTCAGGAATGATACAATAGACAACACATGTACTTTTGTAGAGATTGATCAAAATGCCCACCACTATGGATAATGCACATTTGAATTTGAGAAATAATATTACACTATAATTACTTATAATGAGTGCCTGTACATCTCGCAACCGATGAAGAACAACTGGTAATTATTGCTTTCTACACAAGGTGTCCCAAAAAGATTGAAACCCTCTTTAATTCTTTATCTGTTGGAGATAAGTTGGCAATGTAAATTAAAAATTTTGAAAGTAGGTAGGAAATAAGACTACGTTAATGAAATAGTCATCCCAATTGTTTTCAAAAAGCTACACTTTTTAAATTTTTATACGACCCCCATAGACAGATTTGGTCAATCAGGACATTTTTATTGTTAATGCAACAAGATCATTAAAAACATCCGCATATATGCATCTTTAAAATCAACTGAATTATGATAGAGGAAAAAATCTGACATATGGTATTTTTCTGTACCATGCGAAAGACTGTTTCATCAGTGAAAATAGGGATCATAAATAAATTGACGATGGAAATTGTTTAGATCAAAAATACGTTAACATGTGTCAATTTTTTTTTTATCACAAATGCATCTAAATGAAGCATTACACAGACAGAGATCATATAAAGCAATGGTACTCATTACGCTGTTGGGTATCCTATGTATTATCATCCAGTTTTATCTTTTTTTCGATATGTCACACATTTGCATTTCTAATTTGATATAGGGTCTCCATTCACAAGGTTCAATTTTCAATTAAATATAACTCCCTCAATTTTTAAAGATACACATAAGCCGCTTTTTTAACGATCTTGTTGCATTAAAAATAAAAATTTTCTGATTGACCCAATTGGTCTAAGGGGGTCGTATAAAAATTTAAAAAGTGTAACTTTTTGAAAATGAATGGGAGGACTATTTCAGTAAGGTAGACTTATTTCCTAGCTTACTTTCAGTATTTTTGTAATTTACATTGCTCACTTATCTCCAACAGGTAAAGAATAAAAGCGCATTTCAATCTTTTTGGGACACCCTGTATACGCGACTTGTGCATTGCCAATGCTCACTTCTATTAATTGGATGATGCTCTAACAATTTGAAATTTACATCTATCTCGCATTATTAGCAAGTTCGATTTCTAAATCTCTTCAATTCTCCACTCGAGGTGCTGCAAAAACGTTCACACGATGGGGTATGGTTACTTTACCATGGATAAACTTAATGTGTGTACTCAGGGACAATTTATTATGAAATTGTTGGGGGATGCTTATGGACTTTCTAAGGCTGCATACTTTCGTACGATTTGAGTTCGATTCTTCACTCAGCACAAAATGTGTCCGTGTTCACGCGGAGAGAGGGCACTTTAAATATGTGGGTCCCTAAGTCCTTCTGAGAGGTTGGTGGTAGCAGAAGGAGGGTACGGTCTCAGGGGATACTGCCCCCACTGGGTTACGGTCTGAATAGGATTGTAATGCACATGACGTCTAAACAGATACCGTACACCTTCGGGTAGGGCAGATGGTCTAGGTCGAAAGAACGAATGTATAGTAACGTATAAGAAAGGGTATATTTGATACATTACTTTTAATAACGGACTGACTGACAACATAGATTGGGAGTTATCACGAATCATTCTCATGCTATTAGAAATTTAAAGCATTTCATTAAGCGGGTCGCACTATCTCGGCCGTCCAAACAGATTCCTTACCCTTCGGGTAAGTTGGGCGGACTGGGTCGAAACAGAAGAATTATGTTTACTTAATATTGTATGCATAAGATAGATCATGTTTTAGTATGACATTACTTTCAATTTATCAATAGAGAATAGCATTAGATGAGCATTTAATGAGAAACAGTTGACGTCAACACCTTGCTTGCCGATAGCAGCCTTTAAAAAGAAAGATAAGAAAAACTGTTATTTCTTCATGTTAAGTTAATTAAACGTAAATTAATTGAGTTTTTGTCGGGAGTACAACTTTATCGAAACAGCTGATGTTCTTTGTTTGGAAATTAATTTCCTTGTGGGGTATCACCTAAGCGATAATTTTCTGCACGTTAAAAGTTTATGGCTTATTTTTTAAGTTTAAAAGACATTTCAGTATTGGTTTTTCGTTTAAAAAAGCTGTTAAGTCTAGAAGGGAATTTTAGTTGCAGGTGCCTTATAAATGCGTAATGGGTAAGCCATCATGTTAATGTGAAAATTTGCAACACATACAAAGTTGGTATTTTGCTTTTAAAAAGATTAAAGTGTATCCAGAATATTATTAATGCAACGCTATGGATACTTCAGTTTAATCAACGTATGAATTTATTTTCAATTAAGGGTATATACATTTTTTAAAAATATATCAGGCACGTTCAGGAAGGGAAAGGTATTAAATATTATATTTCGTCTATTAGTTTATGCAATGCAGTTTCACTAAAGAGTAAGTTTATAGATAAGTTTATATATAAAGAGTAAGTTATGTCAGATATTTGAATTTTTTTTTAAATTCACGTTATAATGTATGCATACATATAAAATATTATATTGGATGTAGAGTATTGGCCAAATTATTATGGAAGTTATAATTTTTTTCTGAAAAGTTCTTTAAAATTAAACGTACACTCTACGAATAAAATTTCTTTGTTTCTAAATATATTATTATCAGAACAAAATGTCTTTGACACAACCTTTGAAACTGAAATTAGACGCAATACAATATATATAACGTAAACGACAGTTCTTTAAAATCCCTTACTGATATGATGTATATGCAAAAACTACAAGTTCCTTATTGATTCAAATGATCTAAGATAAATATAAACGTATTTGTTCCATTTCAAAGATGTCTGATGTTGGAACGTCGGCGTCAAATTGCAAACCGGAGTGAGAGGTTTGCAAAATAGCAAACTTTTATATCTGCCAAACTGTATAACTGATATATATTTCCTACCGCAATATAATTATTCATCAGTAATATGTTTTATTTGTGAAATAAATACAAGATGATAAAAAAAAATTATCTTTACTATAATAATGTGGGGCGAGTATTGTATAATACTTTGTACTGTACACTAAAATCATATTTCCGTCTAGATTGAAACAGATTTAAGAGCAGAGAGAGTTATATTTGAAAATATTATTTTATAAATTTCTAGAGATAACGCGTTAAATCGGAAATTGATTTTCTGATTTGTCAGTCACGTGACATGATACACAGACATCAGTCAAGGGCGCGGTAGCCCATTGGTTAGCGCGCTGGAGTTGCACTCGGTAGGCCCGGGTTCGATTCCAGCCACTGCCAAAAACTGCCGCCGTGTTCACGCGGAGTACGATCACGTTAAACATGTGGGTCCGAAAGTCCTTCCGAGAGGTTGGTGGTAGGGGAAGGAGGGTACGGTCCCTGTGGATGCCTCCCCCACTGGGTTCCGGTCTAAATTGGGTGGCACTTCCCGACCGTCCAAACAGTTACCTTACACCTTTCTGGTAGGTCGGACGGTCTGGGTTTCAACATCAACAACAGACATCAGTCAAAACAAGTAGGTTGGAAATACAGTGGTCACATGAAATGTCTTTCATGTCAATAAATAAATTACACACAATTTTGTTTTTCTACAACATATCAATTTCACTAAAAATTCAAAGAATATTTAAGTTTTAACAAATGTAAATGAGCTATTTTTCAAATTTCCACCATACCAAACATACACTACCCGACATAGAAAATGAAACACCATGAAGCTTTGCCAGTATAATTATGCACATTGCGAGACACGTATGCAAATGATCTGAAATGCAAGTAGGTCGCGTGATTACAGCGCGGGATAAAAGGGATGAAATCGGCAGATGAGCCAACAGATGTTATTATCTGTCGCTTATGGAATCCCATTTTCCGAGCTATTTTTCATTTTAGAGGACACGTGTTGTTAAAGATATGCCTAGTCGATGACGTCAAAGCCCGTTTCAGCATTTGTACGATCGTGCGAGGGGATTTATTTCATTTTATGCCTACGTACGGCTGAGTGGTCGTACCTGCGTATTGCCGCTGAAATAAACGTATATACGTTAGTGTGCAAATAATTTCAAAAGGATGGATTAAAGAAGTGCATGTGAATCGCGCGGTGGGACAGGTCCATCCAGACGTGCGACGCCTCACGCGTTGAACAACTCATTTGTAGGCATGAGGTGGCGGTCCCACAAACGGCGACTGTCGACATTCTGTAGAATTTTCAGGGTACATTGGATGTTCCGATATCAGTTAGAACAGTTTATCGGCAATTGGTCGAAATCGGCTTACACTCAAACGATCCTTTACGAAGACTGTTATTGATGACAAGACACCGACGTGAGAGATTGCAACGGTGCCTGGTCCGAGCCTGTTGTGCGACTGAATGGAATAGGGTAGAGTTCAACGACGAGTCTCGGATCTGTTTGTCGAATGACAATTGCTGTGTGAAAATTTGGAGTAGATGTGGAAACAGATCTAATGCGACTGATGAACGCCATACTGCTCGACAATGTGGCATCATGGTTTTGGATGCAACGGCTTCGATAGCCAGTCACCTCTGGTTCGTACCAGAGGCACAATGACGACGCGACAAATGTGGCTGAGGTGCTGTGGTTTGTTGCACTGCCGTACATTCAGCGGTTGCAAAATTCTGTTTTTCAGCAAGATAACCTGCGGCTGCACGCAACAACCATCAGCAGACAAGCCTTGCAAGATATCTGGATGCTTTTTTGGCCATAACTGTCTCCAGATCTCTCACCAATTGAGCATATATGGGACATGATCGGCTGTCGTTTGACTGCCTTTCAACTGCCTTAAACAGAGAATGACCTGTGGAAGATGGTTGAAGTCGTACACAGCCATCTCTCAGGAAACTATCCGCGCGATTATTGCATCTGTTCCTCGACAGGTTGGTGCTTGTATCGCTACCAGATGTGGTCCTACTGCCTACTGATCACCTTGTCTATTCTATTACTGTATTATCCTTCCATTATTGCATTATCCTTCTGGAATTAACATTACTTATTTATATATGTCATCTCTGTTTGTGTGCTTTCTCATCACATTCGATTCGCTCTTTCACGATGTTGTATCTTCTGTGTCGGGTAGTGTAATCATATTTAAGATTTCTCACGGCAAATTAAACTTTATATAAAAGTTAATTCAAATTTGTTAGGAATTGGTAATTTTTAAAATGCACATTCTGAGCATGATGCAGTTAGCGGCTTTAAATCTGTCTTCATTTTCGGATTGCTTATGTAAAATCCCTTCCATCTTTTAAATCACGTGTTAATTTTTCAGTTTTTCAAAATGTAGTCACATAATATAAAATACGAGAGCATTATCTGGCACAGATCATGTTCAGGAAAACACGACATCGTTCTCATATGTTGGAATTCTAATAATGTATATATGTATAATGTTGGAATTCTAATAATGTATATATGTATAATGTTGGAATTCTGATAATGTACATAAGTAAGTACAAATCGGATGAGTAGTGTTAAAATTGCTCAATAAAACACAAAATGCGCATGCGCGTACTTTGCATGACAACTATAAGTTAAAAAATGTGACTTTAGATCTGTATAATATACGAAATTCAGTCTGTCAATCTGTTAAATAGTTTTATATTTATTGCAAGCTAGTGCACGTGCACGACCGTATTCTTCGCAAGGTGCACGGAAATTAAAAAAAAATCTCAAAGATATTGTTATCTCAGCAGAATTTTACCTTTGTATCAAATTTAGTTCACTAAGTTTAGTAGCTTCGTACATAATGCAATAGCATCGATTTTTCACTGATAAAACTGATTGACTAACCGGTGTTCTGACGGACAGATGGATAAAAATAGATTTAGTAATATTAAACTACAGAAATATCTGTATTTAATTTGGCTGATAATTTTTTAAAAAACAATACTTAGTTACTATTTACTATTTTTATCCAGAAAGAAAAATATTATAGTAACATTTCCAATGCAATAATAATGATAAAGTTTTATTAAAGACTCATTTGGTTTATGCAAGTAAGTAATCCCAATATATTTCTTATATATGCACAACGTAGTAAACTAACAATGAGTACTTGGAAAGAGAGCCCTGATTAAGGGATTACTTGAATATCCTAGACAGTGCTTATTTGCAATTACTCAGGATGGCTGACACTTACAGAGATGCTAACATTAGTAACCATTTGTTATACTAGATATTTAAGCTGAATGAGAAGTGTCTATAGAGAAATGTTTCATTTTCGAAACATTCTTCTGTAACACTTGAGATAGAAAATTAGGTAATTCTAAAAAATAATTTTATTGATGTTTTAGTCGTAATAAATATTATTTATTAATTAGCTTTTTTCTTTCTCGTATTGCAAAATTGATAAAGTGAATTGAATAAATTGTGTGATTAAATAGGGGACGTCTTAAAGCTATGGTGCATATCATTCTTGCTGCCTGGCTATTTAAACAGAGGTCTGGATCAGCTGTAAAATAGTCCACTATGAATGGCAAGTGACAACAGTTGGTAAGTTTAACTTTTTATTTTAGTACTTTCAATATAGCAAGATTTGATATTTTCGTGCATACACAGAGGCACATGATTTTCTTACTCATGACAAAACTCCAAAATTGAATATGTCATTAATATCAAAGTAATGAAAATGTATATACTTTTCTCACTTCTTCAGTGTAGTAAATTGGTTCTGATTATAACTACGGAACATAACTTTACACACAAGCAATAAATAATTAGGTCAGACCATAGAATATTGCCTAAAAAAATGTAGCCAGCATACGATTGTTACGGAAATGCTTGAATGTCCTGCTGCGAGAGCAAGCCTAGAGTTGAGCACCAAATGTTATGGCAAGCAGTATTTCATTACCACTTCCAGTTATTTCTTCTCTACATTTCATTCCTTTCCTGTTCAACACTTCGCTTCCATATTTCTGATATTTATTGTTTTACTCGTTCTATTTCTATTTATTCCTAACAGGTGGCGCTAACACACTAGTTTCTGTATTTGAGCCATTTCACAGCACTGGATAATTTAACTTACCTGTAGAGTTCAGTTTTAGGTTTATTAGTTTTAATTTTAAAAATCCAGTCGTTAATAAAATGATTGTATGTCTTCTATATTTCAGTTACGTAGTACTCTGGGCTGTTATCAAATGATTTATGATGTTAGGCTTTCTCTTTAGAATTCTCATTGCATTTCTTTATTCCTTAATATTTATGAATTTTTCTATATGATCTATTTTACTCAAATATATTTTTGGTGGAAATCATGAATTAGAATTGTGATAATCATAATATTTAATTTTTATTCATAGCCGCACCAAGACTTTTATTAATGAACAACTTAATTATACTTAGATCAATTTAGTTTATGAAGAGGTTATTCTTTTGCATTTATAAATTTGGATAAGTGCATACCGAAATCAGGCGAGGATAATGAACTTAACTTTTAGTATAAAATCAAGTTTATCTACACAAAAATGTTACGAATGCTTAACTGCTTGCTTTAGCAGCTGCATAGATGTAATTTGAGTAGAGAAAGTAATAATTAAAATATTAAATTTATATAGATAAAAATATTACCTAATATATAACATCGGATATCGGTATATTGATCTACAAAAATATTAAAAACCTGGACTATATTAGATAAAATAAGAAAAGTACATCTAATCTAATCTAGTTGATACATAACATTTTTAAAATCAATGCATCATAATTAACACGTATATGAAAGACAATAGTTAGCGCCCAGCTGTTTGACAAAAGCATGTTAAAAAGTGAAAAGAAAAATAGCTATTTTCTCTCTTAAATTAATTAAACGTAAATATAATTTTTACAGATTTATCAAGAGATGATATTCACTCTAACATATTTAATATATTTTTCTTCGTCTGATCGATAATTTCTAACTCGTGTGTCTATGCTTTTAATGCATGGATGCTTATCATTATGCAAAATATGTCAATAGAGTCTTTTTTCAAAAATATTTACAATCGAGATTTTATTTTAATTCTGTGCACACATGAATAATTAAGTAGTTTTATCATAACATCGGCTTAAAAATTTAAAATTGTTAACTTAAGATGGTATTAGTGTTGGATATTGATATTATATACGTCACTATTATTAATTGAAATAATCTATTGAATTTCATTTGAACTTCTTGGTCTGTTTTGAAGTTCTCTTTCTTTGACAGAGTGGCAGACATACTTAAGTCATTAAATAAAAAAATCTAAAAGGACAGTAATAACTGTGCCGCAACCTACAACTTAGAGCTGCTTTAAATGTTACTATATCCTATAGTACTATCACAAAATTAAGATGGATGACATCAATGCTCTTGTTGTTCAAGCTCAATTTCTGAAGTTAAAGTGAATGGTGGCTCTAGGATCGAACTCTGGTAAAGCTGAAGTTCTCCCCTTGATTCCCCACTTTTTTCTCCAACGGTGTCTTCCACTTTAGTCGGTTTTTCTAGTAATTTTCGCGGCATTTCTAAATTATTGTCACCAGTATTTTTTTCTCTAAAAAATAAATATTAAATGCACTTTATTTTGGTTTACACATGATCTTTAGCTCTGACCATGCGGGGCTGAGGTAATCGCTATCATCATTTATTAACTAGTTATCAAGCTTGAAACGGCGTGCGGAGAAATTTGGCTTAAATTTCTAACACTACTGTATTAAAGGTTTAAAGGAAGGATGGATGAAACTTATTTTGAGTACAGATGTTGTATAATCACTTTTTCACTCTTGACGATTTCAAGTGAGATTCTGGCAATCCCTGCAAGGATTTGGAGAACATTTCATTCTGGTAACCGTTTCTGCGTCTTTTGTTAGCTCTTTTTTCGCATTTTTGTCGCCAAGATAAAATCGTTCTTTGTCGCCAAGATAAAAATCAGAAAATTTTCTGATTCTGATGTTGATCTCTCTCAGCCACAAAACACCTGTTGCACAAACAGCTATTGCTACCTGCGGACTTCCGATATTCAGCGGATTCTATGACGTTTTTCAGCGGACGAGCGTAGCGAGTTAAGCCCGGGTAGACCCATGTTTGAATTGCTACAGGTCAACTGTTGCACAAATGCGACAAAAGAGCTATATTTACCTTGGGGACAAAAAATCAACTAAAACGCGGAAAACGCTGTCAGAATGGAATGTTGCGATTTTTACCTTGGCGACAAAGGACGCGGAAAACGTTATCAGAATGGAATGCTCTCCAAACCATAGTAGAGATTGCCGGAATATCACCTAAAATAGCCAAGAATGGAAAATGGATTATCCTACATCTGTTTTTAATTGGTTATACATGGGGCTATATAAACTATTGGATAATGTATTATTTATTATATTATACGATTATTAGTTCTGAAGATATAAGCGTTCAAGGTGTGATATATTTTCGGTACAACCGTGCTCCGGTTGTTACCTCTTACCCAGCGCGGAGCTGAGGCGTAGTTCTACGTCAGAGTGATCTATTCATATAGAGGTATCAAAAATATATTAATCCTTCAAAATTCTACATACAGGCATTAGTTAACTTATAATTTATAAATAGCATCAGTATGATTGTTCCTTTTCTTAATCTGATCTATGCGAAGGTGTATGCATTATTATTTCCTATTAAGGTACACCAAATTTCATTTGAATTGCTGAATTTTTTGGCATATATCTCAAATTTAGGAATGTTCAGAATGTGTAAATCTTTCAAAATACGAGATTCAGATTTTTGGTTCTATTTTTACTCTTCCTTTTCATACTTTAACAAGAATTTTAAATTCAAAGTCTAAAATGGATGTGATTTATGATTCAGGTATAGATTGGGTTGGGAAGCAAAGAATGACAAGGAGTTACTATACACACATTTTAATAACTGCACGCAGTTTATTACAGAAAAGCAGCACAGACACACGTACATCTTGATTCCACGTATATGATAAATACTTCGGCTTGCTCTAAGGTGAAAAAGGAGCAGCGCCATCTATGCGCAGTGTCGAAAAAAACGACAAGAGCGTGGTAGTTACCTTAAACATCTATTCTACAACAAAAACCAATTACTTTATATTTTAACTTTTATTTTAGTATACGCATAAATAATACATTTATATTAAATCTCACGTGTACAGACAAACTCACGGTAGATTTATGTAGTTGTATAATATGTGCAATTGTTATACCGAACGAACAATGAGTGAAATAATTGTACTCAGGGATTAAATTAACCTACACGGCAAGGTGTAGCTCAAATAAGAGAACATAATACTATAGGCTTAAAGAAACATAAATGATACCAGTGGTAAAATTTTATTAATTCTTATAATTGAAAACAACACAATATAAATTAAACTACAGAATGTGGGATATTTCTATTTGAAATGGAGTTGCAAGTTAGAAAAATTCTTAACAGTTTATTCAACTCGATCCAATATTTGATTATATGCATCTATATGGCTTTCAAAGAGCTGCCAGTTCTTGTTTATTATTTAAAGCTACCAAATTTTGTTTTGACGATATAAGCATTACAAATTTAAAAGGTATATAATTTTCATACTACTTCAACTATACTCTTGCAGGGCTTTCATAGAGCTACACATTCTTGCTTATTGTTCAAAGTTTGTAAGGTTCATATAATGCTTATATTGTTGCAATTATTATATCTTAAAAGCTTTCAGTTTTTAAGATATAAGCATTACAAACTTGAAAAATGGAATATTTTCAACTTGACAAGACGATTACTTGAAAACTGAACGAGTTTTTTTTTAAAAATAAATATAGTTTTAGAAACCAAATTCTAGTACATATTTTTGTCGTTCACTATTTATATCTATATTGTATACTTTACTATATATTTTGAGTGAAAGTTAGAAAAATGAAAAAAAAAATAATGCTCGCTTGGAGAACTAATTTTAAAGATTTTTCGAAAACAAAAAAAAAAGTTCAAAATAGATAAATTATTTTCCAATTTTCATAATCTGAACCCTATTTCAGACAAAACAAGAAAAATTATTTACATTTTTATACATTGCGTTCCTAGGTGTAAGCGTCTTAAGAGCTTACATTTTTTGTAACACTCTTTTTTTCCGCCAGAGAAACCCCAACTATAGATGTTATTCACATCAAAAGTGATTGTTAAAGATTTAAATAACAGATCATATATAGCATATATAATTTTTCCGCCAGAGAAACCCCAACTATAGATGTTACTCACATCAAAAGTGATTGTTAAAGATTTAAATAACAGATCATATATAGCATATATAAAAAACTTTATTATTTACAATTATCATTTAGTTACAAACACGTCATCTATGAGGCTATGTCCACCATTGCTCATTTTTGAAGGACACCCATGTAGTATTTAAATCATAGAACTTAGTAGGGCTATATATTAGTACGTGCACACCTTTTTATACGTTTTTCGTGCACTTTCAACTTGTTTAGTTAATGTCAAACCCTGGACGTAATAACAGTTTAACCACTCAAAAAATTCATAGGACTGCTAACTCAAACCCAGAAACCTAATTATTATTATGGTGAAACTATATTTTAAATTTATCAAACACATAAAGTAATTTTATTCAAATAAAATTATTATATAAAATTTATTATATAACAGAGTTCCATAAATAACTACTTCATTGCAGAACTGCTACTTTATTTAAAAACAAATGAAACTAATTTTTGAGCTATTTTAAGCTTTCTAGTTAATCCATGCATACAAAAAGTAAATCCTTATTCTATGGATCCAAAATATCTATTTACATATTAAACGATGGTTTAGTTTTCAGGGGAAAATAACTAACTTTATGCTACTGAAAACCTTTTGTCAACATGAAAGCATTTTACCCATTGATAAAATGAGGTGAAACATTAATAATATTATATTTTATATTATGGGAAATTTTGACGACTCGATATTCTGAGTAGAGAACTCATGTTTCGGTGCGAAATACGAACCTTAGAAATCCGACTGACATAGAAACGGTTTAATCACTGAACTTTTGTGATAAATGTTGAAATAGATACTGTATCTGTTATCGGAGCAGTAGTCAATTTAGTTTTACTATGTTTTACCCAATGATAAAGATAAATATACGAGTACTAAAGGTAGGCGATTTTTTGAAGAATCGCATGATTCATGTACGTATATAGATGCGATTGATTGATTTTTTGATAAAATTGTTGAATTGAAAAAATCGATTTTGATAAAATTGTTGGTGGCAAGTAGATTTACTACCTATGTTCTTACAAATATTTTTTGAAGCATCTATTTCTCAGGATCTACTGTAGATAGATCTTAGACAATGACTGATATGGATTTAGCATCGAATTTCGAAAGAGGTGATTGGGCTTACGAAGGATTTATGCTTCAGGTTATTTTTCCATCTCAAAAATGTTCATCATCTTCAAAAATGTTCATTTCATTGAAACATAAATTTTTCGAGATTGTCTGTGACGGTAGTGGATGTGGATTCAACATCGAATTCTGGAGTAGGACTCATCAAATCCTCCTCATCAATTAAATTAAAAATTCAGGAGACCTAAGAATTTCCACTTCCGGTTCCTTTTCAGCTTAAGAAAATTTCCTTTTGAACATCTATTTTTCAGGATTGGCAATAGATTGAGCTTACATATTGAGCTATATGGATTCAGTATTAAATTTTAGATGGGATAGGGTGATTTACAAAGGTTTTCCCTTTCCGGTTCTGAAGGCGTAACTTTCGATTAAAAAATTTACATTTTTTTTGCAACATCTATTTTTCCAGATTGACTTTAGATAGAGCATAGATGATAGCCAATATGGATTTAGCACGGAATATCGGAGCGCAGGGGGAAGGGGGGAAGTAAACTAAGGATTTAAACTTCCGGTTCTGGAGATGTTTTTCAGAAAAACGGGAAGTGGCATCACTGTACGAAATACGTGTGCAAAAGAATAAAATATTCTTTTTAAAGAAAAATAATAAATGGTTCCGTCTATTTAGTATTCGCCTGAAAAAAGTATACACTCTTCATAAATGAGTTATTGGGGGTACTTAAAATTACTATTACAAACTATTTGCCACTTTCTCATTTCTGCGAATGCAACAATGAATCATGAAAAAATATAATACGTCTTGGATATTAAACTCGTGTAAACCCAATAATATCCGAGGGACGGAGTTTTGATATGACGAACATATTTTCACATTGCATACAATATATGCGTTTTATGGAAAGTAAAACATGTAGCACACTATACAAACTGATCATAAGGAAAAAAGCCCAGTCTCGTTCATGCCATCACTTTTGTTGAACCGTTTCCAGATGACGGTTAGCATATGCGAAATAAGCATTTGCTTGGGTTAATTTAGGTTAGATGCACAGTCCTAATGAAGAATATAATCTGAATCAATCTTCAACTTAAATTTAGTGCTGTTCCTCTCTTTTTTTCGGCATTGTGGCTGTGTTTTAACTGTTTGGCTTAATTTATTGTTTTAATATTTTATCATTGATTATGCTATATATATATATATATATATATATATATATATATATATATATATATATATATATATATATATATGTGTGTGTGTGTGTGTAAAACAAAAGTAAAACGCTATAAAATATCTATGGGTCGGAGCGACATGCGGTTTGCAGAGTAATATTCACCGTGGTGGGGAATTTTGTATGGCATGAAAAAAAATGGTTCAAAATCTCGACACAAGGGGAGCGCTGCTGTGAAGAAAACAATACTAGGTAATAATTGTGAAATGAGATATTTTATTTCAGCATGATTTACAGCTGCAAGTGCTCAATGTGTCCACCACCACATTCCAGTACTGAGTGCAGTCGCAGTTTTACGGCTGATACAGCATGAAACAGATTATTAACGGGAATGGCTGCTACCTCCTGCCGTAAGGCGCCTTTCAGTGCTGGTAAGGACTAGAGCTTTCTTTTATAGACCCGTGAGTTTAGGTATCCCCACATCGAGAAATCACAGGGTGTGAGATCTGGGGATCTCGCAGGCCAGTCATGTGTGCAATCACCTCCATGCATAAGTCATCTCCATGGCTTTATCTGCCGCAGCCCCCCCTAGTGTCCAGGGTTTGAACTAATTTTTATTCACGTCTCACAAAATCCCCCACCACGGTGAATATTAATCTGCAAACCGAATGTCTCTCATAACCATAGATATTTTTATAGCGTTTTACTTTTGCTCCGAACTTTTGAATCATCCGGTATATATATATATATACACACACACACACACACACACATATATATATATATATATATATATATATATATATACGTACCCCGACGTGTTACCTTTAGTTTCTTTCTTTATAAGTAAACAACAATAGCTTGACAAAAGTAATGAGCGACCGATAACAGAGGACGGAAGAGAAGTGAAGAAGAATGTTGCTACGTACAGTTATAAAATAATGTATGATTTCTTACCCAAATGTGATTCTTTTTCTGAATGGAGAAAATAATAACTCCATTACAGACATGTTTTATCGAATAATATTTCTAAGTCTTGCAACTTATTGGATAGAATAAATATATTTTCCAAATGGTGTAGGCGAATATTATCGATCATTGTATAGTTCATAAAATAGTGAGAAATAGAAATGGTTAGACGGAATTATTGAGTTTATTTTGCATTAATTCCTGCGAAAGGTGTAATTCCCTAATGTTTGAATGCATATAATACTAGGTCGTAACGGTTGGACCCTGTCAGATTAGGTCGTGTGCTTTAAACAATTTTAAGCCCAAGTCTTGATGAATTTTAGCAATTATAAATTATGCTAAAATTCAAACAATTACATTTTTAACACATTTACCAGTTTTCCAGATTAATTTCATAATTATTGTTTTAGAAGTATTTCCAACTTTGCAAAAATTATAGCTTTGCATCATCCTAGTTACAATTTAAAAGATTTTTTTAGTGGGGATTGTTTTAAGCGACTCAAATAAGGTCTAATATAATTCATTCAATTTTAAAGTTTCAGAAGCAAAATAACTTGATGAACTTGGATGCTATAAACTTAACTAAAAGTAATATTCATTTTATACTAAAGTCTGTTCTACGATGTTCTACAAAATTAATAATAATTAATTCAGAAAATATAATACAATATGTGAACTATCATGCTTTCTATAATTACCGTCATTTTTCTACATGAACGGTGTGTACCACATTTATAAATTTCAAGTCCACGTTTGTTTTGATTATACTAATTACGAAATGGTGTATCTAGAGTTTTAACATTTATATAAATATTTAAAATTCAAAATTTATTTTTAAACATAATTTTTCTCTTAAGTTCACATTAGTCATATATTTTCGTATGTGCATAAACACACATACGTTGTTACAAAATGTATGAAATGCTATTAAGAGGCCTTTAAAATTTTACTTTTGATATATTAAAACGTATATTATCTACACTATAGTAAAAAGAAAGTAATTAATATAAAATATAATAGAGAAAATAATTAAAATTTTGAGATTTTCCTGTGGACTTCAAAGTTTATACAGACCCTTTCATAAATTAGGATAATAATATTTATTGGATCTAGGGGTAGCGTTAGAAGCTCTAAGTTGCTGCGGATGTCTTATTTCTCTATCGCAGTCTAATGTGTAAGTATGGCCTGAGATATAAGTATGCGTAATTAAATGTAGGGTGATGTTATGACATTACAGTGAAGATGTCTTTACCCTATACCAAGGTGTTGCATAAAAGCAAACCACATGCAGACGAATGGCAATAGATGTGAAAATATTGTCAATGATTGGTGAAGATGATCACCTCCTTGTTTTATTCTATGAGGTTTTGTTCCTATGTCGTGTCGTGAAATTTTCCTTTTAAATATCTCCAATTTCAATTTCGTTTTTCTCTGTTACATCAGCATTTCTATAACCGCTTTCTTCTACACAATACCTAACTCTTCATGAATCGTACTGACCACTTCTAAATGATAATTACTGTTGAGGAATATATTTTCATCCAAATAAGAATTGTTAATGCGTTTGTCATGTATAACCTCGTTGTTACTCACATTAATTGAATTGATTTGATTACAAACTCTCTTTGCAATGAAATAGATCTTTTATGCTTTTACTAGTAAATAGTAATGTTTCTAACTGAAAGATTTAGCTTTGCTTACTTTCCGGTATTAATTTACGAACAACATATCCTGTAAGAAATAGCCATTTACCAATAAAAGGGAACGTCAGATAGGTAGAGAAGTTGCCACGGATTTCTATTGCTGCGTGCAAAAAACCATGGATACTTAAGCATCACTGAAAACGAATTTTATTAATGGGGAAGCCAATAATTGCTTATAATGTAAATTTGAATCAAGACGATATTTTTCGACTTTTTTATGACATCAGATATTTATGATAATAAGCACTGCTATCAATGCAGTTAACGGATATTTGGTGCTGATGAGAACTAGCAAGAGCAAAACAGGCCTACCAATGCTGGTAGGTTGGTTTTGTTATTCTCAGACTTCATGAAGACCTCATCAGATTACTAAACCTTGTGATTTCAAACTTTTAAATATCTTCTGCTGACAATTTTTTAAGTATAATTTTCGTTATTACTGTTAAAATTAATACATAATTACATAAAAAATATATTTTACTGCAAACAATCTCATAATTTTTATCAGAACATGTTAAAATAATGAAGCCAATATTGCTTTTTATATCAAGAATGAGTTCTTTTAGTTGGTTTTTCCTTACAACAGACAAGACGCAATATCTTGAAAGAAGTAATGAGTTGCCGATAACAGAAGACGCAAGAAAAAGCAAAACAGAATGATGTTGCCACAGTCATTTGAAAAGTAATGGAATTATATTTGTTTCTTTGCGATTAAAGTTACGATTAACGTAATATTTTTTTATTACAGAAAGGTTTGACCAAGTTTTTTAGTGACTTCTGAGTTATTGGATAAAATGCATGGATTTTCAAAGTATTACATGCAAAAAATTATAAGTTGTTGATTTCCCGGTATACAGTAAAGCAGAAATATACAATATTGGTTTTATATTTTTTCCTTTCAAACTTTACATACGCATTTCTAACTTGAAATATAGAGTAATCCTTGGAAAAACCTTAAGTACCACAATAAGTTTGAAAGGGAATGTCCACGAGTGTACACGTTAGGTTTATCTATAGTACAATGAATATGCCAGATCGAACAAAAATTATTCTAGCGACTCTAGCGGAATATTTAAAAAATTAAGATAACGAACTTAGTACAAAAATAGATTGACGAAAAATTTAAAAGTTGTAGATCATTGTTAAATTGTAGGATTATATAACAAGAAAGATCAATCATGCATAAAGCATTGATTATGAAACACTTTCCTCAATGCAATTTTATATAAACATCTCTAAAATGCGATACATTCCTCGGTAATATTTTTTAAATTATCACAATTCTACATTAATTTATTGTATTTGAAAACTTCATCGGAAACAAATCAACTTTATTCAAATGACGTTATCAAAATATAAATCGCCTCTATATAAAATCAGTATTTCATTCATAAATGTTATTGCAATCGTTTCATTCATCACAATACTAAAATAATTTATTTTATTTAAAATTTGAAAACTTGTTACCTACCATATGTATTTTAAAATGTGAAACCTCTCTCATATATAAAATAATTAAACTCTTAGAAAGATAGTATTATATATTATATCTCTTTTTTCTCTCTGGAGGATATAGTAAGAGTTAGAATTTAATTGAATTTGTTTTTCTCCCTATATTAAATAATTTTTATTTAAAAACCTACCTAACATATTTTGCTGAATTTTTCTTTTATATATTTTATGGGATAATTTGAATATTTCCTGAAACTTTCGAAGCAATTTGTGAATTTTAAATTCGCTTAAAAAATGTTTGAAAAATTAGGTCCCATAGGGTTCAATGTATTCCAATTCTTCAACTCGGGTTCAATCCAAAACTAATTGGGTGAAATTATTCATTTATATTCCCATAGGTCCCACTGACCGTCTGAAAAACATACTAAAATTTCATTTAGATACAGTCATTTTTACGGCAGTTATCGTGCTAACGGACAGACAGACAGACAGACAGAATGAACAAAGTCATAAATACTTTTCAACCATGTTGTAAAGTGTTAATAAAGAGTTACAGAAAGAATTTATATGCTACAATACGAGCTCGTATATTTATTGGTGTAAAATAAATAATTTGTATCCGAGGTGAGATTTTGATGGAAGTTCAAAATCTGAACCTTAAAATTGGTTAAATAAAGATAATTTTTTTAGATAATAGATGGTACTTTTATTGTTACCTTTGTGTTTTTGCATGGCAACAGTTTTATTTATTTCAATAATTAATAATGCATTTTGTTTAGAAGTTATATTTTTAAATAATGTAAAGTTTTTCATATAAAAGTACTTGCAGAACTAATTATTGGTTTAAGTCCAGTCTAAAAGATGTGGCCATTTAAAGGTGGCATGTAAGAATACACAAAACAGCTTACCAATTCAAGGTCACATTAATAGTAATTAGAGTGTGGCCAAACACGATTTTCTCCCTCCAGAATCATTTTTTAAGCAGCTTGAGACACTTTTTTAGTATGTTGTTCAGACGGTCTGTAGGACGTATGGGAATATAAATGAATAATATCATCTAATTAGTTTTGGATTGAACCCGGGGTGATAAAATTATATTACATTGAACCCTATGGGACCTAATTTTTCAAACATTTTTTAAGCAAATGTAAAATTCATACATTGTTTGAAAGTTTTAAGAAATATTCAAATTATCCTATAAAATATATAAAAATTTTTTAACAAAATGCATTTAGTAGTTTTTTAAATAAGAATTAAAATAATAATTACACCCATTATATGAAGATATCACGTGACCACTTTAAAATAAAATATGGCATCCGTCTTGTGTTATAATCGTGATTTTTAAATTTCTAATTTATATTTAGTGTTGTATCCGTCCTAAAACTGCTTTATTTTTCCTTAAATTCCGTGCATTTACATTCTAAAACAACGCAATTGCAATATATTTGAGTTTAAATGATCATCAAACTTTGATTATTTCTACAACGAAGCCTAATTCTCACTTATGGAGAATGTAAACACCGAAAGATATAGGATGAATTGTATAAGAATTGTTGCATTTCTTTAATGCACAATTATTTATCTCTAGAGCAATAAAGCTGATATGAATGAAACATTCATTGATATTGCACAGAGAAGCAAACGATTTTTTCAATGAAGTTTTAAGCATAGAGTTAATTTACTTATACCTCCATGGTTTTAAGTTTTTAAATAAAATAAATTATTGTAGTATTGTGATGAATGAAAGGAATGGAAAAAAGTTTATAAATGAAATGCTGCTTTTATAAGAGAGAGCCAAGTCGATTTGTATTTCGATGACGTCATTTGAAAAAAGTTCATTTGTTTTCGATGAAGTTTTCAAATATAATAAATTATTGCAGAATTGTGATAATTTTAAAAATATTACTCCTGAATGTATCGCATTTTAGAGACGTTTAGATAAAATTGCATTGTCGTTGGAAAGTGTTTCAGAATCAATGCTTTATGCATGATTGATCTTTCTTATTTAAAAATCTGTATGGTTTTTCCCCATGGTTACAAATATAGCAAGCTGCCATTTATTTTAAAGGGATTGATACCAAGTTTGACAATGTATTCTGTCGATTGATATCAAGTTTAACAATGTATTCCCCCATTCACTCATAGAGGGAGGGCTCATGAAATCAGGAACAGAAAACTTGTAAGGAGGTTATTTTCACTACGCTAATTGACACTGATAAGTTTCATAATAATTGAGCCATAAATAGCCCCATTTAAGTAGCATTATGTTAAATTTTGTCTTATGCTGCCATATTATAAGGAAATATAAAATTTCGCTCGAATTAAAAAAATCTGATGTGGGCAGCACATGACTTTCCCTGCAGTCTTATATTCATGTACACTTTATTTCTTTAATAATTCATTAAATTGAGTTTAATTGCACAAAATAATACCTATAATTATTTTAAATGACACTGAATTTCCACTTTTAATTTAATTTTCGATCTCATTTGGTAATTGGACTTATTTTCAAAGGTGGCGTAGTGAAAATCCGAAACAAATTAAATATCTCGAGAAAGGCTAGTTCTAGTGTAATGGGTTTGGTCTTAATATTTTAATTGTTAAAAATTACGTACATAACCATTTAATTGATAAATTTGTGCATGCGTAGTGTATTAGTTTGGATTTTGAAGATTTTTGAGGACCATTTTGTAAAAAAGCAGGTTATTTTTTTCTGATTCGTACCGAAATCTAATCAGCACTAAAATAACCTACAACTGGCTTTTTACCAAATTTTGAAAAATGTGATCCATTAATTTTTCAGCTACAGTAGATAAAGGCAATTTTTGCCGTCCGTTTTGCAAATAAAGGAAAGTTCTTTTATCCCGATTTACACCCAAAACTAATCTTCACCAAGGTCACCCACAAGTGACTTACCTACCCAATGTTATGAAATTTGGTCCATTAGTTTTTGAGTTAGAGTGGATACATCCATTGCACAGACATACAAACAGACGTTACGATAAAAATAGATTTTCGTATTCTAGAGATCCCAAAACGTGTAGATCAGTCAAGAACTCGAGTTGCAGAGTTCGGTATGGTTTCAATACGTTTCCTATACATTACCATGTATTGCAGAGACAGTAAAAAGAACAAAGTCGAATATAAAGTTTTGTGAAAATTCATTAATATTTGTCGTCGCTTTATATCTTGGCAGAAGAAATCGACCACAGACAGACAATCGAATATCACGTCATGCACGTTCCTGAACACGTTTTGACGTGTTCAGGAGCTCGTAAAACATACATTAGCATTAAAATCTCGAAATCGAAAATTTCGTGAAATCAATGCTGTCTCATTACTATGTACAAGAAAGTGAAAAAAATTATGCTATTTCTTTAAAATTCTTGATGTGAAAATAAATGTACTATTTCTATAAAATTCTTGAAAGTGAAAATAAATGTACTATTTCTATATATTTATGCAAATCTATGAACCTCACTCTGTAACTGGATATGTTCTTACTTAACGATCACGATACTTGATTGTTTTTGCAGAGAAAAATAGCCACAATACAATTTTTGTGTTCGTGACATTATTAGTTCCGTTCGAGGAAGCAAGATAACTCCCGGAGGTACGTTGTCAAACATGGTTATCAATCGAAAGGCTTTTTCAAGCCTTTTAAAATGAAGGTTAACATGTTATGCTTGTAATCATTTGGAATAATTATACAGATGACTCAAATTGTTTTTATGCAATTTGCATAAATAGAAAACAAGAAAGATCAATCATAAAGCATTGATTATGATACGTTTTCCAACTGAAATGTAATTTTATTTAAACATCTATAAAATGCGATACATTCAGCGGTGATATTTTTTTAAATTATCACGGTACTACAGTAATTTATTATATTTGAAAACTTGAAACTTCATCGACAGAAAATGAACTTTATTCAAATGACGTCATCGAAATATATATCGTCTGGCTCTTTATATAAAAGCAATGAATATTTCATTCGTATCACTTTTATTCCAGACTCCAGAGCTAAATAATTTTGCGTGAAAAAATTTCGTAATTCTTATACAACTCAGCTTACAATAACTTATCTATATTCTGCATCCAATAAAATTAGGCTTCGTTGTAGAAATAATCAAAGTTTGCCGATCATTTAAACTCTAAATATTGTTATTGCGTTGGCGGAGAATATAGATGCACAGAAAATACGCAAAAATAAAGCGGCTCTAGGACGAATGCAACACTAAATATAAAATTAAAAGAACTTTAAAAATCACGATTTTGACACTGAGTAAAAAGGATGCCATATTTTATTTTTAAGTGGGTTATGTGATCTCTTCATATAATATGGGTGTAATTATTATTTTAATTTTTATTTTAAAATCTGTCGAACATATTTTGCTAAAATTTTTTGTATATATTATGGGATAATTTGAATATTTCCTAAAAGTTTCGAAGCAATTCGTGAATTTTAACTTTCCTTAAACAATGTCTGAAAAATTAGGCCCCATAGGGTTGGTTCAATGTATTTCACTCTTTGAACCCTGGTTCAATCCAAAATTAATTATGTGATATTTTTCATTTATATTCCCATAGGTCCCACAGACCGTCTGAACAACATACTAAAATTTCATTTTTCAAATTTCATTTCAAAGTCGTTTCTACGGCAGTTATTGTGCGAACGGAGAGACAGAATGAACAAAGTCAGAAACACTTTTCAACTATATTGGAAAGTGTTAAAAAATCACAAGTTGCTTAAAACTGGATTCTGCATGAGAAATTCGAGTTAACCTACACTCCAGTTAATTATTTTTGCGTCGAGTATTTAATAATTTACAATGAACTGGGGGTAGAATAGAAAAATACTGCATAATTAATACTTATTACAAAGCAGTATATTTGTGCCACGTAATCTAATGAGAAATTAATTACTTATCTATAAACAGCAGCTTTTGGAGTGCTACAAAAATCTTAGTTAATTACGTTTAGAGTCACTATACTTTGCTTTTCTACAAATGCAATATAAAACCTTTTGCTTATCTAATTGATCGAAATAATCTGCATGTTTTAGTAAGATTTTTACTGCGCACCAAGATTTATGCTAATATACGATGCAAAAATAAGAGAGCGCATGTTTGTAGGGCAAATATAATTTTTAAATTGAAACACGGACCTGTTTTTCATACACTTTATTGTGAATTTTTACAACATTTTTCCTGTAGTCATTTTAGCAGCATATTTTGCCAACAGTCATTAAATTATGATTTTGTCTGCATCAATAATATTTGTATCACAATGGCTTCCTCTTAACAGTTGCCACACCAATACCATTGATGTAGTTATACAAAGATGAAATATTTGAAGTTCTATTGATTTTGAAAGCAAATAAAATTCATTTTTTAATGCAGCAATATCATTTGAAGTCAATATATGAACTAAGGTTTGAACTGACTAGTGAAACTCGCGAGCATTCTGCCTGTAAGTAATTTGAAAACCTGTTTATACATGGAATATCTACTATAACAAGAGAGAACACTCAATCACTGTCTGCGTACAACACAAAATAAGGTATTATAATATCCATTGTTGCAAATAAATTAAAAATGAGTCCAATATCCAGCTTCTTTTTAAGTATCGTATTATACGCAACGTAGAATTCCAGAATTCTACTTTTTATATATATATAGATAATTATTTATATCCGCTACAATAGCAAGACATATTCAAATATAAACCACATATGGGTATAAAATCGCCTCCCCAACTCTCCTGTGGAGAACTTTCGAGTTTGGGGAAATTTCTGACCAGTTACATCACTCGAGCCACCCGTGTACCAAATTGCAAGATTTTACTCCTTCTAGAATTGGTTAAACATTTTAGTGACATACATACATACATACATACACTTTTCTTCTTTTATATAGATACGCAATGTAAAGCTCCAGAATTCGCTATTGTTGTAAATAAGTTAAAATGAGCCCAATATCCAGCCCCTTTTCCAATATCTTATGTCATACGCAACGCAGAAATCCAGAATACTGCTCTTGTATATTCAATTTCAGTTATTTTTCATCGGACTAAATTATTTATTTACAGCGCCTTGGTTGTCTGGTAAAATGTTAACCATATCAGGAGAAATGATTGCAAAATTAAGCCAGTATTATTTTTTATTTCATTTATGACTTGCGATTTCTCAAAAGCAAACAACAGAAATACCTCCCAAGAGAAGTAATGAGTTGCCAATAGCAGAGAGCATAAGAGAAATTAAGTAAGACGATGTTGCCACATGTATTTGAGAAATAATTTACGATTGAGGCTTTTTCCTAAGTAATGAAAAACAATATTTCAATTACAAATGTCTTCTATCGATTAGTTCAGCATCATATGTGTTATTGTATAGATGTATTTTGTATATGCCGAAAATACCCTGTATAAAATCAAAAGAAATATCAGGTAGCACATTTTAATATGTTTTCAATGCGTCTCTTCAAGTAAATCTTGATTAAATAGTAAATTCTATACTTGCAATATGCCAATTATCTTGAGCTAAATACATTGTTTTATCACTTTAAACGTATATTAAAGTAAAACTTCCGTAGTAAGACAGATATATTTTAAACGAAATTATGTGTCCAATTGTGATTTTTCTTAACCATTAACACCTTACATTATTGTGATAAACAAACTATAGCATTCTTATGACATAATATCGCTGAAAATCCATAAGTTGTGTGAGACCAGGAGGCATCATATGATGTTTACGACGAAACAAAGCGCAGACTTTTAGTCTCCTTTTAAGACAGTCTTGAGCCGAAATGTCATGACCCTAATAAATACACGTCAGACAAATTGCAGGCGTGGTTGAGGCAAAGATATCCTAGGGCCAAGACTTAAACCAAGCTTCATTGAAAACTGAAAGAGCCAATAATGCGAATATGCGGCATCGCACTGAGGAGCCATGAAGTCATGACCCCAATAAGTACACGTCACACAAATTGTAGACGTGGTTGAGACAAAGATATCCTATTGTCAAGACTTCAACCAAGCTTCATTGGAAACTGAAAGAGCCAATACTGCGAAGATGCGACATCGCACTAAGGAGCATCCAATGAGAGCAAGGAGGGCGTATCTGAACCCCGTGCCAAATGATGTAGTCACAAGGAGTACATACCTGCGAGCCCAGCTAACCAACTTGGGTTTATAGCTTTCAGTGGGACATCGAGGCGCAACCACATCATCTCTTTTCCAGCAAAGCCGCAACCTCGGTCGCGAAACACGGCGGAATCATTCACCGGGCAGGGGCCGAAGGCACCTGCCGGGCCCGACTCCGGTCACCGGCCAGACCTGGGCTCAGGGCATAAATAGCCACAGTCCCGTGATCCAGCCACCTGGAAGAGTCCGGGGACTGCCTCGTCACTTCCGCGATTGCATCCGTGAGTCATCAGCAGCGAGGTTGATTACCCCCGGATTAATTTGCCCCCCAGTTTGGAGGATCAAGGCTACAGAGCCAACATCCGAAACCACCATCTTGGGTGGCCCGCCCCGGGGGGGGGTGTAGTCACAAGGAGTAAAAGGTCAACGAATATAAATGATTATTATTCAAAAAGTGAGAGAGAGAGGTCGTGATGATTCGAACGAAGTTATTAAGAGAGAGAGTCGTTACTTTGAGTAATGAGAATATTTTAGGAAAATACGAAGTCTGACACCAAATGTCAGAAAAAGCACAGATAAAGATTCCAATCATGCTGAGATGCAGACCCGAAATACAGAGATATGTGCCAGTCTTCATGTATATTAGGTCATTTTTATTATTAACACTTTACAACAAAGTTGAAAAGTGTTTATGACTTTGTTCATTCTGTCTGTCTGTCTGTCTGTCTGTCTGTCTGTCTGTCTGTCTGTCTGTCCGTTAGCACGATAACTGCCGTAAAAATGAGTTTATCAAAATGAAATTTTAGTATGTTGTTCAGACGGTCTGTAGGACCTATGGGAATATAAATAAATAATATCACCCAATTAGTTTTTTATTGAACCCGGGTTGAAAAAATGAAATACATTGAACCCTATGGGACCTAATTTTTCAAACATTTTTTAAGTAAATTTAAAATTCACGAATTAATTCGAAATTTTTAGAAAATATTCACATTATCCCATAGAATATATAAAAAAAAATTCAGTAAAATATGTTAAGTAGTTTTTTAATTAAAAAAATTATTTAATATAGGGAAAAAAACAAATTCAATTAAATTCTGACTTTGGGATATCTTCCAGAAAGAAAAGAGAGAGATATTATATAATAAATATCTCTCCATTTGTTTAAACGTTTAGCATATGGGAGTGGCTTCATATTTTAAAATAAATTTGGTAGATAACAATTTTTCATTTTTTTTAAATTTTATATAACTCTTCATGATAAATTTAATTGATGGCATTTTAAATGCACTTTCCTACGTCCTAGAGAGTTAAAATTTGGTACACAGCTTAAATTTGTTGAACATTTTATTCGACAAAAATTTGATGGATCTTTAAATATAGATCATACATTTTTTTCGAAATGGCCTGAAAATAATCCCCGTTCACTTCTATAAATCATTGGTGTAATATTGTTAAAAATTCTGATGTGGACAGCACATGTCTTTCACTGCAGACTCATATTCGTTCTCTTTATTTATTCAATGATAATTTGAGTTTATCTGCACATCATAAGTATTTTAAATGACATTGAATTTACACGTTAAACTTAAATTTGGTTCTCATTTGATAGCTGGACTTATTGTCAAAGGTGGCGTAGCGAAAACGCGAAAAAACTAGAATATCTCAAGAACGGCTAGTCCTAGAGTAATGGGGTTAGTCTTATTCTTTTTGTTGTCAAAAATCACATATAAAATAGGAATTTAATTGATATAATTGAGCACACGTAGTCTTTTATTTTTATATATAACGATTTTTGCTGGCCATTTCGCAAAAATAGCCCGTTCCTTTTTCCCGAATCGTAGTAGAATAACCTACAAATGATTTATATACAAAATTTTGTTAAATTTGGTATATAAATCACTTGTAGGTTATTGAAATATTATACTCCAAATTTTGTTAAATTTGGTTCATTAGTTTTTATCTAGAGTGGATAAAGGCAATTTCTGCGGCCATTTCGCAAAGAAGGCAGATTCTTTTATTACGAATCGTACTATAATCTAATGAACATCAGGATTTCCCACAAAAAACATACCTACCAAATTGTATGAAATTCGGTCCATTAGTTTTTCAATTAGAGTGGATGTAATATCCACACAGACACACAGAAACATACACAGATACACCCTTACACACACAGACGTCTTCCTAAAAGTAGTTTTTTCGTGTTCTAGAAGTCCCAAAACGTGTAGATCCTTTGAAAATTCGAGTTCCGATCTTCGGCACGATTCCAATACTTTGAGTACATACACATACACATATATATTATCTGTGTATTATCTGTGTATCTAAATTCCGTGCCTATGCAATTACAATAGTTGTGATTTTAAATGATCCCTAAACTTTTATTATTTCTTCAAGGAAGCCTAATTTTAACATATGCAGAATGCAAATATCTCAAGCGATTGTAAGATGAATTACATAAGAATTGCTAAATTTTTTTCACACAAAATTATTTAGCTCTGGAGTCTGGAATACAAGTTATATGAATGAAATATTCATTGATTTTGCATAAAGAATCAGATGATTTATATTTCGATACAATTTTAAATATTTAAGTATAATAAATTACTGTAGTACTGTGATAATGTAAAAGATATTACCACTGAATGAATCACATTTTAGAAATTTTTAAATGAAATTACATTTCAGTTGGAAAGTGTTTCATAATCAATGCTTATGCATGATTGATCTTTCTTGTTTTTAATCTTTGGAATAAGATTCGTGAGACCTGGTCTCACACGGTGCTCGTCTTCTCCTTAAGCGTTTGTTAAAATTGGTGTAATTTTAATAATAACAGTAATAGAAACGTGAATAAATGATATTTATTTTAAAAATTAAAATGTGGATTTTAACTTGTAGTGTTTTGAATTAATTAAAATGTTTAGGAACTCATGTAAAGAAGTTATGGTGGGTTTTTCGGCCTCAATAACAATGTACGAATATTACGATTCACGACCACTGTATTCCAAATTTCCAAATTATGCGGGGTTACAATGTTTTTAATTAATCACTGCAAGTTTAATGTTTAGTAATAAAATTATTTTCGAATGACTATCGAGATCACCCGACTTGAATCACATAGAACATGTATGAGAAATAGGATGCGTTAAGTTCTCCACATGATCCTTCCCGGAAACTTTAAGAACTATGAATATGTTTGCTCCGTGAATGGGCACAGATATCACAAACCGACATAGGTGATCTTATTCTTGGCATGAATCGACGCTTTCGGGCATGTGTTTCCAGCAGAGGTCATCACATTCGGTATTGATAGACCTTCCTCAATGAACTGTTTTTGCAGCCTAAAATCCCATGTTTTTGTTTATCTCTATTATTTCTTTATTTATTGATAATTTCCTTTGCATTTACCCACTCTATTGTCTTTTGTTATATACCATGATCTGTGAAAGTTTCAATGAATTCGAATAAATAATTTTATCTACTTTTTTCACTTATTTGCTTTCTTCACTTTGTTGCTTCACTTTTGGACACGAGTGTACTATAAGACAAAAAAGTACATAAGCTATTTCCGGGCCTAAATGAGCTATCTTCATAGCAAATTTCAATAAACATTTGTTCAAATTACTGCCCAAATATCAGTAATAACAGATAACAGAAATTAAGAAAATAATAAAATGTACTCAATAATTGATCAAATAAATAATATTAACTAAAATAGTCAATCAAATTTTGATACTGTTATAAACAAAGTATTTTCATTTCAAATTAATTACAACATCAGTTTGAGCGAAGTATTATCAGTTTATTGATATTACTGATTGAAATAAACGCACAAAATGCACATCTATATATATATATACTAATTGCCAAATGTCCGTCAGTCTGTCAGGCTTTTTTAGGCATTTTCCGAATAGATAGAGACTTGCAATTTGGTACACGATTCGATAAAAACCCCTGAAATAATCTAATTTTTTGAAAACGTTCTCTAGATGGGGTGCTCCATACCAGAACGTTCGAAAAGTGAAATGATAGGAAAGCATACTTTGCCATAAGATTCGGAGCTTAGCCTCCGAGCAGTGAGGACGTATTTCTCTTGTGCTCGCGCAGTTCAAGGTGACCTATCGTGACCTCTCAGCGAGCATGTTCCCTCTTGCCGGTGCATGATGAAAGGCGTCGAGGAATCCAAGGAATTTCCCCCTCTGCAACGACAGCTCTTGAAAGTAAGGGCGACGGCCCGCCGGATCGGAAAGTAGATGTGTTGGAGAGGGAATCAAAGATCTTTCTGCCAACATTACACAATATGAAGCTATTGTTTGTTAAGGTGTCTGATAAAAAATCTGTTACACAGCAGGAAAGAGTTAATTTCGAAAACTATAGCAAAGACTTGCTGAGTCTGTATGGACAAGCCCAAATAGGCTGTAGTAAAGGGGCTGTCTCTGCGGATGCGGTGGTGGCTGATAGTACAAGTGTTGACAGTGTGGTGAGTACAGTCATGGAGAGACTTGAGCTATCTCAATCGAGTGTACTCATTAGACTTGTAATTGAGACGCAGCTTGAGGAATCCAGGAACGGAAAGATAAACAGATTAGGAAATAATGTGACTATTGGTAATTCAAGTGTTAGGGAAATTATGACCTGTGGTGCTGTGGATGTCGAGGAGCTCGTTCATCTTTCTGAGTCAGAATTTCCACGAATCTTCAGTGACCTTAAGTATGAAATTGATAAAACTCGTAATCCGATGAACTATTCGTCTGTTGTAAGGAGAAATACTAGTAATCATAAACTGGCATCACATAATTATAAAAGCGATATTGAGGGTACCAGAATACAAAACGAGAATTTCCGTCAACAAAATGTGCCACCTATGGGAAACAATTTAGTTGGAAATGTTAATACCATGCTGAAAAGGCTACCGGCTCCTGTTGAGGGTTTACGTGAGGGTGCTACTATTAGGGTCATAAAAAACCCCAGGATGAGACGAGTACTTGTAAGCTTCTACCATCCAGAAACGCTGCCCACGGATGTCACGGAGAGTCTGGACTTTTTAAACTTTGAATTTGATTGTGTTAAATTAAAGACTAAATATATAGACCATTATGCTTCCTTTGTACTGTCAACTAATGAGGAACGTTACCAAGAACTCTCGGATCCCAGTATATGGCCAGTTGGTCTCAAAGTATCTGAATTCTTAGGTCATCCACGACAAACTGTTGGGGAAATTGTAAACTATAAGCCTATTGAATATAATCCTAACGATGCATGTAACCTGGTTACTGGTGATAGCTCAACAGAAAGTAAGTGACTATCAGATAATCCAACAGCAAATTACTCAAATGAATATTACTACACTTCAGTTCCAGTGCCTGGCAAGCATGCCAATGTAATGAGGGATATAAAAAAGGAGTTCAAATTTTATTATTAAAATGTACGTGGATTGAGAACTAAAACAAACGAGTTTTATGTCAATACAACACACGACTTTGATATCATTGCCTAACTGAAACATGGTTGAATGGTGATATATTTCATATAACACTGTTTGTAATAAATATGGCAAAATTCTTGATCTTGTCTTGACTGACTATAAACAGATCATTATTGAACATTCTACCTTCAGTTTCGTTAAAGAGGATCCATACCATCCTGCTCTGGAGGGAACTATATTGATTAAGAAAGTGAGCAGAAATCATTGAATTATTAATAATATGAAATATAACTTTAGAAAGGTCAATTATCCTATGCTATATGACTACTTTTATAATACAGACTGGAAATTGCTAAATACATATACTAATGTTAATGATGCTATATCGAGTTTTTATGATTGTGTCTATGGGATATTTGACTTATGTATACCAAAATATATTCCTATTAAGCGGAGATATAAATCGTGGTATTCTTCTAGCACTATCCATAATATTAAATAAAAAAAAGTACCGTAAAAAATCTATTAGAGGTGGTGATATAAATGATTTAAAGGAATTTCATAGACTACGAAAATCTGTGAAAGATGGAATCAAAACTGATTTTACTAATCATGTTGCTATCATGGAACAAGAATTCAATAAGAACACTAAGGCTTTCTGAAATTTTTGCCACTTAAATTGAATAAAATAAAATAATATAAAATAAAATAAAGTAAAATAAGATGGATACTTCAAATTTGGTAAATGAGTAAATCGTTCGAAAGGAAGGAAACGTGCAATTTCAGATTTCCAATATTTTCTAGTTAAGTCGGTCCCGCACACCAAAATGTTCGACTTAACGAATGCATGAGAAACAGCTCCTTTAAAATTTGATAAAGGCTTGAAATTAGGTGTATGGACTAATCATTTGATGAAAACACCCAAGACGAATATAGTATTTCTAAAAATGTTCGTTTTAGGGGGTGCTCCAGAGGAAAATGTTCGAAAGGTGAATTGATAAAAACACATACTTCGGTATGAGATAGAGATTTGAAATTTGGTGTACGGGTAGATAGTTTGGAAGGAATAAAGTACACAATTTCAGTTTTCCAATATTTTATACTTTAGGGGGTGTCGCACACAAAAATGTTCGATTTTCGGAATGAAGTAGAAACACCCCTTTTAGAACGTGATAGAGGCTTGATATTTAGTATATAGGCGAATCATTTAATAGAAAACCCAAGAAGAATGGAGATTTTCAAAATTTTATATTTAGGGGGGGGGGGTACTCCACAGTAAAACATTCGAAAGGTGAAATGATAGAAAAAGTCTGCTTCGCGATAAGATAGAGACTTCAAATTTGGTATTCGTGTAGAAATCATTTAATAAAAAACACAAAAAAAAAATGCAGTTTTTCAAAAATTTATATTTAAGGGGGTGCGTACTCCACAGAAAAACATTCGAAAGGTGAATTGATAGAAAAAGCCTGCTTCGCGATGAGATAGAGAACTTCATATTTGGTATACGTGTAGATAGTTAGAAAGGAAGAAAGTGTGCAATTTCAGTTTTCCAATATTTGCTATTGTAGGGGTGCCACACACTAAAATGTTCGATTTGACGAACACATAAAAAACGTCTCCTTTACAATGTAATAGAGTCTTGACATTTAGTATATGGGGTAATCATTTGATAAAAAAAACCCTACAATTATTACGGTTTTTCAAAAATGATCATTTAAGGGGGTGCAAAACAGAAAAACGTTCGAAACATGAAATGATAGAAAAACATGCTTCACGATAGGATAGAAACGTCAAATTTGGTGTACTGGTAGATAGTTTGAAAAGTAGAAAGTTTGCAATTTCAGATTTCCAATATTTGCAACTTTAGGGGGTGCCTAGTACTAATATGTTCTATTTTCAGAATAAATGAGACACTCTTCCTTTAAGTGTGATAAAGGCTTGATATTTGGTATATGGGTCAATCATCTGATAAGAAACCAAAGGCGAACAGAGTTTTTCAAAAATGTCTACTTGTGGGTGTGCTCCACAGGAAAACGTTCGAATAGGGAGATGATAAAATAGTATGCTTCGGGATGAAATAGAGACGTTAATTTGGTGTACTGGTAGATAGTTCGAACGGAAGAAGTGCGCAATTTTAAATATACAATATTTTCTTCTTTAGGAGGTTCCTCACGCTAAAATATTCTATTTGCCGAATAAATGTGAAACGCGAATTATTAAATGAATGACAATATTCAGGGGTTGCTTATTGCGAGACTGTTGATTTTCAACGGGTATTCGGCTACTATATACTAATTGTCAAGTGTCCGTCTGTGTGTCTGTCAGTCTGTATGTCTGTCTGTTTGTCACGCTTTTTTAGGCACTTCCCAAAAAGATAGAGTCTTGCAATTTGGTACAAGGGTCGATAGTTCCGTAACCCACCCTGGAAAAATCAATTTTTCAAAAATGTTCTGTACAGGGGGTGTTCCACACCAAAACGTTCGAAAAGTGAAATGATAGAAAAGCATACTTTGCCATAAGATTCGGAGCTTAGCCTCCGAGCAGTGAGGACGTGTTTTTCTTGTGCTCCCGCAGATAAAAACCAAAATGTTCGATGTGCAATATCAGATAACCAATATTTTCTATACTTAAGGGGATGCCGCGTACCAAAATGTTCGATGTACCGAATAAATGAGAAACGTCTCCTTTAAAATTTGATAGAGGCTTGAAATTTGGTATATGGCCTAATTATATGATGAAAACACCCAAGACCAATATAGTTCTTCAAAAATGTTCGTTTAAGTGGTGCTTCAGAGAAAAACATTCGAAAGGTAAATTGATGTAAAAAACGTGCTTTGGGATGTTATAGAGATTTCAAATTTGGTGTATCGGTAGATAGTTTGGAAGGAAGAATGTGCACAATTTAAGTTTTTTAATATGTTCCACTTCAGGGGGTGTCGCACATCAAAATGTTCAATTTTCGGAAAATAGGAGAAACTCAACTTTTAAAATGTGATAAAGGCTTGAGATTTGGTATATGGGCCAATCATTTGATAGAAAGCTCAAGAATAATGGAGATTTTCAAGAATGTTCGTTTAAGGGTGTGGGTACACAAAAACATTCGAAAAGTGAAATGATAGAAAAAGCATGCTTCGCGATGAGATAGAGACTTCAAAATTGATGTACGGATAGATAGTTGGAAAGGAAGAAAGTGTGCAATTTCAGTTTTCCAACAATTGCTATTATTGGGGGTGCCGCACACTAAAATTTTCGATTTGACAAACAAATGAAAAACACCTCCTTTACAATGTGAAATTTTGCTTGAAATTTGGTATATGGGCTAATCATTTGATAAAAAGGCAAGAAGAATAGAATTTTTAAAAAAATCATTTAAGAGGGTGGATGCACAATACAGAAACCTTCGAAAAGTGAAATGATAAAAAATACATACTTTGCGATAAGATACAGACATTTTACGTAAATGTAGATAGTTGCAAAAGAAGCATCTGTACAATTTCACTTCTATTTCCATAATGTTATTTCCATAATGTGACACCTCAGGGGTGCTGCACGCTAAAACTGTTCGATTAGCCAAATAAATGAAGAACGCCTTTTTATGTGAGTTAGAGTCTTGTAATTTTTTAAGTAAGTCAATCGTTCAATAAAACCTTCTAGAAAATTCGAATGTTTTAAAAATATTCTGTACAGGAGGATGCTCTACACTAAAACGTTTCAAAGGTAAATTGAGAGATAAAGACTTGGAATTTGAAACACGGATCAATCAATTGATAAAACCTGAGGAGAAAATCATATTTTCCAAAATTTTCATTTAATGGGTGCTCCAAACCTAAACGTTCTAAATGTGAAATGATAGTAAAACGGACTTTGCAATAAGATAGAGACTTTAATATTGGTGCAAGGTTAGATCGTTAGAGAGGAATTAAATGTATAATTTCAGCTTTGTAATATTTGCTAATTGAGGGATGCCGCACACGTAATGTTTAATTGGCTGAAAAAATGGAATATGCCCAGTCTGAAGAGAGACAGTTATTTGAAATTTGGTGCCCATGTGGACAGTTTGAAACGGACCACTGAAAAATTCGAATTATTCAAAAGTTCACGTTATTCGAAGGTTGCTCATTGTGATACCGTTGTTTTTTTCAACGGGTATTCGGTTAGTAAATCGTCTATTTTTGTTAGAGGTTACATGCTGCTTGTCGAATGAGCTGATATGCTTTATGCATTTGATAACTACTAAATAAAGCTAGTTGTATGTATCTAATTAAATGCACTTACTTAAAACTACAATAAATTTAGTATTAGTAAAAATATTTTTATCGCTGATACAGCTTTTAATTCTGAATTTTATTTATTTTTCTTTTTTGCTATTTAAAATACTTATATTTAGCTTTGTATTACGCTTTTTGTAAGGCGTATTATATATAGGGTGTAACTTATATCGGGATTATTACGCCCTCGTTGTCATGGCAAGATTGCGTATGAAAAAAATAAGCGTGTGAAATATTTTTGTTTAAAATAGGCTATTTGGAAATTCAGTATCGCTATATGTATTATTCACTTAGCTGGTACTTATTTAGGCGGAAACTGCAAGCTATTGTTTCAAGGTCAGAATACAATAACATATAGTGAAGTTTTCCTATGGGTCTATATCGTTGAAAGAAAATAGACTTCTAATAAGTTTATTTGACAGAAAAATAAGTTGACTAAAAAATAATCGCACACCATTTCAAACTCTTTTTCAAGAGATATCACGCTCTCTGGAATGATTTAATTTTCTAATATTATGAGAATGGTTCGTGATAATCATGAGGATATCATGAGAATGGCTCGTGATTCTCACAATCAATGTTGTTAGTCAATTCGTTATTAAAAGTTACATATAAAAATAAATATCTCCTTTCCTATATATTGATATGCATTCTTTCTTTCTCTCGACCTAGACTGTCCGATCTACCCGAAGGCGTAAGTTATCTGTTTAGACATCCGGGATAGTGCCACCCAATTTAGATCGGAACTCAGTGGGGATGACATCCACGTGGGCTGTACCCTCCTTCCCCTTTCATCTACCTCTTGGAAGGGCTTTCGGAGCACAAATTTAACGTGCCCGTACTCTCGTAGGTACAGGGATAGTTTGAGGAGCGCCGATATTAAAAATCGAAATCGGGTTATTCGTGTACAATCTCCGTGCTCTATCCATAGGTCCACCCCACGTTATTATATATTCAGTATTTTGGGTTCAGTTTACATTTTTCAAGATTGTTATTAAACTCTTCACCACGTTATGTTTATTAGTAAATATTACAATGTCGGAAAATGATTTATTAAATATTTGAGAAGATAAATATTTAAAATTTGATAAATGAACCAAAATGCAAGATTTAAAAATGCTTCGCTCATTGAAAAACGAATCTCATCTTGTTGACCTAAAACACGCATTTGTTTTCAAAATAAATAATGAAGTCCTTTGTTGAATAATAAAATGATAAATAAAATGAAATTTGCTGAATAATAAAATGATAAATAAATAAAATGATATAGATCATTTATAGATTATAAATTATGCACCTATTCAAAAGTTATTACTTTTGAGAATTAAAAGTAAATTTATACTTGTAAGTAAAAGTTCTACAAATGCATCGAAATATTGTTGAATATTAAATAACAAAATATACTACAAAACCGGATATACTACAAAAGGCAAATAATTTCTCTTACTATAATTTATTTTTCAGATATAATTCATTTTGTTATAAATTATAAAAGACTATTATGTACTAAAGTACGTGATTTGATGTATTTTAAAATACAACATATACGTAATTCGTATTACTTATATACAAATGCGTATTTTAGAGATTAATTGCTTAATTATTTTTATATTTAAAGGTCAATTAAAAATTATTTCATTTTCAATCAGTTCATTTGATTTTCCTATTTCTAATACGGAAGTAAATTACATTTAGATTATGATAACATGATTTGGATCATTCATTTGTAGTTTTGAAATGTAATAAGTGGATTCATAAATGAAAAAAACTTTAATTTAGAAAGAACATTCTAAAAGGAAATAAGACGCATAATGAGATTTTTTGCTGCATTCATAAAAAATGTATCATTTGTAATTAATAATTACAGTTCTTTTTTTATTATTTCTTTTAAAATAAGCTTTATTTGCAAAATATAATTATTCGGGAAAAATTATTTAATGATTGATATTTAATATTTTGATGCAGATGTTGAGTTTTTCATTTCTCAGAATTCATATCAGTAATTAGTTTGACTGTAGTAGCAACAAAACAGGTGGCTGTTCATTATAATTGGAATTGAAAAACTTTGATAAAACTCACTTTAAACTTTAATTAAATTTTGTACACATAGTGTACAAAGTTTGCAATAGTTTATATGGGCTCACCAGTATTAATTTCGTAAGCCTTTTAAATAGACATTAGCAAACATATAAATCTTTTGAAAAGCAGATATGCCAGTGTGGGTAATTAATCTAGATAATAATTATCTAATTTGTTTGTGTCTTCTATATACGTATGGTATCTTTCACGAGACAAAAACATCAGAGCCGGATTTTCGATGTTGTATACGAAGAAAATATTTAGAAGATTAATTTATAGAGCATGAGCACATGACGCCACACGGAAAAATTTTCCCCTACGTTTCCACAACAAAGTACTCGTATGCTTAGCAGTATGGAAATTTTCATTATTTCTGCATTAAAAACAGCTGCTTTAAAAATGTACAATCATTTAACCCCTTAATTTAGTAGACTATATCTAAATACATCTTCTTTGATGGATATTTTTAATTTACCGGAAAATAAAATATTCACTTTCAATAAAATATATAAATGAGTTTTTTAAGGAAATTCGATACCTTTACTTTCTCAGTGGCATCACACACTGCAGAACTTTCTTGTAAATGTATACATCTGCAGAACGCTAGCTAGTGACTACGGTAAAAATGAGTGAACATTCACTTAAATTGCACATCAGCAATGAAATCTTTAAACATATATTTGTTACTCGAGTATTCTAAATAAATTATTTTCAGCACAAAGGTGAATTTCGATGTTTAACGAGTTTAATTTCAATTTTTATTTGCCATCATCGTTAGTTTACCATTAACCGCTATGGTAAAAATAATGCCCTTTTACCCTTAAGTTTCTGCGCATTCTACTACGCTGTTTATTTACTCTCGTGACCATGTTCTATTGCATACTCATAGTATCAACCACGAAACAAAATCAAAACTGATGTTCGATTCCTACCCCAAGACGCGGAAGAAAATAGGGTAGGGGTCTAAAAGTCGTTGCAGACCCTTCAGAAATCCCCTTCAGAAGCCTAGATTTTTATATACTAATAGTGTAGACTATGATATTAAACCTAGAGCCATTTTTTGATAAGGATTTTCTTAAGCTAAGCGCCTTACATTGGTAAACAAAATAAAGCTTATTAAAAAAAATCTGTTGTTTCTCTGGCTTTGGCGGGCTTTAATACTTGCTACATGATATTTAATTAGATTTTAGGAAAAAACTGAAAAAAAATATACTTTTTGGGAACCGATTAGTAACAACTTTTCGTAGAAATACCACCTGCAAAGCATCGACTAGTATCAGTGAGTGGTTTTAGGCATTTAGCCGACATAACAGGGGTAATTATATCTATTTAGCCCGGAATAGCTGAAAACTGTAAGAAATTTGTGACTGTAAGAAATTTTGCTATGTTCCTGGATTTTGTAAAATATCTTTAGTGACCTATGATAAGCACACCTTTACCACGCAGCTGGTTTCATAATTCTAAAAGATTTATATTCAACTACTACATAAGTCTACTAAGTTCGAATTCGTAGAACCCGATCGTACGGAACGTTCCTACAAGTTAGGAATCGAATTTCTAGCAAAGTTATTTGTATGCAAAATAATTTTAATTAACTGAAATTTATATATCACTTATATTACAACAATGGTTTATTTCGGAATATAGCGAGCAGAAGTTTCAAAAACAGTTTTTACCTTCGACTTAACGTGGGTACTTTTAATTTCAGTTATCTCAGCCCACAGATTCCGGTTTTAAATTCGCCCTCGTTATGATCTGCAATTTTGCAGATATTCCAAATTTTGCGCAAATCGATCAAATAATCGCTGAGAAACAGTGTCAACAACAGACACGTATTTCAGTCTTAAACGAAACTCCGCTCGTACTTTGCTGCACTTCAATTAAAGTTGCAAAGATGGAGGGGAAAGCCCGGTTTATTTCCGGGAATAAACTGGAGTTTTTTGAGAAGAGAATTTTAAAAACCTGGGAAATTTGACAGTTTCCAAAAAGTGGGAATTTTTAGCCATTGCATTTTGCATAGTAAAAGCAATGTATATGATTCAAAACTAATATTTATTTTTGCATTCGGAATGGTAAATATCTGAGGCGTAGAAAATTGAGAGGGATTTGTTAGATCCAAAACACATATTTAAATTATGTGACGTTCTTATTGTATATGAAATGAAAATTAATCTAACAAATGAATTGCAATTTAATTTTTAATATTTTAAAAGTAAAAACACGCCGAACGATGAAATACTTATTACGAAGGCATTAATTCATTCCTAATCATTTAATATTGAACGATAATAATAAACCTATTTTATACCCAATAATATTTTAATAGTTTTGTGATTAATAAAATGTGTTTATTGTTAACACAGATTTATAATTTCAAATTCTCAAAAATTTTGATTCAATAGACTTCACCTTTGAAAGATTACAAAGATTTACTAAATTTATCTTTCATTATTAAGGTTCAAACTACGTAATGTGCTGGATCAGCCAGAGCATATAAGAAACGCGTTAGTTTATTCCCATCAAAGTTTCAATGGTTCCAAAATTCTCGGTTTTATTCCTGCTTTTTGAAATACCCGGGATTTTAGCAACTCTATCTTCAACACTAAAATAAACTGTTATATGCAACATACTTAACTGCTATATGCACTTATAACGTTATATGCTGTTATAAAACAATATACCGTTATATGCTGTTATACGCTTATACGCTTACTGCTATATGCTGTTATAAAGCTAATATATGTTACAACGGTGTTATATGGAATATATTTCAAAATTAAATTTTATTTGCCACTTAAGGGTGAATGTTATCAAAATGAGGCAATTTTAATATACCCATTATTAAATAATTTCAAAAAATAAATCAACATAACATTATGTCATACAAAGTTCATTATCGCCCTACAGTATAGTATTCTCATATCTTTTCAGGGATCTCTCCTTTTAAAACATTAAACATGTCTCATTTTCTGTTTCAAGTTGAGAAAAAACAACTGCGTTATAAATGATATTAAAGATAGATTGCACTTTTAGAAAAATCTTCGCTACATTCTTTTCTGTGGAGCAGGTTGCAAGTTTATGCCATATGTTACCTCCCGAAACAATCAATGAAAAAGACAGAGATCATCAAATTCCAACCCCGATAGCTAGAAAAATGTCAAGATAATGTCAATAACGGACATTATAAATTGTGTTCAATGTTTTAGATATATATTGTTTTAGTAGCCTGGGAAATATGTCACAATCTTGTGCATAGAATTTGTCTTCTAAGCTACTTTATCAATTTTGAAACTATAAAATTTAAGCATCGCAAGTATCGGGAAGTTAAAGTACTTTGCATGGATTTGAATGTTTATAATAAAATACTAATGGTAGGAATTTTAGAATAACTACGATTTTAGAATAACTACGATTTTTTATTCTATTTTCCAATATTCATAATTTTAAACAGATATTTTCTTTGTCCACTAATGTTGTGCATAAGTTTCATACTCAACGTTTTGCTACGTCGGGTAAGGCTTTTTTTTTTTGTCTTTCATAATATATAAAGTAAAAAATATAAGTCTATAAAATAAATATTGTACAAAGCATCGTTTACGTGGATGTATAAAGTAGTGTTTTTCCGAAATTCATAGAATCCGGGAATATAATAAAAACACGTTATTAATACATCCTGAACTACCAGGATAGTCCAGTAATTATTGCAGGAGGATTGCACACTACATAATCATATGTCTAATTCTAGAGGTTCGGCATGTCTACGTGGAGTATAAAGGCACGATAAATTTATAGGTTCGAAAGTCCATCTGAGAAGTGATGATTTAGGAAAAGGCTGAAGGCTCCTGTGGATGCCATTTGCATTGCTTCCGGCCAAAATTTGGTATTTTAAGGGTTTAATCAATTCCGTCTCTTTAGTGCACTACGGTAACTTTTCTACGGTGATGCTATAGATTTTGATATTTTGTTTATTTCATATTTGCTGCATTTAAAGGGACTGAGTTTGGTGAGTTTGTTTTATGTAACCAATTACTACTCATTTACGTACTGCTTGTTGTATCTTACTGCAAAATTAAACAAATACATCATTTAGATGCTAAGTAGCATAGTCGTGAAATCATTGAATCACGTTGGGCTATATGACTCCCTAGACCTAAAGTTTGGTGAATACGTTTTAGTAAGCCACGAAAATTTTCCAAAATGTGAAAAATTTATAATAATCTAAAAATATAAAATCGTTAAAGTAGTAAAGTGAAAAAAAACAGAAATTTACGGTTTTTCCACAGTAAATTTTCTTCTTAGTTATCAAATATATCGTTTTCTTGAAGCCATAACTACATTGTTTATTTTAGGTTTGGTGTAGATATATTTGGCTTTCATATATACATCTAACAGTAGAATTTTTTAGGCACAATGGAAAGACAGTTTGTACGAATCACCTGTAGACATCTTCACTGTTGACAAGAACTTATATTCTACAGAAAATGCAGCCAGAGTTGGGGCTCTGGCTGAATTTTAACTGCATGCACCGCCCGATTTAGTTTGACGATTGCTCTGACAACGGGTACAAAATATATAATACTTATTTCAGGAGGGGATGAAAGGGGGAAATAGAAGGGGTGGCAGAGGAGGGATTCTCCTAGAGGATGCAAAATTCTCTGTCTGCAAGAAATTGCAAAACGGAGAGGATTATTCTCAGGCAGTTGTTGTGACAACATAAACATTGAACAAGGGAATTTATAGATTAGCGGGTTCGAAGGATCAGAAAGTTTATGCGATCTGCCTCTTTTAAAAGAGTTTACTTATGTCCGTCAAAATAATTTAAATTAATTCAGATGCAGATGGAATGTAGGAAAGGGATCCGGTTAGATCTGCGAAATTGATCGAGAGTAGTTAAAATTAGTGAAGTTTTAAATGGATGTTTTGCCTAAGAATTTATATATTTGCCAATAGCCAGTAATTTGATACATTCAATCATTCGTCTATACATCGGCCGCCAGAATCGAAAACCATTTAGTCATTACAAGCTTTTGTACTGGCGCACTAGTGGGGCGGAACACACTACGCCCAACAACACAACATTCATAACCACTGGTGGGACTCGAACCCATTACCCGGTAGCTTCGAAGAAACGCTTGCTTTGACCTCTCATCCACCGCGTTGGCCGTTGCCAAAGAATAGAAATGTGAAATACAAGGTACTGAAAAAATAAAGAGTTATATAAGTAAGATTAACACTTATGTATCATGGGTCTGGGTCGTAATCCCGACAGCCGAAATCCCGACAAGCCAGAATCCCGACAGCCGAAATCCCGACATGCCAAAATCCCGACAGGGTCGAAATCCCGACAAGTCAAAATCCCGACAAGGTCGAAATCCCGACAAGGTCGAAATCCCGACAAGCCAAAATCCCGACAGCCGAAACCCACTCTTGCACAGACTAATACAACACTAAGGCGGTCATCGCAGTGACGTCACAAGGGTTAGAATTTACTAATCAGCACCCTCCCCCTCCCCACGCACATGCGCTGGACTCACGCTCCCTCTTGTCTCCATCCGCTTGCTACGACAATGGCCATATGCTATTTGAATATGCTATTTGAACATATGCAGAATGTGTAAGTGTTTTTTTTCTTTTTTAATAAAATGAATTTCCTAAATCTTATACCGACCTGTTATATCATTTTAATATTTGTCATTTCAATTTGCCAAAATTTATTTCAGTAATGGCATAATTGTTATGATTCAGAGATTAAAACTATTAATTTGTAAAATGTAGAGATGTAAAAACGATGATAATTTTGATCAAGCTATACATATAGGCGTAGAGAGCCATGTGCGTGGGCCCAGCGTGTGTCCAGCGCATGTGCGGGGGGGGGGGGGTGCTGATTAGTAAATTCTAACCCTAGTGACGTCACTGCGATGACCGCCTTAGTGTTGTATTATTCTGTGCAAGAGTGGGTTTCTACTGTCGTGATTTTGGCTTGTCGGGATTTCGACCTTGTCGGGATTTTGACTTGTCGGGATTTCGACCTTGTCGGGATTTTGACTTGTCGGGATTCTGGCTTGTCGGGATTTCGGCTGTCGGGATTCTGGCTTGTCGGGATTTCGGCTGTCAGGATTATGTCCGGAACCGATTTCCCACATACTATTTACCAAATGGTACTTGTGCGTTTACATGAAATTCGGCAAATAATTTTCTCCAAAAATGTATCCATTTAAGCAGATCATTGAATTTTATTGAGTTTCCATTAACTTTTGTAACCGGGTATCTAAAAAACTCAAGAATTTTTTTTTGTTATACAATCACAGTATAAATTAAAAACTTGCCGAGATAAATGCAGGACCTGTTATTTTTAATCAACAAAAGTTCTTCTTATTGCAGTCATTCGAATTGAATTCTATTCGATTCTCTGTTACGAATGGAGTTTAATTACATGAAATTGATTGAAATCGAACCAACATCTTATGCTTAAGTTGATAAATTTTCAATTTGAGTTTATTTCACAGTTTCTGATATTGTTAGAAAATCACTTGCATTTTAAACAATTTATTTTCGTGTATATTTAAATGGGCATCTGATTTGCAAATGCATCAATCAAATTGCTGAAATGCTTTTCATTTAAATATTATGAGATTTCATTTAATATTTTCCGTAAACAGAGAGGATATTATTTTGAATATCCGGTCGCATTTCTTGATAACTGGGTTTCGTACAATATACACTATATGATCAAAAGTATTCGGACATTTTGGATGTTAGAATGTTTTTCGAATTTCTAAACAAATACTTGGCGACGTGTTCTGTAGCTTTGGCGATGTGAAGAACATGCGTGAAAGCACACTTTCCAGTAAAGTTTTGGTGATTTGTGCATTTAGAGGACCAAGATATTGAAAAGGGGGGGAAATATATTTGATCACACTGTATCATAAAAAGCTGCAAATGATTTGTCACATTCGCAAAATAGTTAACTAACTTTGTTCAATATGTATAATAATTTTCGTAAAATAAAAACGTATATTCATGAAGATATAAATGTTTCTTTAAAAAAGGCAAATTTTATTACATGTTTTTTGCTTACAATATCTATAGGTTTCAATCAAATTTCACGAAGCTTACAGAACATTTGTCAACGCCCAAGAAAAACGTTATACTTCAGTTGAAAATAAAAGCATTGAATATACGATGAGGTATAAGCATTTGAAGAAATTAAGTTTTTACTGGACAGGCGCGAAACATAGTAATAGTTTTCTTTCATGATTTTGTAGTGAATTCTGTAGGGCAACTTCAATAAAAAAGCCACTGGAATATCGTGAAAATTCACAAAGATATCGACGATATAGTGATCAGTTTTTCTCTGACTCTCTGAAAGTACCTGGATGATAAGGGGGTTCCACAAATTGACATTTTAAATCGTAAATCATAGCATAGTTAAACTGGAGTAAATACAATTAACTAATATACTAAATACATATATACGATCTGTTGAGGCCCAGACCGTCCGACCTACCAGAAAGGTGTAAGGTAACTGTTTGGACGGCCGTATATTCACGATCGGATCAAAACTATCCCAATACCTGTATGTTTTGCTTCTCCCTCAGATAAGTCACAAATTAGTATGCAGTGGGGCCACCTTCTGCTGGAATGACTTCTGCCACTCTATCAAGGAGGCTATCCACTAATTTCTGAGATGTTGCAGCAGGAATTGCGAGCTATTCTTTTAAAAGAGTACAAGTCAGCTCTGTCACCGATGTGAGGCGTTTTGGACTAGCTCGCATTCAACGTTCCAATCCATTCCATAGGTGTTCTATGAGATTGAGGTCTGGGCTCTGAGCAGGCCAGTCCAATTCCTTAGCATCTATGTCAGCCAACTAGCTCTGCACAACACGTGCTTTGTGGACAGGAGAACAATCTAGTAGAAACAAGAATGGACCATCTCCAAACTGTTGCCAAACTGCAGTTAGCATGGAATTGTCCTAAATGCCAAGATATCCTTCCGTCTTCAGAATCCTCTTCACAGGAATCAGAGGGCCAAGCCCGAACCATGAGAAACATTTCCAAACCATTGTGCTTCCACCACCAAACTTAACTTACTGCACCACACAGTCACGTAAAATGCATTCACCCAGCATTCTCCCCACCCAGACTCTACCATCGGATTGCCAGAGCGTGTACCGTGATTCGTGGCTCCATAACGCTTGACGCCATTGCTGAAGGCTTCATTTTTTGCGCGCTTTGCACCACTGTAAGCGAAGCTTGGCATTGGTTGCGGTAATGCTTGGTTTATATGCAGCTGCTCACCCATGAAAACCAAGACTTCGCAGCTTCCGTCGAGCTGTCATTGTGCTGACGTGGCATCCAGAGTCTTCCTGAAATTCCAAACAAACTATTTCCGCCGATTGCATGCGGTTCTCTTTCACAACTATCTTCTGCACTCTGCGGTCGCTTTCTACTAGACGGAATAGTCGACCAGGTCGTGCATGCAAACTTATAGCGCCTGTACGTTTCCACTTCCCGATAGCATCATTTATGGTGGAACGGGCCACTCATAACATAATAGAACTTTCACGAACAGATTTTTCACAGCGCTGACAACCAATCACTTCACTGAGTTCAAATTCATGTAGCTCGCGTTTTCATCCCATTTTACTTTTCTGGCTTTGAAATTAAATTTATTAACTCGTATGACTTCTTTTATACTTGTCTGAGCGATAGAAATTTGACGTCACTGGCAGAATCCACCACGTGCAGGGGTGTCCGGAGACATTTGATCATTATTTGCATAAAATTGGACTAGTTCATTTTCAGAACAGGGGTGTTCGATGAATTTGTAAAATGCCAATTTGAGGAAACGCCCTTATCATCCAGGTACTTTCAGAGAGTTAGAGAAAACTGATCACTATATAGTCGATATCTTTGTGAATTTTTACGATATTCCAGTGGATTTTTTATAGAAGTTGCCCTACAGTATTCACTGCAAAATCATGAAAAAGAACTATTACTATGTTTCGCGCCTGCGCAATAGAAACTTAGTTTCTGCAAATGCTTATATCTCATCGTATATTCAATGCATTAATTTTCAATTGAAGTATAATGTTTTCCTTGGACTTTGACAAATGTTCTGTAAGTTTCGTGAAATTTAATTGAAACCTATGGATATTGTAAGCAAAAAACATGTAACAAAATTTGCTTTTTTTTTAAAGAAACGTTTATATCTTCATGAATATATGTTTCTGTTTTACGAAAATGCTTATGCACATTGGATAAAGCTAGTTAACTGTTTTGTGAAAGTAACAAATCATTTCCAGCTTTTTATGATACACGTTGATCAAATATATCTGTCCCCTTTATCAATATCTTGGTGGTCCCCTAAATGCACAAGTCACCGAAACTTTACTGGAAAGTGTGAGTTCGAACATGTTCTTCACATCGCCAAAGTTACAGAATACTTCGCCAAGTATTTGTTTAGAAATTCGAAAAACCATTCCAACATCCAAAGTGTCCGTATACTTTGGATTCTATAGTTTAGCTAATATATGAAATGGAAAATTTCAATATACATTTCTAACTTAAATATATATCATAAACCACGTGATAAATTTTGATATTTTGTTTATTTCATATTTGCTACATTTAAAGGGACTGAGTTTGGTGAGTTTGTTTTATATAACCAATTACTATATATATATATATATATACTCATTTACGTACTGATTGTTGTATCTTAATGCAAAATTAAACAAATACATCATTTAGATGCTAAGTTGCATAGTCGTGAAATCATTGAATCTTGTTGGGCTATATGACTCCCTAGACCTAAAGTTTGGAGAATACATTTTAGTAAGCCACGAAAATTTTCCAAAATATGAAAAATTTATAATTATCTAGAAATATAAAATCGTTAAAGTAGTAAAGTGAAAAAAAAACAGAAATTAAAAGGAGCAGAAAATAAAGTGCATAATATATGCATAAATGCATCGGGGTTCTAATTTGTTTGGAAAAAACTAGGGATAATTATTTAATATTAAATTTATGTCTTATCTCCGTATTTATCGTAGTATTAGGATGTAAGAACAGAGTTCGAAGTTCTGGAAAACTTCACGTTACTTAAAATAAGAGTTGACAGAAACTGAATAGAAATATTTACGTACTGCCAGGTAAAATACATATAATATAATATATATCTATATATATATATATATATATATATATATATCTGTAACAGTCGTCAGAAATAGAAATAAACTGTTCAATGAGTTCACAAACAAATACATCGTATTCTGAACACTAAGCTACTGGAGTTCAAAATCATTCTGGTGGTTGGATTAAACTAAAACGGTCACGGCTGCTCTTGGTAAATTCTAAAGGAAATTAAAGGAAAAAATACTGAAAATCGTAACTTCGGGCTTCAATTCTCAAGCTTTCTGAAAGTCGGATAAAGTCGTAATGTTGTGTATATCTCGCTGACTTAATGAATGATTGGATATTTATTAACATATCCAGCCAACCTTGCCCAGATATTTTTTTCTTTTATTACCGCAGTGATAATTAATGTAGAATTTGTTCTTTCTTCTACTATAACTAATAAGAGCAGGAATATAGATGCAAAGAAAATAAGTAAAAATAAAGCTATTTTAGGACGGATGCAACACTAAATATAAATTTAAGTAAAATTTAAAAATGACGATTATTACTATGTTAAAAAAAGATGAGTCCAAATTTTATTTTGAAGTGGGTCACGTGATTTCTTCATATTATATGGGTGTAATTATTATTTTAATTATTATATAAATAACTACCAAAAATATTTTGCTGAAATTTATTTCATATATTTTATCGGAAAGTTAAATACTTCCTAAAATCTTGGAAGCAGTTTGTGAAATTTAACTTTGCTTAAAAATGTTTCTAACATTAGGTCCCATAGGGTTAAATGTATTTCATTTTTTCAACCCGAATTCAACAACATACTAAAATTTCATTTTGATAAAGTCATTTTTACGGTAGTTATCGTGCGAATGGACAAACTGATAGACAGAATGAACAAAGTTATAAACATTGTTCAACTATATTGGAAAGTGTTAAAAATGACTATGAGGTAATTTTAACAGTGTACATAATGTTTGAAATCACCAGAAAACGCGGAGTGGAAATTAAAGTGTTTTCTCTAGTCTAATATATTCATATTGCCTAATCTAAGAAGTATTTAAAGCATTTTAATAAAAGCAGAAGAGAAAATCCAATTCCATTAGAATGCATTCATAATCTGATCAATACTACAAATGAAAATAAAAATAATCCTTCAAGCTTCCCAATTACACTCGCATTTTCATTTTCTGTATTAACAATAACAATCTCTTGTTAAAATAAGTTCATCCTTATTTTAAAAACTGAATGCACATTTGACTCCAAATCTTCTTATGCAATAATTACCAAATAACTTTATCGCTTTATTTCCGACTAGGCTCCTTTGTGCAAGATGCTAATGATCTAGTTAGAAGGATCCATTTAGTCCTGTTAGAGTCTTTGCTAGTCAAGAACGCTGAGCAAATACTAATCCCTGTAATTCGCCTTGATTGTTACTTTGAAAATGAACTCTTGCGGAGGAAGATAATGATCTCGTTATGTGTTGTTCCAGTTGTTCTACATATTCAGCTTTGTTTCTGCATGGATTCAATACAAAGTGCAAATGGTATGGTCATTAGATTTTGTTCTTAACAACGAACTTGTATGAAAGTTAAAATGTTGTAGAAGCGCTGTTCAAAATATGTTCTGAGGCAAGGACGTATTCATAGAGGGGTCCGGATCGCCCCTTAAAATGAAATTTGCAACATATGCATCGCCAACATCTTTCAGTGTTTCTGACATGCGTTTTTCTAAAAAAAAAAGATTAAAAAAAAATCTTTTCCTAGTTTTACTTGCGTAATCATAAATTTTTTAATATTTTTTTTATTATACCTGTTCATTTTTGCAGTGTGGCCTTTGACAGTGCTGTGGCATACAACAATAAGTTCTAGAGACGCCACAAATTATATTTGAATCACTCATGACTGTGTTTTCGATAAGTTAAATATAAAAAAGCGCATTTACTAACACTATTTCTTTGCCCAACTGTTTCAAAAATTGACCACTAGGTGGCGAGCATCGGGTTAGAATAGCGGATTGTATGTATTACTTCACAATTGCATCATTCCTGTGCTCTCGTGTTTTCTCGTCCAATTGTGATCCAGTATCAATTTAGTATTCGGCATTCGTGCAAATGTAATAAGCTTATATATTCGCATATGATAAGTGCAACATTAATTATATAAGTCCAATATAAGTTATATAATCAATCATGAAACGAACCCGAATTGATAGTTTTTCAAGTCGATATGTGGAACATCGTGTCAGGACGATACGCCCTGTTCTAGCAGCAGTAAAAGAAATAAAATTCCTGTCGTTGAAGACACTAAATTCGTCCCTTCAGATCCTTCAAATGAAGCTGGCACCACTACACCAGGTAACAGTTTTGACTCTTCGCAAGGATATCGGAGTCATAGCAAATAAAATTTTTTCATCGAATTGCGATACAGAAAAATTAAGAATACAGTTCTTAAACAATATATTCGTTCCTACTGAAAGCCACATATTCCCTGTGCGTGAAATTAATAAAAATAATTTAAGATTTCATCATTATTGGTTAAAAAAATTGGATATGGCTGGCATATTCCAAAATTTATGATGGTGCACTTTGTAAATATTGTGTATTTTTTGTGAAGAAGCTGCACGAAAAGGGTCGCATCAAAGTAGTGGCTCTCTTGTTGCTAATCCTTTCAAAAAATGGAAGATGCGATTCAAAAGTTTAATGAGCATCAAAGTGCATCTTATCACAAAAAATGTGAAATTGTAGCTGAAAATTTTTCTAGCATTATGGCAAGAGTTATAAGATATTGCGAGCATAATTGATTGTAATCGCGAAAAGAAATTGAAAAAGATAGAACTGCTGTAATACCAATAATTCAGTCGCTAATTTTTCTGTGGACAACAAGAAATTGCAATTCGTAGGGTTGAAGACAGTAGTCCTCTAACTTTGGAAAGATCGGAAAATTATAAACGAGGTATTTGCAAAAGCTTACTGTTTTTCCTACTCCACTAAATACAAGTTAACTTTCCCGGAAGCATAGGTTTCCGCAATGAATAAAATAAAAATATCGGTTCAGTTTCATTTTAGAACGTCCGGTTCCTTTTTAACACATACTCCAGTTAGCACACATTCCATGAGTATATAAATTTACTTCGGGGTTCTATTGAAACATCCATGGTATTATTAAATTAATTCCAAGTATTGAAACATAACCAAGTACTTTTACCATAAAAATTTAAAATATAACAGTATAATTAATTAACAGTTAGCATGATGCTAACTGTTAATGTTAATTTTATTGCTTATAATCCAAAATAATTATTAAGTAAAAACTCTTCAAGTTTTTGAGAACTATTAAATTTCTATTATTTTAAAGAAAATAATTTTTACCCTATTTGCGGTTTGAGTTAATAAATCAGTGGTTAAAATTTTCAAACTGAACGCAAGAGCTTGAAAATGGCTAGTTTACTGTTGTTCTCAATGGCTAGATTTATGGTTAAATGGCTAGATGGGAATTTCCATGATTAAATGTTCTCAAAAATGGCTATGTTGGCAACCCTGGTCACCAGTCTGAGCTCTAAATATTGCTTATGTGATCTTGCTTATTAAATAAAACTATGTTTAAGGTTATTAAAGTCTTTGTTGAAAGCATTTCTTATTTTAATTCTATTCTATTATATTGCTGGTACTATAAATAGTCATTCAAGTAAAATTTAATTAATATTAAGCCTACATATTTATTAATTTATATTTATTCATCTTTAATTCCCTGTTATAAATATTTTTATAAACTAGCAGAAATCAGCAACCAGCGACGTTTCTAATATCCCTGATATGTTTTTAATATACCCAAATAAGTCGTATAACCGTATATGTGTGCATGTCATGTCTAAAGATACACACAGAGCTTACTGAAATCCGACCGATAGAAATATATGTTCCGGGCTATCCCCATAGCTGTTTATAAGCTTACATCATAGGCGCATGGGACATTGCTTCTTAGGCATACCGATTGCGGTAGTCAAAATAATTGTGTTCAAATAGGCACAATACAATGCTAAACCTTGCTTAAATAGTGAAAACATAACTATTTAATGTCTTAATCATGTAATAATAAACGAACTTCCGATAATGCTTTGTTAAATATCATTAGAAACTCCTCTTCCTGAACAATTTGCTATCATCTGCTGTCACAGCAGCACAAAACTCGTAATCTACACGGTATTAATTAAACACGAGAAAATAACACTTTTTCTAATCGAAATTTTTAAGGATGTCTTATCGACAAATGAGCCGATAGTGTCAACTGTGACTTTTTAAATCTACATTAATTATAGTCAATTAATCAAAATACTTCCAGAGCTAAAAATGTGTCTGAAATAAATTCGAGATTCTTTCATACATTTTTTTTTCATTAGATGGTATTTTTAAAAGAAAGGGGGATCAGGCTTTTTATAGGGTCCTCCAAGAAAAACTGTTTTAGAAAATTTTTCGCTGTACAGGAAGTAGTCTAAAAAAACAAACCACGGTGTAATTACACTCTAATGCAAAAATATATGTATCCCTAAAAAATTGAGCTACAGCCGCGAAACTCGGCGTGCAAATATCGTTTTAAGAGTTATGCAACTGATCAAACTGTCAGTGCCAATGATTTGATAGGGCTCATACAATACGCACGAGAACAATTCATCCTGCGTCATTTAAAACGACAGGTGTACTTACTCATCGGCAATCGGAACTAGATTATTTGCTTTGATACTGCAAGTTGTGTACAAAGAAGTCTTTGAGACTACCCGACGGCCCTACAGATAATTGTCCGTTGTAGAGAGAGTGGCATCATAGGACTAAGGGAAGCTGGTTGCTTCCACAGACCTATCAGTCACCATCATGATCAGAGTGATATGGTAGTTTATCGGTGTTCGCAACAGCGGATAAGAGAAGGCACATTTAACCGTCGCAGAGGCTCAGAATGCTCAAATCGGACAACTACTCGAGGAAATCGTGCAGTCAGGAGGGGAGCCACGTCAACACAAATGGCGTAATTATTAGCCGTTTCAAGGCATTTGATATCCTCCATGTATCCTTATTCGGAGATGACTAGCAGAAGGTGGGATTAGGTGTAGCCGTCCATGAAGGCGTTTACCATTGACCCCTTAACATAGGTAAAGCAGCTTAGATTAGTGCCGAACTCGGTCAGCTTGGACGGTGTCCGATTGCAGGTCTTTTGTGACGAATCCACCTTTTCTCTCAGTGCTGACGACTGTCGCATACGTGTGTGGAGGAGGGCTGGATAGAGTACCGATCTCGCATTTGTTATCGAGCGACACACGGCTATCCCACGTGTTGTGACAGTCTAGCGAGCCATCCCGTGGGACAGACGATTTCATCTAATTGTGCTGCTATCCAATCTGGCGGCTCGCTTATTAGTCGACGCTATTCTGCAGCTGACTGTTTTGTCTATGCTGTCAAGCCTCCCAGGTTGCATGTAACAACAAGAGAACTCTCCACTACATACTGCACGATATTCTCAACAATATTTTGTGTGTGATTAAAATGTATCTTCTACTTTTATGTGAGTTACTGTTAAGAATATATTTTTTTCTGGTTTTTACTGGTGAGAATATAATTTTTTCCCTACGCAGTAATTATCTCTTCATATTTCATAGTCAGTATTTGCTGCATATTTTACAGAAAATGTAAAATGCTAATAATGAACATAACAATTTTCACCATGGTAAAAAAAATAAAATACAAAAAAAATAATAATAATACGTCTGACATTGAGTTATATTTACCCGATAAAAGAAATAATTCTAACAAAATTAGCAAAATCAAATGATCTGTGTAATTTTACCATGTGTTGAAGGATAGGTTTTTGCAATCTAAAAATTAATTAAAAAACGTGAATGTAATGATGTCAATCATAGAGAACAAACAGTTAAAGCAAATACACCGGAACATAAAAATGGTTTCATGAAAAGTAGGCGCCATAAATTGGTGTAGAATTTCGCTTATTAGGATGTTTTTCTGCAACTTTTTGAAAGCTAATAACTCATTAGTTATTAGCATTCTATTTTTATGAGCTATAAATAAATTTGGTCACATACGTTGGGTGGTAAAATATTTTTAACGAAATTTAGATAGTTATAAAAAGCGCTCCAGCTAGGAGAAAAAATATAAATGAAATAAAGGAAGTTACTGTAGAAAGCCTGAAAAATATTATTGTAAAAATTTCTAAAAGCGTTGTATAGAATAATTCTAATGTAATGTTTTGTTAAAATAATATTGCAAAATTTGTTTTAAATGTTGTATAGAAAAATTCTAATGTAATATTTTATTAAACTAAAAATATAAAATTGACTAATATAAAAATGTTTTGCTTAGTTTGATAACTTGTTTCCATGCTAAAAGATAGAAACTTACGTGAAATAAATATACATTTTGAAAAATTTATCGTCTAAACAAGGACTCAATTTTATACCCCCATAAAATTATTTAAGAAGAAGCATTGCCTCACTTCACAATAATGAACAAATTTAATTGTGACAATTTTCTTCATTTTGGCTGATCTAAAATCTTTGCTATTTTCGAAACATCATAAGGACTGGCATCATAAGGATTTTATTTTACGTTCGGGAAATATTTTAAAAGCATATAGACATGAAAATAAGATCTGAACTGTTAAATGTTTTCACCTATTTTATAGCTATGTTTGAATATGATGAGAAATGTTTTAAAGCTTGAAAGGGTTAGTGTAACATTCAGACATTATTTTTGATATGCAATCAAATACAAGACTTAATTTCAAGGCACATAAAAACTATTCATAGAACGAAAGAGGACGGGGGAGGAGATTACATTATGGAAGGGTCATATAAGGCAATACTACCAAATTTTCTTAAGAAATTGAGTGTGATATTATGATGTTGCAAATACCATAGTACCAAAGTTCTTACACTTTACGGACAAATAAATACGGTCGATATGGATGCACAAGTCTTTTATTTTTTTACACTGGAATTCAATCGTCAAAAGTCTTTTAAAAAATCATTGAATTGAGCATTTTTTTAGTATTTTCAGAGAACCTTCCTTTTAAACCTTATTTCGTGTTTAAGAACGCAAATTTCATCAAATTGAGCAGATTTTATGCATTTAAATTTATTATGCTATTAATTTCTTTCAAAATATTAATAGAAAAACCATTAATATTTTTCAATATCTTCAATTATTTACTACATTTCAAGTTGAAATTAAAAAAAAAATTAAAACTGTAAATAATTTAATCATGCGTTTTTCCAATTCTAGCCATGAACGGCAATTACTTCGAATAGAATGCGATCACATCTGCCACCGTCGTGGCAACGCGCACTAACCCAATAACCTTTTCCTCTCTTCTCAGTTTCTGGGGCGTCGGTTCGAATCCGGCTGCCGGCTTGTGTGTTTGCTTGGTGTGTGTGTTTCGTATTTGTTGCTATTCTAATAATTTAACATATCTTTGTGTTTAATTAATCCTTATATGTTGTGTGTTTCATTAACCCTTGTGTTTGCTAAATAATAACTAATATACGCTTCTCGGTGAAGGGGAGCGGGCTGGTGGGGCGTATAGTGATTGAAATTGGTTGCAAGGGCAGCTGTCACGAGGGGCGTCGCGGCCCCCAGGTTCCCGCATTCTTTCTTGGGGACCTGGGTCCCGCTGGCGAAACCTCGATGACAGTTGCCCTTGCGCAATTTCAGCTACACGCATGGGCGATTTTGCTGCTGCTAGTTATAATACATTAAAAAATTTAAAAAAAAAATAATTTAGTTTGTGTCAATATTATTGTTATTTATCAAATTAAAATTGGATAACCATTTAAATTATTTTGAAATTTATTGTAATTACATTGCCAGAAATAATAAAATATATTATATATTGCAATAACGGAGATTTGACCATCCCCTGTTTTGGACCAGATGCATTTTAAAGGTTAAGGAATATCTTAGAAATAATTTATTGCAAAAATATATTTATGTCTGATATGCTACAAAGCAATACAATGTAACATCATTATAAAATTACCGTAATTTAAAATAATTAGTTTTAAAAATTGAAATTTAATTTTCGTAAATGTCAAATTTACTGTGCAAACAAAATATCCCTTGTACATTAAGAAACTATTCTTTGTAAAGTATCATATTCTAAATTGGGAATATCCTTAAAAATTTATAAGGTTACTGAAGAATATTTAGTATCTGATTTTGTTTTAGTTTTAAAATGCTTTCAAATTGAAATAAGTAAATGAAAATTCAACTTTTATTTTTCCTTTCAGATAACAGATGGCGATTCAATAACTTTGGTCTAGCTGCGTACATACTGTAATTTTAAATTCTGCGCAGGATATTGACGCTGACGTCTGTGAAAATGGACATAATTTTGTTTGTCCCATTTAACCAGGTATGTTAAATGAAGTTGCGTACTTGCATGACCAAATTATATGAATAAAGTATATTTTGTTTTCATACTTTTGTCTGAAGTAAAAATTTAATACGACTAGTTCGCTCTGTATATATTACTTTCTGTACTACTAAATACATTATAGATATATTGCAGGTGCATGCTATACATGTCTAACTAAAATATAGAATTGTTTAATTTACTATAACGTGCGAAAATTGTAAGTGCAATTCAGACCAAAAACTCTAAAAAATAAATTTGTCCATAGGACACACATTGTATTTAGCATTCTACATTTTATAAAGAGTAGAATTTAAGATATGTTATTGATAGTACCAATATCGAATTCTGTCTGTTTTATTAAATACTAGCCGCCTTCGGCGATCAGCCTGTTCGCTACCGTTGAAAATTCTGATCGTGGCAAACTCGCTGGCGCCATAATCCTGTGGAGTTGTTGAGACCCTGACCATCCGACTTACCAGAAAGGTATAAGGTAACGATTTGGATTGCCAGGAAGTGCCACCCAATTTATACCGGAACCCAGTGTGGGAGGCATCCACAGGGACCGTAATATCCTTCCCCTACCATCAACCTCTCGGAAGAACTTACGAACCCAAATGTTTAACGTGATCATACCTCCCGTGAACACGGCGGCAGTTTTAGCAGTGGCGGGAGAATTTAAGATATGTTATTAATAGTACCAATATAGAATTCTCTCTGTTTTATTAAATAGGATATTATGCAGCATTTAGATTCTGATATGAATTTCAAGTAATATTTGTTGTTTTTTAGCTTGTCCAATACCCAACATAAACTGTCTAGGAATATCTGCATACATTTTTAACGGGTTCGATGTGTTACATTTGACAGTTTCGGTATTTCAGAAAAATTATATTTTAATTTGTCAGAATTTTCCTTCAATATAATTTTTAAGAGTCTAAGTCAATTGTTAATGTAGTAGTTCGACGAAAATTGGCATGGCTCCCCTGTTGATATAAAGTACCACAACTTGAAAAATGTAACATTTGAGTTATCACTATACTAAGAAATGGATAATTACTTTCTATTAATCAGCATGTCATGTTACATCGCATTCAAAATTAGCCAGTTAGATTGAACTTGTATCGTTATGATGATTACAGATCAAAGTGCACATACCATCAAAAGTGTCACAAATCAAAGTAACATTGCCTTTTGCGTATACCAACAAAATATCAAGTGTCACGACTCAAAATAGGGATGTTGTTTTGAGGGGGTTGTGAAATAAGGTTTTTGTAGATATACATTAAATTTCGAAAGTTTTCAATCGGCTTGATAAACATAAGTTATAATCACTTGCTTAAATTTTTTTTCTAACACGTTTCGAGTTTTGTCGCTTTCGAAATAAGTTCGCAATGTTTTATTTAAATTTCGTTTTGTCAATGTTTCTTAATATGGAAGTGCAAAATTTATAAATGGATAGTCAGTATACAATCAAGATCTTTGTACATATTCTGGCCTCTTTGACTGCCACGAGCAATCTGCCGTAGTTTTGCGAAACTCTAGGATGATCGATAGTTATACAACGCACCTGGATTTCAATTTATCGGTGACTAAGCTCAAACTACATTGTATAGTAATGCCCAGGTACATAGTTACAAAACGTGCGAATGTTTTGGTAACTGAATTGTTTGGGAACTACGATAGTATTCAGAAGTGAATTTTGTTTGTATAAAGTTTTGTGTTTTATAATATCGATCCATATTTGTTAAACTGCAACGGTAAAAAATTATGAGTGTAAGATTGTTAACATTTTAAAATGATTTTCGTTTTTTTGACTTTATAATACGATATATGTTAAAAAATTTGGATCCTACTGCTACTTTTTGAAAAATGTATTCTAAAATTGAGGGTGTTTTTCGAACAATCGATTGTATATAAAGTCAATAGAGTTCCAGGATTTATTGATTGCAATAATCGTACCAAATTTTTTTGAATCGCTTGATTCATCCGTGAGGTGTCGCGTTCATAATACACACACACACTAACATAAGTACGCGCACCATACCTACATACACAGACAATACTTCAAAAACGTTCGATTCGAGTTCAGATATGTTTAAAACGTGCTCTTCCGCCGAAAACTGGAATACGAATTTTCAATCTTGTCAGAATACTTTCCCTATACACTATATATACAGGGTAGTCATAAAAACACTTCCCCGATATATGAACCCCTAGTGGCCTAATCGATCAACCAATCAAAAGGCAATTCCAGATATTGTTATTTGATGGTATGCGCTCGAGATTGGGATGATTTCAAATAATAGAGCTCTCGTGGTTACGGTTACAGTGAAAAAATTTCGAAATTTTCGAGTGGCAATACCCGCTTTTTTCTTACGCAAATTGATCAGCGCATTGATAAACCATAAAGGGCGTTTGAACGATATACATATGACGAAAATTGGCGGCGTACATTTGTAAAGAAGAGCATTGTAAAGGACCAATGGCAGAACAAGAGAGGAGATGGAAAATACTTTTATTGGAATTACAAGTTTTGATCCGTCTGATCGCTGGATTGCCTGGTTGCTGGTTCGAATCCCTCCAGCGAGCATGGATGTTGTGATGTCGAGACCAAGTCAGACTTCCGTCCTTCGGGGAGCCTCTATAAAAGTGAAACTGCAAATCTCCTCCCATTCGCCATGGGATACCCTAGGGGGGGGGGTCTTGTGGACGTGGTGCGTAGGCGCTCCTTCACCACGGGGGAATTAGTAACTAACAAGTTTTCAACGTGCCCACCTTTGCACACGATAACGCATTGCATGCGGGAGATTGTTGACTACAATGACGAACGTGACATCGCAGGAGAAATCTGTATAACTTCACGTTTTATGGCATCTTTCAATTCTGACAAATATCGTGGATTTGATGTGTACACATTAGATTTCAGGTAACCCCAGAACCAGAAATCCATCGGAGTGAGGTCGGGGGGTCGCGGTGGCCACGAAACTGCAAAGTTACGGGAGATGACTCTATCAGCAATGTTCTGTTGCAGCACTTGTCAAACACATGTAGCGACGTGTGAAGGAGCACCATCTTGCATCCATACAATGTCATTAACGACATTTCGCTGCTGCAATTCTTGAATTACGTAATTCTGCAACATTGTTTTATACCGAGGACCTGTGACGGAGCTCGTTTGCATACCATTGGAAGTGACGTCTTCGAAGAAGTACGGAGCGAGAATGAATGTGCTTGCGATGCCTCACCACACAGTTACTTAAGCTTTGTGTAAAGGCACTGGTGCCACATCGTGAGGATTTTCGTCAGTCCAGTGAACGCAGTTCTTGGAGTTTACGTTCCCAGTTAAGGAGAAATGTGCCTCATCCGTCCATAATATCCGCAGCGGCCACCTGCTATCGTCATCATATCTGATGAGGAAAAAATTCGCAAAGTCGACACGCTGTTGCTCGTCTCCAGGTTACTACATCTGGGCGCTCTGGAATCGATAAGGAAACATCCGCAGAATACAGCGCAGAAGCTTGAGGACTGTGGTTTTCGGTACATCCAAATTGCGAACAATACTTCTTGCAGGACGCAATGGACCTGCAGTAATCGTATTATGCACTTCTGCAACGACTTCAACGTGAACAGATGGTCGTCCGGATTGTGGTCTATTCAATGTGCATTCAGGTTCTTCAATTCTTTTACCAAATCACGTACAGTTCGTACGGAACATGGACCTTGTCTTAGATTATGATTTCGCAAACAAACTCGCACTGCTTCGGCAGCATTTTCCCCTTTCAGATAACACGCTTTATCAATTCACTTCGTTGTTTCCCTGTAAGTGTCATTTTGTTGGCACGTTCGAACACCTGATTGAAGTAACAATCTTCCCACACTGCTTATTAAAAGTTTTCCACAAGCAATGCCTTGCACATGGTGTTCTGTGATTGGTGCTTCTACTGTGTATCCCTGTGAATTATGCAAAGTGCGTCAATGCACCTCGTCTCTCTGATGTCATTGGTCCTTTACAATGCTCTTCTTTGCAAATGTTTTACGCCGCCAATTTTCGTCATACGTGTATCGTTCCAACGCCATTTATGGTTTTTCAATACGCTGATCAATTTGCGCAGGAAAAAAGTGGGTGTTGCCATTCGAAAATTTCGAAATTTTTTCACTGTAACGTAACCGTGAGAGCTCTATTGTTTGAAATCATCACAATCTCGAGATTCCCCTTGGGACAGAAGGCGGAGTGCCAAGTCCCACTTTTGCACTCTAGAGAGAGTGTACATTCATTCATTCATTCATTCACAATCTCGAGCGGATACCTTCAAATAACGGCTTTAATTCCTTAAATATTGATCTTAGACATATATAATAAATTACAAAGTTGCGTAAAAAAAGGTACAGAATTTTATGAAATCGATTAACATTTTCAAGGGAATTAAATTTTAAGAAATACAAAATTTAAATTTTTATACGATCCCCGTACAAAAACATTTCCAATGAGTAAAATGTGCCTCACACACTAATAAGGTGATGTACAAAATTTCAGCATTTTATCATAAAAAGTCGCAGAGACATGAATAGACAAAATTGCTGACTTAAACCACTTTTTGAAGCATCGACATGGGTTCGCAGAGGGTAAAAATTATGTCGGCAGATCGAGTTTCAGGGGTCATACACAAATTACGAAAGAAAACAATGATTACATAAATAAATAATAATTTTGCTATTTATTGGTTCAAAAGTATCTGCACTGTGTAGAAATAATAACTTTGTGTAAAGATTATAAAACTTGTTCAAAATGTTTACCATCCATGCCAAAGATCCATTAAATATAAGAGGCAGATATTTTTTGTCTATGATGCATTTCTGCGTTGCGTCATTTGCATTCTTGCTGTAAACATTTACATTTTAATTTGTGATTAATACCTCACCAACTTTGTTTAAACATATCTCTGGGACTTTTTATAATAAAATGCTGAAATTTTGTACATCACTTTATTAGTGTATGAGACATATTTTACTCCTTGGAAATGATTTTGTACGTGGGCCGGATAAAAATTTAATTTTGTATTTCTTCAAATTTAATCCCCTGAAAATTTTTATCGATTTCATAAAATTCTGTACCTTTTTTAAGCAACTTTGTAATTTATTATGTATGTCTAAGATCAATATTTAAGGAATAAAAGCTGAGGTCAATGTTTCAAGACGCCCTGTATATACTAAACATAGAAGAGGACATATAATTTATTTACTTCAAAAGCGACTCATGTAAAAAAATATACTTAGTCATAAAAATGTATTTTGTAAAAAATAAAGTGCATTTTCAAATGTCAAGTTACTCTGCAGCAGTGACAGTTATATATATGTAATTTATACTTGTAGAATATTTAGAATAAGAGCAATGGCTGTGTATCATGAAGGTGCAAAAATGTACCTTATTTTGCATTCAATGTTTCATTAACTTTATTAGTATTAAATATATTTGAATAAAGACAGATTATGTATTATTGTGAAAATGTATAGAAGTGGGTTTTATATCAACTCGCCTAATAATTTATGTTAAGTAATGGAGGAATTTAATCACCCATCTTTTATTCTTGCCAGTCCTTATGCAAGAAAAAATCCAAAGCTTAATCAGCCTGCCGATCCAAAGCTTGATCACATTATTGAAACATATAATTTCACTGTTATTGTTACTATAATTAGTAGTGTTATGTTCCCGCTTGCATTAAAGCATTTTCTGTCCATATGAGCAGAGGATCGGCGAATGTTTAAAGGGAAAGTGTGGTGACCAAAAACATTTACCCACCTGTCTAATACACACGTGACTATTACAGAAGTGGACATAATTTTACTTCATTAAGAACTGTTAAGTCGAATCCTAAGTTTCGTTTGAACTCAAAAAGGAACATTAATTTTATGAGTGATTTCTTTGGAATGCAGCGTGATCTTTGGCGGTATGTTTAGGATTGAACAGTTTGGTTAGTAAGATATTAGATTGATATGATCTATTGATAGTTCTGAATACTCTGATAAATAAAATAATACAATTAAGAAGAATTTAATTCTGGGGTTCTTAACCTATGGGTCGTGACCCAAAAGTAGATTGCCATGAGTAGTAGATTGCCATGACCCAAAAGTAGATTGGCATGTTTACCCTTCATCGTTTGAAACTATGACGCAAAATTTCATTGTTTAAGTTTTGCGTCATATTTTCTGAACAAAGTCCGTATGTTCCATTCGATTGGGATAAAGTAAAAAAACTACTACTACGTTTTTCCGTTCAGTATTGACGAACGTATAACTTTAACTTATGAATAGAAATTTTGGAAAACGTTCGCGGTATGCTTTACAACCAAATAAATATTTCTGTTTCATATACAGGGTGGCCGTAATTTAGTATCCATGCAGTAAGTATGCTTAAAATGCTTTCCAGAGGCATCTAGCGGCCGCTTACTTACCCACTAAGTAATTAGAATATCATTACCTGCGCTAGTAAATTTCACAAAATATAAATTAATAAATACCAACCAGAAAACACTTTGTTGCAGTTAGTGATAAAGTCAGGAAAATGTGTGTACTTCTGAAGTTTGAATGAGAAAATTGTTGAGAAAAATAAATAATCTTCACGTTTTCATTTCTTGTAGGAAAAGCACGATGTCTCTCACATTGTTGAATTTAGTTTACTTACTTTTTTCTTCATAAGGGGGAATTCTGTGACAAACTCCATGGTTAAATATATAGTCCATTGAATTTAAAATTATGAAAATTACGTCCTTAGAGGTAATTTATTCTGAAATGAAATATCGCGCTACATTCTCCCCGGTGGTGATCTTAAAACTATTTTATGAAATGTTTTGCAACATAAAAATATATATCCTACAATATTTCGTTGTTTTTTAATCATAATTTTTTTTAACTAATATGAGTGCTTTTATTATGATATCTTTAAATTTTGTTGGTAGTGTTTTAGGGGGTTCCTTAGTATTTTCAGGGGCGATTTCTGAGTTTCAAAAATTAAAATACATTGGATAATGCGTGAAATAGGAATCTTTATTTTATCCTATGTTAATATAATTTGTATTTATGAATACTATGGACATTTTTATGGTGTTCAAGTGCTAACACATGTTTCTATTTCAGCGCAGTTTCATGAAATTGAAGGTTTATAGAAGGAAGGAAAGCCATGTCTCGGAATATAAGAATTTATTAAAATTTGTATGTGCTGGTATTTTGATTGACAATGTAAAAAATGATTCCAATAAAATGTTTTTGTAACATGTTCTTGCAGAGACAAGAAATCTTTATTCCTTTTTAAAACAAAGAAATTTTAGATTTTTCTTTTCGAACTTCAAGGATATTTGATAATAATGATTTTTGAATTAAGAGATCATAAATTCTTTATTGATTTCATTCTTTTGGTTCCTGGTCTTTAAGACTAGGGATTTTGATAGTTTCTTAGAGAGATTGATATTTCTTAAGAAAATATCGATCTTTCTATTCTTTATGGAATATCGATATTCCTGTTTTCTATGAAATTGAAAGAAATATCGATACTTGTGTTCTCTAGAAAATTGAAAGAAATATCTTTCTGTTCTTTAGAAGATTGAAAGCAATACCGATCTTTCTGTTTTTTAGAAAATTGAAAGAAATATCGATCTTTCTGTTCTTTAGAGGATTGAAAGAAATATCTTTCTGTTTAGAAAATTGAAAGAAATTTATTTCTGTTCTTCAGAAGATTGAAAGGAATACCTCTCTTTTTGTTTTTTGAAAATTGAAAGAAATATCGATCTTTCTGTTCTTTAGCGGTTTGAAAGAAATATCGATCTTTCTGCTCTTTATGAAATTGAAAGAAATACCGATACTCCTGTTCTCTATGTAATTTAAAGAAATATCGATACTTCTGTTTTCTAGAAATTTGAAAGAAATATCTTTCTGTTCTTCAGAACATTGAAAGGAATATCGATCTTTTTGTTTTTCAGAAAATTGAAAGAAATATCGATATTTCTGTTTTCTTAGAAAATTGAAAGAAATATCGATATTTCTGTTTTCTTAGAAAATTGAAAGAAATATCGATATTTCTGTTTTCTTAGAAAATTGAAAGAAATATCGATATTTCTGTTTTTTAGAAAATTGAAAGAAATATCGATCTTTCTGTTTCTTTAGAAAATTGAAAGAAATATCGATACTTCTGTTCTCTAGGAAATTGAAAGAAATATCTTTCTGTTCTTTAGAAGATTGAAAGCAATACCGATCTTTCTGTTTTTTAGAAAATTGAAAGAAATATCGATCTTTCTGTTCTTTAGAGGATTGAAAGAAATATCGATACTTCTGTTCTCTAGGAAATTGAAAGAAATATCTTTCTGTTCTTTAGAAGATTGAAAGCAATACCGATCTTTCTGTTTTTTAGAAAATTGAAAGAAATATCGATCTTTCTGTTCTTTAGAGGATTGAAAGCAATATCTTTCTGTTTAGAAAATTGAAAGAAATATCGATCTTTATGAAATTTAAAGAAATATCGATACTTCTGTTCTCTAGAAAATTGAAAGAAATATCTTTCTGTTCTTTAGAAGGTTGAAAGGAATACCGATCTTTTTGTTTTTTAGAAAATTGAAAGAAAATATCGATCTTTCTGCTCTTCATGAAATTGAAAGAAATGTCGATACTCCTGTTCTCTATGAAATTTAAAGAAATATTGATCTTTGTGTTTTTTAGAAAATTGAAAGAAATATCGATCTTTCTGTTCTTTAGCGGATTGAAAGAAATATCGATCTTTCTGCTCTTTATGAAATTGAAAGAAATATCGATACTCCTGTTCTCTGAAATTTAAAGAAATATCGATACTTCTGTTCTCTAGAAAATTGAAAGGAATATCTTTCTGTTCTTCAGAAGATTGAAAGAAATATCGATCTTTCTGTTCTTTAGAAGATTGAAAGGAATACCGATCTTTTTCTTTTTTAGAAAATTGAAAGAAATGTCGATCTTTCTGTTCTTTATGAAATTGAGAGAAATATCGATACTTTTGTTTTTTAATAGAAAGGAAAGATTTCTTTCAATTTTCTTTTTTTTCCTTTCTCTTGACAATTCAACATTCTCAAGAGAAAGGAAATTTATTTCAAGAGAAAAGAAATATGTCATTTTCTTTCACTTGGAAATTTGTAGTTAAAAATAAAACTAATGCAAGTAGTAATTCCCAAAACGCGATTCAAGTGATTAATGAAAAGTTTGCTGAAAATAAAAGGTTTATAAATTATGTTGAAAAAAAGGGTTAGGGAATTCAACGATGACATCCAGGTATTTATAATGTTTTCGTTCTTGTTCTGTAACCAGGTCAATTCTCCGTCGAGGAATTAATTACGTCCATCTCAGGACTTCCAGGTTAATCAGAAGAAGCCTTTTGTCCCCTTGATAAACGCTAAAGCCATGCTTCTATTTAAGCAATTCACACTGTAATAAATAACAACGGCATAAATATTGTGCTAAATAATCAAAGGAAGGTTAAAATTTAGGTTAATAGAAATATGAAAGCTGGATTGATTCAAAATTTCAAGAGAATAAAAAATTCCTCAAAATTTTAATATTTTAAGTAATATGTATACCTGTTGGCATCGACGCATTGACTGCCGTACATTTTCAAACATTCCAGGTATTTCACGAATACTTTGGCAGTACTATACACTGTTGTAACATATGGCTTTACTGGAATCCAATCCAAACAAATAGAGATCTCATCATATACAAAAGAAAAATAACAAAAAGCAGCAAACAGGGGAACACAGAGAACACCATCAATGCAAAAGAAGAGGATCCAAAGAAGCACACGGCGAAGAGGTGGCAAACATTCTTTATTGGGATGCTAGGAATATTATGAAATGATAAAGTATAATGACATCTCCCAGGTGCTGGGCATCCCTATCCAGTTCTGGACACCCAAGATGTTTTGAGTTCATTCTGCCAACATTACATATTGGGCAAATGTTCGTGGGAAGAACACCTATTCCATTTAGGTGCTCTGCTAAACAATCATGTCCGGTTTTCAATCTAAATTTGGCAACTGCTTCTTTACGTGGTCTAGCGTTGAAAAATTTCCAATTATCTTGGATATCAAGCCACATTTTACCACTAAATTTAGTCATAAAGTTGTCTTTATAAGTATTTATCATGTCTCTATGTACAAACTTTTTAAAGGATTTCGGTGGGACAAGTATTTGGTTAATGTTTAAATTATTGCCCTTCTTGGCAAGCAGATCAGTTGTTTCATTTCCGTTGATTCCCACGTGGGAAGGTATCCATTCGAAAACAATCTGTTTATCTCTACTTCTCAAGTACTTTATATATTTCTTTATTTGAGTTATTATCGGCATTTCTGATTGATGGTTTGTCGATACGGCCTGGATAGCTGCACTAACAGTTATTATTAACTTTGAATACCGAGTTGTTAATTGCCAAATGAATAGCATAAATTTCAGTGTCAAAATTGGTCATATATTTTCCTACAGGTGCATATTGAGAAAACAATTCACATTAAACCCCCGCCCCAACTGTTTTATTTATTTGGGACCCATCAGTAAAAACTCCTGTCCATTGGGGTTCAGGGTATTTTTTTCCATCAAGGACATCGCAGCATCTTTCAGTATCGCAGCAATATTATCTTTCTTGGTAAGATCATCCAATGTTAAATGAGGATATATATCAATGTACTCCAATGGGTTTACTAGTTTTAGTGCTATATACTAGTTGTATGTCAGCTGCTACAGCATTCCTTCTTTATTTTTACCTATACCGTCTAACTTATCCGAAGCTGTAAGGAATATGTTTCGACGGCTAGGATAGTGTTACCATCCTGTTTACACCGGAACCCAATAGGAGTGGCAACCAGAGGGAATGTCCTTCCTCTACCTATTACCTCTAGGATGGATGTTCAGCTTCACAGATTTATCTGGTACATAAGCCGCATAATCACTGGAATAGTTTTGAGCGGCGTCAAGGAACGTACACGGGACTCCGTGTACGATCTTGTCGTCTTAATCACTAGACTATTCTGAACCCAGTTATTTTAGCATTTTTCTTCGACCCAGGTTGTCCGACCTACCCGAAAATGTAAGTTATCTGTTTGGATGATCAGGACGTGACACTTAATTTAGATTGGAATCCAAAGTTGCTGGCATCCACAGGGACCATAATCTCCTTTCGCTACCGCCAACTTCTCGGAAGGACTGACGGACCCACATATTTAAAGTGTCTGTATTCCTCATGGCCATGGTGACCGTTATGACAGAATTGGGAATCGAACTTGGGTGGTCTGAGTGCAATCCCCGCATGCTAACCACTGGTATGGCCCACCTCCAACTCAACATTCGTATCATGCTTGTAATACGTGCAAAGATTGCGATACAAATGACGGAAAAAAAATTGTCAATTGTCGTGTGACCAACAGTGCTAACACCTAAAGCTGAAGTCTGTGGACATATATTTATTAATAGAAAATGTTTGTTTTAGTTTTTTCTACCTTCCATTATAGTTTGCATATATATTTTCGAATTAACTTGTAGATTGACAAACTTAACTTCTACCAAGAAAAAATAACATTAGTTGGGACTTCATAAGTCAATTTCGCAGTAGTTCTATTGGTCTATTGATATTATGAACTTCCCATCATGGTTCTCAAAAATAATTTTTATTCATTTATAGTTAAAAATACTTTTAAATCGTCCAGTCATTTGAAATTTATAAAACGAAATTTTTAAATATTACTTTCTCTGTTCTTAAATCTGATTCAATCCAGAAGGAAATACGGATTAAATGTACAGTACAACGTATTATGCAGTACTGGCCACATTCTGGTAAAGCTAATTTATTTTCGTATCATTTTGCATTTATTTCAGAATTTAAAAAAAAAGACTGATGAACAATTATATTGCGGTAAGAAATACATATCAGTTATACAGTTTAGCAGACATAGAAGTTTGCGACTTTGCAAACTGTCACTCCGGTTTGCAATTTCGGGTCGACGTTGACAACACCAAATATCTTTGAAACAAAATACGTTTATATTAATCTTAGTTCTTTAAATTCACTTACTGAAAGGATGTATATGAAAAAACTAAAAGTTCCTTATCGATTTAAATGATCTATCATTTACGTGATACATATTTTGTGTTTAATTTCAAAGATTGTGTTAAGTCTTTCTGATAATAAAAATATTTAGAAACGAAGAAATTGAATTTGTAGAGTATATATTTCATTTTCAAGAACTTTTCTGAGAAAATTAGCTGTTCCATAATAATTTGGCCGATACTCTACATCCAATATAACATTTTATATGCATAAATGCATTATAACGTGATTTATGAAAAAAATCTACAAGCTGATTTTTAGTGAAACTGCATTGCATAAAGTAATCAACGTAATATAATATGTAATACCTTTCCCTTTTTAAACGTGCTTGAGATATTTAGAAAAAAGTATATATCCTTAATTGAAAATAAATTCATATGTTGATGAAACTGGTGTATCCATAGCGCCGCATTATTAATATTTTGGATAAACTTTCAACTTTTTAAAGCAAAATATCAACTTTGCATACGTTACAGAATTTCGCATTAACATGATGACTTGTCCATTACGCATTTATAAGGCATCTGCAACAAAAATTCTCTTCTAGACTTAATAGCATTTTTAAACAAAAAAACAATACTGACATGTCCTTTAAACATAAAAAAATAGGCTATAAATTTTTAACCTGCAGAGAAATATCGCTTAGGTGATACCCCACGATGAAATTAATTCACAAACAAAGACCATCAGCTGTTTCGATAAAGTTGTACTCGCGACAAAAACTCAATTAATTTACGTTAAATTAACTTAAAAAAACTGTTATTTCTCCATGTTATCTTTGTTTTTAAAAGCTGCTGTCGGCAAGCAAGGAGTTGACATGAACCGGTTCTCATTAATTGCCCATCTAATGCTATTCTCTATTATAATCAATTGAAAGTAATATCATATTAAAACATGAGCTATCTTATAAATGCATGCAATATTAAGTATACATAATTCTTCTTTTTCGACCCAGACCGTCCCATCTACCCAAAGGAGTAAAGTATCTGTTTAAATGGCCGAGGCAGTGCGACCTGATTAATGGAATGATTTAAATTTCTAATAGCATGCGAATGGTTGGGGATAACTCCCAATCAATGTTGTCAGTCAGACCGGTATTAACACTTATGTGTCAAATATCCCCTTTTGTACACGTTACTATACATTATTTTTTTAGATCTAGACCCTCTGAGGTTCAGACGTCCTGTGCAGTGCTACCCAAATTAGACCAGAACCCAGTGGGGGGCATTCACAGGGGCCGTATCCTTCTTCCCCTAACACCAAGCACTAGGAAAGACTTACGGATCCACATATTTAATGCGACCGTTTTCTTCGTTAACCACTTGTGCAGAGCCGGGAATCGAACGTGGGTCATCTGAGTGTCATCCCCGCATACTAACCATTGGGCTGTCCCACCTCCATCTCAACATTCATAACATGGTCCATGAAACACGTACAAAGATTAAGTTACAAATGACGGTAAAAATAGCCAGGTGTCGCGCCGACCAACAGTAAAAGCTAACACCAATAAGCTGAAATCTATGGACGTATATTTATTGCTAGAAAATGTTTGATTTAGTGTTTTCGACTTCCCATTATCGTCTGTATAGATAGTTTCGAATTACCTTGTAGACTGACAAATTTAGCTCTTGCCAAGAAAAAATAATATTAGTTGGGACTTCATAAGTCGATTTCGCACTAATTCTATAGGCCTATTGATATTACGAACTTCTCACCATGGCTCTTAAAAATAATTTTTATTCATTTATAGTTAAAAATGCTTTTAAATCGTCTAATCATTTGAAATTTTTAAAATTATATTTTCAAATATGAATTTCTCTGTTCTTAAATCTGATTCAATCCAGAAGGAAATAGATTAAATGTACAGTACAAAGTATTTACAAAGAGTACTAGCCACATTATTATGGTAAAGCTAATTCTTTTTACTTTCCTTATATACATAATGCATAAGGAAAGTATTGTGACGGGGTCGAAAATTCGAAATCGAGTTTTCGACGGGAGAGCACGTTTCAAGCATCCCTGATCACGAATCAAACATTTTTGAAGTGATGTCTGTGTGTGTGTGTGTGTGTGTGAAAGTATGTGTGTGTATGTATCTGAAAGTATGTGGAGACGATAACTGACGAACGAATGGACCTATTCGAACCAAATTTGCTACAAAAATCACAATCCATAAACACTGGAAGCCTATTGGTTTTATACGTAATCGAATGTTCAGAACCCCCCTAAATTTTCGAATAAAATTTTGAAAAAATCGTCGAAAAATCAAAACCACTAATAAAGTTACGCAAATAGATATTTCTTATGTAATTTTTCATTAGAAAACGATTGACATAAATTTTAGAACGCTAACATGAACCAGTCTTGAGATATTGCACATTTTTCAAAAGAATTATTAAAAAGTCATTTAAAATGAAAAAAAAATATTTTCAATTGAGAAACATGTTCACTTTTCATATGTAATACCATACGATAAATTATGTGACATCGTTCTCGTGGATCTAGCTCGTTCCATTCATGAAAAAAGATACTTTAAGTAATACTTTGGTATTTGAACGCCAATAGTCATTTATCTCCTGTAAGAACAACTTATTTATTCGTCCATAACGCTTGGCGAGATTTTGGCGACGAATTTGGCGGAATGTTGCCAACTTGGCGACTTTTTGAAATGTTGCCAAATTAACGAAAATCTCGCTAAATGGATAAAAATGACGACTAATCGTCGAAAATTCAATATCTTGGAAAGAATATTAGTATCTACTATAAAAAAAACCTATTTTTTTACTGTAAAAGTAGTAAATTCATTACATTATATAAGGAAAGTCATGTGTTGCCCACATCAGATTTTTTTGTATCATTTTGTATATATTTCACAAATAAAAAAAATACTGATGACCAATTATATTGCGATAAGAAATATTAGTTATACAGTATGGTAGAAGTTTGCGATTTTGCAAAACATTATCTTCACGTTACGTATACAATTTTCGAAAAAACTGTACGACTAGATATCTATTGGTTGCAGACCCAGCATTATAATCTAAGAAAAACTTCAAATGAAAAAGACTGCTACACTTTCTGTCACGTGTCACATTTTATAAAACAAATCCTGCAAAATTTAACTTTTTATGCGGCCCTTCTTCACATAAAGTTTCAATGAAAAATATTCCCTATTTTGGAAAGAATAAAAAAACCGTTCACTAATATGTATTACTAGTTGACAATTATTTGCGAAGATATAAAACTTCTTGTTCCTGATCAAGCAAAAAATAGATTTTAGGTACACAAATTGAATTTCGTTAGATAAACTTTGTATTTAATCTCGCAGTAAGTCTATAGACCTATTGTTGTTATGGACGTATTCATAATAGCTTACACAAGTAATTTTATTCACTTTTAGTTAAAATATTCACTTATAGTTTTATTCAAGAACTTGCATATCTTTAGTAGAAAATTTGTAGAGTCCTCAATTAGATGTTGAAAACCTGAACTAATGATTTTTCAGGTAATTTTGGACGAATATCCATGAAATAGTTTTTGACTATATTTATAATATTATGTTATTAAAATTTTTTAAATCATACCACTATTTCAAAGTAAAAAATCTGATGTGGGCAACGCATGACTTTCCTTATCTAATGTAACGAATTTACTACTTTTACAGTAAAAAAAAATAGGTTTTTCTTATAGTAGATACTTAAGTTCTTTCCAAGATATTGAATTTTCGACATTTAGTCGTCATTTTCATTGATTTAGCGTCATTTTCATCCATTTGGCAAGATTTTTGTTAATTTGGCAACATTTCAAAAAGTCGCCAAGTTGGCGACATTCCGCCAAATTCGTCGCCAAAATCTCGCCAAGCGTTATAGTCGAAGAAATAAGTTATTCTTACAGCAGACAAATCACTATTAGCGTTCAAATACAAACGTATTACTCAAAGTATCTTTTTCTATGAATGGAACGAGCTAGATCCACGAGAATGATGTCACCCCATTTACCATATGGTATTACATATGAAAAGTGAACATGTTTCTCAATAGGAAATATTTTTTTTTATTTTATATGACTTTTTAATAATTTTTTTTAAAAATGTGCAATATCTCGAGAACGGTTCATGTTAGCGTTCTAAAATTTTTGCCAATCGTTTTCTAATGAAAAATTACATAAGAAATGTCTATTTGCGTAACTTTATTAATGGTTTTGATTTTTTGACGATTTTTTCAAAATTTCATTCGAAAATTTAAGGGGGTTCTGAACATTTGATTGCATATAAAAACAATAGGCTTCCAGTGTTTACGGATTGTGATTTTTGTACCAAATTTGGTTCGAATCGGTCCATTCGTTCGTCAGTTATCGTCTCCACAGTCTCACTGACACACACACACAGACATCACTTCAAAAATGTTTGATTCGTGATCAGGGGTGCTTGAAACGTGCTCTCCCGTCGAAAACTCGAATTTGAATTTTCGACCCCGTCACAATACTTTCCTTATACATTATGTATATAAGGAAAGTAATAATTAATTATAATTCAATAAATAAATTAACCACCAAAAGAAATAATACTGTAGAAATCATAAAGAAACTGGAAATTCAATGTAAAAAAAATCGGAAATTCAACGTACTAACATATTATGAATTTAATATTTGTAATAATGAATTTCATAATTTATTATTATAAATGCAATGCTAATATATGATTATTGGCATTGCATTTAACATACAATTTAAAATTTTAATTTAATATGAATGATTATCCAATTTTAATTTAATAATATACTAAATAAATAAAAAAAACAACCTTCGGAATTTCTTAAAAATTTTAATTTAATGATATTTAGTTTTAATATAATTATCATCAGCAGCAAAATCGCCCATGCGTATAGCTGAAATTGCGCAAGGGCAACTGTCATCGAGGTTTCGTCAGCGGGACCCAGGTCCCCAAGAAAGAATGCGGGAACCTGGGGGCCGCGACGCCCCTCGTGACAGCTGCCCTTGCAACCAATTTCAAACACTATACGCCCCACCAGCCCGCTCCCCTGCACCGAGAAGCGTATATTAGTTATTAATGATTAATATTTAGCAAACACAAGGGTTAATGAAACATAAGGATTAATTAAACACAAGATATGTTAAATTATTAGAATAACAACAATACGAAACACACACACCAAACAAACACATATACGTAGAACACACAAGTCGGCAGCCGGATTCGAACCGATGCCCCAGAAACTGAGAAGAGAGAAAAGAGTTGTTGGGTTAGTGCGCGTTGCCACGACGGTGGCAGACGTGAACGCATTCTATTCGAAGTTATTTCAGAAAATGAATAGAATCTAAAAAATAACATTATAATACATTTTGCTGTTTAATCTTTTATAAATATACTTTTATAAATATATTAACTTAAAATGTAATAAAACATTGAAGATATTGAAATAAATTGGTAGCTTTGTCAATTTTTGAAAAGAAATAGCATAAAAATGCATAAGCATAAAAATCTGTACAATTTTATTAAGGTGGGTTAAACTTAAACAAAACATTTTTTTTTTTAAATTTTCATAAATCTGCATGCTGAGTTTACTTAAACACGAAATAATGTTTTTTTGAATTTGTGCCTAGAAGTATTTTTTAAGGTGAAAATTCAAAAAATATTATTAATTCAATGATCGTTTATAGGTATTTATAGTCGCGCGAATTTCAATGCAAAATTTTAAGACTAGTGTATATGTTTCGACTTACACTAGTAACAGCATATTTTCGTCCCTAAAATGAAATTGAACAGCAGCAAATATATTATGCAGTTTTCGTTAGCGGAATCCAGGTTCTCAAGAAAGAAAGCGGAAACTTAGAGCGCACGACGCCTACCTATTGCATCTGGTCTTTTAACCAATTTTGATCACTATATATCCTGCACTAAAAAGCGAATATTAATCATCAACGAATTGACAAGAGCTGATGAAACTCACAACATATAAGCAGTAATTACATACAGAATAAAAGCATTAATTACACATAACAATGAGCTTTAAATGCACACAACATGTAAGAGTTAATTATACAAAGCATATATATAAGCGTTAATTACAAACGACATATAAGGATTAATTAAACACAATCCATTTGCACAAGATAAGACTTAGTGCTGGATTTGCAAAGTTAAAGTGTATCAAGTTCTGCGTTCTGAGTAAGAATTCATTTTTGAGTTTTTGTTTTATAACATTTACTTTTGCAATAATGCATTTCCCAAGATGGGGAGGAAATATAATATCAAATGCACCAGAAAAGAATGATAACAAGTGTAACGATTGAACCGAATTTATGTATACTGGTGTATATTCATTTTTTATATTGTGCAGCATGATAATGGGTACTATAATATGTTCTTTTAATATAAAAAAATGCTATTTTAGGCAAGGGAACATAATGACTAAGTATAATTATGAAAGGTAAACTGCGACGTACTTACGCTAAATGCTATAAATATAACTGAAAACCAAGCACGCATAATCTGTCAATAGCGCTTGAGATACCCATTGGGCTCTTGCTTTGCGGTGTGATTCCCACATTTTAGTAGTCTGCGTCACAAGCACGATTATGTGATTCAGTATTAAAGCAAACTATCTTTGGAATATGCAAATGTATTAAAAAGTCGATGAATTTTAATGGCGGTGATTTAAAATAATAAATGTGACTAATGCCAGAAAAACAAATACATTCTTATGTAGTTACTGAAAGGCCCCTCTTTGAAGGCATCTTTATGGCTTTTTCGGTACATTTTTAATCAATTTTCCTCCATTACACTTACTAATAGAAAATTTAATCATTACTAAATACCGCAGATTGATGAATCCTAGCATATATCAGGTAGCATTTATTTATAAATGCTACTTCATTAAAGTAAAAGGGCAATCAGTTTCTTTACTGCTTTCCCTAAGCATTTTTCGATTTGTTATTTAGTCTAAATTTATATCTGATTAGTTATAATTTTTACGCAACCATTTCAACAAAAGTAATACGAAACATTAAAATCACATTTCTTCTAAAAATCTGAAGATTGAACTACTTTTAAAGTTAAAAATTTGTTAGTATCGCTTCCGATTACAGTTCTAATTGCTCTAAAAATGCTCACTCAATCGGAATGCGGCTTTAAACACATAGAGCTTTAAACATATCCATAGCACTTTAAACGCATAGTGCTAAGTTTAAGCAAGATCGATTGATAAACCACTATATATCTAAAATACACATGAATCACATACCTTCAAATACCTGGCTGATAGTTATTGCTCACATATTTAAATTTATTAAGGGATTACATTTTAGAGACGTATTTCAAGCGTGTTGCTATGACTGTTTGTTTACATTCCAAGGAACCTTCAATTGTTGCCATCTCAAAAAAAAAATGAGCTGCAAAATCTGAAGTAAGTAAAGGTTTTATCAGATTGACACGTAAATGACAGCTGAAGATAATGGAATCAAGCGCAGGTGTTGCTAAGTAAACTTTATATGCTTTATATATCTTATCTATATTATTAAGGCAATAATAATAAAGTTGTAAGCAATTATAAATTGCTATCCAAACACCAGAAAGATTTATCAGGTTATGGTCTGAATATTTATTACTCGGACGGTTCAAAATAAGTTACTATAGACTTTGAGAATCAAAACCAATGAAATTACTCCCAGCTCCAGCAATATTTAATTCAATGTTAACGTCGCTGTTCAGAACTCTCGACCGGTCAGATGCAATTGCCCGATTTGTACACGACAGATTAAAATATTAATATTGGTTAGTTAAATTTCTCAAAAGTTCCATCCAATAAAACTGAATTTCCAGATTAATACTTGGAGCGTTGAAATTTCAATTCCTGGTAAACGAAATATCAGCATTAGTGCCTGTGACCAGGAAATGACATATCTTATCGGTCTGTGGTTTAGAAAGGAGCACTCAGCTCAAACCAAGTTCCTTATTTGTTCAAATGAAGAGTTTACATTACGGTAGAGATCGAGCTGTTTTATCAATTGAAACTTTTCTAATGTGCACAGGATTAGTTTTAATCTCAGTCCAGATACTAGGATTAATGGAAACAGCAGTTTTAGAGGTAATACAAATATTATAAATGTATCAAATTTTCATTGAATTCCTAGACTTTATGGTATTTTGTGTTATGAGTAGACATATTTGTTTTCCTGATTATTCTATTTATCTGCTGAATTTCGGAATTTTGTGTGCTTGTTTTTCAATCAAAGAACCTGTTTCATGTTTATTTCTTTTACACTTTTTTTCTATATTCCGAAATCATATCTCAGTTAAGCCTATTTTTTTGTTTCCTTACAATACATTGTACATTCGAATAGTTAAAATATTTAAAAAATTTGCTAAAAGTCGTTTGTGTAATCTGATCAAAAATAAAGTGTATTGTAATTATCATGAAATACCAAACCTGTTTATGATAAATGTAATTCGTGTTAGCGATGTTCGACTATATCTATGTTCGACTATATCTGTGTTCGACTATATCTATGTTCGACCATATCTACAATGAAATAACTATTTTCATGAGATCGAGAATCAGACTCAGGTAGTTTGCATGTTTAGAGCATCACTAAAAAAATCGATCATGCCATAAATATTTGCAGTTTTAAAAGGGATATACAATCCTTATTGCTCAGTTTTCTCGATCATTCCGTAATTGATTAACCCTCATTGATCAACGTTATTGATCAATCTATAATTGATTAATTCTCATTGATCAATTTTATTGATCAATCTTTAGTTGCATAATCCTCATTGATCAATTTTATTGATCAATCCTTAATTGATTAATCATAATTGATTAATTTTTTTGATTAATACTTGATTGATTAATCTTTATTGATCAATTAGAAATTTTATTTTCAATTTGTTATTAATAACTGTCCTTATTTTTTACCTGTCTAGTGGATGTATGATGGGCTTGAGTCGAAGCGTCTCTGTGGGCAATCGCAATACTTATGACTTTAGTTTCTATATCGAAAGCCGATTAGTTATTTGTTATTTCCTTTCTGATCGTTTGTTCTTTGCCTGTTAACATCATAGTTGTGTTAATTTTTTTTAGGATACACTGCATTTTACGATATAATGAAGGATGCTTATAGCGCTGAAAACACATATATACTCTTTCCATACGCAGAATTGTCTTACAAATCAATTAAAATCCTTCTCATAGATCTAGCTCGTTCCATTCACGAACTAAGATAATTTTTTCTATAGTTTTGTATTTTGACGGTAATTGTCATTTATTTCTCGAGATATAAACTAAATGACCATTGCACTTCATTGTGGAATATGTACATAACAATAAGCCATTCTGTTTGAACAAATAAAGTCGCTGAAAGAGCGCAATTTCGATTTGTGTGCTGTTAGCTCAATGCCGATAGCATTGTGATATGGCTTCATTTATAATAAACCAGGAGCATGAATCTATTTGTTGTAAGGAATTTTAGTTCGAATATTGGTTGTAATTGTGCGATAAGTAATTTTTGTAAATTATACAACAGCTTCCCCGATAATCGCGATATTTTTTTTATTTATCGGAAATTGATGCAAAAATAATTTATAGTAAATATTTTACATTTTAATGTATTTATTCATTCGCATTTGTTTACGAAAATCATTTGCTGTCAATAGTTTGCATTTTAATGTATTTTATTATATTTTATTTTACAATGTATTTTTATCTTACACGCTGTTACTGGAGCTATGTCCTGTAGCTTGCAGCCTTTTAAAAATAAATAGAAATAAAAATAAATAAATAAATAATTACTTTACGTAAACGAGATTCCTGTTTCCAAATTAAATAAATAGCGAAAAGTCATATATTATTGACATTTGAAAAACATAACCAGAAATAAGATTTTTAATTTTAGGAATCTGTTTAATGGAACTCAAACAGGGCGATGGATGCTAGCAATGTTTCTAGTTGTTAAGTTAGATTTGAGCGACATTTAAATTAATTACGAATTTCTAAAATGGTTTGACATATTGCGATGAATGTTAACGTACAATTGAACACCAAAACCATTGTGGCATATGATTTTTTTCTATATAAAAGGATTTAAGTTATTACACTATGTAGGGAATGTCGTGTACTGCACACATACGATTCTTTTACCTTAACACTATAATGGTATAACGAATTTTACTGCCGTTATAATCCAATGGAACACTGGGAAAATACCCTAAGTATAAAACTTAGGGTTATTTTCCCAAGATTAACTGGGTAGGTTTAAGCTAATTTACCCAGTCATGTTGAACACTCGGATCAGATTAAAAGTCACACATATACCCGATGACTTGTAGTTTTTGAACGTTTGTTTAGTATGTGTTGTATACAGCTTTTTTCTTGCTAAAAATATTTACCAGGCTTCGATTTATAGAATGCATTTTTCTACTTCTTTATAATGTATTTCATGAGTTTTCAAGATGACAGCATATTTACGTGTCTAAAGTATCTATTCTTTAAAGAATAGATACTTTAGACACAGCATTTTACCCGTATAGGCATATTGCCTACACGGGCAACAACTGTAAAAAAAACTGTGACAACTATAAAGAACAATCTGATGTGGGCAGCACATGACTTTCTGTGTAGACTCAACTTCATTTTCTACTTTATTTCTTCAATAATTCATTAAATTGAGTTTAATTGCACTAAATAAAACTAAATTTGCATGTTTAATTCAATTTTTGTTTTTATTTGGTAATAGGACATTTCCCCAAAGGCTGCGTAACAAAAATGCAAGAAATCTCAATGAAGAACGGTTAGCCCTAGAGTAATGGAGTTGGTCTTATTCTTTTCATCGTCAAAAGTTACACGTAAAATAAGAGATTAATTGATATAGGACATACGTTGTCGTATTTCAGATTTTGACGATTTTTGCGAGCCATTTCTCAAAAAAAAAAAAAGACAGGTTATTTTTTCCGAATCGTACTAAAATCTCATCAGCACCAGGGTAACCCACAAGTGACTTATATGCTAAATTTTGTGAAATTCGCTCCAATAGTTTTTCAGCTAGAGTTGATATAGGCAATTTTTGCGGGTCATTTTGCAAAAAAAGGCGGGTTTTCTTATCCCGAATCGTAACAAAAACTAATCAGAGCCAGGGCCAGACACGAATGACTTACCTACGAAATTTTATGAAATTCGGTCCATTAGTTTTTGATTTAGAGTGAATACATGCATTATACAGACAGACAGACGTCACGTTAAAAGTAGTTTTTTCGTGTTTCCAAAACCTGTAGATCCGTCAAAAACTCGAGTCGCGATTTTCGGCATGATTCCAATACTTTCCCTATACATCATCGTGTATGACATGGAAAGTAAAAATCATATGTATCTGCTTTGTTAGTTTATAACATCCGTTTTTCATCACATTTGTTTTATAACATCCGTTTTATACGTAAAATAATATAGATTATTATAAATATATATTTGTTCGACCCTCCCCCCCCCTTCTCCGTGGTGTAGAGTAGTAATGAGACATGTTTTAATTCGTTAAAAAAAATCTTATGTATCTGCTTTTTTACACCAGCCGGCCAAGTTTATAACATCCGTTTGGTATGTAAAATAATTTGGATTGTTACAAATATCTATCTATTTGTTCGAATCCCCGCCCCCTCTTCATGGTGTAGAGTGATAATGAAGACATGTTTTAATTTGGTTATACTGCATTTTGAACTCACGTCCAATTAATAACCATGTGCACAGAATAATCGTAGAGTGCCAAAACAATCCAACGTACTCGTTTCCTTAAACCTAATCCTTTGACAGAAGCTATACAATCCCACGAAAACTGATTTATTTTGAATTTTTTGTCTCAAATGGTTTCTATATCGCTACAAAATTGGTATTTTCTTTATATCGACTCATATTTTAAACTGCAAATGTTTCTCAATCAAGAATGTATGTTGAATATAAATAAATATAACACGTAAATGAATCCTTTATATGTATGGCTATTCATGCAATAAGTCCCATATGTTTACGACAAGTATTATAGAACAATTCAAATTAATCTATAACAAAAGAAACGTTGAGTTCCATATTCAATTGCTGCACACAGATCTCAATAGAGAAATATCATAAATTATTAACTCTACGGATTTGTATGCTAAAAAACCTATTCTTAACTGAAAAGAATTTTTGAAATAAATCTAAGGAAAACCTGCAAAAAGTCCGACATGGATTTGAAGCTGTCCGAGCAGAACGAAATATAGAGATTCGACTGTAAATTATACTGTAGAAATCAACACCGAACATCTGTAGACGTGTATGGAATTTCTCAAATGCATACGAATCTAGAGATTGAATCCTCAATTTATATTCGTTCATACGTGCGCATATTCTCTGAGTTCCAATGTGGTGTATACGTATTTAGCATTGCAAATGTCTTTTCGAAGCAGATGACCTTGACTGTGTCCATGCAAAATTAACGTCTTTCTATTGGTTGGAAACGTATCAATCTGCAGACGATATTTTGTATACGAATAAAGTTATTGCCATATTTACAATAATATGTAAAGAATTTTAATATAATAGAATTCTAGTGTCGTATTTTACCGTATTTTTGTATAAAATCTGAATATTTTATCAATAATGTTACGTCATTGTCGAACTTTCGAGACTGATAATTAACATACGATAACATGCAAGTTTGTTATCTCTGGTATAGGGTTTATTTCGTACTATATTGGTATTATATCGTGATTTAAAATAATACGCAATAATATGCAATATTGTCCAAGTGTGTGGGACAGAACACAGTTCTCAAGGTAGTACTGTTGTATTTATCAATGGCGGCTGGTTTGAAGCGTGTGGGGCAGAACACAGTTTTCACGGTAGTACTGTTGTTTTTATCAATGGCGACTAAGTTGCATCTTTCTTCTTGTGACACGGTTGTCATCGCACTGTTGTGTTTCTCAACGTTGTCTGAGTTGTATTTGAAAGCTAATATTCTTAAATATTGAATTTTGTGACGTGCTTTAGATTTGCAACATCTAATCCTAATCGCGTTGAGGCTGGATTATTTTGGTGGTACTTAATAAAAATATTATTCTACGTTATGGATAAGGACGGCATTTGAAGTTGGTGATAAGAACGTGCTTTTTAAGTAAGTAAAATTAATTACTAAATATTTTATGCAATTTTTGATACAGTTGAATATAACTCTGAGTATTGTCTTAAGTTGAAATGTAGGCATTGCAGTTCGAAAGCAGTGGATTGTATATATTTATGTAAACTCATAATCTATTCCAACTTTGTTTCAGCTCAAAATGTACATTCGATTAATCTTAAACTGTATTTATATTTTTATGTGATTGCACAAAGTGCATAATCATTTTATTTAAATTTATTAAATTTACCTTTTTAATACTTTTAACTTCCAACCTTCTTACGAAACTTAAAATATTTTGTAAAAAAACAATCTGCATCTTTAAAATCTCTAGTTTTAAATGACAAAAGCTGGTATTTTCTGATCTATTTTAGTTTTTTGAAAATAAATGAATTTCCGAAGATGCATTGGCTTTGACATGAATATGTCTAAAAACTGAACATTATGTTGTTTATAGGTCATTTTACTCTTAGATAAAGGATTTGGTTTAAATTTTAATTGTTCCTAAAGGGCTGTAAAACATGTCGACCATTAAATTATGAAAGGCAACTGCATTCGATTTGATTCTAGATTCCTAGCTTGAAATAGATGATCCTAGCCTGCAACAGAAACACAGCAATTATAACTCTGAAAGTCTTCCGTTAAAGGCATCTGTATGTTAATAACAGGAAATCATACATAACCTTACCGATTAAATGTTGTTTTCTGATATGGCCAATTTCCTTTAGATGATAAATCTTCCGATTCTTTGCGAGCTATTTTTTTATTATTTTTTGACGACTAGGCAGGTTGCAAATTGATTCGCGTTGTAGCTTCTTGCATTGAAGCTTATCGGCAAGAATATGTTGACTACATTGGAAGTAAGAAAGGTCTGCTATATTTTGCCAATATGAAGAATTATGATATTTTAACATTATTCTTACTGGAGTATAGAGTTGAAAACCCAGGCCAGCCGACTCACCCAAGGGTATGACTGCAATATAGTGTGTGAAAATGTAAAGCATTGCGATTTGGGTTGAAAAGTGTATCCAGATTTTGATGGATGGACGTCCCTGAAAAATTGTCAAAAATCTTCTAAAGTCTGTGAGTGTCAATGTCTGAATTTATCAATGTCCGAGAACGATTGTCAATTAAGCGAGTTCAATATGCCTATTAATTTTCAGGGAAATTGGACGAAGATAAAACTGTTTTGGTTATTTTTCCAAACAAAATTGTTAAAGAATTTGTTGAAAATCTTAAAAAAAAGATGTTATATATAATTTTTATCTATAATAATTTAATTTATATCTAATATTATGACATGCGATAAAAGTCGCTAGTATGGGCCTTTCTCGAGATATTACATGTTCGTTATTTTAAATGAAACAAATCCATTACAATTATTAAAAAGATGAATGATTTTGGTACAGATGTAGTATAATCCCATTTTGATTCTTGGCGATTTTATATGAAATTCTGGTAATCTCCGTTATAATTTGGAGAACATTCCATTTTGCAGTCTTTTGTTGCCCTTTTGTCGCAAAAGTAAAAATCGCTATATTCCATTCTGGCAATGTTTTCCACGTCTTTTGTCTCTCTTTCGTCATCTTTTATCACTCTTGTTTCGCCAACGTAAAAATCACCCTTTTTGACGACAAGATAAAAATCAGAAAATTTTCTGATCTTCATGTTGTGCTCTATGAGCCACAGAACACCTGTTATACAAACAGCTATTGCTATGTGCGACCGCCGACAGCCAATGGAGTCAGATTGTGTGATGTTTCTTTTAGCGGGCGCGCGTAGCGAGTTAAGCCCGCTAAGTGGGCGTAGGCCCATGTTTGAATTGCTACAGATTAACTGTTGCACAAACAGCGAAAAAAGGGCGATTTTTACTTTAGCTACAAAAGACGAGGAAAACATTATTAGAATGGAATGGTGATACTTTTACCTTAGCGACAAAAGGTTGACAAAAGAAAGATAAGGATGTGTTGCCAGAATGAAATACTCTCTAAATCATAGAAGGGATTGCCATTATCTAACCTAAATTCGCAAGGAATGAGAAAAGGATTATATTACACTTGGTTCATGCCTTTTTAGAAATGTTTACTTAGAAATAAATTGACGATATTGTGGGTGAATCCTCACTCAAAGTGGGACATGTCGAAATAATCAAAAGATGTTCATGAAAGTTGGTATTTGTATGTTCATGAAATTTGGTATTTGTATCTTAAGAGGCAACAATATAATCTACTGTATTCCAGTAAGATTGGCATTTGAAAGTTTACAGGGAAATCATAATTTGCATTTATCCGAATTTTTATGTCCTATAATTGTTTACACCTGTCCGAATAACATCAGTAACTGGGATAAATTCGACTGAAATCGGAGCGTTAAGGAAAATGTAAATATTTTGGACGCTTATATCTCTGAACCTAAGAGATAGAAATGGAGACAATTCCTATTTGTTTTACCGCATATGCTTATCAAATTGCTTTACTGAGGAAAAAATGCATGCGGTAGATATATTTTACGGGGATAGTTTATAGATGAGAGAGTGTTAATTATGAGAAAATGTATGCGATAGAAATATTTTACTGGGATACGACTTACTAACGAGTTTAAAAACTTTAGATTATTGTAAATGCAGATGGAATTAATAAACGATATTTGGCTTGACTAATTTCATGTCGTGTGGTTTATGAAAATAGGGTAATTTTTATAAGAGAAGTTAGAAACTTTATCTTGTATATGTATATATAGACGTAATAACTTAAGACAGTCTGAGTCTAGAAAAATTAAATTTTATGGGTAGATACATTATGCAAAAAACTAGCAAAAAATATTATTTTATAATTTGCATAGTTAAAATATAACATTAATTCGAAATATAAGATTATAGAATTATTTTAATTGTAAATTATTAATTTTTTTAACAATGTTAGTTATAGTATAGTTAATGTTGTATAGTTAATACAAGACACTAATAGATTGGAATTTGTTATGTATGTAGAATGGAGAAACATATTGCAACAAATATGAAAAGTGGCTTCACCGGGAGCTCTTGAGAGCCAGGAGGGGAAAACTCTGCACATGCAGCCATTCTTATGAAGTGAATCTAGGGTTGGCATATCCATACTGTCGGTTTAGAGTTGACTGATTTAGCGATTTAACACTAATTTCGCGACTTTGCGGGATATTTCGAATGTTCGATAAACTTTTCAAAATGACGAATATTCTGCAAGATGCCGGCTCTTCTTGGAAGTTGATACTGAATGACATTCAGCGTACATGATATTTAAAGTACAAATGTTCGACATACTAATGTATGACATTCAAGATCTGGTGTTTGGAATATACATATACTGTTATTACATAATTTTTTCCATATAGTGGAATACACTGTGATGGAGGGAAAATCTGAATTTGAATTTCCTTCCTTTTGTTTCTTCAAATAAAGATCTTTGAATGATGTTTTTCAAATTGGTCCACGAAAACCGACAAAAGCTGAAATGTAAAGAAATTTGTTATGAATGTAAATAGTGCCTTCACTGGAGTCTCATTTCAAAACAAAAAGAAGGAAACACCTTTAAAGGCAACCACTAGTAAGACTAATTTAGGGTTGACATACGCTGAAGTTCGGAGAATATTTGTCAGATTCCTGGTCTTCTGGTCTGATTCAGTCATCTGGAATGTACTCGAACATTCTCGATATGTCGAATATTCTACGAGATACGAGCCAATTCTTCAAGTTTCTACAAAGAGTGTATAATAAATGTCATTCTTCAGTTGGAGCAGTTGACGTGATATGAGCTATATTGAATTGCGAGATACGTCAATGCTTTGGGAAATTAACGAAGCATTTAATTGCTGTTTTACTGTACCTATCAGTTATTTAGTGATCCTGTGAGATAGTTATCGAGTAAATTGCTGCATGTTGTTCCTGTTTAAGCTGTGTTTGTAAATAAATGTGTTAGTTATCCAGATACCTGCATCGGTTTTTGTATCCTGAGAGGACACTCACGATTCCAGAGGATACGTCGTAACAATATAAACACAAATCAGCTGAATATATATATATGAATTGATTTCCATAAATGTAAAAATATAATTTATTTTAATTCATTATTAATTATAAGGAAAGTAATTTAAATAATAACTTGTGAACAAAAGCTAATGAAACAAAATATTTTCTTTTCATTCTGATATTGATTGCTACACATGAATATCACAATAAGGAATAAAAATGAATGAGAAAATACAATGTAGGTTCTCTTCATAAATTCATATATGTATTTCTTTTGCAATTAATACATGTTGTTGTTACTTATTCCTCCGTCGTGAAGGAGCGCCTAATTTAATACATGCAAATATATTAAAAAATCTGATGTGGGCAGCACATGACTTTCCCTGCAGACTTATATACATATCCTCTTTATTTTAATTAAATTAAATTCACTTATAATTCAATTTTCGTTCTCATTTGGTAACTAGACTCAATTTCAAAGATGGCGTAGAGAGAAACACGAAAAAGTAGAGAGAAACGACTTATGTACCTACCAAATTTTATGAAATTGGGTTCATTAGTTTTTTAGTTAGAGTGGATACAAAATCTGCAGACAGACACACACACAAACGTCACGCTAAAAATAGTTTTATCGTATTCTAGAGGTCTCGAAACGTGTAGATCCGTCGAAAACTCGAGTTGCGATTTTCGGCATGATTCCAATACGTTCCCTATACATTACCATGTATTGCAGGGAAAGTAATATAAACTTACTATAATTATACCAAGCCTCTAGTACCTGTTTATCATCAACGTCCTATTAACTTCGGTTTATTCTGATGCAGCGTGCATTATTAAAACACTTCTAATGTATAAGTTTAAATAAAGATTCAAACATTCTGGATTTAATCAGTTGCTTGGTGCTGAAGAAAATTGTGCAAAACTATTTTCTCTTTAATCGTTGCAATACTTATCCGATTTTTCCGTATTGCATTTCTGTCACCTCTCTCTGTATCCACTGGAGTTCAATTAACCCAAACATTTACTCATTTCACAAACCTCATTGATTTTCCCCAATACTGTCTGTTTTCGTCATGAGGGTAGGAATTACTAGGAAAGAATAATTGCAATTAAAGACAGATGCTGGTGAGAATCGCTGGTATGTGCTTATGTAAAAGTGCATTTACCCTTTACTGATATAAATAATTGATTAATGGCAGCAAATGGAAAACTTTGCAAACTAGCACTCCTTGCATTACTATACTTGTGGCAAAGCTAACTTAAATATATTGTGGTCGTTATGCCTGGCCAATGACTGTTTTTTTCGCTATATGCTTACTATGTGTACATTAACAGGATGGTTTCCATAGCAACGTAGTCCATTTTGAATATCCATGCAGAATACATTTATTATTGAAATATGAGAAAATATTAATATAATTTTGAAATTTAATTATAAAAAATACTGTTGATTTGTAATCAAACTATCAGATTAATTCAGGAAAATTTCGGTTTTTATTATATTGGTCAGATATGAGAGACCTGAATACAGGTAAATAGTTTCATATGATTATTTAGGATATCTAACTGGCCAGACAAAAGGTCCCAATCTGGTCGTCGTCGGTTTACAGCAGCCTTGACCAATGTGGAAGATGTGTTGTACCGACCTGAGGTCAACCAATGATAGCCAAAAAGGCGTATCAGACCTCAGGCAAAAAGAGGTGGCAACCGACAGAGGGTTCCAGAGATTCAGATATGAAATGACTGATTAGTAATGTAATAAGAAATGTAGTAAGAGCTGGAGAAAATAGTTTGAGAGTGCAGTAGAGTTGGAATGCTGATTTCCGCATAAAAGTTGGCACAGGTGCATGAGAGATGCATCAATGTTCTCATACAGTGCAGTGATGATGCTGTGATTCAACAACAAATGATCCATAAACGTCTAACGACAACAAGAAGGTAAAAGGTCATAGTCAATTTAGGAATTTTTGTATGCCTGGTCTCACATCTCCAGTCTCCTCCGTAAATATAAGTATAATTGTTGTAAACTAATTATGATTGTAAGGTGTTTAATAAATGCGTATTTTAAACTTAAAATGCGTAAAGTTAATTCTGTGCTATTATGTTAATATATTTTATCCCAGGAACTCGTACTAAATATTTAATGGTGGGTTTTAATGCGGCACAATACAATTTTTACGACTATATGCTATTACGGCCCTGTCAAGGTGTTCAATTTAGTATATGCTTTGCATAATTATCATTTTCCAGAACCACAGAAATATAAATCGTTTGGCTCTTTATGTAAAAGCAATGAATATAACTTTTCATATAAATTTTATTTCATATTCTACAGCTAAATAATTTTGTGTGAAAAATATCAGCAATTCTGATACAACTCATCTTACAATAATGTGTTTACATTCTGTATCCATTAAAATTAAGCTTCATTGTAGAAATAATCAATGATTGATGATCATTTAAACTCATAAATATTGTAATTACGTTGGCACAGCATATAGATGCACAGAAAATACGCAAAAATAAAGCGGTTTTAGGACGGATGCAACACTAAATGCAAGTGTAAAAGAACTTTAAAAGTCAAGATTTTTACACTGGGGGAAAAAATGGATGTCATATATTATTTTGAAGTCTGTCACGCGATCTCTTCTTATATGGATATAATTATTTTAATTTTTATTTAAAAAACTACCGAACATATCTTGCTGATTTTTTTTATATATTTTATGGGATAATTTGAATATTTTCTAAAATTTTCGAAGCAATTTATGAATTTTAACTTTAAAAAATGTTTGAAAAATGAAGTCCCACAGAGTTCAATACATTTCAATTTTTCAATTCGGGTTCAATCCAAAACTTATTGTGTGATATTATTCATTTACATTCCCATATGCCTTACAGACCGTCTCAACAACATACCAAAATTTCATTTTGATAAAGTCATTTCTACTGTAGTTATCGTGCGAACGGACAGACAGAATGAACAAAGTCATAAACACTTTTTCAACTATGGAAAGTGCTATAATGCAAAATTTAATTATTTATACGGCCCACCTTAAAAGCAAGTTCCAATTATCGAAATTGATTTTATTTATTTAAAAATATTTTTTAGAAAAAAGCCAAAGGCTCTCTAACATACGAAATTGCCCGTGAAAAACTGTCAAAGTTACAGGACTTGCACCATTTTGACTCTATCAAATGAAACGATAAAATTATAGAGGTCGTACAAAAATTTAATTCCGTTAGATAAAATTTCCATTTGAAATTTTACCTGTGTAACTATATTCATCAAAAAATGTTATACAGTCCTCAATTACCCGTCGAAAATGTTGATGAATCGTGTATTTTTTATCGTATAAGACGAAAACTTTTCTTGTTTGACTTATTGCATTATGGAAATACTATAGTTGGACATAACATTGTGCACAAACTCTTTTTTACTTTCCCTACAATACATGGTAATGTATGCAATACATGGGAAAGTACTGGAATCGTGTCGAAAATCTCAATTTGAGTTTTCGATTGATGTACACACGTTTTTGGGACCTCTAGAATACGAAAATACTATTTTAAAAGTGATCCCAAATTTCACTGCCGTAAGGTGCTTGTTAGATTTCACATTACTGTGGTGCTGGTTATATTTTGGTACGATTCGAATAAAAAAAGAAATGCATTTTTTGCGAAAGAGCTCGAAGAATAATCAGTATCTAAAATAAAACACTACAAATGCATTAATTAAATTGGTCGTTCTCTAGGACTTTTTCCGATAGATGTGGACATAAAATGTTTCTTTGTAATAATGTTATTATCAATTCTTAGTAAATGTCCTGCCCATTGGCATTCTGTTAATTTTAATGTACTTCATTATGTCACAATATTTGTATAGTTTATGTAGTTCGATCCCCTATACAGAAAGGAATAAACTTGATCCCTAGGTATAAATTTGATCCGTATGTATTTACTCATCTGTCAATCTTGTTCGTCTAGCTTGATCAGGACCGAAATCTCTAATTTACGAAATTTGATTTGTTATTTTTGGTTTGAGTTCAAATCAATTTAGTTCTAAAATAAATATGCAAAATTCTACCTATATTTCTCTATATTTCAATAAAAAGAACCCAGTTCTTAATTGGTATTTAAGTGCGAGTTGTTATTATAACCATGTAGTGAATGTACGAGTAGTAGGTGACTGAAAACAAAACTAAATAAATAGCCAGTCATCGCTCTTGAAAGTATTGTCAAGTTATCCTGGCTCAAAGTACAGAGGGTTGTTTGGAAAGTCTTTAAGGTCCCAATAACTTTGTAAAGAAAAGTCGATGAAAGTAACACGTTAGGGCTATATATGGTAAGTCCTCAGAACATATTTTGAACGACGCTTCTACAACATTTTAACTTTCATACAATTTCGTTGTTAAGAACAAAATGACCACACCATTTATACTTTGTATTGAATCCATGCAGAAACAAAGCTGAATAGGTAGAACAACTGGAACACCACATAACGAGATCATTACCTTCCTCCGCTTGAGTGCATTTTCAAAGTAACAATCAAGGCGAATTACAGGGATTAGTATTTGCTCAGCTTTCTTGGCTAGCAGGACCAAATGAATCCTACTAACTAGATCATTAGCATCTTGCACAAAGGAGCATAGTAGAAAATAAAGCGATACAGTTATTTTGTAATTATTGCATAAAAAGTTTTGGAGTCAAATGTGCATTCAATTTTTTAAATAAAGATAAACTTATTTTTGTAAATACAGAAAATGAAAATGCGACTATAATTGGGAAGCTAAAAGGACTAAATTTTTTTCATTTGTAGTTGATCAGATTATGAATGAATTTTAATGGAAATGGAGTTTCCTTTCTGTTTTTATTAAAACATTTTATGCGGAAAAGAAATTAAAATGTCTTACATGCTTCTTACAATAGGCAATTCGAATACATTAGACTAGAGAATTTATACTCTGGCTTATACTGGTGATTTCAAACGTTATGTATACTGTTGAAATTACCTGATAGAAATTTTATTTTCTGCTCTTATTATTGTAAAAAAAAAATTATACATTAATTATCACTGCGTTATTAAAATAAAAAATATGATGTGAGCAGCACATGACTTTCCCTGCAGACTTATATCCACGTTCTCTTCATTTTAATTAAATTTAATTCACTTTTGGTTCTCATTTGGTAACTGGATTTAAGTGGAGTAGAGAAAATACGAAAAAACTAAAATATCTTGAGAACGGCTAGACCTAGTGTAATAGGGTTGGTCTTATTCTTTTCACCGTTAAAAATTACGTATAAAGCAAGCATTTAATGGATACATTTGAGCATACGTAGTTTTTTAGTTTAGATTTTGACGATATCTGCGGGCTATTTCTAAAAAAAAGCAGGTTCTTTTTTTCCGAATCGTACTAAAATCTAATCTCACAAGCGACTGATCAACCGATTTTTGTGAAATTCGGTCCATTAGTTTTTTAGCTGCAGTGGATACAGGCTATTTTTGAGGGTCATGTTGCAAAAAAGGCGGATTCTTTTATCCCGAATTGTACCCAAAACTAATCAGCACCAGAGTCACCCACAAGTGGGTGACATACCCACCGAATTTTAGGAAATTCGGTCAATTAGTTTTTTTAGTTAGAGTGGGTACAAAAATCTGCAGAGACACACATATATATATATAGACGTCACGTTAAAAATGGTTTTATCGTATTCTAGAGGTGTCAAAACGTGCAGATCCGTCGAAAACTCGAATTGCGATTTTCGGTATGATTCCAAAACTTTCCCTATATATTACCATGCAGGAAAAGTAAAAATATCTGAACTAGGTTGGCTGGATATGTTAATGCATATCCAGATATTCATTAAGTCAGTTAAATACCGACAGCATTACCACTTATTCACTTTCAGAAAGTTTGAGAATTACATCTGGAAGTTTCGTTTTCAAGTAATGCATTTTTATTTTCCCTGCAATACATGGTAATGTGTAGGGAAAGTATTGGAATCATGCTGAAAATCGCAACTCGAGTTTTTGACGGAATTACACGTTTTGATACCTCTGGATTACGAAAAAACAATTACTAGCGTGACGTCTGTGTGCGTGTCTGTATCTGTGTGTCTATCTGTGCAATATATGTATCCACTCGTAACTAAAAAACTAATGGACTGAACTTCATAAAATTTGGTAAACAAGTCACTTGTGTATGATCCTGGTGCTGATTAGTTTTCAGTACGATTCGGGGTAAAATAACCCGCCTTTTTCTGCTAAATGGCCCGTAAAAATTACCTGTACCCACTCTAACTGAAAAACTAATTGATCAAATTTTACAAAATTTGATAGATAAGTCACTTATGGATCATTCTGGTGCTGCTTAGATTTTGATACGATTCGAAAAAGAAGAACCTGCATTTTTTTGCGAAATGGCGCGCAAATATTGTATATATCCACTCTAACTCAATTAATCCACTGAATTTCATAAAATTTGGTAGGTACGTCACTTGGTGTGACCCTGGTGCTGATTAGGTTTTGGTACGATTCGGTATAAAACAGCCCGCTGTTTTTAGCGAAATGGTCTGCAAAACTCTCATGTATCCACTCGAGCTGAAGTTCTAATTCACCATATATGGTAGATAAGTTACTTGTGGGATATTCTGGTGCTGAGTAGATTTTGGTACGATTCGGAAAAGAACAACCTGCCTTTGTTTTACGAAATGGCCCGTAAAAAATCGCGAAAATCTAAAAAAAGACTACGTATGTTCAAATGTATCAATTACATGCTTGTTTTATACGTAATTTTTGACTAGGAAAAGAATAAGTACAACTCTATTACTCTAGGATTTATCGTTGTCGAGATATTTGAGATTTTTCGTATTTTTGCTATGCTGCATTTGGAAAAATGTCCAATTATCAAGTAGAAACAGAAATTGAATAAAAAATGCTAATTTAGTGTTATTTTGTGCAATTTAATGAATTAGTAAAGAAATAAAGAAAACATGAATTTGCATGGAAAGTCATGTGGTGTCCACATCAGATTTTTTTCACATGATTTTGTATTTCAGGTTATTAGAAATTTTTCATATTTTGCAAAATTTTCGTGGATAAACTTTGGGTTTAGTTCGGTGATCATATTCTACACGTTTCAATGATTTCACTGCTATGTCATTTAGCATCTAAATGCTTTATTTGTTTAATCTTGCAGTAAGATAGGTCAAGCAGTACGTGGATGCAAAGTAATTGGTTATATAAAAGCAAACTCATCAAGCTCTCTCTTTAAATAAAAAAATATCAAAAAGTATCGCATGGTTTAAGACGCATTTAAGTTAGAAGTGTAAAATTGAAATTTCCCATTTCATATTTTAGCTATATTGTACGAAAACCAGTTATCAAAAATGCGACCTGGTATTTAAAATAATATCCTTTTTATTCACGGAAAATATTAAATGAAAGCCCATAATATTTAAATGAATCGCACTTCAATTTGAATCATGCATTTGCAAATCAGAAACTCGTTTAAAAATACACGAAAATAAATTGTTTAAAAATGCAAGTGATTTTCCAGCAATATCAGAAACTGTAAAATAAGCTCAAATTGAAAATTCAACAATTTGAGCATCAGAAGTTGGTTCGATTTCAATCAATTCCATGTAATTGAACTCAATTCGTAATAGAGAATCGAATAAAATGCAATTTAAATGACTGCGATAAGAACTTTTGTTGATTGAAAATAACAGGTTCAGCACTTATCTCCGCAAGAATCTTATTTATTCTGTAACTGCATAATATATATTTTTTAATTTTTTATATACCCGGTCACAAATTTAATAGAAACTCAATGAAATTCAATCATCTGCTTAAATGGATACATTTTTGGAAGCAATTTTTTTCCGAATTTCACGTGAACACACAAGTGCCATTTTGATATACAGTTTGTAAGAAATGACACGATTTTGACCTACAATGTACAACGTACCCTGGAAATGTATTTTACCATAAAATAGAGTCATTACATCGTTTGATAAAAGCCCCTATTTAGCCCTTATCGTTTGATATGCTAAAGGGGGGGGGGATCGCCGCAATTGCAGTTTATAATGGTAAATTGCTGTGACAACTGCTGATATAGATAAATTTTATAAATTATTACTCACCATGTAATAACTGGGAAATATACCCTGCAATATAGAGAAAGTATTGGAATCATACCAAAAATCACAACTCGAATTTTCGGAGGATTTACACGTTTTGGTACCTCTCGAACACTAAAATACTAGTTTTAGCGTGACGTTTGTCTGTCTGTGTGTCTGTACAATGTATGTATGCATTGCAACTCAAAAACTAACGGACCGAAATTGAAAACATTTGGTAGGTAAGTCACTTGTGGGTGACCCTGTTGCTGATAAGATTTTGGCACAATTTTGGATAAAAAAAACCTGCGTTTTTTTGCAAAATGGCCCTCAAAAATTGCCTGTATCCAATCTAATTGAAATTTTAAACGACCACATTTCGCAAAATTTAGTAGGTAAGTCACTTGTGAGTTACCCTGGTGCTGATTAGATTTTGGTACGATCCGGAAAAAGAAAATCCCTACTTGTTTTTGCAAAAATTGCAAAATCTAAAATATGACTCCGAATTTCATGATGAAATGCATTAATGAAATTCTTGATTTATATGTAATTTTTGACGATGAAAAGAATAAGACCAACACCATTACTCTAGGACTAGCCTTTCTCGAGATATTTTAGTTTTTCACATTTTCGCTATGCTTGTTTTTTAAAGTAAGTCCAGTTAACAAATGAAAACGAAAGCTGAATTAAAAGTGTAAATTCAGTGTAACTTCAATTAATTATGCGTTATTTAATGCAATTATACTCAATTTAATGAATTATTAATGAGATAATGAGGAAATGAATTTGAGTCTGCTGGGAAAGTCAGGTGCTGCCCGCATCAGAATTTTATGTTAGACTATCGGTCTTTAACATCTGTTTATAACACAGAAGATGGTCTCGTTTATTGAGTTTCACTCATATCCTCTTCCCGATGAAAGTATCCATGTTACTTCTGAAATTAAACTCAATTTAGTGCAACATGAAACTTAAAACAATCTGATGTGGGCAGCACATGACATTCCCTCCAGACTTAAATTCATTTTCTCTTTATTTCTTTAACAATTCATTAAATTGAGTTTAATTGCACAAAATAACACTGAATTTGCACTTTTAATTTAATGTTTGTTTTTATTTGGTAACTTGATATTTTTTCCAAAGGCGGTGTAGTAAAAATGCGAAAAACTCAAATATCTTTAGAACGGTTTGTCCTAGAGTAATGGGGTTGATCTTATTCTGTTCCTCGTCAAAAAGTACGTTTATAATAAGCATTTAATAGACATATTTGAGAATACGTAGTTTTTTATTTTAGATTTTGACAATTTCTGCGGGACATTTCAACAAAAAATTCAGGGGTTTTTTTTCGAATGGTACCAAAATCTAATCAGCACCAGGGTAACTCACAAGTGACTTATATACAAAATTTGTAAAATTTGATCCATTAGTTTTTCATCTAGAGTGGATAAAACAATTTTGCGGGCCATTACCCAAAATAATCAGCCCCAGGGGCACATACAAGTGATTTATATTTCCAATTTTATGAAATTTGGTCTATAAGTTTTTGAGTTAAAGTGGATACATACATGGCACAGACAGACTCAGACACACACACACGTCACGTTAAAAATAGGTTTTTCGTATTCTAGATGTTCCGAAACTTGTAGATCTGCCGAAAATTCGAGTAGCGATTTTTGGCATGATTCCAATACTTCCTCTATACATCACCATGTATTGCAGGGAAAGTGAAAATAAGAAAATAGATTTGAATTTGTAAGGAAAGTCATGTGCTGCCTGATTTTTACCTTCCCTGTAATAAAGGGTAATGTATAGGGAAAATATTGGAATCATGTCGAAAATCGCAACTCGAGTTTTCGACGGATCTACACGATTCGCGACCTCTAGAATACGAAAAAACTATTTTAACGTGACGTCTGTGTGTGTGTCTGTCTGTGTGTCTGTGCAATGTATATCCACTCCAACTCAAAAACTTATGGAAATAATTTCATAAAATTTGGTAGGTAAGTCACTTGGGTATGACCCTGGTGCTGATTAGTTTTTAGTACGATTCGTAAAAAGAGAACCCGCCTTTTTTTGCGAAATGGCTCCTAAAAATTTCATGTATCCACTCTAGCTAAAATACTAGTTGACCAAATTTCCCAAAATTTGGTAGATAAGTTACTTGTATGATACTCTGGTGCTGATTAGATTTTGGTATTAAGAGCAATTGTTTACGAAATGGCCCGCCAAAATTTAAAAAAATAGACTAAGTAGTGTATGCTCAAATGTATCAATTAAATTCTTGTTTCATACGCAATTTTTGAAGAGGAAAATAATATAACACACTCCATTATGCTTTAGGACTAACCGTTCTCAAGATAGTTGAGATTTCTTAAAATTTTGTTACGCCGATTTCAGAAACACATCCAATTACCAAATAAAAACAAAAATTGAATTAAATGCAAATTTAGTGTTATTTGGTTCAATTGAACTCAATCTAATGAATTATTACAGAAACAAAAAAAATATGAATTTGAGTCTGCAGAGAAAGTCATGTGGTGCTCACATCAGATTTTTACGACTGCCTTACGGTCACATTTTGCCAGCTTATTTTAATTTCCAAACTCCTAGCATGAGTTATATGTTCTGTGTCAATACTTCCTGATTTAGGTATTTCCAGTACGTAAGTTCAGATAAAGGTTCCAGCTCACAAAACGGTTGTATTTAATCAGTTGCTTCGTGAAAGAAAATACGGCAAATCGTTTTCTCTAATTGGAACAATACTTGTTTGATTCATTTATATTGAGTTTGGCCCTATCTCTTTGCATCCAATCACATTAAAGGACACTCATGCATTGACTTATTTTTCGAACCTCCTTGGTTTCTATTAATGGATTTTAGCCAAATAGCATACACTTTGTCTATTAAAGAGACTAGTGGAAAACGGTTACTATAACTTAAATTGAATGGGGATGTTGGGCTTAATTTTTTTTTAGATTTTACTCTGAGCAAGTTTTAGTGATTAAATAATTTATAACCAGGAATTATAATTATTATTATGTTACTTACTAACAAGTATTTTTATTTACAAGTGTTATTTACAAATATTTTATTTTCAAGTCCTTTTAATTTATAAGTATTTACTGCTTCAACAAATATATCTGTTGAAGCATTGCGAATTCATTTATGGTGCAAGCAAATTCGCTATCTATGTATAATTCTTAACCACTATCTATGTTGAAGACCCAGACCGTCCGACTCATCCGAAGACTTGAACAACCATTCGGACGGCCGGGAAAAACCACTATGTATAATTCTTAACCAATATCTATGTATAATTCTTAACCGCTATCTATGTATAATTCTTAACCGAAAATGTTACTGCATATGTTTCTAAGTATCGGCGATAGATATTAAATGATGACGGTGGATAATCGAAAAAGCATTGGACATGATTAACGGTAAACGCACCGAGGGCAGTGGATTTTATTTTCGAGTTAGTCTATTGTTACTTTCCCTGCAATACATGGTAATGTATAGGGAAAGTATTAGAATCATCATGCCGAAAATCACAACTCGAGTTTTCGGCGGATCTACAGGTTTCGAGACCTCTAGAATCCGAAAAAACTATTTTTAGCGTGACGTATGTGTGTGTGTGTCTGTGCAGATTTTGTATCCACTGTATAACTAAAAAACTAATATACCGAATTTCACAAAATTTTGTAGGTAAGTCACTTGTGGACGAGTCTGCTACTGATTAGTTTTGGGTACGATTCGGGATAAAAGAGACCGCATTTTTATGCGAAATGGCCCGCGAAAGCTTGTATCCACTATAGCTGAAAAACGAATGGACCGAATTTCACAAAATTCGGTAGATGAGTCACGTATAGGTCACCCTGGTGCTGATTAGATTTTGGTATGATTCGGAAAAAATAACCTGCCATTTTTTGCAAAATGACCCTCAAAAATTGCCAAAATCTAAAATAAAAACTACGTTTGCTCAAATATATCCATTAAATGCTTGTTTAATACGTAATTTTTAACTAAGAAAACTAACGAAGACGACTAACCCCATTACACTACGACTAGTCGTTCTCGAGATATTTTAGTTTTTGCGTATTTTCTCTACGTCACCTTTTGAAAATAAGTCCAGTTTTCAAATAAGAACGAAAATTGAATTAAAAGTGAATTAAATTTAGTTGAAATAAAGAGAACGTGAATATAAATCTGCAGAGAAAGTCATGTGCTGCCGACATCAGATTTTTTCTAATGTCTCTGGAATCCGATTATGTTAGCTCTTGATGTAATTACTTCTCAGTATATAAAATTAATGCGATTATTTAGTGGTGATAATGCCAGAGACGTATTGTGATTCCGAAATCGACTTTCCTTATTTCACCATTCACATGCTCTAGAAATGAATCACCTAAGTGTCACGCATGCGCATTTATTGTTCGGTGTCTTTAATCTCCAAAACCGTTACGATACTGTATAGTAAAGTAATTACTTCAGTAGGTGTGTTAGATAGTGACGGAGAATTAGCAATTACTAGTTGTTTGATAAAAAATATAGAAAAATGTCTTTTGTCCAATCTTTGAAATTGAATATGAAGATATCGGTGTGCACCGCACTTCAGTTAAAATTCTCCCAAATTTTGCAAACTCAGCCGAGTGCGCTGTATAACAGTGAGTCTTGTATGAAATAATGCTATAATATTGTTTTTTTCAAATTCATCCGAAGCGTGCCGTCTGTCCGGCTATCCGAAAGTGACTGCATAAAAATACAATGTGCTATTGGCCACATCAAAGGTTTTCTATAGACGAACGGTCTGTGGTGCCGCTTTTTTTACATGTAAAATTTCATACAAAACAGATGACCCTAATGTTTTAATTTAATTTTAACGAACCACAGATAAGCATTAGAGTACCATAAACCAAGAATGCAGGGAAACATTAACTTAATCTTTAACATTATTGTTAGATGGATACTAGTGAGGGAACGTCTACTTTGACATGCAGTATAATAGCATATGCATGACAATATCAAAATAAGAACTATGTTTTTGCTGTCTTTCAAATGTCGTTACATAATCAATGTGTTTAAAATGAAATTTATTTCCTTTTATATAAAATTAATTTTGTTATAATAATTATGTTTTTGCTGTCTTTCAAATGTCATTACATAATCAATGTGTTTAAAATGAAATTTATTTCCTTTTTTATGGCAGTACATGGTTACGTCAATACACTGTCAATGCTTACAAGAATGAACTTCACTTTCTTTAAGAATCTAATTATGCTTAGAAAGTTATACGAGAAGGCCTCTTCTCCCCAAGTAAAAATTAATTTTCTACTTTTCTCTATCCTCAGATTCTATGACTAATAAAAGCTGCCTATTTAGCCTTGTTACCTTGAATCCTTAGCTTTTGGGGCTTATTTCAGTACTTTAGCTATGTTGAATAAGTAACGAAAACATAATAACAACTGAAGGAGATGATGGATTTTGACTGAAAATTCTTAAACACAAGATTATTCTTCTTTAATCCAGACCGTCCGACTTACCCGAGTGTTGTTGTTGTTGTTGTTGAAACTCAGACCGTCCGACCTACCAGAAAGGTGTAAGGTAACAGTTTGGACGGTCGGGAAGTGCCACCCAATTTAAACCGGAACCCAGTGGGGGAGGCATCCACAGGGACCGTACCCTCCTTCGCCTACCACCAACCTCTCGGAAGGACTTTCGGACCCACATGTTTAACGTGAGACTTACCCGAGTGTGTAAGGTATCGGTTTAGACGGTCGGGACAGTGTCACCCAATTTAGACCGGAACCAAGTGGGGTCGGCACCACAGGGACCATACCATCTATCCCGTACCACCAACCTCTCGGAAGGACTTACCCACATATTTATGTGTCCGTAATCCACGGCAACAGTTTGGGTTGAAGGTGGAATCGAACTCGAGGCGTCAGAGTACAATCCTCGCACTCTAACCTCTGGGCTATCCCATCCATTTTAAACACAAGAACAACGTGCTGCTGCATTGTATGAAGTCATGTCTATTTTTCCAATGTCTATCCAAGGCGACAATGGCGTCCAAGGGCGCCAGTGCCTGCAAAGGGGGATCGAAGTGTTTGGGATTGGGTATGTCAAATACCTGTCTTTTGGAGAGGTTCTTAGTTTGGGGTTGACGTTGTCCCACCCGTAAGTAAAAGGTTAATATCGCCCGCATCTATTATTACTTTAAAACATTACAAAGATAGGATAGATGTTCAAGTGTTATATTAAAACTTCCCGGTGTCAAAATTATGAGATGAGCAATGCTTAACATACAAAAGCGCACGTATTCACGTCCAGATGGGCGCTAGTACAATCTTTGCAAACTTTATATTTCTCAAACATTTCTAATATGTCAGTGTGAATAAAGAGGAAGTACTCGAAGCATTATATTTAAGCCCATTTCTCGATTCAAAGTAATGCTGTTTGGCTTGATTTGTATTGCGCTTCTGACACCTTTCTTTTTATAGTAATTAAACCGAAAAGGTTTCCTATCGCGACACTTCCTTGGGGTGCGGTAATCGATTTCCCCGCTTGTGTTAGTTTTATTTATTTGGAGACTATTGGAAAACAATGATTGCAACTGAAGGGGTATGGTGGTAAGATTTATAGGGAGACGGATGTGTAAGAGTTTTATATAAATGAGGTTAAACGTTACTACTGAAATTAGACAGACGATCAGACAATTTATTTTATTATTATGGGACGGTCTTCGGTGGCCAAATCCCGGTTACTTCTTAAAAAATCTGATGTGGGCAACACATGACTTTCCTTATACAATGTAATGAATTTACTACTTTTACAGTAAAAAAAATAGGTTTTTCTTATTTTCGACAATTAGTCGTCATTTTCATTGATTTAGCATCATTTTTATCCATTTGGCGAGATTTTCGTTAATTTGGCAACATTTTAAAAAGTCGCCAAGGTGGCGACATTCCGCCAAATTCGTCGCCAAAATCATCGCCAAGCGTTATGGGCGAAGAACTAAGTTATTCTTACAGCAGATAAATGACTATTGGCGTTCAAATACAAAAGTATTACTCAAAGTATCTTTTTTCATGAATGGAACGAGCTAGATCCACGAGAATGTCACCCAATTTATCGCATGGTATTACATATGAAAAGAGAACATGTTTCTCAATAGGAAATATATTTTCTTTATTTTATATGACTTTTTGATAATTTTTTGAAAAATGTGAAATATCTCGAGAACGGTTCAAGTTAGCGTTTAAAAATTTATGTCAATCGTTTTCTAATGAAAAATTACATAAGAAATGTCTATTTTCGTAACTTTATTAGTGGCTTTGATTTTTTGACGATCTTTTCAAAACTTTATTCGAAATTTTAGGGGGGGTTCTGAACATTCGATTACGTATAAAAACAATAGGCTTCCAGTGTTTACGGATTGTGATTTTTGTACCAAATTTGGTTTGAATCGGTCCATTTGTTCGTCAGTTATCGTCTCCACAGTCTCACTGACACACACACACACACACACACACACACACACACACACACAGACATCACTTCAAAAATGTTTGATTCGTGATCAGGGATGCTTGAAACGTGCTCTCCCGTCGACAACTCGATTTCGAATAACGATAACTGACGAACGAATGGACAGATTCGAACAAAATTTAGTACAAAAATCACAATTCGTAAACACTGGAAGCCTATTGTTTTTATACGCAATCGAGTGTTCAGAACCCCCCTAAATTTTCGAATGAAATTTTGAAAAAATCATCAAAACCGCTAATAAAGTTACGCAAATAGACATTTCTTATGTAATTTTTCATTAGAAAACGATTGACATATATTTTAGAACGCTAACATGAACCGTTCTTGAGATATTGTACATTTTTCAAAAAAATTATCAAAGAGTCATATAAAATAAAAAAAAATATTTCCTATTGAAAAACATGTTCACTTTTCATATGTAACAGCATGCGATAAATTGGGTGACATCATTCTCGTGAATCTAGCTCGTTCCATTCATGAAAAAAGATACTTTAAGTAATACTTTTGTATTTGAACGCCAATATTCATTTATCTGCTGTAAGAATAACTTATTTCTTCGTCCATAACGCTTGGCGAGATTTTGGCGATGAATTTGGTTGAATGTCGCCACCTTGACGACTTCTTTGAAATGTTGCTAAATTAATAAAAATCTCGCCAAATGGATAAAAATGACGCTAAATCAATTAAAATGACGACTAATTGTCGAAAATTCAATATCTTGGAAAGACCATTAGTATCTACTATAAGAAAAACCTATTTTTTTTACTGTAAAAGTTGTAAATTCATTACATTATATAAGGAAAGTCATGTGTTTCCCACATCAGATTTTTTTTTTAACTATCGTCCTGAATTTGCAGTAACAGATTTTCCTCCATTAACGATCATTTTATTTATTCGGAGGACTATGCAGAAAATTAACTGTCCATAGTGAATGATATATTAGTTACTTTCTGAACTATACAATTATAATTATGTGAGATTTGTTTACAAAGCCGAGAAGAATGCAATACATGTTGTAAGTGGAATCATGTATACATATTTGTTTGTTCCTAATAGTGTTTTAAAATAAATTAAAATCTGATATGTGCATTACTATTTGGAGAAAACTAACGTTTTTCGATATTGTCTTATAATCTCAAGAGTCCGCTGAAGATCAATGTCTTATTGAAGTTTCTGCTTTCAATAGGCATTATAGACGTCATGGAGATATCTTGCTTTTAAAGAAATTTTGCGAAATTAAGAATATCATAACTGTATAAACGCTCATGATATTTACTAAAGCATGTTGTCAATCATTCTGGAGAAATGTGGTTACAAAGCCGTCACATTTTTATAATAGTAGTCGTATTTAATTATCATTTATTTTCATCTTGAATCAGCTTGTAGTAATATCTAAAGACGGATCGTGTTCGTCTATAAATGTCACTCTTCCCTTTTGAATAAAAAATTATTTATATAAGTATTCTAATAATGGGTCAAAATAGAAATCATTTTTCCTTCCGCGACGAAATCGTTGGATACCTCTAAGTGATGCTCAGACGGTAGTTAATATAATAAAGTTATAGTACCACTCAATTTATTCTTGAGTAAAGTCGATATTTCTATATCGCTTTTAATTGATCTATTTCCTTCTCTTTTTCCCTTTTTTTCTCTTTCTTTCTATTATTCTCTTTCTTTATCATTTTCGTTCTCTTTTTATTCTTTTTTTGTAAATAATTGTGAGCCCTGCTGATGTTATTTTAACACTAGAACGACGGAAGGGGTCATTTTGATCGCATAACTAATTTGAGAAATGATTCCACCAAAACTGCTAATTCCAGCCCATTGAAATTTTATGACTTTTCTTATTTTCTTAAAGTTTTTAAAAACACAAAAGAAAATTATTCTAGGTTTTATAATAAGAGAACAAATCAACGATCTTCCTAGAACGACGGAAGCGGTGAAAGTAGTTATGCTGTCAAAATGGCCGCTTACGTCGTTACGTCAGCCGCTTACGTCGTTCTAGTGTTAAAAATAAATATTTTTCATTTCAAATTTTGAGTTTTGCTTTTTAACACTTTTCTACATAGTTGAAAAGTATTTATAACGTTGGCCATTCTGTCTATCTGTCCGTTCGCACGATAACTGCCGTAAAAATGACTTTATCAAAATGAAATTTTAGTATATTGTTCAAACGGTCTGTGGGGAAGATTTGAGAATGTAATTGAATAATATCACCCAATTAGTTCCTTAAACCCAATTAGTTTTGGGATGAAAAAGTGAAATACATTGAACCCTATGGGACCTAAGTTTCCAAACATTTTTTAAGAGAATTTAAAATTCACAAATTGCTTCGAAAGTTTTAGGAAATATTCAAATTATCCTATAAAATATATATAAAAAAATCAGTAAAACATGTGTGATAGTTTTTTAAATAAAAATAAAGTAATAACACTCATATAATATGAAGCGATCACGTGACCTACTTCAACATGAAATATGACATATTTTTTTCCAGTGGCAAAATCGTGATTTCTATTCTTTTTAATTTATATTTAGTGTTGCATCCGTCCTAAAACCGCTTTCTTTTTGGGTAATTTATGTGCATCTATATTCTGCGCTAAAGTAATTACAATATTTTTTGAGTTTAAATGATCATCAAACTTTGATTTTTTCTACAACGCAGCTTAATTTTAACGTATGCAGAATGTAAACACATCAAGCTGTAAGTTGAGTTGTATAACAATTGCTTTTTTTAAAAGCAAAAATGATTTCGCTCTGGAGTCTGGAATATAGTTGATATGAATGAAATATTCATTGATTTTAGATAGAGAAGCAGACGAATTTACATGATTGCCTTTTAGTTGAAGTTTAAAGCAAGGACTTTGAAAGTACATTTAATTTACCTCCATGGTTTAAAGTTTCTAAGTAAAATAAATTACTATAGTATTGTGATAATTTTAAAAATAACACCTCTGAAAGAAAGGAATGGAATAAGTGTATGAATGAAATATTCACTGCTTTTACATAGAGAGCCAGACGATTTATATTTCAATGACGTCATTTGAATAAAGTTAATTTTTTTCGATGACGTATTAAGTTTTCAAATGTAAAAATATATTGTAGCATTGTGATAATTTTAAAAATAACGCCGCTAAATGTATCGCATTTTAGACATGTTTAAATAAATTTGCATTGCTGTTGGAAAGTGTTTCATAATCAATGCTTTATGCATGATTGATCTTTCTTGTTATAAATTTGCGTATGTTCCACCCATAGTCAAGTGGATCTGATCAGTAAATCACAAAACCCCAAATAAGGAAAACTAGTATATATTTATTTCGTATTTTTCGCCTGAGTTGTTGTTGTTGAGACCCAGACCGTCCAACCTACCAGAAAGGTGTAAGGTAACTGTTTGTCTGAGTGTTATGATATATCTAATTTACTCGTATTTTTAAAAATTAAGAAGTTCTTCTTGCAAGATTTTTATATTTTGTCAGTATGGGTATATTCGGATTTTATTATTCAACTTATTTCTAAAAAAATTTAAAATATTTGAATCTTTCATATTCATACAGTGTCTTCAAAGTACTAAAATACAAATACTGAAATCAATTCGTAAAATATTATATACAGGGCAAAAAAAACCTATTGGCACTCCCAATAACTTTGTAAGGAAAGGACCACGAGTGGGGGCCTACATAAGGTAAAGTGATAATGTCAGATGAAAAAAAAATTCGCAGCCCCTAGGGAAGAATTTAAAAACTAATAATTTGAATAATGGTCTCGGCAACAAATTGAAATAGATAAAGTTGTAGAACATAGCCAAAACAGTAATAACCCACAATAGGGACGAACAGAAAGTGTATGCAAAAGGCAATAAGTACCTGCCAAATAGTTGTATCATCAAAGCATCTAATACGGTGCTACCTGCAATGCTTGTCAAATTGCGCGGTTAAATATTATCTGGAATTCAAATGGGCCCTGACAGACGGCTCTGCACTAGATTTACGTTTATGTAAATCTAGCACTAGATTTACGCTTAAGTAATGCTGTTTATTGAATTATTTCTGAATAGATCAAGCATTCGCCAATTACCGGATTTTGACAAATAAATGGCTTCAGTAATAATACAATTGTAAATTCCTACTCTTTAGACAATTTTCTATAACTTTGTAATTGGCTTTATTTGTAATTGTCTTTTTTGCATATCTCGCTTTATTGCTGAGTTCACACCAAAATTCATTGGCAGGAGTTGTACAATAACTATACATAGATTTAAAGCGTACATTCATGGTCCTTTCCTTAGAGTTGTTGGTGAGCTTAAGAACTATCCGAGGAACCCTTCATAATTATTGTATAGTATATAGACAACAATTACTCGTAATTCCATATATAGCTATTTATATATACGCTCAAAGTTATCTTATTTCATAACACAAAATGGTTTTAATTTCCTTCGTTTTGTTTTGTATCGTGTCGGATATAATGATCTTGTTAATTGGACAGTTTTCTGTTGGTGGAACTCCGCTCTCTTGACATCTGAATACATACTAATCCTGGGGTCCTGTTACTTACCTTAATTGTTTTACTTTCAAGTGCAGCCTTGCAAAGAAAGATAATGATCTCTTGTTAGCAGACGGTGGTTGTAATTATTGTGTTCTGTGCATGTTCTTTCCGCATGGATTGATTGAGAGGAACAATTGCAGAGGAGCTGTGCGATTTACGGGTCTCGCATTAATTCCTTGAAATATTATTTGGCCATGTGTATTTTTGAGAATAATAAGATAGGCCAAATTTGGTTTTACAAATTTATAAATATTTTTATTATTACTTTACCTCTACATAACAAAGTATAATATGTTCATTAACGTCTTGTATGGTTATATACATTATCTGTGTACGCATATTATCTATGCATGTCCGTGTATGCAAATTGTCTATTTATGTCTGTGTACATATTGTCTATGCATGTCAGTGTACGAATATATTGTCTATGCATGCCTGTGTACGCATATTATGTATGCATCTCTGTGTATGCATATTGCCCATGCATGTAAGTGTACGTATATTACCTGTGCATTTCTCTGTGCGTATATTGTCTATGCCTGTGTACGTATATTGTCTATGTACGCACACTGTCTATGCATGTATGCGTACGCATATTGTCTATGCATGTCTGTGTACGTATATTGTCTATGTATATTATCTATGCATGTCTGTGTACGCATATTGTATAGTCTATGCACGTATATTGTCTGTGTACGTATATTGTTTCTCTATATACGAGGGTAGATAAAAAAAAAGGTTACAAGCAGCAGCATTTGAAAAGTAATTATTATGAAGGGAATATTTTTCCCCAGAATGGAGACAGATGGCGGTAGTTGTCTTACACTACCTACCCGCACAACAGTTGTAAGTTCTCAGACGCGTTAAAGCGATTGAAATGGCAAGACGTTTAGAAAAGTGGTCTTGCTTGGAGGTGCGTGTCGTGACTCGTTTCTTATGGGAATAGAATATGGGCATGTTGAGTGGTGGTGTTATTCTCTTGCATGACAATGCCAGGCCCCATACTGCTCGCCAAACTCAAAAATTGCGGCAAAAGTTCATGTAGGAAATCTGAAGCCACCCCCCAAATAGCCCAGATTTGGCACCCTGTGACTACTTCCTTTTTCCAGAATTGAAGGAACACTTATCTGGAATAAGGTTCTCTTCAGACAGTGATGTGAAAACAGCTGCCGAGAACTGGTTCAATGGACAGGACCGTGATTTCTACCAAGCTGTGTTAAACAAGTCGGTCCTGCTTTCAGATAATGCCTAAATACATTTGATGATTATGTGGAAAAATGATCGCCAAGTATGCCTCTTAATTCCATTTGGTATTTTCTGTCTATTGTTAATAAATAATTTTTTATTACCCGTGTAACCTTTTTCTGGATCCATTCTCGTATATTGTCTGTGTCTGTCTCTTTCTGTGATTTTTCCGGTCGTCCGTTGTAACTGTTCTACATCGCGTGAGATGGATGGCCTGGGGTACACAATAAAAATATAGTATAATGTGTAGGAAAATTATTGTGACGGGGCGAAAATTCGAATTATTCGAGCTTTTGTTGGAAGGTTGTTTCAAGTATCCCTGAACTCGAATGAGGTGATGAATGTGTGTACACATGAGTTTGTTTGCATGTGTGTGTGTGTGTGTCCATGCATTTGTAAAATCGATATTTCAAAAATGAGTTTCGAAAAAATTATTTTGTTTGGTCGCAAAATTTTCACCATTGTGGGTGCCACCTTAAAGTTTCTAAAATTGGTCAATATTTAGTCCATATATTGCGTTTTCAGTACAATGAAGAAGTTCTTAGTTTGAAAATACGATGCTGGACCTCACTCGACACCTGACTGGGGCTAATAGCTTACTCCCTTTAACTGTATGGGCTCACACGATACAACCACAAAATATAATTATATTATAAAGTTATGACAAAGTTATCTTATGATTATTGAGGTTCTCTAATTTATTTATTTTTCTTTTCAAGGTAGTATTGTTTTCCATCCTTAAATATAAGTGTTCGTTTTACTAGTAAACACGTACGCGAAATCTGAGTCTGCCACACATAACTGTCTGTATCCATAGAGCGATTTCAGTTATTTTCCTTATATACATAATGTATAAGGACGTAAAGTATTGTGTGAAATGTAAAGTATTGTGACGGGGTCTGATCACGAATCAAACATTTTTGAGGTAATTGTGTGTGTGTGTGTGGACGATATCTCACGAACGAATGGAGCGATTCGAATGCAAT